>JACAXG010000012.1:7286086-8035812 GCA_018881555.1 Amblyornis subalaris | reverse complement strand
TACGTCAGGAAAAGGGAACTGTGGGATAGCTGGAGTTAGTAAGGAGTGGAAAAGTACTGGTTTTTAGGAGGGGGCACATGCATACTTCGGGTGATCGCTTATCTGAAAGGGGGGGGGTTTGAGTTAGGGAGAAGTTTCAGCTCTGCTATTGCCTTCCCGTGACATCCCGTGATCTTCCGTTCGCCTGTCCCTGCCTGTCACAGTCCTTTTGTCAATCTTTATTTTTGTATTACAGACAAGATGTTAACAGGGATAATAGAGAACACTGTTAGTCAGAACTGGGATGCCCTTGTTTTTTGCAATAACCTGAATGACCAAAAGTAATTAAACTTTCACAGTACAGGTTATATAATTAAACACGCACAATACAGGTGTTTAACTGTGAGAAAGAAAGGGAAGGAGAACGGGTCTTGGTAAAATTATTGGGGAGAAATGACAAAGAATAGAAGAATCTTCTAGTTTTTCATGACAACTTTTTGTTGTGCATGTGTTTACACGAATGAATCGAAAGTCACACTTTAGTCTCCGTAGGATAATGCTGTGCTTCCACTAACACGCAAGAGACCAGAATGCAGCTCTTTCCATACTTCGTCATAAGACAAAACTGTCAAGGGCCAGAGAAAGCAACAAAGGAATGCAAGGGAGAGAAAGCCAGGATTCGTGAAGTAAGAGGAGTTTCAGTAGAGACATCCACACTACATTTTTCTTTAAAATTTTCCTTTGAAAACATGATTGGTAAAATACACCCTCTCTGCAGTGATTTTTGTCAGCCATACATGTTGCTCTTTTACAAGCACAGAAGTTACACAGAGAAGTCAGCAAATTGGGAGGGTAGGTGAAATACAGAGCCCACATAAAGTTTGTAAAGATCAGTTTTCTGGAGCTTTGGCCTTTTAGTGGTTGTGGCTTGCTTGTGCAGTGATAGTTCCTAAGAGAGGCTTTAAGCACTCATTGCGGGACAGCTGTTCTGCAGTGGCAATGGGGGCCAAGGTGCTGCTTCCACACAACTTTTATTTATGGTTTCACTGTGCAAAGTGGGTGAGCCGTTGCTAACAGACCCAAGGGGCTGTACGCCCAGGCATAATCAGTGTGCTAACAGCAGCAGACATTCTTCTGGATAATGATTATTGCCAAATATCTGGGGTTTTTTCTGGCAAAGTTTCCTCTCCACTTCTGTGATTCTTGAATGCTGGCAATGCTGGAGGCAAAATCCCCCCTCATCCTCTTGCCTTGTTGCCATGTGCAGAGGTATCTTCCCATGCCCAATGGATGTTATTACAACAAGAGGAGCTACTGAGGGACTGAGCCATTCCACAGAAGCCTGCTAATTAACTTCAGGACACATCTGGTTGTATCTTGTGGTGGTAAACATTTCTATCAAGATACTCACAATCAGCAAAACCAGCTCCCTGCTTCTCTGGCTCTAGGCATAGAAGTTGAGCAATGTCTCTGAATCCGGTAAAGAAGGCCTGACTGGCAGCATGTTTGTACTAGTGTAGTCATGGGTTAGTTTTGGAAAGCATTTGGTGGCAACCCAGGCTTGGGTTGGCATTGGCAAGGTCAGCATGTGGGCATCGGTTCACAGAGGGCACTGCCATCTGCTGCTGGTGGCACCGGAGAGCTTCACTTCAGTTTGCCAGCAAATGGCTACAGAACACTTGTGGTCAAACCCCACTTGCTTAAAGATAGCTCACAGTCATGGGCCAGATGGACTCGTCTTGTTTCTTACAGTTCCAAAGACAGAATATACCAATACAAATATAAAGACTTTCAAGTCACATTCTAAACTAAACATAAGTTATGGGCATGATGCTTCTGTGGGGAGAGGTGCTAATTAGTGACACCTGCTCCAGAGCCCAGCAACAGATGGGTCTTACTGTAAATGAGTGGTTGGTCTGGATAGACAAGGCTCTGGGGAACCTGCAGGAGTTAGGCAGATTTAGCTACACCAATTGGTAATAATCTGTGGACAATGAACACAGAAGCTAAGATTCGTCAACTAATAGTACAGACAAAATGACAATAGGATGTGCTTTGGAAAAATGACTGCAAGGCTGTACCCTTTTTTTTTTTAACAGCACCATGGTGAAGTGATACACATCCTTCTCTTGGCAACATGGAAAGAGAATTGGACAGCAAAGTTGGAAGTACTTTGTTGAAAAATCTCTGGTTAGAACACTTTCAATTTTCAAGCACGATCTTGACATTTGCTAAGAAAATCAGACATTTCATACTTTATTTTTTTTCCCGCTGGATTCTTCATTTTCTATCAGGACAAAAAAAATTTGTTATCTGTAGTAGCCAAGCCTGGTGGACATATTTCTGGGATGTGGGACTCCTGGATTCAGAAGCAGAGTACAGGTTAAAATAGGCCTTCTCTATTTCAGTGAGTGCCCTGCACCCTCTGGTGTTGGCTGTAACAACACAGAAGCTCTTACCTTGGCATTCCCTTTTGAGTGGCTCAACCAGAGTCCCTGCTCAATGGGCTGAAACTTTTCCTTTCCTCTGGCACTCCACTGAGCTTCCAGCTTCACATGAGGATCCCAGGCAGATCCCTGAAGGTTGCAGGCTCTCCCGAGTGATGAAGATCAGACAAGTGGGCCAAAGTCCTTCTATAGAGTCAGTCCCAAAGGATTAAAGTGTTTGGTAAGAAAGGAACCCCTCTGTAAATAGACATTCTTTATGTACAATCTGTCATGAAATCTCTTAGGAGTCTGACTTAAGGAGGATAATTGTGACCACCAGTCACAGTTTTGGAAGTTGAAGATGCAAAGAAATCATTCCCTGGTCTGCTCTGTAGGAATAGCACCCTATCCTTATCTTTTGTTTTTCCTTTTCCTTTTCAAATTTTTGAAGGATTTGGGCACCTTCTATCTTCACTGATCTATCTGCATCTAAGTGACAGGGCCACACCTCTTCTCTGTCCCCATATGCTTACACCAATTCAACTCTTCAGCTTGTTTCAGGCTGCTGTTGATGGTTTCCTGATTATGACCTTTCACCAGCTTTTGAGGCCCTGTATTTTCTAGCAAATCCCAGTGTGGCAGTTTAGGGAAGAAAGGTGTATGTCAAGGAAGCCATCCAATTTTCTGTAGCAGGATTTGAGGACTTTTAAGTCTCGCAGGCATCCTGCTAACGCCAGCAACACAAAAAGTCAGCGGGTTGGAGCTTGCCTCCAGGTTAACTCTTGAAAAGGCAATAGGGAAAATTGAAACAGAGGAGGACTATGGCTGACAGAAGGGCTTCATAGGCCCAGGTGAGCCCCTGAAAACATGTTCCAGAACCAGGGACTGATAGTGCTCCATCCCCATGGGTACTTGTCATTAATGAGTGTTTTAAGGTTGCTTAAAGAATAAGGAGAGCTTGCAAGTGAAGCTTGGGAAATTGCCACAGTTCTTCATCTTTTCCTCCTTCCCAAAAACGTAGCTACCAAAACCACAAATGCTTTTATTTTATGGAATGAGCCTTTATTGAAATACTTGACGTTTAGTTCCGTTGCTCATGTAATTTTTTATTTTTGAGGGGACATTATATTTTGCATGTGAGTCTCTTGCTGGATTCTCTAAGCTGTTTTTAAGAAACAGTCCATGTAAGTACAATACTCAGGCAAAGGCTCAGGCCCAGGCTGCTGGAGGTCCACACCACGGCCCCATCTGGGAAGTACTTCTGATCAACATATTCTATGATAGTTGTCACAGCCAACATAGTCTCCTCACATGTGGGCTGGATTTGGTCAGCGGGGAGAACAAATCCGTGAGTACCCGTGTCTCGCAGTTCAAATGTGTAAGAGAAAGGAATGCCAATCACATGGGCCCAGTCCCGTGAGGAGCCTGAGTTACTGTCTGTGAATTTAAAAATAGAAGGGAGATATTTATATTAAGTACGGTTCTTTGAACATACTTCTTGCTGTAGATAATGCAAGTTGATACCAGAATCTCTGAACTAAGCAGTAACCATATATCCCTCTGACACAGAGAACAAAGTTCCTAAGTGCCATAATTCTTGATTATACTAAAGGTCTTCCATGGAGTTTCCTAAATGACACAGTTGTTCATAAGATGGTATTGTACAATAACAGGAGATAAGTTTCAGGGATTCTGTGTTTTTAACATTTTACTGTGATTAGTGTGGAGTATAAGATGGATTGGACATTTGTCTGGTCTTGTACTTCATTTCCTACATTGATACTGACTGGAATTTCTTTTTGTATTTATTTTTAAGCATAATTTTGGTCAAATCTGAAAAATTTCTGGCTGCTCCATCTTCCTCATGGATTGTTATTCTTACCTATTCAGTATAAGTACAAACCCTGGCAAAATGCAGTCCTGGGCATGGGCAAGATACCTTACACTTACACTGCATTGCTCATGCAGTCTGTGACTCAGGGACTGGCACTCAGGGACTGGCAGAGACAGCGATTGGAATATGCAAACCACATGGGTTCTGGAGCCAACTGCTTACTGTTCTCACTGACTAGTGTGACTTATTGCTTACTGGGAAAATACTGGGTTTACCAGGCAGTCTCTAGGGCACTCAATCCTCTTTGTAAAGGCTGTCAACTCGTATCAGCTGTGATGTGTCCGTGATGTGGCCATCCAGTCTATTAGGAACAGGGCTGAAACCGATATATTTCACACAGAATTGCAAGCAGCTGCCATGTGATAATGTCTGACGGAGTAACTGTAGACCTGACTGGGATTTTAATTTTTACTTGATTCCAGTGAAGACAAATAGGAGTTTTGCTGCTGACTTCAGCAGGGTCAGGATGATGTATCACCAATCTCCTTCTGTCCCCTGTGATGTATCTGTGAGGAATCCACGCAGGAAGTGGGTTCTGATCAATGTTTCCTTCGTTCTTGCAGTCAGCTTTATAACTTTTAGGGTTATCTTGTATTCAAATGACTGCTGCTTACGTGTTTCACCAAACCAACCCTTTAAATATTACTCAGAGTAGAAACTCAACAAAACAGTACTTGCTGATGCCTGACACAAGAATGACTCTCTTCTTTGAAAAACAGAGCAATCAAAGGGAAAAATAAAAAAACTTACATAAAATTGAAGCCGTTGATCCTACTTTATAGCTGGTCCCATACTTTCCTGTCAATGCAGCAGCTGCATCCTTTGCAACTTGCATCTGGAAATTCAAAATAGGAACAGCATTGTCATCAGTGGCAGTACCTTTGGCAATTATTTTGAGTGGATCAAAATTTTTTGGCTTTCAGCTTTACATTTTCATATGATCAGCTGTAAATTTTGATATTATTACTTTGGAGGAACCCATTAGAAACATTTGAACAAATTGTTTTTGATTTTTTTAAATTCAAATTATGTTAAAATTTTAAAAATTACTCTGCTGCTAGGTAGAGATGCTATGTGCTTCGTTGTAAAACTAGAGGGCTGCATTTTGAAGAATTGAGAGTCTATGCTGTATAGCACACTGGTACTGACTACAGCAGTGATTGACCTCTTACTCTTGTTTTATTGACATAGAGTCTGTATCCCACCATCTTTAGAAACTGAGCCATAGACAAACTAAATGGCTTTTTCCAATGACTCATATGAAGTCCAAACCCAAATCCTTCATGCTCTTGACCAGTGCTTCAGCTACTGGAATCTTCATAAATACACGTGCGTGAACTTAAATCAGAACATTTAGAAAACAAGGGAAGAAGTAACCAAGAAATAGGTAGCTATTTTGTTCCCATTCTCCTGAGAGCATGTTTGGAATACCCTTTCTGGACACAATCGTGATAACCATATATGTATAATGTGCTGGCATCCTGAAATGCAAATTCATTCTTGCATGCAGCAAAAATTGGTGGTCTTCTCCACTTACCTTGCATTGCATTAACCCTATCTATAGTAGTTCGATTTTGCTGATTTAAGATGAAGAATAATTATTTCTGAGGCAAATAAACCTTACTGATACTGATCAGAGCAGCAGTAACTCTGGGAGCCAAGCCCATGAACAAGCCCGGCTCCTCTGAAGGAAAGAGAAGAGGACAAGTCAAGTTGCACCACATCCTGCTGCCTGTACTTGCTCTCTACAAATGTAGAATATTAATGTTTTGCCCTACCAGTTCTTCACTGTTGCTTGGAGGTTTAGTTGTGGAACCGTATGGAGTGAGAATGAGCTGTCCATAGGAGTGAATCGTTAAATAGGACACAATGTCATTCTTCTTCCTCTCGATAAACTGAGCCACAGCTCTTGTCTCAGGCTCTGATTCTGGTCCATATCCACAGAAGACATCACTGCTGCAGTTAAAAGATATACCAACACCTGGGGAGGGATACAAACAGTGAATCAAAGGACAGACATAAAACACTAGTTCAGAGGGAACTGGGAAATTTACCTTTGAGTGTTAAGGCATGTGTTTATGTGGGCAAGGAGACTCGACAACTCAGTGGGACTTTAGCATTATACTTGGTTGTTAGCAACTAAAATTTGCTACAAGACTGAAATATTTATTGTGCATTTACAGGATGGTTGCAACGAAAACACTCTGACACCACCACAGTGTATCACATACCAGGGAAGCTTCGGAGGCCCCTTGAAATTCATGACAAATGTAAATACTGGCTGTTAAGTGACTAACTCCTAACATTGCTGCCTAGAGGTGATGCTTGCTCCTGCAGTGAATTAGAGGTATAGTTTCATAAGAGCAATTTTCTGCTCACAAAAATAAATACTGGTTGAAAGTTAATGAGTTAATACTTTTACAAACCAGGATTTTATTTTTACATATGCCTTGGTGACAACAAGACGACTATCCCTTTCTTATAGGACTATATTTTATTTCAGAAACTAGTTATTATCCTTGCTTTACATTTTGTTCATGGTCTGAAATACTTCAAACTTACTGCCCCAGGACGAATTGAAGTTTCGGTTCAGATCTGTCCCATAGCAGGTGCCATTATTATATGGAGAACGGTTTTTCCTCCACAAACGATCCTAAAGAAAAGTAACTTCTGTTACTTTATTAATTACGCAATAACAACTCAATGATCCTTATGGCCCAGTGATAATATGGTTTAAAGTCTCCTTTATTTTAGACCTCCGCATTCTAAATAACCCTTGTATTATAAGAGTACAACTCTGTGCACAAGGGTGATAACACTTAGTGACAGAACAATTAATCTACTACAGCCAGGCTGTCATCTGGCACAAACCTGCATGCACCCTGAAATAAGCCTCCTGAGCTTTTTTTTTTAAAAAAAGCTATGCTTTTTCTGTAGAACTCAACTGCTTCCGTGCAGTGTTGCACTCCTAAGCAAGACTTGGCATTGTGAGGAATAAGACAATAGCTGAATTTTGTTTGTTTCAGATTCAAGAAGATTAATTCTTTTTTGTCAGCTAATCTTGCTAGTGCTCCTTGGTTCCCTGCTATACTCATGGCTATATTTGGTTCACACACAGAATCACACACAGAATCACCAGGTTGGAAGAGACCTTCAAGATCACCGAGTCCAACCCATGCCCTAACACCACCTCAGCTAAACAATGGCACTAAGTGCCACATCCAATCTTTCTTTAAACACATCCAGGAATGGTGACTCCACCACCTCCCCAGGCAGACGATTCCAGAACTTTATCACTCTTTCAGTAAAAAACTTTTTCCTAACATCCAACCTAAATTTCCCTTGGTGCAGCTTGAGATTGTGTCCTCTTGTTCTGTCAGCTGTTGCCTGGAAAAAGAGACCAACCCCCACCTGGCTACAACCACCCTTCAGGTAGTTGTACAGAGTGATAAGGTCACCTCTGAGTCTTCTTTTCTCCAGGCTATACAACCCCAGCTCTCTCAGTCGTTCCTCATAGGGCTTGTGTTCCAAGCCCTTCATCAGCCTTGTCGCCTTCCTTTGGATGCATTCGAGGATCTCAACGTCCATCCCGAACTGAGGGGCCCAGAACTGGACACAGTACTCCAGGTGCGGCCTTACCAGTGCCGAGTACACGGGAAGAATGACTTCCCTGGTCCTGCGGGCCACACTGTTATCTGATACAGGCCAGGATGCCGTTGGCCTTCTTGGCCACCAGGGTACACTGCTGGCTCATGTTCAGTTGGCTGTCTTTGCAGACCTCTCTGCACTGCCTGTATGAGCTTCCCAGCTGAATTAGCTGTGCATCCAAGTGCAGGGTGTGGTATGTCCCAAACCTGCTGAGGAGCAAGCTGGGAGGCAGTCCAATCTACGTGATGGTAGGCTGAGCCTGTTGGGCCATGCTGAGGTCCTGCATTAAAATATGCTTTGACTGGGCTCAGGAGCCTGGAAGCATGATGAGAGTGACTGAAGACCAACATTTTGCATTATCATCCATGTCAGAAAAGGAAGATTATTTGGGAGAGCACACCTATTTCAAAACCAAATAGCCCAGTATTTTACCAATTCTCCTCCTGTCCCATGCAAAGGTGCTAAGACCTATCTGCTACTTGAGGTCTTTTGTGAAGAATGTATGACTGTTCCAGACATGCTTAACTCCATCAACCAGGCTTTGAGCTGTTATTAAGGAAGTAAACCCATCCCCAAAACCCAAAAGCAATTGATCTTGTGGTTTTGTCTTCCCAAGGCTCATGACATTTACTGGGAATTTTTAGCACTGCAATCTAAAGTGACCACTGATTCACCAGAGGAAACAAAACCTCTGCCATGAGAGGATTAGTGTGAGTATTGTCACTAGTTTCTGCTTAAATATAATTGCTATGACTCTATCTAAAAGTAACGAGACATGCTGGCCATTTCTAATTTTCAGTCTAGCTCCTGCATTTTCATTACTTACTTGTTCCCAGGAATAGATGTAGCCATCAATATTGAGGACTGGCAAGACATAGAGGTCCAAATTCTGCAGAAATCTGCTTATCCTCGGGTCAGATTTGTAATTTTGAAGAATCTGGAAAGAAAAAATACAGAGCACTGAGCAGAGAATTTAGTGGTAATCACTGCAAAGAGCTAGTTTATAACTATCATCAGGTGATCACTCACTCCTGGATATCACCATGGTATCCAACATCTACTTGATCCCCAGTGTGCCAGGTACTTTCTGTACACATGGAACATTGCTATATCATAGCTTAGGGTTTCTTTATTTCAAGAGGACTGTGACTTTTGATACAGAGAAGCTTGATCCAACAGCCAGTGTGGGAAAAGGAGAGGCTGATACCAACTTTTGGAAGGCTTTGGAAACAGTTCATGTGGGATTGGCACACTATTGTGTGTGTTGGTACAATATTGTCCCATATCTCAAATTGTGATTTGGACTTAGGTCTCCATAGAAATCTGTACTATCTACTAATTTTGAAAATCACATTTTAACAGAAAAGCATAGTTCTTGGTACCACAATAGAGAAGAGAAGAGAACTGAAGTATCCAAAGTGATATGGGTTTTTTATTATCTAAATGGGGAAGTGAATACTCACTTCTTTCACAAACCACTGACAGAAGGCTGGAGAGATCCATTCTCTGGCATGAATCCCACAGTCCATCCAAATTATCTTTTTGGGTTTATTTGATGGTTGACTGATCTAAGAGAATGTAAAAATAATAATTTTAAAACTGTTACATTACAATAAAATACCCTAATGTAATAAAAGAAAGTAAAGGATGTGTCTTAATACGCCGTTAAGGCACCTGAGATTATTATTATTACAGACATCATTATGACAAGCTCTCTTTCCTAATAACCCCATCTCTGCAGTATCACAAGGCATGAGCTTTAAAGTGCCTGTTGAGCTGGAGTGTCAATAGAACAGTTAATAGAACAGTTTCTTTTTTTCCTTTTTCATTTGTATTAGTCATTCACAGGAGTGGTTGTTCTTAGTTGAAGATTTTTAAATTTTTTTTTTTAGAAGGGGAGTCACGAAAAGTCAGGGAATCTAATACTACTCAGTGATAGGAACAGATTAGGCAATAACTAACCCAACTATTAAGACTATGGTTTTTACTAGTGTGTCCAAGGAAAAACGTCATGGAATACTGCTAGCAGAAAGGCTATATGCTGTAAAAAGTAATAAAAATAACAAATCAAAAGTCTTTATCCTCACATGCAGCTGTTGCCAAACTAGTTTCAGCTTGATTTGTATTTCTACACAAGACTTCAGTTAAATTTGTTGTTTTCAGTACACAATAGTAGTAGCAAGCTTATGATGATAGTGTATATGACAGTTGGCAAATCTTACTGTACTGTAGAGGAGTAAAACCATCTCCTGTTATTTCAGTGAATTGGGATGACCACTATCTTAGGAAACATCTGAATCCTGTCTTCTCCTGTGTACTTTACTTTCTTTGTTAAGACACATTTTATTATTAAGGGGAAGTTCCTCCCTTACCTGTAGATAATACATTGTTTGATTCTCAAACGTCTTCCCCAGAATGTGCTGCGTCACCAGCTCACTGTTGTTCTTCTGGATCTGAGTCATCCATTGATAGATCTGAAATAGTCACAAAGAATTCTTGGTCCAAAGTGGGAGTTTCCTTCTCTTTCCCACCTCCATTTCCAGATTAAAGCATTTTCTTTTGTTTAGAAAAGCAACATTTTACTCGAAGTTTATTTCAATCTGTGATGTCACACTCATGGAAGGTGTTTCACATGCCTCTGCACAAAGGCATGGTCATATCTCACTGAGTGTTAAAAGAGAACATCACTGCAATACAACATGGATACTCCACTCTGGATCTCATTCAACACGCCCAGCCTATTGGGCATCTTACTGTTGAGGTCACCAGACATGAAGCCATACCCTCGACTCTCAAAACGGTATTACAGTCTCTTCCCTATCAGCACTGATTTTCCACATCTGAGTCAGCAGCAGTCATCCTCAATGGGCAGCTCAAACAAAATACACATGAGGATTGACTCTGTTCTCTCACTTTTATTATGCAGCTAGGAGAAAGAATTTCCACCGTGTCCTGTGTTTGTCCAGGTTTACCCACTGGTCCATGAAATGTAACACCGACAAGTCTTCACTGCCCACCCCTATTACATCATTTTCTCCTAAAGTGTCAAAAACCTGCCCTTAAATTACTTCTTTCTACAGATCTCCCACTGTTCACCTCTTCTTCGTCACTGGGATTCCAGACACCACAATAATCATCGCACATCACGTTTGGCTCAGCACCAAACACACTGGGGCTTAAATGAATAAATGCTAGAGGTAAAGCGTGACAGGGTAGAAAGGTAGCAAACCGATCAACTGAACCACGGAATATTATCTGCAAAAGAGTGTGGCTGCTTCACATGGAGCATTTAGGTTTTGGTCAGTGAGGAATTGAGGATTTGATAAAAATCAGTGGCAAATCCATGTTCCATTCAACCAGGCTAAGATTCTAGTCAAAGAGTAAGGACTGATTCTGCAAAAAGAAAGCCAGAAGGAGGTCCACTGACTTCAGCTGAGCTTTCTGCAAGCACAGAGTTACCTGCTGAGGCATTTACAAAACAGAAAACAACAAAGAACCCAAGTAGACTTGGGTTCTTCTTTACCTCTTCCATTGGATGATAGTCGGTGTAGACATAACCTTCTGAGACTTGTCTGTGGCTGCTCCTCTCCCTTGGCATGCTCTGATGCACAAGTTCCTGCACATCAGGTATTAGGATTCTGAAGGAAGGGGTAAGGGTAGATAGAAAACAATCCCGAACAGTTACTGCAGAACTCTCATGGTGGGTACATTGCTTACATCAGCAAATGAAAAGATTTAACCTCTTCTGTTGTGAATTGCCTAGGAAAATCAGCATTACAGTTACTTTCAGGTAAGACAAAGTTCAAAGTACTGAGATTTTCACAGGAGTTTAACAATAGAGTAATAATTTTTACCAGATTTTTTTTAAAATTGTCAATTTTCTACCAAGAAAAAAAAGTTCAAGATTTTTCTTTTCTTTACCACTTCTGTTTTTGAGCAGAACTCTGAAAATACCACCTTTTGGGAAAAGGAAGGGAAAGATACAAATTTAAAATTAGGGTTTCATTGTATTTTATTGAAACATTTTCAATTTGCAAATATTTCCCAGAAATATTCATTGCAATTTGCAAAAATCGGAACAAGACTCTTTTTTCCTTCAAATAGGTATTTTTGCTTTTTAGCTACAAAAAATAGCTCAGAAATTAGTATAACACAGATGTGATTCCATGATCAAGGGAGTCAATAAAACCTTTTCCTTGGCTTCAGTGGACTTTGTATCATAGGCTGTTCTTTCTCACTGCAATCAGCCTCTTGTAACTGCTACAAATCTGTGCTCACTGTAAACGCTTGTGATAAGACAATTGCAAAGGTAGCTCAAACACTGTTGATCTCAAATGGTGGAAGTGCCAGTAGGCTTTTCTGCTGACAGTGGCAGTGATCGGCATTTCTGGAAACTGCGCATAAGAAACTTTTATGAGTAGTTACAGCTGACTTTCACTCTGAGCTTTGATGTTTATTCACATCTAAACTTCAAACTAAAATTCAGGCAGTGAAAATTCCCATGAGCTGAAACCACACACACAAAATACTTTATCAGTGCTCTGGAGAATTGAAATCGCAGAGTCTGACACTGTTGGAATATTGATGTCCTGATTATAATTTGTCATTTATATCTCTATCATTACATACCTGGTTGTCAGGTTACCTTCCCTGTATGTCAACTGCCTTCTAAAGGGTGGTTCCTGCTTTGAATCTGTTATAGGAACTTTGACTCTATTATTGTTGTACTCATCTCAGCCTTTTTGCAATATAAAGCCAAAATTTTTGTCTTGACTATTAATTACTCATCTCTTTCTTTAGAATCCTATGTAAGGTGGATACAGTTCTGGCTAAGGGAAAACAAAGTTAAGCTGCTAATTTCAGTTTAGTCTTTATATTTCCACTGGAATCAGTTGAAACCATTAGAAAATGAAGAGTCTTGACATAAATAAGAGGTTAAATGTCTTCTGGAATGTTGTCTAAGTCCTGAATACCTAAACCTGATGCTAGATCATTTGTACTGGCTCCAACTTCATATCTCTTCATCTCTGGTTGTCAGGACATCACACTTACTGTAGGAACTTGTCAGGCAAGATGCAGGATGTCAAGATCAGCTTTAACTCAAAACAGCTTTGAAGTGACACCAATCCTCCCTAAACTTCTTTGATCAGTAAATGTCAATGTATGTCCATAGGCCATTTGTCATCAGCCCTGAATGACTTCAGCATCATTTATACTAAACACAGCTAAATTAAATTAGCTACTGGTTACCTGAAAAAGTTGGCTCCAAATGGGAAAAGGACTGCGTGAGGAATAGATCTTATTTAATCCCATTTCTTTGTATCTGGATTAGATCTCCTGGTTGGAAGTTAATGAAGACATGGGGCTGGGTAGGTGTGATAAAGTATCGTGGGTCATTTGCAGGTCATGGCTCCCAACTGTGTGCACAGTGGACACCTGCCACTGGGATCTTTGTCCCAAGCTGGCATGTCTCTGTTTGTCTGGATGGTGCCAGGAAATTCTCACCAGCCTGGTGAAGGGGATAGGGGTAGAAAAATGAAGCTTTGAAGAAAGTGGCTGAATATTCACTTTGAAAGGGCTCTTCTCCAAACCAGAGGAGTAACAAGAGACAGGAAAGGAAAAAGAGAGCTAGAGACTGCTTCCCTGCGGTGACACCAATTAAATCTCTGGGCTCTCCAAAGGAGGGAGGACTCTGCATCCAAATATCCATGCTTTCCGAGAGCAAAGCATGCTCCTATAAATAGTGGCTATACCACATTTGGTACTAAACTCTTGAGTTTAGACTGAAAAATTGAGTCATACATCCAAGTGCCACCCGGTTAGCGACCACTGAGAAGGCGACAGCAGGAAACAAGACAGACTGGGCTGTCTCAGGTTCCAGCTTCAAATTCACATTTCAGGCAAGGTGCAAGGTAAATACACAGGGCATAGGGGAATGTGCATTTAAAGGTTTATACCACATCTGTGCATTTGGCTGGTCAAGGTTAGTTGGAGGCATTTGGGACAAAGGTTGAGTCCTATTGCCAGTACTTGCTGACTGTTCATCAGAAAGGGCTTGGTCCTTTTGTGATAGCAAGGAAGATTGTTAGAGCCAGCCTTTCCCATCAAGATATTAGAGATTGTACCTGTAAGACATCATATGCTGATCTAAGCTGTCTTTCACCTCCTGCACCAGAGAGGCTGGGACCCTTATGTGCAGGTCTTCTCCAGCCCTGATATCTGCAGGCAGCAGGGGCTTCCACAAATCCAGCTGTGCAGAGAAAGAAGAAATGCACAAATGAAGCTCTGTTTTCAGAATGAGAAAATATATTTAAGATAGAGTAGTTGCATATCAACAGATGAAAGAAGTTTTCCTTCAAATTGTCCCCATAACTCTCCAGTCATCTGTTCACAGAGCAGGCAGCATGGGCTTAGTGTTGTTATTGACTCAGGCATCACTGATAAGGAGCAGCACCTTCACAGAGCTATGCAAGGAAACTAGCTTCTTCACATAAATCCCTTCAGGTAGTAGAAGGGCAATTACACACTGCAGTAAGACAAAACATTAGGTAAATCTTTTCCTAAGCTCTATGCATATCTGTTTTACAGCCCAAGACCCCATTCTGCTTGTTGGGCACATGTGGTTAATTTTACTTACCAGTAAAGTACTGCAAAGAAGCCGAAGATGCTGGACTTGCTGAACTGTTTCCGGCACAATATGCAAAACTTGATGCCTGGAAATTCAGCAGAGAAACAAGATCAGTTTTAATGTCTGTTGAAGTATCCATGATTTCATAAGTCAAAAGAAGATATTTTGTTATGCAGAAGGAAGACAGAGCATGTAACTGTGCTGTTCCAACTAAAACACTTCTGAATGATGAATTCGTGGAACGTTTTAGCTGCAAATAGGACTAAGTGATGTGACTTTTCTGTTGCTAGAGCATCAGCCACTCTGCTTCCTTGCCAGTGGCAGTCCCTTATTCACCATATCAGCTTCATAGCTGTGCGCCCTAATGTGTGTTTCTGCCTTTGCAGGACCAGCGCCAAAACAAGATCATTGGTAATACACAATAAACTGTCTATTTGATAAGATGTCACCTTTTTTTCTCACATTTGGAAATTATTCACTTATTCCAGATTGACTTTGTGCTTGGCTGATCTATTTCAGCACGCAGAAACATTTGATAGTCATGATAAATGAATATTGCTAAGAGCTTGAGATGTCCACAAACTGCTTGTCATGAGAATAGCCAATTTATTCCACAAATAGTGAATATTGTGTTCTCCACAAATGCATATTCTTACTCAATTCACACGAAATAAAAATTTCTAGTACAGAATCTATCATTTTCTATTTCTAGAAAAGACACACAGAATCCAGTGTCTTAGTATATATTTTCATGAGGCCCCATGAAACTTTAATTTACTACAGGCTTAATCTGATAAAAATATTTAAAGTTTGCAAAGGACAAATTAAAATGGTAGGAAATGCAGAAAAAGCAATTCTGTATGTTCTATTAAAAAGCCCTTGTAATTATTTTTCTATTTTTGTTCAGTGCTCATTCAGATCAGCTTTCCAGGACTGACAGCAAGTGTGACGTTTCTAATGAAAGGGTTTCAGAGTGAGGAGTGGATGTTGATGACTACATTGCATTGCTCAAAGGTGACATAGCAGTTATCCATGACTGAGGAGATAGAATGGGGAACCCTAGAAACTTTCCTATTTGCTAGCAACCAACAACTACTGCTTCTTTTAGCAGTAGTCTCTTTTAGTGACTTCAGTCAGACTTGGAGTCTTTACAGGACAAGTACAAAAAAAGAACATTTTACATTTCAAAGCTTTTGTAACAGAAATTCTTGTTGCAAAAGCAAGCTGTGGTCATTATAGTCATCAATATAATATGCTTTCATCTGAACTGCAACTGCCGTCTTTTGTGCTTCCATGCAGAAATGTACAATTATCAGCTTAATATACATACAAATAGAATTCACTATTCATTCACTTCATCCCCAGAGAAATAGGGGATTTGTAGGTTTTTTAAATCTCTCTTGAAAATATCATCTTTGATGATAGAGAACTTGATATTTAAAACAGGCAGTTTACTACTGGTTTATGAGATGCCGATAGCCCCATATCTATGGGGCAAAATGATTACATTTGCATTGCTAATAGCAATGGTACAACAGCCATGTTGTACAGACTGGTACAACAGTCATGATATCTTTGTAATAAACCTTGTAGATGCAGGATAAACATCTTTGCTAGCAGAATAAACATCTCAGCTGCAGTTCAGAGTTTATTCTCTCCAAATGCCTAGGCTTGCTTTGTTCTTTGTCTATCAGGAAGGGAAACAATACCCTGTAATATCTTTCTAACCTCTTTGACGTTATGTCTTAATTACACCAAATCAGAGAAATTCCAGACAGTCAGATTGCTGCCAGATGGCCGGCTCTTATTTACTGATAAACCTTTCACAATAGCCAGTGTGGAGACAAATAGTTTTTAATAGTAAACTAAGATTACAAAGCACACATTTGTTTATGATTATGGAATAAGTTTCTCAGTGGAGAAGTGCAAAGTCAGCCCATGTGACCCCATGAGAACTACAGTGTTTCAAATTCTACAGTTAAACTTTCTTAACAAATTAAAGGACTGCTCGGCACAAACTATGTTTCATTGGATGCTGATAGACTGGATATTTCATTTCCTTGTTGAACAGAGCAGATGACAATGAAAATGGGCTTTACTAATAATTTTGTCTTTGTGCAGGTGCTGCCCACCCAAAGTCACACTGACCATTCAATACCTGTTTTTAAATTCCATGCAACTACTCAACAGGTTCAATTCTGGACAATAATTAGAAACAAAAATGAACAATACATTAGCAAGAATCTGTTGAATTCTATTCAGACTCTAACTGCATTTCTGATGCAAATCTAAAGACTAAATGTTATGCAAGGAAAATAACACATTTTAAGTAGTGATTCTATGTGCTCTGCTAGGAGATTTTCCAGAAGAGCTGCTGAATGGCTACACTATGAAGGAACTTATTCGCCATAGGTATTGCTTGGTTTTCTGCCCTTTTTATAACTATATTCTAGAGATATAATTAGTCTAGAGTCATTCAGCACTGGACTACTTTCTCTAYTTACTTTAGAAAATTCCCTGTATAAACTTCTATGTGGATAGGTGGCCTCCACTCTATGCTCATACCCACCTTGCAAATCACAGCTGCCACAATAGCAGAGCGACCTATCATTCCTTGAAAGTTGAGGGTGAATGAAAAGGAAATAGTTTGGATAGGTAAGCTGCATAATTTTACATCACTCATTTTCTGAAATGGAACTGAGAATGGAAACTAAAGCAAAACTATAGATTTCATACTTTTCAAAACACTAATCAGTAATAAAAAGTGTGATAATCTCATTCTCTGAACACCTTGGAGTGAAGATTGTCTGGAATAACTCCCTTAGCTTTTTTTGCTAATTGTTGAAGATCTCCAACAGGGCTTCACTATCTTTTTCACATAACCTAAGCTGTCTTTTATTAATAGATATAATTTTGCTCAATTATCCCCCTTGCTTTATACTCAGAAAGGCATTTTATTCCTACAGCATCTGATTTCAAAGTTCATTATGAAAGAGGCTAAGCCAAATTAATTTTGACTAATGGAAGCAAAGCATCCTGAGATGCATTTGAGGGCCATTCTGTGGCTCCTACTGCTGTAACTATATCTTTATTAGCTTGGATTTGATTCATTCATTCTACATTTTCCATCTTTATGTTTTTTTTCCAAATATTACAAATCTTACAGTTTAGTAACCGTGCAACCAGGTTTTCAGTTCATAATTGTTACTATTATTCTTACACAGTTTCTGGGAATTTCACTGCATGCACAATTCTTCAGGAAACCCTGTTCATACTTACCCGTCATATCGCAATTTCAAGCTGAATTTTCCAGGAATTAGTATCCCCAGAGAAAAGATGATCCCAAAAGAAAGCCACATCTTTGTGCGAAGAACCTAGCATGGACAGTGCAGGACTAAAGACGAGTAGGATAGATCTGGACTGAACATGTGATTTGTGCAATTATAATATACAACTAGACACATCCTGGAAGGCAACCTATCCTTGTTGAATCATTAACTTCACTTGTAAATAGTTCTACTTTTTCTTAATTCTTAAAATCTCTTTCACACCCCCAAATACAAACACAATTAGCAACATTCCTACTGAAATACCTTTTCTAAGAACTAAGATTTTTCTTTATGTCACCTTTCTATCTTTGAAAATGTTATGTGACAAAATTGGTAGTATTTAGAGAAAGTGTTACCTGCAAGATCTACAGCAACTCCTGAAGACTAGCTTATAAAAATCATAGGGATAGGGAAGAACAGAAAAACAGTGGTAAGACAAGCTCCATTCTTACTCTCTTTCTTCTTGTGTCTTTATGGAACACTTCTGTGACCTCTTAACTTCAATTCTGTCACTTACCTGTGACTGCTGAAAAGCTGTCGGCAGAGAGGCCTTCTAACTCTCCCAGCATTTTCGTGAGACTTCTCTCTTTCTCTCTTTTCTCAGGCAAAACTATTATAAACAATCCTAGGAGGTTTTGTAAAATAATTAAGCTTYGTGCAGCTGTGTTTTGCTATCATTTTTGCTTAGATAAATATTTTGGAATAGGTGGTGTTAGAATTGACCAATGAACTTGGTAGGTGGCTGACCAAGGGTCCAATAGACTCTTGACATTTCTATAAACTTCAAGCAAGCTAAGGGATATAAGCCGCTCTGTAAAATAATAATAAACTCCACATCGCTTTGTTCTCCCTGGACTCTGTGTCGTATTTCTTGGGACACTTGCGACACTTACCTAACTTAAAAGAGGACATGAAAGAATAATGAACACTCCTGTAAAAGGGAAAGATGGGGACATCAGTCTCATCTAAACCACTTTCGGTTGGTTCTGATCAGTCTCTGGCCACAGACTAACAACTTTACACTGTCATAAAGAATGTTTTTGTTACATATTTTAAAAAGTGGGCTGGATACTATCTGAAATATTTAATTTCTTGCTTGATTTATATATCAAGAGTAAATATTTGTAGACTACAGTTAGACATACAGCACAGTTCTTCAGAAAGAAATTGTTTCTCTCATTCTCTCTCCTAGATTAAAGCTATCTTGTGGTGATATAATGAAGAAAACTCCATGGATTTGGGGTGCAGAGACTCCAGTAAGTCAGTCTGTGTACATATGTAATGGACATGATGCCATACTATAATTGTGGGATGCTTGTAAATTCTTCTCATCTAAGTATGAAGTCCTCTTACATTTTCACTAAGGGCTGTTATCAAAGAAACAGGCAGCAGAACTGTCCCAGTATAAAAGAGGAACAGTTTAACTCAAAAGTGTGTTCTCACAAAACCAGGCTGCAGGCAAGAGAAGAATATGCTCTTCTTCATAAATCACACCAGACCCTTTCCATTTTATTGCAACTTTCTCAACAGCCTGAGCCTGAAAATGCTGAGTATTTCTCTCCACGTGGGTATCCAACCCACAATGACTTCCAGAAGAGCTGAAAGAAGTCAAGTTTACAGGATTAGATGAAGCTTCATTTGTGAGGAATCAGCAAAACAAATTCACGCTGGAAGTTCATATTAACACTCAGGACATCTGCTCAGATAACCTTTGCTTTTTTTTCCTTTGTCTCTACCACTGCTATGAGGTGGACTAATGTTTTAAGACTTCTGCAGTGCTGTCTGTGCCATTTTAACAGACCTGGCTCTGAACTGGGGTTCAGTCCCTTGATAGAGACTCAAGATCTTGGAACAAGAAAGATGGAGGCATAAAGAGAAATGGAGCAAATTGTGATAAGCACTAAAATTCAACTCCAGCCCAAAGCTTACACCTTCATGTTAAAAGCAGAAGCTGTTTATTCTGTGGTGAAAACATCACTCCTATGATGCCAAATAGTTATGAAGATAGGTAGGGTCATTTTGCTTAATGGGCATAGAATTCAGAAGAAGTGAGAGTTGCTTGCTAGGTCTTTGATTCGGATTCTTTTGAAGTCTAGTTGATTTTAATGGGCTTTAGATGAAAGTCCCATGCAAATAATCATGGACATTTCTCTGATTTAAAAAATGGGCTTGTTTTGGGATTTCAGGAGATTTGTTCATAAAAGACAGTACTTCATTTTCTACTTATGTTTAGCTTGCAAGCAGAACTTCTGAATTCAGAATAAAAGCCATTGGAGACATAATTCTGCCACCAATGCAAAAAAATATCTTGGGGTGAACAGTTAACTTCAACAAGCCAATTACCCTCTTGGGCATAAATAACATCTCACTCAGTAATAAAGTCTGTTCTTTGGTCAGGTTCTTACTGGCAGCTGCTTATCTTTCTAGCAAATATGGAAGGCAGCTTAATCCATTTATTCTCTCCTTGAAAACTGTGTGCAAAAAGGCATGGGACTTTCTGGGGAGAGGGGAGGTTGTTAACGTGTGGCACAAACATGCCATATGAAACTGCATGGTGTCCTTTCTTCCAAACAAGTTTACTTTGCACATCTTCCATACATTCTTCTCAGAGCTTCAGAGCACTTTTTTCAGCATCAGTTTAGCCTCTCAACTGCCCTGTTAGACAAGCAAATATTATTTCCACTACTTAAAAGATTAAGAAAAAAGGGGAAAAAAGTGACTCCCCAAGGTGACATAGGAACACTGCTGCAGAGCCAGGAATAGAATTCAGATGTCCTGACTCCCTGTCTGGTGCTTCCTTAAATATGTGACCATCTGCTCTCCTGCTGGAAGTATAGATACTATATGCTGACTCCAACAAGCTGGCTGCTAAGCCTGTTAGTTTATCCTCTTTTTATCCCATACAGATATCATCTCCAGCTAAGCTTTTGGCCTGGAGTCAAAGTGATTTCCAGTGTTTGAACGATTTGACCTGCTTGTTATTGTTTTAACCTTGCACCACACATATGCTCAGCTATTTGTGACTTATCTGCATACAGTCTGTGTAGCAACAGCCACAAGCTAGAACTGTTTTATTTAAAGATTGCATACTGAAGCATACCAC
This sequence comes from Amblyornis subalaris, assembly GCA_018881555.1. NCBI lineage: Eukaryota > Metazoa > Chordata > Aves > Passeriformes > Ptilonorhynchidae > Amblyornis > Amblyornis subalaris. Next base: position 8,014,805 of record JACAXG010000012.1, on the reverse strand, counting down.
ATGTTCTAAACAACTATCATACAGCAGTGAGTTTGATCCTGGTAGCTGCCTGCACCTAGATTCCCTACTGAGCTGCATGTTACCTTCAAGGACAAAGAGCTTGTTAAAAAGACAAAAAAAATGTACACACTGGTGTGTCTGCACAAACATCAGTTCATCATGTTAAGCCTTCCCAGTTCACAGCTAAATCCCACACTGACTCCATCTGAACTAAAAACCTAACTGAACCAGATGGAATTCAACATGATCAACATTTTTTTAAATCATCACTTTGATTCTGAGAAAATCATCCTCCAGTAAATTTCCTTCTCTCATTGCTGCAGAAAACCCACAGTATGTGTCCAAAACAGAATCATCACTCAGTAGGGTCAAAACAGTAGCAGACTACTGTGCCTGAAGTCCTAATCTTGTGCTCCACTGAAGAGGGGGGTAGAAAATACGGCTGTTTTACTAAAATATTCTCTGGTTATCACTTTACTTGGAGGAAGCACACAATGAATTGACAGTTCTGTTTCCCATTGTCTTGTCATAGGAGATACCATATTCTATAGGTATTGTCTTTTTCTGTGAGTACAAAAAGATATTTCTGGGGTTTTGTGAGCAATGTTCAAAACATTCCAATTCATTCTACAAGATTTTATATATATATATATATATATATATATATATATATAGCCGTAATTTTGTAGCATTTGTATATTCAGTAATATGTTGTGTAGTCTGCAGTGTGAATCATTGTTCCTCTCAGTATTCCAAGTCTTCAGCTTCCAGAGCTTTGTTAGAGAAAGATTTTACTGAAAGTCTCTGGATTCCATTGTGATTTGACAGTACTAAGTGTTCTCAAACCTCATTAGCTCCAGCAACAATCCTAGCATAAATGGGAATATAGTGGAAACTATGCTGAGTTACAACAATTTTGTTCTAAGTCATCTTGCTGACATTTCCTTGTTCTCTCTCCTTCTCTGATATTGCACTGAAAACACCCCATTAACCTTACATTTGGGACTTTAAAATAATCACAAACCGGAAAGAATTCCAGCCAACATACACTAGATTAGAATGACATTACTAGCAAACCTTAGAATTAGTTCCATTAAGCCAGCCTTAAATGTCCTGCAGATCAAGTGACACAGGATATATAAGCTTTAGCTTAGTGGAACTAATTCGACCATTGGCACATGATCTAGCCATTTCAAGAAATACACATTTACAGATACTTGCAGGATTTCCCGATAGATTTTACAGCATTTATATACTTGCATACTCACATATTTGAGCACAACTGTAAATACCAGTGTGTTGTGCCAGTGAGGAAAATAACAAACACCTTCCTTTCCTCCACAAGTCCTGTGATGCAGCTTTTAGACAGCTTTGTTACCAGAGAGGAGCTTCAAGTACCCATGCAGTAAGAAGTTCCTTATGGAAGTGGACGGAAGCAAGCTGACAAAACCTGTGCTGGTCTAATTAGGCTGGCAGAGCAGCTTCCTCAGACACCATTTTCTTTAACCAGGAAAGAAGAATGTTAGTACTGAATTGTCTTTCCTTAACAACAATTCCTTCCTGGCCCAAGTGGTTATTTTTACTTCATCCTTTAGACAGCCAAATATCACTACTAAGGACCTTGAGCTTTAACATATAGTCTGAAGATGATATTTACCACGTGTTACTGAAAGGTAATAAACTCTTTTGGTCCAGTCCTAGGAGTTAAGGGTGATCATGTTTATGAGGAGTTGTGCACAAAATCCTATAATCTTTATGCAAACACAATTCCTATGGTAAATTATTCTGCATGAGGATTGTGCAATTTGACTTTAAAAAGTATTAGCAGTGTATTTCAGGTGCATTGGTAGATTGCTGAACACCAAGTCCGCGCATACAAGGCTGGCTGCAGAATATTCCTATTGTAGTCTGATCAAAGGAAAGATTCAATTTACTCATAGATTTCAATGTGCCTGAATCCACTGTCAGACCTTCTCCAATCCTGAAAACTTTCCTTTATAAGAATACCTTCTGATTACATGATTAGAACTTATAATTTCAAAGGTATTGCTCTAGGTGAAAAGAATTTGTGGAAGTGTTTGTTTCTGTATTGATGTTCTGAGTGGGCAAGAATGAGACAAGAATCCTTGATTTTGCAAAGAAACAAAACTTCTTGTAAAGCTTTAGCTGTCAACGTTATACACTGTTTGTTTTAATTAGGACTTTTTAAAGAAGTTGTCATGTAACATTAAAAATCTGGCTTGTATTTTTAAATAAAATAATTGTGCTTGTATGTAAATACATTAGTATTATATTATTGCTACTAGCAGAACCGTAAAGGACAGCACATAAGTCTCTATTATTGCTTAATGGTTAAAAAACAAGCTTACTGCACTGTATCCTAGAATAGCCAAGATTATTTTTAATGAGTTCTGTTACAAGCACTAAAATACTTCCTGATTAGATGCGAATATGCTTGCATATCATTTCTTAAACACAAACAATACACACTGTATATTAAGTAATTAGCTTTTGCAGCTATAAAACATGTTCATATTAACCTTTGTCCTTCGTTCTATCAACAATGACACACATTGAGCTTTCTGTTTAATGCTAGCACCATTGAGCATAAATGTATTGTTTGCGTGCATGTACTTACAGATGTGTGTCCATGCAAGGGGAGTAGTGCTCCAAACCCTTCAGCCACCTTGAGAAACTGTTAAAAATGCTTATGATGTCCCTGAAGAATCTCAGAGATCATTAATGAAGTCAATAGTACCCGACAAAAGATCTCAAAGTGGATTTTGCCTGAGCCAAACAAGTCCATTCTACATAACTTACAGTCAGTAGAATTTCCAGTGTATTTTTGCAAATGAATCTTAAAAAATTTTTAAGCCAGGTTTGAAGTGTGATGTGTATTTATGGGTACGACATGCAGTAGAAACAGCTTGTATTTTGGTGTCTGATTTTGTTAAAAATAATTGCTGCTAATAGTATCTGAGTAAGGGACTGGGTAGTGTAGCTTTGAAGCGCTTGTTGTGTGACATGGCTGGGTAGGTTTGCAGTAAGACTATTGACATGGCCTGCATTGGTCACAAGTTTTGGGGTTCTTCAGCAAAGGCAGCCAAGACTTTCTCCACTGTCATATCTGGACTGTTCCCACTCTTTTATGAGAAGTGCATCTGAAACATCAACCAGCTCTGCCTGGGAGCGCTTTCGAGCTTACAAATCCGAGCAACTCAACATGGGGGTGTCCCCATAATACAGACAGGGAACACAGCCACCTGGGTGTGCTGGAACTGTGCCTCTTCTGCCAAACAAGGCATTCCTTGGAGTAATGCACTAAAAACATGGGTGCAGAACACCAGAAATCTGGGTGTGCCCCAAGGACCTTCTCAGTGACTTTCCTGAAAGCAGACGGATAAGCAGTGGCAAGCTGGGAGCTGAAGACAGATTCCCCATATCTCTGACTACTACCTTAGTGTCAGGTCATTTTCTCTCTGTTCAGAGAGAGTGGTTTTGATACCTTCATTGTGCTCTTTTTCACCTTCAAATACTGAGTTATTAGGTTCACCAAATGAATATCAAACCTCCCACCAAAAGAAGAAACTTTGGAAAGTTCTTTCTTTATTCTGCATCAGCAGAAATCTAAACCGTCTCAGTACTACCCCTCAGTACTACCTTTTGGGGAGATTACTGTCTACTGAGAAGAAAGTCTTCTTGCTGACATCAGTGAGGCATTCACTATTTTGTACTGCTCCTTGAACACAGAGCGAATCTCCAAACACACATGCACACATATATTTTTTTTGTCTGTTTCACTTTTCAGATCTCCATCATGTTCCTTACATTTTTACAGAAGTGGCTCAAACTGAAGGTTCGTTTAGAAGATAGCATGTCCCTGGGACAAATCATTCATTGCCAAAATGAAGCATATTCTAAACCAACAGACACAAATGCATCATCAGTCTTTGCCCTTTTGCCCTGTACAATACAGTGTGCAAGGAGTGTACTTTTTGTATTTTTGTATTTTTTATTTTCTGGAGAGCTGTGTGTGTCAAGGAACTGCCTGTTGTTCTGATAAAGCTGATATCTAACTGCTGAGCCATCACAAAGGGCAAGTGACCACCCGGTACCAGTCTTTAATATATGTATTTTAAAAGATTAAATAGTCTTTCATTATGTGAATGACATTTCAAATCTGGGCTCCTCCACAACAGGCCGTTGTATATTTCCTGAATCACATCTCATCTGTGTCAGCACAAATCAAGACTTCGGTGACAATTGTCACTACACCAGCCTCTGTGCAGTCAGAGGCCAATTCACCAGCTGCTCCTTACTGCAGAAGGAGAAAACTGGGCTCACTTAACAGTTCAAGTTTTTTGCTTTGAAGTTATAGAGCCACTGCCTCAGCTGGTGTATATTTGCTGTAGTGCCCTGACTTTAATTTAAACCAGCTGAGGAGCCAGTTGCCCTTTCCCCACACTCCCCACACACTTCCCCAACTTTCTGAAGGGTGATTGAGTATGGGTGACATCTTATGTGCAACAGAAGCTGTACCATGAGAATCAAACAGGCAAATACAGATTTAGCAAGAGCCCTTTGTGGATCGAACTAATAAGAATAAACTATGACATACACTCAGGAACGAAGAGTGTTCAGTAAAAATTGCCCCTGTCTGTAGGCATGGACAGAGTCTCTTACCTGTAGCAGTGAAAAATAAATTCCCCTGTTTTTAAAAAAAATGCATCTTGCTTCATAAAGCAAGAGCTTATCTAGGTTTTAATAGGTGCCATGGCAACAATGTTACTGGTGTATACATAGGAGCATTTTTGGACAGAGGAAACAGGATGAAACAAAAGCTCACCAACTATCTGTGGACACAAGGACTTTTGCTGCAGACAAATACAAATTCTCCTTCTTGTTTCTGGGTGGCTATTTACAGTTGCCACCACATTCATACTTTCACTTTATACCCAGAAATACTGAAAAAAGGGGGGAAACCTGCTACAACTAGAAGGACTGATTTTAAACATAGTTCAGAATTCCATTGTATTTCCATCAGTTAAAAGAGACGAACAGTGCAGAACTACTAAAACCACTGTGGTTACTAGCAAAAAAACTCCAATACCACAGGATTTGCATATTCAATAAAACCTATGCTTAACGTACCATAATCACTTTAAAAGTATGCATGTCACAACCAACAGATAACTATGGCTCTGTTTTTGTTCTGAAATAACTAATTTTGGCACATTTCACCTAGGAGTGAATGTTCCACCTTTTTTGAGCTCTACAAAACACCCGAAGTTGTATTTTAATTCCAATATTCTAGTATCAGTAAAGAGATATTGAAACTTGAACCTCATTCATGCAAACTTTTGTGCACTGAGATTAGTGTGCAAAGAGAATAGCTCAACATTAAGAAATGTTAATATACAATAGCACTTACAGCAATGACCAGAGCAGGGGAAAAAGCACATTAGAGGCAAGTTTTAGTATTTTCTTCACTTTACCAATTAACCAGAGCCACATCTCTAGGTCTCTGCATTCAAAGCATTACTCAACCTCTTGCCCATGCAGAAAGAGTTGCAATACTTGAGAAATAGACTTTAAATCTAGCTCCAGTTTATTTACATTCTGATTTCTTAACAAAAATCAAACTCTTGCAGTGTACTTTTAGTCCCTCTTTCCCAGTCACTTTTGAGTATCTTTATCATTTTGAGAGCAAGGTGGAAGTTTTAAAGAGAGTTCCTGGATGTTTCTTGGGAAATGAGTGGCTGGAAAATTTCATACCCTGAGAAGGCTGGAGTTACGGTTCAAAAGTAGATTTAGACGTAAGGAAATCCAAGCAGGAGAGAACTGCAAATCATCAGGGGCTGCAAATCCAGCTGTTTATGGAGACAATTTGTTTTTCCAAACACTCACTGTTCTTATTTTTCATTACTTCACAAACTTTGTTTCATTTTCGCTCAGATGGTACCAGGTTATTTTCTGTTAACACAAGAACCTTCCTGACCGTTGCAGCCCACATCTTCTGCCTTCCTGTTTCTTGCTCTTATTTTAGATCTGTTCACACATCCTGCAATGCTTAACATGATCCTCGGGCCAGTGAAATCTGCTATATAACTTACATTTGTAAATCCTTCTCTTGATGTTTTCTTTTTGATTGTGTGATATATGACAATGATGTAACCTTGTCACCCTTTTGTATGTATAGCCTTCAGATGACCTGGAGATTTCACAGGATGAACAGCATATGCGTTATTCTCAAGGAAAAATTTACCAGATAATCCAGCTTTATCATGGCATTTTACTGTTTTGTAATAAGACAAGATTTATGAATGAAAAAATGTCTAACAGCAAGCACCAGGAATCGTAAAAAGCAGTATCTGTTTCTCTGAGATTAGCAGGACAAATACTTAAGTCCAGTATTTCATAGCTCAGAATGAAGGAAAGATTTGTATGCTTCTACTTTTCTGACTTCTTTGTGGCTCAGGAATAAAATATGGTGCCTCGATACAAGAGTCTGATCAAATATATGATTGCTTTGTGCAGCTGAGTCCACTGTCTTTAAGTCATAGCTTTATAATTACTCTCGGCCCTATACTTTCTTTAACAAGCCTTCAATTCATTGAAAATCCTCCCCTGCTTCAGCAATTTAGTTTACTTAATAAATTACCAATTTTCATTTTACGTGAGGTTAAGAACCTTGGCTTGCTACATATTTGATACAACTTTGAAATACCTTTAGTCAGTCAAACATCACAGCTAATGTCTGGGTTCCATCTATTAATAAGATACACCCATGGAGTGTATGAAATAAAGCATATACAGCTTCCTTGTTCCTCACTCTTCATTGAGAAAAAATTTCCAGCCACTACACTTACAAAGTGTTCCAAGTGTGAAAAAAGGTTAGGAACATATGTTCCTGAGTCTGCAGGCAGACTGTGAAAATGGTAGCGAAAGATGCAACTGGCATCTCCAGTTAGCCTCACTGGCAGGTCAGCTAAAATCATCCATTTTGTATCTGTTTTGCTTAAAAAGGGGGATTTTGCACCTTTCACACTGAGCACTCCAGGCAGCGACAAATCCCATAACTACAGAAGCAAAATAATTATTGGTGATCTTCACTGTGAGTCTCCCACTAATTTTAATAATGATTCAGGAGAGGAGAATGGAGAAGCTAAATATAGATTGTAATGCACAGAACAGGGGGTCAGATCTTCCTTACCACGTGAATTGGACACCTGAAAAACCAGGGTTTATTTTCAGCAGACTAGCTTTTTAGCTATGTAAAGATCCAAGAAACCCACAGCTCTGAAGTCTCTGGCAGCAGCTACATACTGCATGGAACTATGAATCAATGTAGATGACATAAGAATGACATAAATTATTGAGAGAGCATAAAGCAAGAAATTTTAGTAAGCAAGGCAAACCTTATGGCAGACTACTACACTTCCATACTGCTTGTATAAGTTTCTACCTACTCACAAGGTGTTTTAAAAAGAAAGAATATATAGTGATTACGTAATTTAATAATGTGTTGTGCCATTTTGTGCCCACTGGTGGCTAATTCTGTCCAGGCTGCCTGTGTTTTGTCCCTGAAGGGTTACGTACCTGCTACCGAGGACCTGACTGAAAAGCTCGAAGCAGCTGGAAGAAGCAGCTCCCCAGCCCAGGCAAGAGCCACAGCTGACACTGCCTTATTGGTTTGCAGGGTTCCAGCTTTGAACAGCACCAAATGCTTTCTCAAACACAGCTCTGTGTGCTACCTGGTCCTCCAGTAGAGTATTTCAGACTTCCTCCAGTGCAGGCTGGGAACATCAGTCAGTCAGTCAGCTCAGAACAACAGAATGGTGCTGACCAGTCTGCTTCACAAATGAAATTGTACAGACAATGCTTTCTTAAAGCAGCAGATCTGAAAAGGCGGCATAACAAACTTCTCATCATGTCAAGCAGATGACCTCTGCTCTGGCTGTTAAGTTTTACAATTGCATCAAATCTGGTTTTCTGCATGTGCTGCATTTCAGAGACTGAAATGCTGAACAGCTTTTTATGCCAGAGTGCAGTGACAATGCTGCTTTGGTTGAACTGCTTCCTTCACAAATATGCACCATATTCTATCTACATGTTTCACAAGAAGTTGGGCAGTGAATTTTTCTAAGCATATTGTTTCTTTCCACCTTATCTCATCACTATAATACCTTTTTTATATCATCATTGTAGTACCTTAACCATGTGTCCATGCTACTTCAGAAAGACAAAGAACATAGTGCTTGTAGCTTAGCAAGTAAAGCAAGGGCACCACGGTTAGGCAGCACACAGTCACTGTAGAAAGCATTCCCATTTCCCTGTTTCCCTTCATGCCGATGGGGCTGTGACTGTGGTACATTACAATTGTGACTGAAGATCTGATTACACCACAGAAACAAGCAAGCTGTTGTTGCCAACTTCAGCACTCCAGCAGAACAAAATGCATTTTATGAGTTACATGTTACCAAGAACAGAAAAGATGTTTCAGTTCTCTCTGCTCCTTCATATCAAAGGTCCAAAGCTGCTTTGCACTTCTAGAACTCTGCCAACATAATAAAATGCACCAGTACGTAACAGGTCAGTGGACTTGCCTCACAGTATGTAATGAACAAACCTGACTATTGCAACACCTCTTTGAATAGTTGTGGAGATACTAATAGCAGAAACAGAGAGCAGGAGTCCGTTTATAAAGACAGCAGACCTGTGTTCTTGTAGTGAGAAGTATCAAAATCTATTACAGTAGCAGTGAAGCAAAGGGTTCAAAAGAAAAAGCACACAGCAAACAGAATCATTACTGGCCTAAACTCCTGAAAACTGAGTGAGATTGATTTCTTCAGATCTTTAATTGGATCTTTTAATATACCACTTAGGCTTAGTTATTTACTGATTTACCATATACAGTTCTGTATAAAGAACTACACAGGCTATTCAGAGGGAATCCTTCTAGTGTCTAGTTGTAGGCCAGGTTCTAACAGCACTTGAAATAGTTACATCTTTTCCCTGGCCCAGGACAAGAGAAGAGAGAAATTTGACTAGGGGCATGCAGGAGTGGAAGCAAAGTACAGATTAAATTAAGGCATTCTAACAGCAATAGATGTCAGGGTGCTTTCTGGATTAATTACTTCCTTCCACTAAAGAAAATTTGCTCACACTTCACAAAAGAAAACCCCCACTATCAGCAGGCAGTGTTCATGTCACAAACTTTTCTTAATCTGTAATACAGTGGAGCAGGCAGTTGTGTATAAAACTATTTATCTCTTCCGTTAAAAACCTTACATTAATTACACAAGAAAAAGAGCGATCAGGACACCCAAAACTCTTAGTTTATTTTAGTTATTATCCTGCACAGTTACTTCAGGAAAAGAGAATGTATCTTCTGAATAAATTTTTCCTTTCAAAAACTCAACTGCATCTTCATTTGTCATTTCCTGAAACTTCTTATTCTGGATCTGGAAGAAAGTAAAAGGAAAGGGTACATTATTTCTATTGTCCAAACTACCCTGTCCTACAAACCAAGTGTTCAGTGATGGGAAGGCCACAGGGAGTTGTTGAATATTGAAAACAAGTTCACTTGAATCATTCATTCTATAAAAATCAGGGAAATAAGCCAAGGACACATAGGTTTCTTAGGTACAAAGCAATTCAGTGGCTTCACTTTTTCCCCTCAACTATTTATTTTACTGATAATGGTAACCTGTATTTTAGAGTTCCTCTGTCCTTTCTCCCTAGTGGCACCACCACTGCCTTCTAACTAGAAATGATCCACAATTATCACTCTGGAGAMAGCCCACCATTCCTGGTGAGCCTTCATGCTTTGTACAACAAGGCCTGTTCTATCAAAAATACTCATCACTGTGCTGATAACAGGACCGAAACAGAGGCAATAACAGGCCTCTTCTTACCAGAATCACATGATAGCCCAGTTTATTTAGATGCCGCTTCTTCATTGCCAGCTTCCCTTGGGGGTGTGCTGTACCCAGGCAGAAGGCAGATACAGGAGAAAACAGAAGAGCCAACCTACAACCAAGAAGAGTAGGGAAGAAATCATTGTATAAATGCAGAATAATCAGTTTTAAGACAATGATTCAATGATGTCTGTTAACACTGCGGAATATACATCTGTCTTTCTGGTAGGCAAAAATATCAGGACTGCACAAGTTTCATTATCTTCCTCCTTCTTCAGGCTTAAGTAATTTAGACTTTCTTTTCTTCTATGGGCTTCATGCAAGTAGCAGCATCTACCCAAATATCTACCCAAACAGCAGAATTAAGCACTTAGATCTCCACTTCTCCCACAATGAGAAGGAAATAGATCATTCAACATTCTCCATTAATTTGACAGATTCTGCATTTACTTTGATCCTTTGCTAATGATATTCAGAATCAGTCACTTCCTGCCATAAAAACCTTCTTGGAAGGGTGGGGAAAGCTGAATGCCTTGGAACGCTGAGTTTCTGAGAGCAATTCACTAGCTCTCCTTTTACCAAAAAGCAAACTGTACAAAATACATTGCTGTGCAGTGATCCAGCACACAAATGTTAAGTATTACCCAATTCTGCTTAAGCATTACTTAAATGATATATGTCCTGCTTCAGTTACTGAGAGGTCATTCTTCTACACAAGATTAAATTAATCACCTAAAATGTGGATATGATGATCTTTTTTATTAAAAAAAATTATTATTATTATTATTATTATTATTATTATTATTATTATTATTATTATTATTATTATTATTTCAGTAGCTGAATTAACTGCCACAACATACCCCTGAGATGCAAATTCTTGAGACTTGAGAGAGTAACTGAATGTTTAATTGGACAAACACTTTTTTTAAAAATTGCTACCTGCATTCATTACAAGAGTATCAGATGACTGTGATGTTTCCTGCCTCCTTCTCCTAAATGTTAAATGTTAGCCTCTGTCAGAAGAAGATATTGAGCTGGATGAATTGTTGCTCTGCAGTGACATGGCAACTTTCGCGTATTTCAGTGAGCACAAATAACAACTGAGTTATCTACTTTGCTTCTGCAAATCAGTGAACTAAAGAAGTAACTGGATGGGATACACGCAAATAAAACTAGCCTGCTAGAAAAAAAATGCGGTCAAAAAAAGACACCTTTGAACATTTGAGTCAGGATGATCGTCTGTTGCAACTATGGGGAGCACCTTCTTTCTGTCTGAATCCATTCTGATTTCAAAATCTGAAAACAAAACAACAAAACATTTAACTCTGCAAGAGGTTAAAATTAATGTTCTCATTTGAAACCATTAATTGTTGAAATTGTTTTCAAATGAACAGCTCATTTGAAAAAGTTAATAGATACCATCACTGGTCTGTTTCTAATTGCTGTTCTCTAATAATTGATTTATTACTGATAGTTTTGCGCTCCTTGCAACGAATATAAGCAGTTATAGCTTGCACATCTCCAGAAGAAATAAATTTGTTTCTGGAAACTGTAGATGTAAGTTTATGGGAGTGAAATCATTGTTTAAAGAAACTACTCTTGATCACAGTCTGTCATGTCTACTCAGATTTTCCTGCAATCCAATTCCTCATTAGAAATATTTAGGAATAAAATTATTATGAGTACAGAAAAACTGGTAAGCTGGGTGGCTGGCAAAAAAAAAAAAAAAAAAAGGCAAAAAAAAAGCAATATCAAAACATAAAAGAAACCAAAAGAAGGTCATATCCCATTTCATAAATTAAAGTAGAGACCAAATCTTAGCCAGAACTTCAGAGAAGAAACAAGAGAACAAAGGAGAACAAAAGGTAGCTGCCATTTGGCTTAGTTTCTAACATGATTGGGTACTACCATCTCAACTCTCTCAAAGATGGCCATATTGGATTTATGTACAATTAACATCTGCTTGCTGATGCCTAACAAAAAGTCCAAAGCAGTTTTGTAAACAAGAGGAATCATAAAAGATTTAGTAAATGGACTTAAATACTTTAACAAAGGCATCATAGAAAGTAGATTCACCAATCAATGACATCATTTGTTAAAAGACTGGATCTTCAAAGTGTCAAACTTTTAATCACTTGCACCCTATGCAAATTTATTACCATCTTATTACTTTGGGGATTATAAATCCATATTAAAAATAATACAACGGTAATATAGCTTCATACCAATATGATATTTATATGGCAGCTGAACACTTTGCCGAAACATGTTCTCATCTCCCAGAAGTTCTATCAGTGCCTCCTGAGCCTTTCTGAGATTAAGAGATACTAATGAGGACAAATTCTCAGTCAGCAGAAATGCAGGCTTTGTGAAAAAAGGGCTGTCGAGTTCCATACATGTTTTCACACAGCGAAGCATCATTTCATTTTGTTCTTTGTTAAGATCATCTGAAAAAGCATACCAAAAATATTACATACAATGTATTATCCCACAGAATTTTTCATTTTAGTATCATTTATAGTCTGTTCTAGCACAGCAAACTCCACTCGACTACTTGCTCTACAAAATTGTAATGTGGAAACAAAATTCTTCTACAAACCATTCAAAGTACCTCATTATAACTCAGAGCATTCCAAATCCCACTTTTACTCATGATTCCAGGTACTAAAGCTAGTTTACAAAGGTTAAAACTTCCTATGTTACTAAAAATGCCTGAACATCTATTGACTATAGAAGCCCTGTCTCTTACACATTTCTATCATTTCCACAAATCCCATCTTCAACTCTTGCCATTTAATTGCACACCTACTATTAAACTTGCCACCATGGAGCCCAAGACAATAGGCCTGATTCCTTACTGCAGACCCAGATCACTATCACTACACTACATTAGCTTTGTCTTGACGACTTCAAATTCAATATTAATCATGTTTGTGTTCTTTAATTTCGAATCTTTTAACACAATTACAACAAATTACATACACAGGCAGACATCCTGTTCAAAACAAGAACATGACAAAGTAAGGTCTGACCTGGCAGTATAAGTTCATCCTTGCTGTCCTTCTGCAGCAGCTCGTCAAGTGCACGATGGGGAAGATATCCTAAGATGCCAAGCGAATACACTGCCTTCAGCAGTTCTGTGTTGGAAATTTGAGGCAGGCACTTATTCAAGCATCTATGAAGAGTCTCAAAAAACCTTTTCCAGAAGCAGAAGAAAAGCATCTAAATACACAAATAAGGCTATACAAAATACATATTTCAAACAAAAATACAACTTAGAAATAAATCTTTATTATCTTGTATAATTGTATTTTGTGTTATCTAACATTAGCATTTGATCCTTACTTTGAGGATACAGCTACCTATCAACAGATTCAGTAGCCTGGTCAGTCTAGAACCAAGGTCTTAATTTTCAGTTAGAGAAAAAAAAATCCTATTTAGAAAATATGTGAAAAGACACCGCGATTTACCTTACAGATTAATAAAACAGGATTACGAGCTCTTTCACAAATGAAACCAAACACTAGCTGCCATACAGTACTCTATAACTACTATGTTACATATTATCAGACGCTCTAAATGAAAACGTACAGATGCTTTTGGACTCTGGGAACATGGTTGAGTCGTGAATACACTCGGAGAACAATCAAAAGGTTTTTCAAGTTAAGGAACTCAGGGTCTTCTGTCACCTTCTCAGCAAAAATATCCATCAACTCGCTAGGCTGAAAGCCAAGTATCTCACAGGCAGAGAGAAAAAGGATAATCTAAAAGAAAAGACAGTTTTATAAGCCAAGAAAACCAGTGAAGTAGATCCTACCTGTTGATTTCATAAAAGACATTTTTAATGAAAGCAAATTTTTCAAAACATAACACCACTTTTGTTTCTTTACTTATCAATAAATAGAACAGCATTTGAAAAATGTAACTATCATCAGATTGGTATTCGTAAAAATTTGTTCTCCAAAGATCAAACACAAACATGAAGAAAGGTAAGATGGGAAGCATCAGATACTCCATTACTACCACTATAAATTATTTCATCTCAAATTCACCTGTCTTTTGTCCCAAAGGCAGGCAGTAGAATTAACATAGTCTGCTAATGCTGAAAACAGTTGTACATTACGGTACTGGAGAGTGTGACAAGCTTCCAGAATGAGAATTAACTGCCGAAACGGAGCATCATGGACATTTTCTGTAAGAGAAGATCAAACAAGGACAAATCATAAAAACCAATGGGAGCTGTAGGTTGGAGACATTGTGGGAACAGTTTGGTTAAGGGATGGAGGAGGGCAAAGAATACAATAAACTGTGGAACAGACTGAGACTAGCTAGGCAAAGTTCAACCGAGCTAAAACACATGAAGAAACTGACAGAAGAAACTAAACTGAGTCAGAATCAAGCTACAATCAGCAAAAGAGGACAAATTATCAAAATAAGCAAGAAGATTGTGTTCCCAGAATGTCTTCTGTTCCTGGATTTTCGATTTTCAGCATGCACTAAAAAAATGCTGAAGAAAGTCACTGCTCACTCTCTGTATGCCACCTGGCCTGTATACTGAGTGTGGCGAAAGTCCTGTGGGAGAAGCCAGGATGTGTATTTAAACATTGTGTCCTAACACATATGAACAACCAGGACAAATAAAGACTGTACAAGCAGCCTCAACACTTCTGGGTCATTTCTGCTAAGAATGCTATTTTGCTACCTTAATGCTTTTTGAGACACAAATTCTTATGTATTTTAAGCATGAATCAACGCATACTGACTACGCATACTTAAGCAATGTATTGGAAAGTTATGGAGAGAGGTGAAAGTATCAGCCTGCATTTAATGTTTTTATGGGCTACAGCATGAGGTCAGTTATTAAGCAGTACTCAATAATTAAATCCAGTGATCAGGGAAACATTATTTCCCCTTTAGTTTACCAACTAATCACACTAAGCCACCAATCCTGTAACTTGCCCATTTGCAACTCAGATTAGTTATAAATTTTTATTGAAATCTCTTTTCCTTGCTAGAATGAAATTCTTTTTCCTAAATTCTGTGTAAAGAAAAACGTAAAGAAAAATATGTAAATCAGGTAAATGTTAAGAAGGGCAGAGATGACAAGAGCTATTTGCTTTTATTATTGATCAGTAATTTTCTGTCCTGCTGCTTGTCAAATGGCTCCACATAACTATAACATCCTGTAAAACAAAGATGTTTCCTGAGTTTAAAAGGAAATCAGAAAAGGGAGATGAGACAATAATTAGGAAGAATTTGGTATAAGGAAAGGAAATTTAATAAACTTTTTTTTTTCTTACCCTGGATCTTTTTACTGCAGGCATTCAGGATTGGAAGGGAACAATAATTCATTGCAACAAGAGCCAAAAACATACGCAGAGCATTCGGAAAAGTCAGATCGTCTATTTCTCTCAAAACTGCCATCTAAAGTGAATGAGAGTTTATTAAATCCTTCATTCTTCAGGTATATTATCACTGTTTTCTGGTGAAGACATTTTTACCAAAACTTTCCCAAATTCCTTAGTTCAGATTTATATGAAAGAAAAAGAAGCAAAAAACAGTAAAGGCACAAAATAACTACTTTTAACTTCTTAATACACAATTACAGCAGGTGAAGTGCTCTAGAAATGTGTCACTACACAAATTTTCAGCAATTTGCCTTTCTATGGTTATTTAAAAAAAAGTCTCAGTAAAGGTAATTTCCAAATATTGTGAATATGCATCTTTACCAACTCTTAAGAAAGTAGCAGAAATAAAACTGACACAGTTAACTTAAAAGTTCATAGTACTCCAATTACAGTTTTGCATGTGCATGAAAGCTGTAAGCCTCCAAAGTGATCCAACAGCACACTGAGTGGCCTGTATTTAATACAAACACCTAGCAACAAATATGGACTGAGGCAGAGCAGGTCAGCTCTGATGCCGCAAAAGAGATTTCATTTATTGAAGCAGTTATTAGATTGATAGAAATGACAGTAAAAATGAGACTACAAAGTATATTGGCTATTAAAATACAATATTTTTACTGTATACATATCAGAGGTTAAATACAAAATGCATCTATGATAAGAAATTTCACTGTAAAAAAATAGCACCCTGTGGGCTTAGAAAATTAAGAGCTCCCTTTAGTTAACAAGTGCAAATGTTACTTCCTTCTCAGTTTAATGATGTTTCATGAATGCTATTACAAACTCTGACCTCAGAGCACTTCAGTTATGTGATGAAAACACTAGCAGGCCCTGTTGGAAAGGTTTCAAAAAGGGTTTTTAAACGAGGGGATGAAAACCAGTACGCCCTGCTATAAAGCCTATATACAGCCAGCTCCCAACCATTTTATTTCCCAGGTGACCTTTCACATACACAGAAAAATAAGACCATGAGCTTGGGGAGTTCTGGCATCTCAGTCCCATCAGTCCTCCCGCCCCGTACGATTACTGGACAAAGCCCCAACACAGACCAGTTTTCTGTTGACTCATCTTCCAGTCACAAGCTGGGCAAGGGCATCAGGGAACAGACTGTAAGCACTTCTATGATATACCATGTGGCCAAGCCACAGAGATGAGCGCACTGCTATTTTACTACCTCAATTCCTTTTGTTCCCAGCCTCCAAATGTAAGTTCTTCCTACAACATAGCTGGACTATGACGCATATAGCAAATAGTTACCTTTCTATTACATTTTCTCTTTCAGTGTCTGCAAAGAACCATACACAATTTATAAACAATGCAAGAGCACAGGCTTTGTGGGAGTAAAAATGAGCCTCCAACTAACTTTACCTCTAATTTCTTTTTCAGAAAGACTGGAACATCTTTTCCCATGCATTTCATCAGGTTTTGTACAATAAAGATGTCTCTGATACTTGAAATGCGCTGCTCCACCAGTAACCTGATGAAGAAACACACACAAGAACTCTCCTCATTTCAGCACAAATGGGTAAGTACCCCCATTCTTCCTCATTGACGTACCCCCCCAGTTAAAGCTGTAATTCCCTGCTCCTTTCCCACCTCCTTTTTTTTGAAATGCTGGCATAACGCTGCATGATGTAGCTGCAGCACAGATATTTTATACATGGAAATAGTTAGATATGCTTTCTTAATGTTGTCCTGATAGATGAATGTTGTTGCTGATACATTAATGGCAAGGGCACCTGACCAGACTGCCCATGTGACTGTGCAGATATGGGTACTGTTAAGCCTCAAGGAATTAACACCTTCTGGAGGAAAAAAAAAATTGCACATTTTCATCTCCAAATCATCTAAGTGCAGGCAAATTCTGAAACACACAGGAAACTCAGGAATGGACACTGACAACAACTCGATAAAAGTGAGGAATAAAACCAAACAAGCAGTGCTGTGGGGTGCAAGAACAGAACATATCACAACACAGAAATCAAAAGCACAAGATGAAGGAATTCTGCATTCTTAGCACCTCTTTTCTGGCTCAAAGGGTGGTATTCTAATTGTTATGTCTGAACCATCCTTATACAAAAACATGAATTGTCACTTTCTAAGGCAGTGCACTAGTCTGAAATTCATCCCTTCAAATGGGTCAGAGCTCCAGACATGAAGACAGAGAACTGCAGATGGGTCTCCTGCTTTCCACCAACTTTTAAGAACTGTGTACCTGTGCTTCCAGGAGAACCTGGTCTTTGCATATCACACCTACCTTCTCAAAGCAGAACCCGATATGGGATCAAAAGTACTAATCCATGGCAAGTTTTATGATAGCCTCAGTAAAAGCAATCTTATGGGAGTGAGCAGATTGGTTACACACATAAACTCTACTGGCCCAGAAAAAATTCACTACAGCCAAAGAAGTTACTCTGATAAAGCACTACACAGAGGGACTTGCTGGATGCAACTAGTCTTCATCTTAATTTTTACTTACTAAACTAAAAGAAAATATTCCCAGGCTGTTAAACAAAGCTTTTCATCATGAAAAACATAGGTCACACAGGTCACTAAGTAAGCTAGTCTCATTACTTCGTAGCTGCATACAGATAAAAGAGGTATAGATATGTGAAGAGACTTGATCAACACTACAAAAAAAAACCTACACTGGTGGAGCTGCAGTCAGAACACCATCCCCCATGGACCAGTCTAATGCCCTTTACCATTGGAAGCCCTTCTGCCTGACACTGCAAAGGCAATGCCAAAAACCACTGTTTAGCACAGCTCTTATCTTATGTAATCATTTAAATCCTAAAACCACAGTATGTATTTTATGTGCAGACATTCCCTTGATGATTTCTAACAGACATATATTCAAAAAACATTTAAGTATGAAGAACATGTGAAAGATATATTTTTCTCACTGTAATCCAGCTTGAAGAGCGCTCACATTCTTGTCTTTATCCATCCCTGCTAAAGTAGTTGCCAAAACTGAAATACATCGGTTATCAAGTTGATTGAGCTTCTCCTGTTAAAAGTTTTCACCATGTCAGATTACTTCAAATCAGTAAGTTTCAGAAAAGAAAAACTGACCACTCTTAATCTGTACTTGCCATTTTCTTTTTCCCCATCAAAAGTCAATTCACAAGCTTTAATTCTGCAGAGACCCCACAAGGTCTCACATCAGTCAAATTTAGTTGATTTGAAAGGGGTAATGATTTTTGAGACTTCTCCTCTTTTTTAAATCTGAAATCAGGCAGTGGTTTCAAAAATTAAGGAAATTAGAAGTACACACAAATGAACTATGGGAACTCTGTGTCCATGGAATATTAGACCGAACAAGGGATGTAATCCAACTCTCTCTGATGCTGCACAGCCTCCCAGAATTACCCACGAGGTTTCAGCCCGAAGTTAGGAGGAGGATTTTCACACTTACTTGGCACACTCTCACCAAAGTCTGGACTAGGAGCGTGTTCTGAGGCACGCCGAGGTTGACCACTGCGTGCAGGCTGAACACCAGGTCCCCGCGCGTCATCCTGCGCGCGTCACGCAGCAGCTGCTGGCACAGTTTCACGAAAGCCGGGTGCTCGAAGATCAGCTGCTTCTCGTAGCGCTGCTGCTCCTCCGACAGGTTTTTGAAGAGCCTCCAGGCCGTGGTTAAACAATTTGTGTAGTGCTTAATGGAAACAGCTGCCTCTGAAGCCAAGTCCAGCGCATCGCAAGGACACGTGCATTTCCGGAGACTGTCAAAGAACAGGTCACTATGATCCACTACACGCTTCGTTCTCAATCTCCCAGAATCACCCAACTTTTTATCTTCCAAGGAGCTCTGGGAAGCCTGCTCACTCACCAAAGCCTCCGTACCTGAGCTAAAAACATCTGTCTTTCGAGACAGAAATCGAAGGGACAATTCATGCAGAGAAGGAAAAATATTTAAAAATAGTTTCCTGAAGTTCACGTTTCCCAAGGGATCCCTGTATCTGCCAATCCACAAAATATGTTTTCTTGTTGTGGCTGAAGATTTGGGAGTGAGCACAGAACTGTACCTATGCATGCATCTAACAGTATTTAACAAATAACTTATTTTATTATTCATTTTTGCTAATGCCTCATGAATAGATTCGATGCCAGCTCAAAGTAAGGGATCCGATGACATTCTACCAGTGGAAACAGTTCTGGAGAAACCGTGTAAGATCATTTATCTGTAAAAACAATTGAAAATTATGGATTAATTACCAGACTTTCAACTCCCACAGTTTCAATTGCCGAATCTATGCACTTTTACAGGAGAGGAGAAGATTTGGGAAAGGATCCCTGGAAAACGATTTGCAGAGGGGCTTTTATCTGCTCTCCTATTCAGTAAAACATGTCAGCACAAGGCAAACAGCCCGGGTATCAACTCTTGCTTCCTCTTTGCTGCTCGACCTAAGAGCTCTGCCTGGAAGCAGAGTCTTTTCCTAAGTGATGTTCCCCCATGCAGACGCGTCTCCCACGCAGACAGGGCTCTGGAGGGTCCCTGCAGACCTTCGGCAGCGGGTAACAGAATCCCGCCCGCCAGCCTGCCCCAGCCTTCCTGCCATCCCCCGGGAAAGCCGCCCGCACGGCCGGGGAGAAGCCGCTGCGTTACGGGATCACTTCCCGTTGGCGCTAGGAGGGCTGCCTAGCACAGCGGGACAGTACAAGGGGACAGAGGTCTTTCGGCGGCTCCGCACCGGCTCGGAGGACGCGGGCGCAACGGCGGAGATGGCGCCGGGCGGGAACGCACCGGGAAGGGCCAGGCTGGGGCTCCCGGCGGCTACTTTTACCTCGCACGCGGCGCCCGCCGGACACCGCGCCCGCTGCCCCGCCAGCTCTCGGCGAGCATCGCGAGAAAAACGGCGCGTGGCGAGGGACAAACTGCCGCGGCGCGCGGCGCGTTGCTGTGCAACGCCGAAGCGGCCGTTGGAGGGCGGCGCGCGCATGGCGAAGTTCGTGGTGGCGGGTGAGGGGGGACCTGGGGCCCGGGCGGGGCAGCCCCGGCGGCAGCAGCACCTTGTACCAGGACCCCGGGCGAGGCAGCCCCGGCCGCACCTTGTACTGGGACCCCGGGGGGGGCACCTCGCCGCGCTTGCAGCGGTCCACCCTCTCTGCGGGCTCACCCCTGTCCCCGGCTTTGAGGCTCTCGGGGAGCCGTGTCGGTACGGCGCGCAGCCTCAGCCGCTCCCGAGTCAGCGTTCCCCACTCATCCCGTCGGTGAAGGTTCAGCCTCTCTGCTGCTGTCTCCCTAGGGCTGGCCTCCTAGGCCCCTTGAACGCTGACTGAAGGGGCTTTCACCCCCAGAATTACCCTTTCTGAGCTGACTCACATTAAACAACGTTTGGCCTTTTAAGACCTTATCAGTGAATGCCACAAAATCACCCATTTGTGCTGCTGTTGCTGTGTTCACAGGTAAGGCAAACTGCCCTTACTATGCCAAAGCTGAACTCCTGGCTGACCAGCTCCAGATTAACTTGCCCAACTTCAGGGTTCACAAGATTACTCAGCACCCTGACAAGTGGGAGGTAAGGAATTGTAAGTCAAGACGCTGATAGGTGCCCCAGTGCTCTAAAAACCAAGAAATGTACTTCTCTGTAGTATRTTTCTTCTTCTCTTGTATTAGTGGTTTGATACATACATAGAGGTGCTGCAGAAGCAGCTTTGGCTATGAGAGCCAGCCAGAGGAAAGGTTTCAATGTTTTGAGCAACTGGCATCTCTGTGAGTCTTACCACAGAAGATGGGCACAAAATGTGGGCCAGCCTAAAGCTGTGTTTTGTCAGTAAAAAGTTCAAGGTGGTTTTGTTTGGTTGGTTGGTTTTCTGTAGTTTTTTTAAGGTATAAATGGCTGTTCAGCCTGTAAATCTTTTGCTCACTGTAATTGCATATACCTTCACAGTTGTTACTTGTCAAGAGCGTTTGTGGCATTCAAGGGCTTTGAATTACAACGAGAGTATGAAGTTAAATATTACATACTTGTTTAGAATGTGGATGGGCCTTTCTGAGTACTTATGCTGTAGACATGTTGCCATGTCTACACTGTAGCTCCTGTGAAAAAACTGCAGTCTTACTTCATGAGATACACAGTGCTATGGTATTTATTACCTCTGCCTTGTCAGAGCTTGACACCTTTGTCAAGTAACTTGAACAGTTAAGTGAAAAGCAATTAACCTCTTCACCTTATTTACCTTATATGGCTAAATAAGAATCCTCTGATTACTCATTGCTTCACAACATTGCTATCTTCTGTACCACTAAGACAGCTAAGTGAAATCAAGACCTTAGGTGAGCTCTCACAGTGTATCACCATACCTTGCTTTGTTTTATTCCCCTATCTTGTATCCACTGGTACATAAGTTCTGAAGCACCTTGTAATTGTGTATTGAGAGGAAATAGTTAGAATGTTTATAGCACTAATGTTTAAGTGTTATCAAATGTGAAGAAGTATTAAAACCTTTTGGTGGGGATGTTTACATTAGCAGTGGCTTCATGACATTTGTGAAATGAATGGATGGGAACACAGTCAGTCTCCTATCATTTGGAGAGAACTGTTGGACCGTGGAGGGAAGGGTCAGCTTCTGGGAGGACTTAATGATTTTCTGGAATATGCTCAGGTAATGAACTGCCTTTAATACTGTAAACCCATGTTTTATAACATTGTTGTTCTTTATTCCTCCTTCAAATGTAAAATAAAGCTATTGTTAACATTACCTTGATGGGTTTGGGCTGCCATTTGATTAGAGATCATCTTTTTGTTCTTAGCACTATTACGGCATCACTTCAGTGATGCTGAGTGAGGAAATGTTAGACATTGCTGAGGAGAACCTGCAGGCTCATCTTGAAATTGTAAAAGAGGATGAAGAGATTAAAAGTCTTACCAAGCCTATGCAGATCTGGATCACCAGGTGAGAGTAAAGAGAATATCTGTGAAGTTTTACTCAGTTCAGAAGAATGCACTTTTTCCTATCACATATAACAGGTGTAACCATCTGAAGTTATGCAGAAATCCCTGTAATTTGATGATTTGAATTAGATTCTGCACCCCTCACTGTGAGAAATGAGTATATGATGTAGAAATAATTTCTACTTTTGTTACATTTTACACCAGTTTAAATGTGGGGTGTGGACAGGCAACATTTAGACCTCAGATCAGTTTAGGGAGAAGCAAGTATTCACAAAATAAGCTAGAAATTTTGTAGTTCGACTATCTTGCATTAAATGTTGTTGGAAATATTAAAGTAGGTAAAGTCTCTTGCAGTTCTGACTTTAGAAATTTCTGTATTTCTAGTAGTCCTAACAGAGCACTTTTAAAAATTGTGGTTCTATAAAGACATCAATTTTAAAGTGACAGCATTGACTGAAATGCACAGGATGGAAAAGCCTTCAAATGAATGGAGGACTCAACTGTTTTAATTCTTATCCTGTTAAAATGACAAAGAGAGCAGTAAAGTATTCAATCTAATGGTATCTTTAGACATAATCAAATACAAAATAAACACCTTGGTGTTTATATAATGCTTCCAAACAAGCAGTAGTTCATTGTTATCTGTAACTTTTCTACATCCTTCTCTTACCAGTGCATCAGCTCCAATCTGTTATCAACTGATCCCTCTGTTGGCAAATGGAGAAGTGTTTGGGCTGACCACAGAAATCAGTATTCATTTGCTTGACACTGACCAGTTTAAGGAAATTCTTTGTAGTATTGTAATGGAGGCTGAAGACATGGCATTCCCACTTCTCCGCAGTATTTCAGAGCACACTGAAATAGATCAGGCTTTTATTGAAGCTGATATTATCATTGTTCTCGATGATGTCCTCTTAAACCTTGAAGTCCAATCCCGTGAGAACTACATCAGAGAAGTGAGTGAGATCTGCCAAGTGTATGCTCCCTTGATTGAGAAGAATGCCAGGAGTGAGGTCAGAGTAATTTCATCAGGAAAAACCTTTGCAAACCTTAAGGCAATAATGATTATGACATACGGCCCATCCATTAAGCCTGAAAATATCATTGCCATTGCGACATCCTGGGAAAGTGCAGCTAAATCCATGCTGGCCAGGAAGCTGAATATGAAAACAGCAGGTGAATGTTTTATGTAGCATTTGGGGAACTCAGTGCACCTATGAGAGTACATATTTCATTGCAGAACATAGTTGCTGTGCATACAGAAATGCAAGCACAGCGGTGCACCCACTGCATTTCTTGCCTGCACAGAATGCCAGGGTACCTTTTGCTAGATCCAGGATGCAGCCCTGCCAGTCTGGTGTGTATTTTATGTTGGAAATACACTAAGGAAGACTGAGTTGGGTTGCAGATTGGGAACTAGGTCTTCAAGATTGCATTTGCACTCTGTAGTGCATTGTTATTTTGGAGCTGTGAATAACCATGACAACATACTGCTGTGCAGATAATGAGAGCAAAGTAGAACTGTGTTGTAGTATTGTTTTGGGGTTAATTAACTTTCATTCTCAGGTCAATTGTTATAGCTTGGTTATATTTGCACAGTTCCGCACTGCACAGCAAAGGTGTGCTCTGGCAGTCTGCTCAGCATCAGGATTCTTTCAGTGTTGCATAGGTAGAGCTGGTCATTGATGACAAGTCTAGATATTTTTGGGCCTAATAAAATAGAAAAGTAAGTTAATAGGCTGAATAGCATATCAACAGGTTATTTAGAAAATCCTTTTGCACCAAAGCAGGTAGTTTTTATTTTTTTAATGATTGTTTTTATTGTTTATATATTTGTTTTTAAAGGAATTTAAAAGGAACATTGCTGTATGTTTGCAATATGATTTCTTATTGTTTTTAAGAGCTAAGTATTTACTAGATTTTGTCTATTATTTGCAGTAACATGATGTAAATTAAATTCCCTTTTTCACCTTGGGATGATGTTTCATAAGTTATGGAGAACTTCCATTTTTCAGATCAAATGATTTCTGCTAGCAAGGCAGAGCACTGAATTGAATAATTCATCTTGAGAGGGATTTCTGAAGCCTACTTTTCTGAAAGTATTTGTCTTTTCGTTAATCTATGTATTTTCCTCTGTTACAGGAGTTAAAGATGTGATTGTTTGGGGCAATATTACTGGCTCTAAATACATTGATTTGTCACATGCAAAACTTTATGGATATGACTGTGCTATTTGGGGCCCAGCTAATTTTCATCGTCCTTTGTTGAATATGATTTATGATAGGTACAGTACCCATTTATTTCTTTAAAGTAAAACTAAATTACTGCTTTCAATCCATGTTTATCTGAACTGTGTAATAAAATGTCAAGGAGGGGTTTTGTTTTCAAGATTTGTCTTTACTGATTAGTGCTGTACATAAAGGAAAAGACAAGTTGAGGTATTCCATCTGCAAAAGAAGTTGACTATTTCCTAGTGCTCTACTTAGTTCTGACTCTCCTGCAAACTTGGTTTATAACTATGTTTTTCCTAACTTTTAAGTGAGTTTCTCTTCTATCATATCATGAGCAGTTTATAAGAAGTAATGAAATTCCAAATACCGACTCAGACTTCTGGTATGCATGAAGAAACTTTGAAATAGTATTTGAAACAGAAATCTGTACCTGAATTACATGGAACATTGGCCTGAGCACACTAATGTTGTCAGTTTCCCAAAACAGAGGATTTGTTAACGTATGTGAAAAGGATACCTGGCAGCTAGATAGCTTCCTGTGGAAAGAACAGTAAGCAGAGAAAGGACAGGTGCAGTGAGAGGGCAGCACATGTGCCAGATGCCCAGGCCTGGCTATCTGGAGCTCCCACTCTGGTCTAAACCTAGCATTTAATGGAGAGCAGACATTTATTTTGTCCCACACTTGTACTGAGCCTAGCACAGGGGGATTATTGTTCATGGCTGGGTTCTTACATAAAACAGTAATGAATATAAATTGCAATAATAATAGAGACTATGACATGAGTAAATGACCTTTCATAGGAAAGTAGTGCTTGTTGGTGCCTTTTGAGCTACTTTTTGTTAGACCTTATTTTTTTTTTCTGTCTGTAAACACCTTCAGCAGTGAAATTTGAGTAAGTTTTGACTAGTTCCTTTCCTCAGGTTTAGTTGTTTTTTTCTCTAGTAAACTACTCTTTCTGCAGTAATGTTCGTTTTTTCATCCCTTTTTTCCTCGTTTTTCCATTGGTAGTGAATGGATCCATTCAGAATTCCTATCTGCAGAGAGTTCACTGAGTTCCCGGGTCTCCCGTTGTGCAGGAATGTTACCTGCTCATGCAATAGCCACTGTACTGCGATACTGGTACCATGGCTCTCCTTCTGAGGAGATCATTTCTTTGGGAATACTTAGTGAAGGTAAATCTATTTTTGCTTCACATGTTCTCTTGTAGCTTTGCCTTACATATAATAGCTTTCCTCTATCTATAACATTATTTTTAATCAATACTTTTAATTTAATAAAAGATTGTAAAACAAATTGTATGAGGCTGAAAGGTTGTTTCATCATAAGAACTTCCCAATCTAAAAAAATCTAAAATTAAGCAATTGTGCTCTCCAGAGCTTGTGATTTGATTCTCGCTTTTTATAAGCATCTCTTAGGTTAATATTGGCTTTTTGCAGATCATCTCTTAGTTTAAATGCTTTTCTGGTGTATGTGCAAGAACTCTGTATAGTTCTTAGAGCCTAGGCTATAAAAGTGTGTTCTTCTCGTGTTGTTATGTGGACCAATAAATGGAGTATTTCACAGCAGCCATTTAACCTTGTATGAAATATATAATTTTCCCCCCCTTTTTAAGATATAAAACTGATACAGCAATTGTGTTACAACACAGGAAAGACATAGACCTGTTGGAGATGGTCCAGAGGAGGGCCACACAAAATGATCATGGGGATGAACACCTCTCCTATGAAGACAGGCTGAGAGAGTTGAGGTTGTTCAGCCTGGAGAAGGCTCTGAGGAGACCTTATAGCACCTTCCAGTCCTTAAAGATTCTTATAAGAAAGATGGGAACAAACATCTTAACAGGGCCTGTTGCAATAGGACAAGGGGTAATGGTTTTACAGTGAAGGAGGGTCAATTTAGATTAGACATAAATAAGTCTTTTACGATGATGGTGGTGAGACACAAACAGGCTGCCCAGAGAGGCAGGAGATGCCCCCACCCTGGAAACATTCAAGGTCAACTTGAATGTGGCTCAGATACATTTGAAGATGTCCCTGCCCATGGCAGGAGGATTGAACTAGAGACCTTTAAGGGTCTTTTGCAACCCAAACTAGTCTGCTTCTATGATTCACGTACATCTAACTGAAGTACAAAGTTACAGTAAAAGAGGAACTCTTTTTAAAACTGTAGACTGAAAAATATATTTCTGTATTTATACTGAGATCTTATAGTTGCAGACTTTTGCAAGAAAAGTAGAACTTATTATCGACACTGGTGAGGATGTCTTTTGTAATCAGAAATAACATGTTTTGTCATTTTTTCCGCGCTTCTTCAGGTCAGTTTTGCATTCCTAAAGGAATTATTTTCTCTATGCCAGTGAGGTTCCGGAATGGTAACTGGGAAGTCATGACAGAATTAGAAATTAATGAAACGACCCAAAAAGCTCTGGGACGCTTAGCCCACGAGCTGATTCAGGTGAGGTTTTTTTGTGTCTTGAGCATGCCCGTTCTGCCACCTATGGGCACATTGTGATATGACTTTGAACACTGAGACCTTCACTCTAAATGTTAGACATGCAAAGTTCACACGTGCACTTATGCATGGTAAAGACCAGGTATTTGTAAGTGTAAGGTAGTATTTGTATATTGAAATGAACAGACAACTGTTCTTTTGCCCAAAAAGGAGATGATAAAACAAGTTTACCTATGTAAGTGTAGAATTTGCACTCCAGAGTTCTGCAGGCTTTGTGCAAAACAGAAATATTACCTTTAATTTCATGTTTCTACATTCTATGTGGATTTTGCATGTGGTATGCAGAGTATTTCTATGCTAGAAGACATATCTTTTGGCATTTTTATGGCTGTGATTCTGCATGAATGAAGGCCAGACTTTACTAGAATTAGAGATTTTTCAGAAAATACAAAATCATTGAGCACTAATTTCATCATGAACTTCTTGTCACTTAGTGAGACAAAAAGAATTTATTTTTACTATTGAAGTACTAAAAAGACTGGTCCCAAACTCTACATTCTAGCTTCAATCAGATTTTGTGATCTTCAGTCATACTAGTAACATGTTAGGATCATTTTGTTTTAACATATTTTGAGTTTGTGCTAGAATTTATAGCAGATTAAAAGAATGGGTGATATTAAAAGTGCTTTTTTTCCCATTTAGGAAAAGCTCGTTGCACTAAAGGAAATAAAAGAAATGCATCCATATGAAGCAGAATAAAAACCTCACATCTTCTCTCAAGTGTTTCTGTCCTCCTTTTCCTACTTAATTTGCTTTTTGAGTTCTTTGTCCTCATTCATCAAAATAAGAAGAGATGAACACTAAAGGGTGTTTTAGTTTTATTTTTTCACTTTTTCTCTATTCTCAGGTTGTGAAATTCCTGCACTTTTCCAATGTCTAGCCATTTCTTTCTACTTTTCAGTCCTACAAACCTTTTCCCTAGTTTGTTTTCTTTCTCTCTTCCTTCAAATTCTTTCCAGTACTTTTATATCAGCCCTTTCCATACTATGAGCTGTTCTTCTCCATTAAAGGCAGGCTGAAGAATGGGGAAACTATTCGGAGCTTGATGCCCAGAGCCTCTAGTGAGCACATAAGCCTTTTGGTTATCCATGCTTGTTTCTTGGGAAAGGGCTACGGACACAGTAAGATATTGTTGATGAATGCAGAATTTAAGTATTTGGCTAACCATGACCTTGTTTAACCCAAACAGGAGATTCCCAATTAAATAAGAGTGTCCTTTTCTATCTGCTCTCTCCTTGTATGGCACTGCTGTTCCATAGAGCTGTCTCATTCCATTTGTGGCTGCATTAAATGCTAAGCAGAGGCCTTCCCACTGCTAGCAGCTATGTGCTTAGTTGTGGCCTTCTCTTGTGACATCAGTATCAGGTGTTCAAGTATTCCTAAAGTGCCCTGCTTATCTTCTTGCATGTTTAAGTATTTTAGGAGGCTGGAAAAAATAGCTGATGTTTGCTTTCTTTTACAGAGATGGAAACCTTGCCTACTGGGTCACTTTAGCTAGAGTTGTCTGGAGGAGAAAGTGCTGGAAATTCCCATACTAAAATAAGRTTTCCCTTGCCCAGAAGAACAGACTGCAAAGAAAGTCTAAGCATTGTTGTAGCTTTGCAGTATCTTCCTCATAAACCACCACCCCACCCCACACCCCAGCAATCTCTAGGCAGAAAAATATTTCAAAACCGGTGTGAATATAACATTCTTAACCTGGAGACTAAAGTAAAATTCCTACTGATTTTAAGGAGTCTAGGATTTCATTTACATCCAACAACTTATTTTTTCAGACAAACAAGCTGTTGCAAAAACATAGTTTAATGCCTAAAATGTTCATACGAAGATTTTGAGCAGGACTGTCACATAAAGAGTAGCAGTTTTAGAACTCCARATATTTGTTTCAGAGGTACTGAAACACAGTACTAGTGTAATAAAATATCTTCTTAGGCAAAATTGATTTTTAACACAAAAATATAAGTCCATACATCTTCTTAGTGACAAGATCATTTTTGTTCCCAGGAGTTTTTTATTTATTTCATGAGTTTCAAGGGAATACTCATGTTTGAAGTCAAACATGCAATTAATTAAATTCTTGTCTAAACAGAATTGTTGAGGAACCACTTTCACTTGCATGTCTTTGGTGTCTTAAAAGATGGAGACTGTATTAATGAAATGTTATTCTACTTGCTAATTTTTTATAATATCACTGTTTCTATTTCTTCCTTTACTGTTCCGAGAGTTCTTTGCTCAGAGTTTGGAATGAAATGCAGGAGGTGCTGAGATGTCCTTCTAATCAGGTTGTTTATTAAGTTTTTATCTATAGCATAGCAGCACACAGCGTTCTCTGMGTTAGGAAGATGGAAAAATGGCCTCAAGTTGTGAGTTCCAAGGTTATTTAAAGCCTAATTTATCCAATTATGAGTTGCCAACTAACATGTTTTTACTTATAATCCAGTAGCTATTCATTTATTGTCTGCATTGCGGACTTTCTCGAGCTAATAGTAAGCTATCTAGATTTTTGAAGAAGAAGGAAGAAAGAAGAAGTAAAAACCCACACCCAAAATCCTCCATCTTGCCATTAATACATTACAAATAACTCATAAATCTAATTTTCTACATCCCTACGTATTTCACCCAGTGATATAACAAGTTCCTTTTTAATTACAACACTAARAAATTGAAATTTATTTAAACCCAGGGTTCCAACAAGATATGTTTAAAGCGAAATAGAACGCTTCCTGTTCTTTGGATCAGATACATATAGTTGCAATAAATTCATTATTTCTGTTCAAATGGAGGTTCAAGCTCTGAACAGGGCTAGACATCTTATATGAGGAAACCAAGAGAAGTATATTTGTTACTGGCTGATTGGGACAGAATGAGGAGGAATGTCTCGCTGGTCTTCGAAAGAGGAGCTCAGAAAGCTGGGGTATCACAAGAGAGCTGGAAGAATGTGGGGTTTATGTGAAGTGTATATGGGAGAAGCAACATTTAGAGAAACTGAGATATTGTTATAATTATCTTCATGGAAAAGTTCACATGGAAATTCTAGAGGCAGGTGTAAAAAGTCTTGAAGAAAGGGGTTAGGAATCATTCATTTCAAGAGGAAGTAGTCTCCAGGGAATTAGTTTCTAGTAGTGTATGCACAAAAAATTGRCTGAGTTTCTGAGGAGCATCTGGAAGCAGATGTCTCAGGAGACCATAGCAGGGAGGGATGCTACTGGTAGTCTCTACAAACTACCTGTTTTGTTCTATAGCTCCTTCTCCAAGATAGAAGAGGAAAAGTTAGCTTCTCTAAAGTGTATTTACTTTTGGTTTTTTTCTATATGAATAGGCTTTGGCAGTTTTACTCTTTGAATTCTTTTATTCTGCGTGTGGAGGTAGTTCAAACAAACACTGCACCAACTGTTAATGAGAAGGAAAATAAGTGTTTCTGCAATTTACAAGTAGGTTTATCAGACTTGCAAGTCACTAGCTGAAAACGTTTCTTCTCAGAAGCTGGGAGTAGAAAGAAAAAAACTATTTGGGATGTCTTGTGTATGCTAAATTATTCTAACTGGATTTGCCTAGTGGTCTGCAGGGAAATTCAGATCTTTCCTCATGGAAGCATAAGGGAATGGATCAGTTTCTTTTCCCAGCTTTTGCTTAGGAGAGAAAGAAAGGATAGAAATAATAGAAAGCTAAAATATGGTAACATATTCAAAGTTGGTTAGAGTAGTAACACAGGCATTGACTTAGTCATCACTAAGTTTGGGTTTTCTATAAGTAATAAGCAATTCCTGGTACGCACTTTTTCACAAGTTACTAAGTAATGCTGTGTATGCAGGATATTCATGGTATTGATGACTCCTAGCACTTGGGTGTTAAAGTAACTGTTGAAAAATTTATGAAAAATGGTTTTAAGCTAAATGTATGTGTCTTACAAATGTTATGTATAGATTCCTCATAAACCCTAGCATTTGGGTGTACTAAAGAGCTT
The DNA here is from genome assembly GCA_018881555.1 of Amblyornis subalaris. Classification (NCBI taxonomy): domain Eukaryota; kingdom Metazoa; phylum Chordata; class Aves; order Passeriformes; family Ptilonorhynchidae; genus Amblyornis; species Amblyornis subalaris. The sequence continues at coordinate 7,983,868 of JACAXG010000012.1, read as the reverse complement.
TCTGGTTGGTCTGAACAATTCTTATTCTAGGACATTACCACTAAGGCTTACTATTTTTCTTCTTTGTATAGCTGCCCCAACTCTTTGTTACAGCACACTGTGCTTTCTGCATTACTGTGTCAACTTTTCAGTCTCTATAGCAACACTGTTTCTCAGCAACTGGGAGATGCTTAATAAAGGCCTCTCAATTTAGAAATATTGCACTCCAACCATAAAAAAAAGCTGCTTTGAAACAAAGATCAAAGAAGTTTTATCTTTAATAATTCAGGATATTTATTACTAATTAATTAGTGTTCTCTGTTTTGACTGCTTAGACAATTACCTGATACTTTGATCTGGGCCTTTGCTAGGCATTTGTTGTGAGCTGCTTTAATTTAAAAGCAAAACCTTTAGAACTGTGTCTTGAAGTCAACTTTTAAGTGCTATAAAACTACTGGACTTCTCTGGCTGTGTCATCTTATTTCTGGACCTTTAGTAAGTAATGAGAGGAAGGTAAGCATAGCTACTGTATTTAAGTGGAGACAATAATTTTGGCCTTTAAGCAAAACATAGAATGCTTTCACTCTTCACAGGAAACAAAAGTAATTGTGGGTTCTTTTATGCATATTTAAAATGTTCATCATATGTTGTCTGATTTCAAAAGAGGAAGTCTCTGTGATCAAGTCAGTTGATCTATTGGGAGATTTCTGCCTTACTTCATGTGGCTTGTCTTTCTCTGTAACTAAATTATGTAGTATGCTTAGAAATGCATTTTATTTGCTAAAGCACATATTCTGAGAAGCAAACAAAGTACATAGAAGTAATCAAATGTTACTTTTCTTTCACATTCCGCTAGGATTCAAGAAAAAGGCTACCCTCGTTCTGCACATAAGAGTATTCATGTTAATGGGACCAGGATTTATAATTGTAACAATATATTTCCTGTATATTTGTACTTCATTTTAATTTTGTTTGCTTGTTTTCTGTAAGTGTTTTTCATTATTAAAGCGCACAAGTAACTGAAATATAACACACTGACTGAAATAGTGTATCAGTGAGCAAAGTTAGTTCAGGTTTCATGGCTGGCAGATACTGCTTTCTACTTTCATATTGTGTTCACTATAAAGTACATGCGCTAACACTGAAGAAGATTCGGTTCCTTTCACCCAGGCACTCCCAGTGCAGTCAAGATCTGGACCGTCCACAGAGTTTTGTATATAAAAACATAGACTGTACTTACATTAATAATGTCTTTTGTAACTTTTTGGAGGGAGGGTTCATAGCTATGATGCTGTACAGTGATGGCTGGTTTGGTAAAACACATAAACACATACTTAACTTTGAGACCATGAATACCCTAGTACAAGGCTATAGGGTGTTTATCCATATGGGTAATTTAAATGTTAGAATTGTGCTGTACTGGATAGAGATCTTGTCATCTTACAGTAAGTCTTGAGAACTCGTAGATTATACATGCTATATAACTCAATAAGTCAGTGATCTGTTCTTATTTGAGTGAGCAAATTCTAATGAGTTCTAATTTAAGTGAGTTTAACCTGGATATTTTTACATTCATTGCATCCACTTTCTTTTTTTTATGTTCCTCTGGTACAGAGAAAAAAAAGGAGGCAAGCTGTTTGCTTGTACGTCTACCTTCTTGTCGCCCTGAGTTTTGCAGTTCTTCGATGTTTTTCATTTCTGTAACAGAGTTCTCACGCACATTCTGTAAACATAGCCATGTTTTGCTAACCGTCCTTTATTGTTTGCATTCCATTCTCCTAGGCGGAGATGTTTGATGGATTTTTCYTTTGACCAGTGTGATTGAGGGGTGGTAACCTCACCCTCCAATCCACGGTGGTTTCTAAAAACATATAAATAAACAAGCTGGGAGTCTGTCTGGCCCCCTTTCTTGCTTCTTGTCTTGACAGAGCTGAGTCTGCGTGGTTCTTTCATGTCCAAGTGCGACATCTTCTAGCTTGCTAAATGTAGTTTTCACTAAATGCTTATGTTTAATTCATTGCTTAGAGACTTCTGATTTCATTGATTTCCCTACATGGACTTTTCTGTCAAACTATGCAGAGGCACCTACTACTACAGCTATTTTAGGGGCAGTTGTATCATATTTTCACATATATTGCGTATATATTGCATATGAGTGAATATATATACACACATATGTACACACATATACATATATATACACACACGTATATAGATATATGTATACACGCACATATACATACATACACATACATATGTATGTACACACAYATATATATATATGGGCAAAGTTACATGCTATGTAAATGCTGGGCAGAGCTGTAGTCTTGCAGAACCCAGTGTTGAGTCCAAGCTCTAAACCTTAGTAAGGAAGAAAACAGAATAGTGGAAAAGAAGCATAGTGGTATTTCTTTCGAACAAGGACTTCAGTAAAAACTGTGGCATTGTAGTCTTTAATGAAAAAGACTATTAAAGCAAATCTGTATCCCAGTATTTTAAGTATTTAAATTTAGGTTATTTAGGACTGAAACACAAAGTTGCAGCTTTCACCAATTAAATTGGTGAGAAGCATATTTATGGTAGCTGCAATAATTTTACATCATTGAATATTTATGCTTCATAATTGGCCAGTATTCTGTCATGTTTATGACAAATGATCAATGATTCTCACTGAAAAAATGTAATAAGTGAACGTTTGCTTAAGTTCAGATTTAACACCAAATCTATTTGTTAAGTTTCAGATAATTTCTAACTATCTAATTTTAATTTATTCCAACAAAATTTCCCTTTTTTTATCCACGATAAGCCACATATGTGGCCTTTGGAATCTTGAGCAACTTAGATCCATTATACCTAGTGTTTTGCAACTGTAATGTTAACTGAAAGATAGTTACTATAGTTAATTCATATTTGTATTTTTGTGTTTAGAAATATAATGTAATTTAGAGCATTAATGAAATAAATACTGAGGGGAGACATTCAGTTGGCATTATTACAGGGACATAACTACTTTTGCTTTCAGAGTTATTTAGATAAGTACATTCATGGTTAAACTTCATTTTTCCCTTCCATATCAGCTCAATAAATAATAATGTCAGCTCAGCCTAAAACTTTAGTTCTGTTGAAAATTTTAGAAAATACTTGTGAGCAATTGAAATCAATGAATCTTGGGAAGAGTCTGGTGTAAAGAAATGCCCTCTGTAACCTGAAAATATACTCTATGGATCGTGTAGTAATCCTTCAGGTAAACCCTGGACTCTTAATAGTGAAAGATACCATTTCCTGTACTTGATACTATTTTGAAGGTTGGTTTTGCCCTGCTACAATTTTGCAGTTACTTGAGTTACTCCTGTTTTATGCTGAGCAGAGMGCTTGCAATTTGCTGGCATTTCTCTGCACGTGGCACCAAAACGATGTTGTTTTATGTAATTCTGTTTAATTTAATTTCTGAAATGCATCCAGTAAATTGTTCAGATTAAAAAGCTTAATTTGAATGGTTCGATATATCTCTGTCTAGAATATGTGGTTTTAGACTTTGGTTTGTTTTGTTATAGAATGCCTAATGCCATCTGTTCATTTCAAATGGATCCAGACTTGCAGGGTAAGGATTTTTCTTATTTTTTCCCAACTTTTCTCAAAAGGTATTTCTGTGTCTTTTTGAACAGAAACTACTGAAATGTAATGAAATCATGCCACCTCCAGAATCTTTGTGCTGTAGCACATAAATGAAGAATTATGCAGCTGTGATGTCCTACCTTTATTGCTGGAACTGTCCTGGCACCTTCCTTGCCATTATCACATTGTCTTATGGAATGGTCAGGCACACAGGGGCCATGTTCCTTAATTTATAATATATGCTAAATGTTTTCCCATAGTCTTGAATAGGCATGACGGAGGGCCACACACTCCCTTTTTGAGTGCAAAGTCTCAGCAGATACTTCATCTGCCACAGAGCAAGTAGCTCAAAATGCAGAATAGCAGGTAACCAGCTGAAGATGTCAGGAATCAGCACACTCTTCTATGTGTGTAGGAGTTCCTTCGTCAGCTTCTCAACAAAGGGCATTTATGCTTCTTGAGGTGAAATTTGACCCACAGCAGAATGATTACATGCTGGTTTTCTGTCCAGAGGGGAAGCTCCAGTACATGAGAAATGAAAGACTTTAATGTCCCTAAACAGCCTCTCATAAATAATAATTCTAAAATGCTTTGTATTTTGGTTGGTTTTTTTTTTTCTCTTTCCTATTTCACTTGTGTGCCCTCGCAAGTTAATTCTGGAACTGTGCTTGACAGGCATAGAGTGCCCTACTTTGAGGCCACATTTTGTCTGTAAGGGTGGACTTGAATTCAGTAGCAGATGGCTACTAAAACAGATTCCCTTCACTTAGAAAATTATCTTGTGCATGGAAGGTGTTTGAGTTGAATCATGTGTATATTTCTAGCATTTGTATTTGAAAATAAGCATTTGGAACTTAATCCATAGCTACTGAAAACTGGGAGTTGTTCTGTTGCTTTCAAAAGGGCTTTGGATCAGTTTATTGAAGAAAGAGAACTGATGATGCATGGAAGTCACAACKCATTCTTCACATTGTATGACATGCTACACTACATCTCCAAATAATGTCAGAAAACATAGTATGACAAGAGCAGGACTAAACAGATGGTATAGCAGTTATTGGCATCTTTCTATAGCTTAGGCAGCATCTGGGAACCAGCAGAGCCCGTAATTTGCTGACTATTAGTATTAATCTGGTGTATTTGTAGGAAACCATTGCACACAGATTGGCTCGTTTTCAGACTGAACAGATAAAGTGTTTTGTAAGTTATTTCTACTCYGTTATACATATTTGTTGCTAATCTTTAACCTTAATCAACTCTGTGTAACTTCCTCTCTGAAGTACAGGGAGAAAGAGTCTCTGAGGACGGGAGGATAACTGATAAATCCCTTTCTAGTTTCTGAAATTTAGTGAACAAGCTTTTTTTTTGGTCTTGAAGTTCTAGGTATAGGTGTGTAAAGTATCAGGTATAGGTCATGTTCAGCAGCTCTTACCTTCCACTCAGAAAACCATCCTTTAGTGATGTGAAAGAAATGAGCTGAAATCATATAAGGGTATGGGATTTAGCCAAGCAGATTGAGTGGGATTGCTAAACAGAGATGTCAAAAGTCAGTTGCTCTGGTAAATGGCTTATCTTCTTCTGTAAGAGTCCCACATGTTGATCTTGAAAGAAGATTTGTTTAATGCTTGAAACTATGCATCCGAAACAACAACCCTGCTGTGCAGACTGACAAACTGTTCCTTATAGAAGAGCATCTCTGATCAAAAAAACCTGTTTGCCTGAAGAAATATTATTTCATTATGATCTTGGCTAAAAGTATGCGCAGTGCATAACCCTCTTGACCCTTTTTCTGGTCTATGAACAAACTTGATTCCCAAAGAAGCAGATGTGCTCTCCATGTTAAATTCTGTTTTTACAACTCATTGTGTCACTAGTTACAAGAAGACTGTTCTCCTCACAAAGCTATTTGAAAAAAAAGATAATGTTTTCTTTTTTTTTCTTTTTTTTTTCCCAAAAATTTTCTTTCAGAGTTTTCATCAACTCCAGTCTCCAAATTTGGTTGTTTTGATTTTTAGTTAGTTTTGAGTGAACCACTCTATTGTAATGTGTCTTTGTTTTCTTTCACAGAGGCTTTCAATGATGTTCAGAGCTCCGTCTACAGAACAGCCCTAAAACTACGCTCAGTACAAAGTCTTTGCCAGTGTTAGTAGCCAAAGAGAATCCTGTGCTTTTGCAGGGAGAAGAATCTGTATAAAATTGCATTGCTGTCACCAYGAGTTATTATGCTCTCTCATTTTCCACCTTAGAATCTCAGAATCCATTAGGAACACTTAAGATCTAGATAGTGCTTCATATACAAATTGATTTTTTTTTTCTTTTTGAATGTCGATGGAAATACATTAGTAAAATTCTAAAATTATGGGAGTCAAATTATTATTACAATCTGCAACACTGCCATGTGGACATCACTGACAATTATTAATCTTTATCTGTGTATTATTATGCTTGTGAAAAGTCAAATTCTAGTGTGTTTCTTGGGAGCTGGTTTATTGGAAATAATAATGGATCATTGAAAATACATTGACTGGACTATAAGTATTAATGAGAGCAAAGTAAAGTATGATAGACCAGAAAACTCCTGGGTAGTATTCATTCTCCTTGTCTTTGAAGTGAGGAAGAATTCTGTGCAAGCAAAGAATTATTCAGCCAAGTCCTGGTCACCTAGCTCACTTTGAAATTACTGGATGTAAATTCCATACTGAGCTAAATTTCATGGCAATTTTGAATTTTCCATCTGAAATAGTTTGTTGCTGAAAATCCACAATATTGCAAGTGAGGTCTTCAGGGTAGCAAAGAGGAGGTGACTAGTTTGTCATCTGGTTTGTCACGCTAGTTTGGCCTTGGCCATACTTTTTCATTTGGGGATGCTCTTCTATGAATACATTTAGTATGATCTCAGCCCTGATATGGTTAATCTCCTGGTGCCACATGTCAGTGTGGACGTACCAATTCACACAGGTACTTGTTTTCTTTTTATGTTGTGTATTGGTTTAGACTTCATTTTACAGACTTGTCTTAACTAGGCATTTCTAATAGAAAATTGTCACATTTCCATTTATGAAAAGGCAGAGATCCTCATTCACATCTTCCTTAATTTTCCCACAGTGGATTTGATTGATGTTTCTCTGATTCAGCACATCCTATCCAGTGAACAAAGCCAGCGGGAAAAGCAGATTTCTCTGAACATGCAGCAAATCTCTAGAATGTTGATGAAACTGTTCCAAAGGGCAAGATTAGAAAAACCCGGCCAGGTAGATCCAAGAGCCGCTGAATTCACATTGAGTCTGCTGGTTGCCATGTATGACAGGTGAGAAGAAGAATAAATGTAAATCCATTGCGGAATATCATAGAATCACAGAATRCTTTTTTGGAAGGGTTTTTTTGAAAGATCATCCAGCTCCCACCCCAAGTACTGCTAGACTGTTTCTACCACTCTTACACCATTTCTGTATGAAACGCTCCCATTTTGATTGGTTTCGCTTGGCGTACAAACTGGGAGTAGTTCAGCTGTAGGAATATGAGGCACAAAGCTATATCAGAGAAACAGTGGTCAAATGTTTCCAAAACTGTCCGGAAATCCAGACTTCTGCCAGTCCATGCTGACTTTTTCTCTGAACAGCTTTACAGAGTAGCTCTTCTGACTTCCAAGATATTTTGATACACTCCTAAAAAAGAATCCGTATTTGCCTCTGAAGGATAGTACCCATGCACGGGTCAAGAATTTGCCAGTCACTTTTCATTACTCATTTTTCTCCAGCACAAAAAGTTCGTCGACCAATTAAGAAACAAAATTGATGTCTCATAACTAAGCTGAGCAGCTTAGTGAATAGCAAATAGTTTCTGGAAATAATAAGGAAGCAGCTCACAGAGTATATTTTTCTTATGTATTGTTTGTGGATAATGAATTAATTCACTGAAGGCAGGATTGGTTTGTGATTGTATCGGATTTAAAAGACAAAGGCTAAGTTCATTGTACAATTTATTTACTGCAGGTGAGATTTATTCACTTCTTCATCAGAGCAAAGTTTTTACTGAAAGTAAGGGAGATGTAAGTGGTCTGCAGGACTTCTTGAATCACTATTCATTAATAATATGATCACTACTGCTTAAAGTCCCATGTTACCAATTTTTTTTTGTGCTTGGAAAAATCAATTGAGTCTAAGAATAAACTGATGTATTAAGAAACAAAGCTAGAAACATCAAGAGTATTTTGTAATTTGTATGCACTGTAGGGAAGTAATTTGGAAGAATCTTAACAGGACTATCTTGGTCTTTTAGTCTTTTCTTAGGACTGTGTCATTTTGGTTTTGCTGCAATTTCTTTTTAAAAACAGTTTCACAAGTTTCTTGATATGTATGTAAGATAGAAAAAGCTTCTTATAGTTTTCTTTTAATCATGTTTTCTCTGTAGAGTGCTATTCTCCACTATTAACACTGGAAAGTATTTCATAGGAGGAGCACAGGAATTTTCCATGTTTGTGTGGTAGTTTACTTAATAAGCTTATACAAACATCTTAAGGGGTTTTGATTGTATACTTTAGCTTTAGTCTTGGACATTTTTCTATGAAAGTTCTGGAAAACCAACAATTTCCCATGCAGTTCTTACTTTAGAGACTGTATTGCAGCTTTATGCACTGTGGGTTTATCTAAAGACTCTTGAAGACAATTTTATGTAATGATATTTTGAAGTGCAATACAGCTTTGCAAAAGTGGTATCTTAAATGTAGAATTCCAGGATTTCCTGATTTGTGGTTTCCAATTCATGTCTGCGTTGTCTTCACAAAAAAAAAAATTGTATTTTTCATTAGGTGCCTCTTTCACAGAATTGGGTTCTGAATTAATCTACATGATTTATTATCTAACGGTCAAAACTAAAGTCCTGCTCCTGCATATATCCTTTTGAGTGAACTGAGTTGCAGTGAAATTAAATGTAAACATCCCAAGAGAAGCACAGTGCAGATCTGTGGCCATAGTGGAGCTGCCTGCTGATGCAAAACGCAGATTGTGTCCTTTATTCACTTATGTATTTGGGAAGGCTTTCCACAAATGAACAGCAGAATTTTTCAGGACATACGTTATAAATGTAAAATTACATTTTACATAGAGTGTGAGGTCTTTGAAGGAAATGTTGTCTTTTTGTTTTATGATTGCATGGTATCTTGGAACAGTTAACTCTGCAGCTATGTTCGGTGACGATATCTCTGAAATGTTACGTCAGTTATGTTTATACATATAAAAGAGTACGAGTTTTGGAGTTTTTTTCCAACAATTTTGGAATATTCTCTTCTTTAGACCTTTCAATTCTGACATTCTCAGTGAATGGAGAGTAACTTATTTCATTTTCCTAGATCTGGAACGGGATATGTCAAGACTAGATCTGCTGCAGCTGCCCTAATTTCCCTTTCAGGAGACACTCTACTGGCTAAATACAGAGGTGGGAAATGTATGATTTTTATACACTGCCTAAAATACTGAACATTGAAAAAATCTTCATTGTAATTTTTTTGCTTTAAAAGAAAATACAGTTCTGCCATGCAAAAAGCAAATTATGTTGGCTGCTTAGTTGTAGAGAAAGGCTGATGCAGAGTATACTTTTCAATCAATGTCTGTAGCTGTCTTTGCATAAAGAGTCTCAGAAGAGGTCATAGTAAAGTTTAAGACAAGTAGAGCTTAAAAATGAAGGCCAAGTTCTATTTGCCTAGCAGGAAAGAACAGAAACCCCCTAGCTTTAGAATTAATTGGATTAGAAAACCATTTTATGTATTTGATCCAGCAAGCTTTTAGACAAAAATGCTTAAAGAAATAAGTATAACAGACAAAGGTAGTCAGTGCAATATGCAGCACAAAGATTTCTGCCTGAATTAAATGGTCAAAATGGAGAACAAATGGACCACAAGTGAAATATTAACCTCATACTCTCCGACTTCATATTGTGTATTTCCCTCCAAATTACAATTTGCAATTAGCAAGTCACAATTTAAATAGGGCGTTTCTTGTATAAGCATACTTACATATTTTTCTTAATACTGTGAGAATGAGTTCGTTGCTTCCTTCCTTGCTTTCCTTCTCTTTCCCTCACAGTAGGAAGAAGTATTGTCACAGCAGTCACTGAGAGCCTGTTAGGTACATAACAGAGTGGAACTTTCTTGAGGGGTTTATTTGGTAGGCTGCAATCACCATAGCAGTTTGAAGATATCTTGAAGACACTGCAGGCTTTGTCAGGATTCCAATTTTTTTCTTCTCTGTTTCAGCTTTCTTCCAGTTTTATGCTGCCCCTGATGGSAAGACAGCCTTGATTACCCGTAGTGCCCTGAGAAGCCTACTAATAGACCTAAATCAGGTAATGTCACTGCAATGCTGCTACACAACAGATTTTGTGGGAGTGTACTAACCTAGGAGAAAAACCACCCATGACTGATACATTTTATGTTTGATTGCCTTATGGGACTGAAGTTAAAAGGACACTCTGTGGACATAGGGAGCTACCATGCAAAGTAGGTAAAAGAATCAAATTCTGTCCTTCTTCTCAGAGTAACCTCTTGCATCAGTGAATGCCTCTGTGCATTTATGTTGCCTAAACTTACAGGTCCTGGAAATAGCTGGATGCAACTGTTCCTAACGCAACTCCAAACTTCAGGTATCTCTACTTGCTAGAATAGCTTGCAGTTGCAGGAAGTTGCCTTAGCATACAGGTATTTCCAGCTACACTGGTGCTGAAAATGGGATCTGAAAATGACCTCTGAGGTTCAAMCTCAGTGTCCTTCAGTATTACAGGGTGGAAACATACTATGTTGATCCATTACAGTAAGTGAGTTGGAAGCAAATCATTCTGACACATCCTGAACTATGAAACTGCGTAGTGATGGTATGAATATGAACGAGTTTTCTTCAGAACACTATGTAAAATGGCATTGCTATAGATGCTTCACCATCTGTGTGCTGTCACCATCGCAGCAGAGCATGATGGGAACATCTGTTTTTTATTGAGGTGTTTCTGAGCCTTTCTTCTTAATGCAGATCCCAGCCATTGTGGGAGAAAGCTGCACTCTGTCTTGTGTGGAAATTGCAATTCACGACTGTTTCCGTGGGGTGAGTGAAATTCTGATGTCCTGGGAAGTTATTCTGAATGTTACTGGTTGATTAAAACTTCGAGTGTATCACCACGTAACATCCCCAAGTATCTACTTTTAAGGGGCAGGGCTGTTCATCAGTCTCACAGTATGGGAGAATTTGTATCTGTAGAAAAGATGCTCATTAAGATACTACTGAAGACTTGCATTTATTCCAAAACCTTTGGAACCCAGTAACATTTTACATGAACGGAATATCTGTGTTAGTGTGTTGGTTTTGCAGGGCCTGGTTTTTGGTAGCAGGGGTGGCCACAGAGGTGGCTTCTGTGAGAAGCTGCTGGAAGCTTCCACCATGTCCAGCAGAGCCAATCCCTGATGGCTCTGATGATGGATGTGCCGCTGGCCAAGGCTGGGCCAATTAGAGATGATGGTAACACCTCTGTGATAACATATTTAAGAAGAAATCACAACAAAGTTAGTGGGCAGTTGTAATTATTCCAGCTAGAGAAGAGTAGGAGTGAGAATACATGAGAGAAACAACATTGGAGACACYAAGGTCAGTGCAGAAGGATGGGGAGGAGGTGCTCCAGGCTCTGGAGCCGAGATGTCCCTGCAGCCCGTGATGAGGGCCACGGTGAAGCAGGTTGTCCCCCTGCAGCCCGTGGGGGTAGATACCAGGATGCTGTGATAGGGTGGGAGTCCCATGGAGAGAGAGGCCTTGCTTCCAGGCTGGAGCAGCTATCCTTGGAGGACTGCACCCCATGGCAGAGTGACCCACGCCGCAGCAGTTTTGGGAGGACTGTCTGCCCGTGGGATGGACTCATGCTGCAGCAGTTTTGGAAGTGCTGCTGCTCGTGAGAGTGGACCCACGCTGGGGAAGTTCATGGAGAACTGTCTCCCGTGGGAGGGGACTGTTCAGTGCCGCAGGGAAATGACTCCTCTCCCTGAGCAGCGGAAAGAAACATCTTGGGTGATGAACTGACCAAAACCCCCACCCCGTGTCCCTGTGCCATCGATGGGAAGGAGAAAAGGGTGTTTTTAAGGGCTTATTTTACTTCTCATTCTCCCAGTCTGATGTTGTTGGTAATAAATTCACTTTATATCATTATGTAGAGCCTGTTTTGCCCTTGAAGTGTTTTCTCCCGGTCCTTATCTCAACTCATGAACCCTTTGTTAAATTTTCCCTCCTCGGTTCAGTTGCAGAGCAAAGGAGAGTGAGTGACCAGGCTTTTCATGGGTGCCTGGCATTTGGCCAGTGTCAAACCGTGACAGTTTTTTGGTAGCAGAGGCTGGTTTAACCCTTTGTTAAATTTTCTCTCCTCTGTCCAGCTGCAGAGCAGTGGAGAGTGAGTGAGTGGGCTTTTCGTGGGTGCCTGGCGTTTGGCCAGTGTCAAACCATGACAGCTAGCAAAATCCAATATCAGAACTTTTATTAGGAATTGTAGATGAGACACCAGTTTTTTTCAAGTAAATGTATGAACTTGAGACATATATTTTTTCTAGGTTATGAATGCAGCTGTTGTTGAAGAAAAATTCCTGTCTTGGCTGCGATCAGAGCCTGCTGTTCTCCTGTGGCTCCCTGCATGTTACAGATTATCAGCCACAGAAATGGTTTCTCACCAAGCTAGATGCAGAGTCTGCAAAGTTTTCCCCATTACAGGCATCAGGTGTGTCAGTGGTCTTTTGCATTCACATAAATAGTTCTCCCTGTTGTTTGCATACCTTACAGGTTGTAACTGATGTATTAAACAACAAACTTTGGACATAATCGAATTTAACCAGTGAAAGAGAGAAAGAGAGAAAGAGAGAACCATCACAGGCTAGTGCTCATCCTACTTCTCTTTAGCTCACTAGCACAGACATGACTATGAAAACTTGCTGAAGGTAAACTGGCAGTTCACAGGTAAAGCCAATAAACCTGTGTATCTCGTTTCTTAGTTCTTTGTCCAGTAGACAGTTGTATTAACTGGCTAGTTAAGCTTTCCATCTTAGCATTTTGGTCATTTAAGTAATGGTATAAAATGGTGTAGTGGTATAAAAAGAACACTATCCATTGCCTTCTGACCAGAATGCTCATAAAAGCATTTTACTTCTATCACTAATAGTAAGCTTGCAGGTTTAGTTTCCTGCATTTTTAGTTTTTTTGCTAACAAATCTTATGTCAATCATGTGGTAATATTACAGTTCCATGAGAGCAGCAAATAGAGGTAAGCTGGTGCATAAGAAGCATATGAAGTTGTAACTGCATTCTCAAGAATGGAAAATGGTGCTAGAACAACTGTTTCTCCCATGGACTGCATTTCAATGCAGCAAATAAATAATATCAAAATCACTGGTGGGTTTGGAGAATAGTMCACAGTCATTTGGACAAAATAACTTGAATTCAGAGAATGCTGAGGAAAGTCATTATTCTAACAAAGACGTTTATCTGGATTTCCAGTAATCAAGCTCACTTACACCAAGTTCTTACTTGGGGGAAAGTAAATGAATCCTTTTGTTTTCCCTCACAGGTATCGCTGTTTGAAATGCCTCAATTTTGACCTTTGCCAAGCCTGCTTTTTCACTGGCCGTCTCTGCAAACCACATAGGAGGTCACATCCTGTTGTGGAACACTGTGTGGAGGTAGAGTCCCATTGTACTGATTCATTTCCTGTTCAGATTCTTCACATAGACAAGTAGGCAGTAGATTCTTGAACAACATTCATTATAAAATTATGTGTATTAGCCATGATGGCCATGACATATTAGCATTATTAGTCTGGGAACAGTGAGACAGGAAAAGGAAAAAAGCAGGCTTCTAGCTTTAGAATGAGTGTTTTGTGAAATAACTGAATAGAGCTATGAAATATCCCAGTGCAAGTCTTCTTAAAGAGTTTTATGGCAAGTTTTCTGTTAGCAGATAATCGTTCAACCTGTGAAAAGTCCCCTCAGTGTCCCGATGCTCCTTCATCCCAATCCCAATGCAGACTCATTCAGAAATTAATTCATCCTAAAGTTGTACAGGCTCCTGCATGAAATGTCTTTCTTTTTCTCTTTTTTATGAATGTCTTCAGTTTTTCCACTTTATTGTAAACCTTTCTGACTCATTTGTCTCTGTCAGTTASGGATACAGCACAAAGAGTCAGCATGTGCTCAACTAAGCTCATATACTTGGACTCTGTTACAGGGTCAACTTGTGCTATCATCACACTAGTGGCAAAGTATAACACTGGGAATTTGTGTTTGGAAGATCAGCTTCTCCTTTGAGCAGGAGATTCCAAATCTTGCACACAGCAGCAGACAGGTTTTTTGTGGATCTGTATAACAGTATCCTTCTGCTGCAATAAATGAGCTGAAAAGCACTTAAGAAAGTTTCCCTAGAAAGCTGTACTTCCTGGTCTCCTTCCCAAAACCCTGCAGTTAACATGAAAGATACCTGGGTAGCCAGTGTCTGCACTAAAACTAAAGACTGTTATAGACTGCTCTTGCTGTCACCCTTGATCTGGGGTAACATTAAACTGTTGCTACTTTATTGCTCTCTTTCTGAAAACAAAACCCTATTGCTAACATTGTGAGAAATTATATCTGGATGCTCAATATATGCATTAAAAATAACAGTTCAGTCCTCCAAATATTCTTCCTCATACTCCATCTGTGAGAAAGTAGGAGAATCAAATGTTAACTGATCTTGTCATGTAGAGATTTCTAAGCAGAGACATTAAAATCAGTGTGAATGGAGAATGAATGGGAGTGTGTGCTTCTGGAAGCACCAGAAGGAAGGGCAAGAGAGATAAAGCAAGGCAGGAGATGATGCGGCCTAGATTGCATCGGTATTGCAGTTGAGTCACTGAACTTAGGTTTCCTTTATGAAGCCCTGCTCTAACACTAACCCTATAAATATTACTTTATAGGCCAAATATTACAATACAGGCCAAAATCTATACCAAAATTTAAAAGATAAGCTACTCACTATGACAGATATCATTTTTATATCTATTGTGTGGGGCACAGAATAATCAGTAGTAAGTCGCTATCCCCATACCTTCCACTCTTAGCAGATGCTGTCCTTGTCTGGGTAAGTTCTCACACTGTCTTTTTCAGGGATTGAGCTGCTGAGTGGAGGTTTGAAATTTCAGCAGTTTTTCCTTACCGTGCTGACACCTTGTGGTAATGTTACTACCATGCTGAGAAATACTACTATGTGGTATGATTTCTTTGTGTTTTCCTGTTCAGTCTGTCAGGGCTCACCCCGTGTTCTGCAGCAGTCACCTCCTGAGGCAGAATTGGTTTGTGTCCTCCTATAATATAGCTACTGMGCTTACTTGTTGTGCATAAGCCTGACACTGCTGTGACAAATGGATGTGTATTTTACTGTATTCTCCGAGAGGAGGATGTAAGCCATGCAAGACTATATCTACGAATACTATATACAAGTATAAAAGTACTTCTTCCTATTGACCAAGAGGGAACTTAGATACTAGCTGGGCGAAATTATTGTTACAACTGTGAGCTTAATCATTGTAATTACCAAAATCCTGTGTTAGGCATTTCTAGGCTGCCTGAATCGAGTCCAGGCAGTGTTTTACTTAAAAGAATTGGAGCTGCTCTTGCCTGTGGTCCTGCATCATCACCCACCTCAGCTAGGGTGGTGGCTGAGGGCTCAGATAGCAGCCATAAGCCTCTTCAGCTGATGAACAGGTGGACCTTTGCTTTCTGCCTTTGCCTTGGACTGTGTCTGCTTCTGGGCAGTATCTGTTTGAAAATTCACTTCCTTCTTTATTATCCCTCATCGCAATAGATGTCAGCAAAGGCGAATGCAAAGCACTTTCTCCGCACCATCAGGAACAACCTGTTTCGAGAGTGCTGCATAAGAAAGGAGGCTCAGAAAAGGATGACTCTGGAGACACTGGAAGAGAGGTGCTTCCCTTCTCACAAAAAGACTTAGTGAGTTTCAGTGTCAGATGAATTCATAATATCTGAATGTTAGGCTGTGGAATATTGCTTGATTATGTCCTTTGAGTAAGGGATTTTATTATGACAGATACCATGTCATGATTTTTCTATTAAAAAGGGAAAAAATACTGAGAAGTTGCTGCACATTGTTCTGTAGCTTAACCATGATTACCATGCTGACAACCTAATGACCAGTTGTCTTATAAAATATAATATGCTTGTGTCTTGCTGCCCTCCTTCCTTATGTTGTCTCTTTCATTCCATGCCATTGCTTATGCTCAGTCTAGGGTCAAGCATTGCAAATATTTACTATCTGTCACAACTGCATGGGTTTCCAGGCACCTCCTCTGTGACTAATTCATTGGAAGTTAACTATGAATACTTTCCACATACAGTGCATTCACTGATAGTCCTTCTACTCRAGTCCCACTGAATTGCAGGCCTGTAGCATTATTCACAATAGTGAGTAGCTGAACTCACCATTCCAGTTCTTTCAGACCAGTTGTTTTGTGTTCTTTGGTTAATATTTAAAGTCATTACTATATTTCCACTGATCACAGTGGTTAATAATGAGCATTGGAGGTTATGTTGTGATTTTTCCCGACAGTTTCTCCTTCCTTGCTGTGAGACTTTCATTGATATTTAGGTGTGGAAACTGAAGGGAATGATTATAGGAGATTAGCACTACAAACATACAAAGGGTGAGATTCCTTCCTGGTTGTATCAAGATCTAGCAACTATCTTGCATCTCACATGTTCTCCAAATTAGGCTTCAGTGGGACTGAAATAGAGAAAAAATGGTCAGTCCTCTCTAAAATAATTAATTTCATCTTTATGCGAAGGAGGAGGAAAATCTGTTTGTAAAACTGGATTGTATTACTCTGGTAGGTTTGCAGTTAGAAAGCAATTTTTTATATATTATGAGACCAATGGATGACAGTTACAATGATTCTCGGGGAGAATATTGTTTCAGTGTTTGTTTTTTAGAATGTGGTGAAAAGCAAAACATCTTTCATTGCTAATATTTCCTCTCTTGTATTCAGCACCAAATGAATATTTAATCATTTTGAATGTAATTTAATCTTTCTGGAAGCAATTGAGATTTCTGTTTAATTCTGTGGAGTTTTGCTTGCCTACTGTTTGGGTAGCAATGAGACAAAGAAGAATTTGGGGCTGCTGTTACARATGTCACTGTGGGGCTGATAAATATCAGGGATTTTCCTAGCATAGAATGGACTGAACATAAGGATACTTTGCTCTCTTTTTGTACTTGAATTTCCCAATATATTTAACTCCTGGCTAAAGGAAGCAAAAAAGAGAAGCAGCAAATTGCACTGAGACTACATGAGTGGAAAGAAGAACCTGTTGTTGAGRTTCTGTTGGGAGAGTGGAATTTGTTTTTCAGGAATTTCATTCTTTCACCCAAAATATGCCAGCAGGCGTAGCTAAACTATATCTCTTGCTTAGTCAGTAGCACATCTGTCTGTCTACTTACAGCACATTAGTTTTATTTGGATATTTCTGGGTATCAAAACCATGTGATCCTTTCTCTACTCATTATTTCTCTGCTGGTGCACAGTCCTTCTGCGGAACTCAGTTCTTCATCACTACCTGGCCCTGAAAACCTGTATTTCCCAGTGGACAGTTGTGTTCCAGAGTCACCCAGGTTCGTATCTGAAAATGGAACTGTAATGCAGAAGAGTGAGAATAACAACAAGACACCAGAGCAAGGCAAGACAATAGCTCAGGTGAGCAAAACATGAAGCAGTAATAGTAYTAAAGCTGTGAAGACCTAGCAAGATAACAATCTAATTGCCTTCTAATTACCAATGAAAATGTAATATGCAGCTTCACCTTTCTGTTAATTCCTCACCTATGGAAAAAATGTGGAATCTGAAAACTTAGTGAAGTTTGAATTTGATATCTTCCCAAGATTAGTGACTAAGTCCTTGACTTCTATGACCTTCAGAAGCACACGTAAGAATATTTGCTTTGGGGTTTTTTGAGTTGTCATAGAGTAGCATGCTAAAGTCTAGCTGAGACTGGAGTCCTCTCTCTATTCTGACAGTAAAAAAGGCCATCATGTCCTTCTACTGCAAGCAAAGGTCAAAGAARGATGCCTTAATTCTTATTAGTCTCAGGCCATTTTTGTTACCATGGAAATAGCAAGAGGACTGAATGGGCCCTCTTAGGATAAACTCAGAGTAGTGTCCACTCCAACTAAAATAGCTAACGCACAAAAGCTCTCCATTAATCCATTTCCAAGTTCCTTGCATAGAAACAATGCTAAAGGAGTGGGTAGGACAGTGTAGCTAAAAATAAGTACATAACAGTTTTTTGTGTGTGTATTTTTTCAGAGATTGGTAGCTCTGAACATAATCAGAATATAGGGAACACTCGGTTGTGTTCAAACCAGTTTGTGTCATCCACTCATCTTGTTCTTCCTGGGAAGGGGTGCAGTAACAAAGAACTAGCCTCTGTGTGTCAGGTCACTCCTTTGGCTGCTACTCCTGTGCTGCCCTTTGGAAGAYCTGTCTTTTAGATCTCTACTGCCCAGCTCAAGGTATAGTGCCAGCCAGCAGATATCTGCAGAAGTTGTGGGCAGACATTGCTTAAACATAGAATTTTGATGGTTGGCATTTGTCGCTTTAGAAAACAGCAAGACAGGACTTGCATCCCTGTACTGGGACTCTGTCATGTGCATTGCTCGCTTGTTCATTTTCTCTCTGGGCTGAGAATTTCTTTTGAGCAGTTTTATACTGATTTCCAATGTCTTACAGCGCATATAATTTCCACTTTGATTCAAAAGATGTGGACGGTAAGTCCAATGATTGCTTTTAGTAGAATCCATGAGTATGGAGGTCCTGGGGACCCAGCTCTTACTCTCATAATTTCCTGGCATCCCTGATTCCAGCCCAACTTATATCATGCTTCAAAAGTAGCTTAGCTGGAAAGTGTTTATCTCCCTGACTTCTGGGCCACTGTTTCCTGCATACTCCAGAGAATGCTACTTCCATCAAAAGACCAGGAATTTCTTTTCTCTCTTCTACATTCAGTTTCTCTCTCCATCTCCTTGTCTCAAAACAGCTGTGGGACTTGGGAGAGATTGTTCCCAAATCAGAATATTCCATTTTGCAGAAATTCTAGGGAATATGGATTTTGTTCTACTTTCAAACAAATTCTCATATGCTTAAATTTGTCCTAGAACAAAGAATTTGTTCTATAGAAGAAATTTCCAGTCTATTCTAATAGCCGTTAGAAATACTTTAATGCATTGGTTGATTGTAATAAATTAAATTTAAAAGTTAACTAGTAAATCTGTAAAATAGACCAAATCCAAAATTTGCCATGCACTCTTATAGTAAAATTTGCATATAAAAATGAAATGTTATTGCTGATAAAGTTATGAACAGATACTTCTTTTTGTTCTAGGTGATAGCCTCTTTTGAAGCAGATGTGTTGAAAATGCAAGAATCCATTAAAAGCATTCACAGTGACAGCAGGTAGGTAAATGCAGTAGTACACTGACTGAAGACTGGTGGGAAATGCTGCTCCAGTGAAGGGCTAGAAGACAAATGATTTTTCCATACTTTGGAGATTTTAAGATTAAAAAAGGTCCTATCAAATGAGGATGAATGATAAAAACTCAGCAAAAAAAATTTTGGATGGAGATCACTGGAAAAACAATGGCAAAGCAAAATATTTTAGTTTGCTTTCATCAGCATTTCTGCAATTGCAAGTTTATATTTCTAAAAGTTATTTTTAGGGAAAAACATTTTCATTCAGAAAAAATATCAGAATAGCATACTTTTTCAAATTTTTCTCTGAATAAGGCTTAATCCAAACAAATTTTGTAATTTGCATGAAGCTTTTAAGTCAAAGGAGGATATCCTTCTAAAAAATATGCTGTACATCAAATAGAGATTAATAGGCTTAATACAATAACTATTGGTATAAAATGTGTAACAGTTTATCACAGAAGATCCTTCTGATATTCAAACCTTTGACACAATAAAATGTTAATTCCTAAATTAAAAATTTCTTGGGAGGCTTGTTTGTTTGGGTGGTGTGGTGGGGGACAAGTTGGTGTATGCAATGATGCTTTTACTTGCATTTTTGCCTTCCCCTCCTTCATTTTTGTAGTTATATATAAATGTGGTCTCCATATAACCATGTCGGTGACCACTGAAACTTCACTGGAATTACATCGAAGTGTAGAATTTGATACTGAGTCTACTGTCTTTATTTACTTCAGCATGTTCAGTTCCCTCTGTTCCTGTTCTGTTTCATTCTAAGTACAATTGCTGCTCCAAATTCACGCAAGGGCACTCTAAGATTAGAGCTAAACAATTGCAGTTTCATTGTAAGTCTGTTTTCATCTGGGAAAATAAAGAGATATGGCAAAGATCTTCAGCTTTCATTTAGATTAGCAATAGTTGAGAGGATATTTGGGAAGCCTACTCCTATAATGCTGCATCACCCTCTGACCCAGAGCTTATCATAGTACTGGGTGAATGAATCACATTACTCATGGGAAGCTCTTTATTCTTGTTTGTGGACCAGCACTTACACAGTGTCTTCCAGCACTCATGTGTCTGTTCAGAGAACTGGACTCTGAGTTAGTTGAAGGAAGTCAACATTTTACAGCGAAGAGCCCTTAAATATTTTTATAAGGGACCACAGTAATATTAATTTTAATTTTACATTGTCTGACTTGCTGTCCCATTCAGACAAATATTGCATAATTCAAGTGAAACTGATAGGACTCTTGTCTCTAAGCCCAAAGCATAACCAAAAGAAAGTGAATCAGATGAACTTCTGAATGTAACTAAGCAAGGCAGATAACTATTTCAGATCTGTGATATGAAGCAGTTGGTTTATTACTGTAGTGTTAACAGACTTTACTGTATCCACCTCAGCCGTGAGGAAGGCAAAACTATTTCTACCCTGACTTCTTAGAGAAATCCCAACTAGAACAGAATTATGGGTGGTATTTTTGTCATACTGTGCTCTGAGTAGGTAATTTCTAAATCTCTGGTGTGTGTGGGAGAGTGGCACTCTTACTGCAAAAATKGCAGTGTTTTTTCAAGGACAAGTGGCCTGTGCAGAAGCTATTGGTATCATCAAAGAAACTGCATAGAATACCATAAGAGAAAAAACTCTATCAAAGGGGTAGGGGCTGGTTTTACTTCATTGTTGTCTGGGGCATGTAATGAGAATCTTTTGCAGGTCAGGGAGTTGCTATAAGTAGTTTGCTTCTATATAGAGGGACTGCTATAGTGTCTCTCCTGTTGCAGTCACCTTTGTTGGAAAGGTAAAACCCCAAGATGCAAGGTTCAGTCCTGGCCATAGTTCCTYTCAGCTCTCATCTTTCTTCATCTAGAACACTCATGTTCTTGCTAATTCCATGGATACAGTCCAGCTCCTGAAATATTGGCCTCTAATCCCAAAGCTGACAAAAATTTCCTGAACTGGTAAAGGGGATGAAGTTCGTGCTAAAGTGTTAGCTCTTTTCCRTGACTGCATATATTTGTGTATGTGTGATCCAGCAAAAATCCCACCCTCGTGTATCTCTGGTAGGTACATGAAGAAGCARTTCAACAAATGGAAGGACAAAATGCAGTTTCTTCATAACTGCCAGGAAGAAAAAAGCTGCAAAATAGAGACAAAACTCCAAAGACTGAGAGTAAGCCATGAAAACCTGCAAATGACACTGCAGCACATGAAGCAAGAAGTAAAGGTATAGTCATAGATATACCAAAAGTTGTCACAGCTATGAGCAATTACTGAACACTAACTGCTGCTTTTACTGCAGACCAGCATTCCTGATACTATTTTGTGCACCTTCCACTTGTATTTTCAGTCATCTTAGGTTCTTGTCTTCGGAGAAAGCAGGTAAGGTCTTTGCAGTACGGATTTTCTTGTCATTCTGTGTATATCTGGCATCTAGCACAAATATGCATGTTAGGATGTTTAGATACTATTGCAATGAAAATAATGAATATTCCGATAAGAGTGGGAAAGTGGTTTCCAACAGAAGTGTTAGATACTTCATTGCAGTCTGTTCTTCAGAGAAGAGTCCTGTGTTGGCATTGAATAAATAAAATGTCATTCCTAATTGCTGTCTTTTATTGAGATGTAATGCAGACATCTTATAGAATATATTTTATTTCTTTTCAATTGCATTGGTTCTTGATCATTAAAATTGTTTCTGAGATTCTAAAAAGGCCCTTATTTCACAGAAAATGCATACATATTTGCCACCTACAGCATTTTCGTAGCATTTTCTGCAATGCTGTTTTAGTACTACTGGCAAACTGAAATATCAATTTTCACGATGTATTTTCTGTGTTTTGTCTATTGTAGACAATGTTGCAGTCATCTGAGCATCCTTTTGCACAATGTCATAATACAATGCCAAGAAATCCACATATTCTGCTAGAAAGGAGAATGCAAGGTGGATTAAATCCTGCCCAAATAAGGCCTACTTCCAGAACACGTGCAGAATGGAAATCTTTGAATCCCCCCAACTCTGCAAATAGAAAGCAGCTTTTACAGACTGAGGTTCCCACTGCAGTAGATTTTATGTTCTCAAACGATCCACTGGAGTCAGTGTCCCTGCAGAGTGACAGACTTTTTACAGGACAGTATAAAAAAGCAAAAGAGAAGCAAATATATCTGCCTAAATTGACAGAAAACTCTCTCAGTGGCATCCTGTGGAATACAGTTCTTCCTCCCACTGCACTGCAGATACCATCTGATGAGAAGGAAGTCAGAGAGGAAGTGGAACTGCAGCAGCTAATGATGAAACTGAAGGATGCATTGTCTCTCCAAACCCAACCAGGTATAAGTTCTCCCAGTCACCTTGACACTCACCTTCATGAAGGTCTTCTCACCTTCATCCAGTTTATAATATTGTTCATAATCATAATCCTCAGAGGAAAGTCAGAATCTTGCCTTAGCCTTTGTAGTATTATTCCAGCTCTATATTGTAAGGTAGAGCATATTCCAAATATAGCCCCTAATGTTGGACTAATTTGAAACTGGATGAGTCAAAACTCCTAAGAGGAAACCAGTCTTGGCAGTCAATTAAGGAGCAAACTTAAACTGGTGAGGGCACTGGAGGTTTTTGCTCTTGCCACTTCTGTGACACTGCAACTATAACTCTAGAACCAGGAGACTTGTAGCAGTACAAAATCCYACTGTAATCAATGGTCTTACACAGCAGAGCTTTGTTCAACACTCAGGATGCCTCACTTTTGAGAATGAGGATGTAATAAGGAATATGACAGAAAAAGCTGCTATTTTTACAGAGTTATCTTAGAGATTTATAAAGAGTTTTCTAGGGCTCTGGCAGCATCCAAAAGCTTGGAAAGACTTAAAATCTGTTCTACTTTTCAGCCCATCAAACTGCTTTGCACCAGGAGTTCTTCTCTACAGCTGAGCGTGTTTGCAGGTCCTTTTCTGACCTCATCAGCCAAGTAATTTCACCAGCTTGTAAATGATGAAAACTACCATTCACCTTACAGCTTCACAAACTACTTAAGGTAATTGATGCCATGTCTCTTAAARGAGACTATTTAAAGTGTCTGAGATGTTGCATTGTAATAACACAGCATGACAGATTTCTGCATTTACTGACTTCACCAGGAACATATTTGAGAACTATATTCCTTTTCTATTGGTGATTTCCAGCTTCTGTGCAATGGATTTCTCAGCAGTGCAAATGATTGTCCATTTCTCTCTATTTAGCTGTTGATATCCCATGGTCAAGTTACTTCCTTGGAATGGTGCTGTATTTCTTGTTGATGTCAGCAACAAGGAAAACTTTTTTTTCCTGTAACGCACAGAAGGATTTTAAAGATCTGAGGAATGGAAATTATTCAGTACCACTTCAGAGAGAAAAAAAATGTAGAATCAGCTACTTACTATCACTGTTTTGCAGGAGGTGCATAAAAATAGTGAATGAGTATGTTCATGAATGCTCAAAAGCAGTTATGATTCAAGAAAATTTGCATACTTTTAAGGATTTTAGTTACATCACTGAAACTATACCAGCTTTCCAAGAAAGAAAATACTACTAGTTTTTACAGGATTTTTAATATGATTACAAAGAAAAAAAATTCACTTGGGTGAAAGCAAAATAGTTTTGGAAGCTCTGGGAGAAAAGTTAGGTAAATTATATATTCCAAAGCTTTGTTTCATATGTAATCAAGCAGAGTTTAGCCTGATGTGATTGAAAAGTGTAGGACTTAAGGAAAGCTGCTCAGCAGAACTCTTAATTTTCCACATAGATTTTCCTCATCTTGTATTTTTCAGAATGAGTTATAATCATCAAGATAAAGGGATTACTTGACTCAATAAAATGGCTAGAAATCTTATTTTCTGTTGGTAGCATCTCAGCCATCTTCTTGAAAGACCCTACACTGAAAGACCTGCCTACTGGTAGTGAGACTAACGAACATTCCTGATTGTTTCTGATAGTTTTGGTCGAAGCAGGCCTGAATTACACATATTGCAAACACTCACGAATTTACAACAAATAATGGTATGCTACTGGAAGCTAGCAAGTGGTTTGTCTCTAGCAAAGGAAGTGTAAAGAGGGTGAAAATTAAAGAAAAGAAACTTATTGAGGGAGAAGGGAGGATCCCAGAGAACAAATAGTGATGAGGTCATTGGAAAGTCAATATACCCATATTATCACATGAATAGAATATAGTGTGAGATAGGAGCTTAGTGGCTTTTGCAGTATGCCAGTGCCAAGAAATACAAACAACAATCCAAGGAACCTAACTGTTGATTATGAGAAGATACCCATCAGCTTCTGATGAGGCTTTAGATTTCCTTCCAGTGTGTACACCTGAATTAAAATTGGTTGGAAATAGTGCCAGCTAACAAATACTGGTTTGGTCTGAAGCAAYATTGAACATATCTAGAGCACAAATGCTTACAAATAGATACTTCTGCACTACCATGAACTCTTCTTTCATGACAGTGTGTAAATACTCAAAGAAGTGTTTTCCCATGCTAAGAGGCAGTCGTTTAGCTTCCAGATCCCTGTAAGATGAAAGGGACAAAATCACAAGGTCTTTATTTTGTTGTTACTCAGCTTTAGCTGCCAGTGAACCAACTTCAGTCAGACATATTCATCCCATCCTTCTTCAGACACACACTGAGAAACAGTAAGCCAGGAACAGTATTTGCAAAAACAATCCTTGCTCACTCAAAGATCTGCCATGAAGTTTATAAGGAACAGTGGTAGGAGGCAATATCCTGTCTTTAAACACAGTGACATGTTTAATTGTTTCTGTATAGCAGATCTACTTTCATCTGGTACTCAGAGCCCTTGCTTTTTTTTTAATATAGCCACCCTTTTATCACTTGCRCTGTATCACTTGCAGGTTTATATGTAATAAGTTGCATCCCCTTTTTTATTTTAGCACAATTAATAACACAGATTGTCTCTTTACATTAGCAATTTCCAAATGGTCTCCGTACTGCCACCTATGCTAGAGATTCATCTGTTTTCTCAGTCTTTCCTCCACATCCTTCCCCGCCCATTGCCTCAAAGGCTGAATTTTGCTACAGCCTATTAATTAAGAAGCTTCCTGAAGCAGGGAAGTATTGCAAATTCATTTAAGCTAAATATCATCTTGACCCATAGTGGTATTTCTGTCCGAAGGGAGAAGGAAAGCTGACACATCCCATTTCCTAGGGGATGCTGTTGTTGCAGGTGGGACCTATCTGTAGTGGAAGTACTAACCTCTTCCCGAAGCACCCTGTGGAAAAGCATCTAAGATAAACAGGACTTGTTGAGATAATCTATCTGATTTCACATGTGCTAGAGCTTGCAAGCACATGAGAACAGGTAGCATCTGCTCTACTACAMCACCAATCCTGAGGCATCCAGCCCTTAACACACTCTTTGTCAGGTGGTGGTCTTAATAGCTGTAGGGACTGTGAGTGAAGACTGTATCTCTTATGTTGATACAAACTTGCAACAATGTGGCTTTTGGAGATGAATAACATTTAGTTAATTAATAACGTAGGTGCAGGAGTGAGTAAATCTGTTGTAACAATGCTCSTGCTACCCTCCCACACGGTAGCAAAGCACTCTCATAGGCTGTGGCTGCTGTTGGGGGTGTGTCGCGGAATACACTGAMCTGTGTGTTCCTGTGCTTATCCTGCTTTAGTGTTCGCGCTTCTCTTGAACATTTAAATGGTTTGTTGTATGCTTAACTTGAGGCATGAATGTGCCATTGAAGCTGATAGCCCTCTCACAGTTTTTTGTTTGCTTCCTTAAGCTCAGGATTTCACCCCATGGGACTGTGTTTAAGCCTTATTTTCTTCAGTAACCATTTCAAGATTTCGTTTACACATTTTATTACTTGAACGTATTTCTGCAAGTCAGTGAACAACCACGAATCCAGTTTTTTCTGTGGGCATTTGGGAAAAAGGGAAAAAAAAAAAGCAACCAAATATTCATTTCTTTCCTTTCAAGGAAAGAAGATTTGAATGAACATCTAAATGTAATTGCCCTGGAAAGCTGAAATTTGTAGTTGCATCCAGCCAGTCTGGTAATGGAATTAATTTATATCGTAAAAGCATCAAATGTTACCTGCCATAAGTTATATTACATTAGTGTCAGATTTCCTATTAGGGTTATCAGTAAGAGTCAGAGGAAACTGATTTTTCTACAAAAACTTTTAAACCAAAAAAGAAGCAAATGCAAGTAATGTATGAGAATTCTTGTGATTAAACACTTTAATCTTGTGATTAAACACTTTAAGTGTGGAAGTAGAGGAGCTGGTAAAACCTGTTAACCCCTTTTACTGTTACTAGAAAACTGAAAACATTTTTGGAAGGTATTTTTCATGTACAAATATGTACTATTTTTCTTTAGTAGGATGATGTCTTTGAGCAGTGGTTGCTTTGCACAAGTCTATGGCTGTGCATACAATCAAAAATCACAATCCCAACTCTCATCCTGTCTTGGAGCCAGTGGAGGTTCTTTGACAACTTCCTTCTCTGCTTGTCTATGTTTTATTGAAGGATCAGTTATTTCCTGTTTTGGCACTCAAAAGACAATAGTTTGAACATGTATCACAAAAATCCTAATATACACACAGATTAAAGTAGGCATCTGCTTATAAATCATGCAGTTTATTAAGGAGACTAAATTTGTAGGTAATTAAGAAAACCTGTAAGTCCAAGTTAATCAGTGATACAGTGCTCAAGGTTACAGGCCTTCTTCCGCCACATAAATTGACATAAATGAGGATTAAAACACAAAAAAATAAAGAGAAATTGTTAAAATATATCTATAAATTAAGATCTTAGACTAAATGTGTAATTTCCTCTTTTTTCCTAGCTCTCCAATGATTCTTCCAAGTAGTATAGATCTACTCTTATGCACATGGATACTTATTAAATCTTCAAATGAGTCTTTCTTCTTCAGAACTGGTGATCTCTGAATATGAGAAAATGTCCCTGGAAAGTGACATAAAAATGCATATAAGTAAATAATTTTCAAACAGCAAAGAGCAGCTGAATACTCAGTTTCCCACATCTGTGTTTCCTCTGCCTTTAGCTGCTGCTGGTCCTCATTTTATCAGCATTGCCCCCAAGCCTCTTGCCATATCCCTCCATTTGCAAGTTGCCTTTCAGTGTCAAATCACTTTCATCTTTTCCCCTAGAATGGACCTTTTCCTTTAGTCTTCCTATAAAACTCTTCTACTTATAATTAGCAGAATCAAAGTGCTTAAGTCTGCTCATAATCCTACTAACTCACCGTCTTGTTATCAACCTCTCTGCATAGAGGGTGAGATCTCTCACACCGTCTAGTAGCACATTTGTTATTTCCTTGAGGAACTATGGGGCATTTTCTTTGTAATGATCTCTAAAAGGCAGCAGATTGTTTTTCTTCCTTTTAGACGTATTTGTCTTCTGAGAAAGTAACTGGTTAATGCAGTATCTGCTTATTTACCAGACTTCAAATGTACAGTAGCCCTTGCCCCACTGCCCTGCCTGGCACCCTATAGAGGTGGGACAGCAAGTTAAGTCTGTCTTGGGCCAGGTGCAAGGGTTGGTCTGAGCCCAATTACCTGCACCTGTGAGGGAGGTGTGCACAGCTGAGGCCAATGAGAGGCAAGGGGGCAGAGGGACTGCTGGGTACGGAGAAAAGAAGTAGAGGCGGTGTGTTTGTAGTCTTCAGGTGTCGCTATGGGGAATGTGCTGTGTGCCTTCTTGAGGAGAATCTTTTTGTATAGCTGCTCCTCAGGAAGATTTGCTGTGAGTACAAAAGCTATGTTTTCTTAGTGGTTCTAGAGTCTTATTTTGGTTCATTAAGAGTTGTTGTAACTATAATGGGGCTGGAAAAGACATGCCAAGGCCATCCTGGCAGGGCCCCAACATTGCAGCTCTGTCTTTCTGGTGGAACTAGACTACTTCTGCCACTTACTGGTGCACACTCGAAGAGAATTTCTTCCCAGGAGGACCCAGGATGGGTAACTGTGGAAGTGCTTCTAAGATGTGACAAAGTAGTTTTGTTTGGTACTGCTCTTACCAAGGACTTTGCTAGGTCTTTTTGCTTGGAGGAATTTTTTTTTTCTTAGAAAAGTTCCTGATACTCAATTTTCACAATTATCTTATAGAATTTTCCATTAGTTCTGAAATGTAATGCTAATAATAACATTTTAACATCAGTATTTCTGTGCTAAGTCCAGATTACTGTCTTGCTTTCCCAATTCAGTGATACATTTAAGGAACTACAATGAATGCAGGTTACAGATTGCTCCTCATTCCTGATTTATGATCCTGTTTGCAATTAAAAAAAAAAAAAGCAAACCACAAGCATATTAAAATTTCAACTACTTAAGGGGAATAAGACRAAAAACTTTGGTATGAAGCAATAAAGTTATCAACAATTGCAAAAGTAACAGTATAAAGCAAAAAAATGTGCTTTATTTTTTGATTTTTAGAACAAGCCTACTGAAAACTATTCATACCCGCCCATGTAGATGTGAAGTACACAAGGTAATGTAAGTGCTGTTAGTGCTGCTCATGGGGCTGAGAAAAGAGGCTCTAGTTATTGCCCATTAGACATGTATTAAAGGAGTAGTGACCTTGTTTTCTCCCTGTGAACTCAGTACGTAGAGTAGCAATCTTCTGCTCAGCTTCTGCTATCTGCCTTCTCCCTAGGCCATGGGTTCTGGAAAGCACACAGTCCACATAGATATCCCAGAAGAGCTGAGCCAGGTCCCAGAACAAAGCCCCGTGTTTCAAGTTCTCTGAGGATTTCAGAAAGATCATGAAGTCCCAAAAGCCACTGACAGAGTCAGAAATGTGAGGCTTCCTCATCTCTAGTAAGACAGCTGAGGAGGATTGCCAGCACTGGGGGTCTGCCCGCCCAAGATCTAGTGGATYGATTTGACTATGGCAGAGGAAAGGTGTCACACAGAACACTGCCATAATTAGGAGAGAGCAAGTCAGTCTCATGGTACAGTGGATTCTTCCTCTGCTTCCAAGATCCACTGAGTCACTGAAATATAAGAAAACCAAAAGAAGCTGAAAAACTTCTCACTCTTAGATGCAGGAATAAAGTCCTGGTACTTTACATTATATAGAAGGCACTCAGATATTACTTGTTTCGCTGCTCCTTAAAGATTTTTATGTGTTTTTCGCATGTATGAATATAAATACTAGAGGAGTTGCAATGCTCTGTGTGGCAGAAGCATGTGTAAAAATTTGTTAAGCATCCTCAAATCTGTATGATGAACTGTCTTATCTGGAAGTTTTTCATACTGAAAGTTTTTTGCCTTTTTTGCTTTACAGATCCCTATGCTTTTTCAGTAAAAATCCATTCCTTTTTAGAGAATTTAAGCCTTTAGGCAATCTTGCTTTTCTCAAAATTTTATGAGCCCTTTAAAATAGTCTTCAGAATCACAAGGATCAGTGGACAGCAGGTGGAAAACTTTTGTTGAAAATGTGTCAATGGTTCTAATTAATAAAGTTTCCAAATTCATCCATTGACCAGGAGTGTTTTACGTGCTAGAGTGCAGAACAGCTCTGAAAAGAGGGTATAGCAAAGCCGTCGTGTAGCAGCTGTATTGTACATCATCTTCACATGCATATAGAATTGTAGAACAGTTTGGGTTGCAAGGGACCTTTAAAGGTCATCTAGTCCAACCATTCTGCCATTGGCAGGGACATCTTCAACCACCTCAGGCTGCCCAGAGCCCTGTCCAACCTGACCGTCTCCATGTTTTCAGGGATGGAGCATCTTCCACCTCTCTGAACAGCCTGTTCCAATGTCTCACCACTGTCATTGTGAAAGACTTTTTTCTTTATATCTAACCTAAATTGACTCTCCTTCAGTTTAAAATCCTCACCCTTTGTCCGGTTGTAACAGAGCCTGCTAAAAAGCCTGTCCCCATCTTTCTTATAGACCCCCTTTAAGTACTGGAAGTCTGCAATAAGGTCTCCCAGGAGCCCACTCTTCTCCAGGCTGAACAGCCCCAACTCTCTCAGCCTTTCCTCATAGGAGAGCTGCTTCACCCCTCTGATCATTTTCGTGGCCCTTCTCTGGATTTGCTCTAACAGATCCATGTCTTTTCTGTTCTGAGATATATTTATATTTTTATATATTTTTAATATATTTATTTTTATATATAAAAGCACAGATCACTAATAATTTTCTGTTTGTTGAAACTGTGAAATTTGCTAAGTAGCATCTCTAATGGATGGGGAGAAATCCTGAGAACAGTAACCTGTTATGGACAGAAAGGCCCAGTTGTCTCCATCAGATTTCATTTCTAGTATGTGCTTCAATGTTGTGTTTTCTAACATGCTTCTAGCATTTCTGATATTGTAACATGTTTGGGGGTTGTTTTTAGTGTAGCTCATGGCATATGGAGAACTTCCTATTTCTGGAAATCAGTAACATCTGAGATCAGCATTTAGGACAAAATTCTGTTTAATGTATGTGCTGATCTGCTGAGTATTCATGCTTGTACATTTTCRGTTTGATTGTTGGGGGTGGGGAAGCTACCTCTCTTAATGAGCTTGATGATCAACTGGCTGCTTGTGTGGTAAGTCTCTTCCACAAGCCATCATGAAGAAATGTTCCTTTGCTATGTGAAGAAAAATGCCAAAGGCAGGATATGGATATGTAGGGGGATTGTATGTGAAAGGTAGCCCAGCCACAGCTTGTGTGCAAGACTAGGGAAGAGTAGGCTGCTTTGTGGAACATATTTCACTGTAGAGCTAAAGGACTCTTCAGAGATTTCAGCTATATTCTTACCTAGCCCCGTCTGGCTACCTGGTCAGGTTCTGGGAACATTTTTGAAGTATTCAGACTTTACTCCCCAACTACTTACAGTCACCTTTTAATCTGAGTTGCGATCTTGTGTGAAGAGCTGGCTTGACAGCCCTGGATCTGAACATTGCATTTAATGAATAAAAGAGAGCCAGCTTGCTCTTCCCACACTGCTCTGCCTAGTGGATGTCACTTAAGGCAGTAGTGGTAGCAGTGGGGCTGTCCTCCTGCTACTCCCAGATCTCCAGAAGCATCCTTCTTCTGTTCCCTACTCCACAAGGCAGGTTTTGATTGCTTTCTCAGAAGCAAGCCAAAAACATCCTGTGAGTCACTACTTCATTCTTGTTTGTGCATCAGAACCTTTCCAGGGGGCACAGACACCTATGTATATATGCCATGCAGTATGGACATACCTATCTGTTTACCAAGACTTTTTCAGGGGACATAATTAACTTTATCAAGCTTCTAGTTTTCAAAGCAATTTAGCAATCTCAGATATGAGCATGAGGGCAAGGACACAGACACGGGACAGTGGTGGGGGGTAGCCCCAACAACAACAACAACAGTTAAAACAAAGGAATAATACTAAAATGGGCTAATACTACTAAATCATAATACTAAAATCCTTAAAAGGATGGTTCTGTGACTTTGAGGGGGCCCATCTGGTTTGTACAGGTTAACAGTTGAACTGGTTGCGTTTTCTGCTTCCCAGTACAYATCATAAACTTTTTAAGTAACAAAACTGCGTAAGACAAGCGTTCTGTATTTGTCAGAACAAAGGGACAGCCCTGGGCAGGAAGCTCGTAGAGAGACTGGGTGTCCTTGGAATCGTGTTGTGAATGGCACTAGTCAGGGCCAGTAGCAAAGCCCACTAGTCCTTATGGTCTGGTCGAATTCAGGCAGCATTGTGCTGTTAGTCTTCTACAAGGTTAAAGATTTTATTTTTTTGGATAGTTGTGAGCTGGAGAGGATGCTTAGGAAATGCCAGGTTTCATTAATCTCTTACCTGTGCATGTAGTGAATGCTTCCATGCAATTCCCCCCCCCCTCCCCACGCCCTCCAATCTTTAGGGCTTTCTGTCCATACAGTGAAGTTTGTGTGTGTGGGTGTGGGTGCATGCTATTTACACCTTGTGGCTCTGACTTCTCCCCCCGCTCCCCCCCATCCCCGCTTCTCCTAGCAGTTTAATCTCCCATTCCACTCCCCGTCACGGATAATGCCTTACAATAATAATTAAAATGTTAATCAGCTAATTTGTTATGACCATGTAACTTTGAGCTCCCAGTTACGGATAGTCCCTCGCCCGCGCTGSTGCCGAAGCCGGTCCAGGGGCGGTGTCCGCCCCGGCGCAGCGTTCCCGGGGAGTCCCGCCTGGCTCCCGAGGCTCCGCGCAGCACCGCGACTCCGCCGCCGCTCCCGCCCGCCTTCTCCCGTCCCGTCCCACTCCGGCGCCGCCCGCACCTCTCAGCCCCTACCTCGGCGCTCCAGCGAGCAGGGCGGCCCGGCCAGGGCAGGACTCTTCGCGCCCGCTGCCGCCGCCGCGCTCCTTAAGAAGCCGGAGCGGGCAGCCCCGCTTAGTTTTTACGTCAGGGCTCGGGAGCAGCCCCCACCCTCTGGGCCCGGCCGCTGCTCCCGGGCACCCGGAGCTCCTTCCTTCCGTGTGCGGAGCTGCCCTTGCTGCAAGTGTGCTCCTCTTCTCTGCCCCGCCTGTCCTCCTCTGCTTGCAGACCCCGGCCACCTGGGGTAGCCTGGTGGCGGTGCTGCCTCTGGCTGAGGGGAAGGGGTGCTCAGCGGGGTGGAAGAGTAACAGACTTGGCAAAACTGCAGCCCTCCCCTTGCCCCCTCTCTTACCAGTGCTGCATCGAGGGGGCAGGAGGCGAGGAGTAGAAGGCAAGTCCAACCTTGGAGTTCGAATTGTCCAGACATGGCTCAGCCTTCAGGCATCTTGCGTTATGTGCTTGGCTGTTGCAGGTCACTCCACCCCAGGGCAGGAGTCTGTATCGCACAACTAGAGCTATTTGCTGGCTAGGGCTCAGCCCATTCGCAGCAGGTTCAGCTCTCCTGGAAGCTGAAGCAAAGACCCAAAGAGCAGAGCCACAGAAGAAAGCCAGTAAAGGCCTTAAGTGCAGTAGTCAGGCTGAGCTGCTCACTGAAGCTCAATTTACACAGCTTTACCTAAAGAAGACCTACCTTGGAGGGCTGCACACACTCCAACGGAGGGGGAGGGTGGCTGGGCTGCGTTTTCCTTCACAAGAAAAATAATGTAGTGTACTATTGCATTTTCTCTCTGTGAGGTTCTCATCTGGAGCCCCTCTTCCTTGTCACATCCTTGTAGCAGCTGAAAAGCCACTGTATGTATTGGAGAAATGGGCTAAGCTAGTAGGGAAGTGAAAGGAAATCATTGGTGAAAGGGCTGTCTCCTGTAACATGCAGCGGGGAGAGGAAAGCCTGAGGACAACTCTGCCTGCTACTACCCCTTCACATACATAAAACATACAACTCGAAGAACTGAGGCTCCAAGACCATACTAATAACCAGTGTTGGGCATAATTTGTTTAACACCAGCTATTTGAAGCAATAGGGAGGGTGAAACCATTCTTTTTCCCTAACTCTAGTTTATAGGCCAAATCATGTAGTGCTCTGCTGCCTGTCTGGAGTCAGTGCAGCCACACCAGTCCGTACCAGCCGGGCAGCAACCTATTTGTTTTTCCAAGACTTTCACTGGCAGCTCTCTTCTGTCTTTGCACTTGGAGACATAATCCCTTCTTCAGGAAGCAACTGTGCTTCAATAACACCAGGCTTACCTTAGTTGAAATCAATGGGGCCACACTGGTGGATATCAGCTGCAAAGTTGACTTGAAACACTGATTTCTCTGTTGTTCAGCAATACCTTTATAATTTTCATTCTTTCTGTGTATCCAGTCTGTGTAAATGGAGTAGCATCTTCCTTTCCTAACCCTTGATCTTGCAATATGCCTATGACAATAAACACTGCTTTTCTTTTCTCCTGATGCTTTTTCTCATCTTCGCAATAAGCAATCCCTGTGAAAGTGCATTTTGTGTAAGTAATGCTACTGTTTAACAAAAGTGAAAGGAACTTTTCGGGGATGAGAGAACATCTGGCTAGAACCCCTGTAAATAACTATATTGTAGGATTTCGGCAATTTGCAAATGTTCCATTTATTTATGAAGAAGTGTGGGATTGGGAATGGGGAGAATAGTGGTCACCAACTGCTGAAACAGACTTCGGGATGAACTGAAGAGTGCAATGCCTYGCGAGGGGCTCTTGCAGCATGGTGGGGGGAGCCTCTCGTATGTAGGATCTCCAACATTTCTTCTCTGTGCTGTCATATACAGGCTATTCCAGTAGACTTCCTTCTCCTGGGTTCTAAGGCTGAAATGATCCTTAAGGATCGGCTTTCTGGTTTTATTAATTTCTTTTTAAAGTCTGCTCTGCAGCTGATTCTGGAGCCCACTTGGCAAGTGAGTAGCCRGCATGCTTCTCTTTGCCTCTGTGTTTGGGGTCTGAACTGGGCACAGGAGAGAAGGAAAACATGTCGGAAAGAGCCAGGTGTTGTGATGTAACCTGAAGGCAGCTCCTGGGTAGAAAAGGTTCTGGGGCTGCTTGTGTTTGTGGTTAGCCTGGGTGCAGGGGGCCAGAGTAGAGCAAGACTAAAATGCCACAGAAGTGGTTTTTGCTGTTTTTGGATCTGTGGTGTGTTGCTCTAAGGACTCTGCCCCATGCTGTTAAGGGTAGAGCCAAATGGAAAGGAAAAGGTAAAATGTTTCTTGTGTGTTGATAAGCTTCTGTCAACCAGCAACCTTTGTGTATGCATTGTTACAAAGTGAATTTATTTAATTGAGTCATCTTCTCTGATGCACTTTATCTGGTTTTGGATCAAGGACAACGTTGTTTTCATTCCACTAGAAATCCTGGCAGGCCCAAGGGTACTGAACCAGGGGCTCTCACAGAATTGAGAGTTGCTGCTCAAGGGAAATACTGCTACAGATAAAATAGTCTGCTCCGCAAATACTTCCTGAGCCTACTACATTCTGTTCCCTCTGAACCAGAGTACTCATATTCTGTTTCTGGGAAAGAGGGTTTTGATAATTAGATTGATCACCTCAGCCTCCTAGTGGAGAAGAAACATACAAAGATTGGCCATCTCATTCAGTTCCACACACTCCCTCAGTAAAGCTTTCTGTGCCCTTTGTAAGCTATCAATAATCTTTCTTTCATTGCAGTGCATGATGTATTCCCCTGGCAGCCAGTGTTCATATCTTCAGTGGGTCTCCATATCTTATGAATTTAATTCACATGAGCTGTGGGTCATAGCCAGAGTCATTTGCAGAAGGATATTTTTATCAAGAAAAGTTGATTCTGCAACTCATAGATGAGACAGAGGTTTCAGATCATGTAAGACTACAGAAAGGATGCTATTTCTACCAGAAAAATATTTTTTTAAAGTATGTATAAAAAATAAAGCAAAAATTAAAATGGTTGGGATGTAGGAATAGGCGATAAGTGAGAAGAGTAGGAGGCCATTTCACTGGTATTTGTATTTTGAATGGAACAAAGGTGTAAATAACTATATGCAGAGTTGCTTCCTTCCTGCATTTGCTCCCAGCAAACCTTCTGATATGGTATAAAATTAACATTCAAGTTAATAGGCAGTGGCTTATGGCTGCTTGAGCTAAGTAAGCATTTTCACATTAGAAAAAAAAAGATTTGGCACTGAGACTGAGATAGCAATGTGTGATGGTATGTACAGCTTCCCTGTTACTTCTGTAAGCAGCCACACCTGGACTCTGTATTAAGTTTTAAGCTGTATGATGAAAGACACCTGTTTAAAGCTTTTGTTTGTTTGTTTGGGGTTGGTTTGGTTTGGTTTTTTGTTTGGTTGGTTTTTTAGTAAGCCTTAAAGATATATTCTTAGCTGAAAGTTTGCATTTTGCTGAATTGTGTTCCAGACTATTTCCATCATTGTGTGAAACCTGGCCAAGTGACAGAAAAGGCAAAACTTGTGATTCTCAGAGAGGGGAAACCCAAAGGTCTGTTAGTGTTTAAATTAATGGTACATGGCAGAGGCTTGATTTTTTTTCTTTGAAATSTGTAAAGGCAAAATGTGGAATCCTACTCCCGTTTATACCTTTTTCAATTCTCTTTTAAGCAGATTAAACTGTCTTTAAAATTGGCTCCCTGACAAATATACCTAAAAGCTTCTTGGAAATGAAATTAAATACTTGATCCAAAGTCTGTGGCTATATTTTATTAATTTTTAAAATTGTATGTAGAGGGCTTTGAGTATCTACACCTATTTGAAACTTCTGATATCGAGTTGTCTTTTTTTTTTTGTGGATTGAATCTGCACTCATCAAGTGTTTGATGATCCCACACTACTCTGAACAACCCTCTAGATCTATTCTCTGTTGAAATGGCCAGCAAGAAAGTCACTGGATGGGATGCAACACTTAGCAGTTCTAACCAGTGGAAAGACGTAGTTAGTTAAACATATATAACTCTTCAATGTTGTGCACTATTGCTGATGACCTGAAACATTTCCATGGAGTTTGCAGAGAAGACATGGGACAGGCAGGAGACCAGTGTATTTCTGTGTCAGGATCTGGAACCCTGTGGACACCCTGACATTTCTCTGGCCTGTGCCTGAKAAGCAGCCTTGAGTCCCTGACAACTTAGGCAAGCTTTGTGGTGCTCTGCTTTGGCTATTTTTCTCTGTTGGGACATACTTCTGACCTCAGTTGGATTTCATGGTTTTTGAGAAGTGTTTGTGAAAACAGTCCTCTGAAAGTCTATACTTCAAACTTCGGCTGGAAGCAGGTCTATTACCAGCACTAGATCAAGTCAGCTGTGGCTGGTCTCCAGGGGTAAGTTTTTTTCTACTATCTACCTTGATTGGCAGATACCCTAATTTGTGGCTATTGGCCCCTGTATGACTCTGTTAAGAAGAGTTTGGCACTGTTATCATTGCAGTTATTTGAAAGGAAGCTATAGAGGTTTTGTGGATCATTCCTCAGCTGCCTCTTTACTAGGCCCTATAAACCAAGTTACCTTACTCTGTCTTCATGAGGTAGCAAGGGACCATCTTGGTTGCTGTCTGTTGCTTTGGCTCTATAAGAACATATAACACCACCATTGTCAGAGGGCTTTAGTATCTCGCCCCACAGAGCTTGGTAGTGCCTCTGACTTGTCACCTTCTTTGGCTAAACCTTAACCAGTTACAAGTTGCAATAGTCAGGTATTTCTTTCCTGATATGTGATACATATGCTGTTCTCCTTGCCTGTAGCTTTGAAAGGCAATGTTTGCATTGATGTTTTCCTACCTTTAAACCTGCCTAGAATGCAAAGTCTAATCTCTGGATTAATTTCTAGACCATTTGAATGCATAGATTTTTGTGACACTTCAATTTAGAACACAGCTTGAGTTCGGAGCAAGTTTTTGTGATATTTGTCTGGAATACCATTGGGTTTTTCCAATTGCTTGTGTATTCAGAGAAATGTGTGTGCAGTTTTTCACTATGAGCTGGTGATGCAGTTAGTATTTCATGTAAGAAAACCATGCCAAAGCTCATTTAGTTTTTACAGGTTTTCTAGTTGTTAATATCTTCTTGATAAAGCTGGTCTTAGGTGAATATTTTTGTGGCATGTGAGCCATGCCATGTGCTTTGTTTCATTCCCTGCTTGCCATCAGGTGGTATTCCTATTCTAGTTTCCTTACTCTGTGGCAGATCTCTAGATCTTAGCACTTAGAGATTTAATTCCTGTTGCAAGATCTTCTCATTCTGTTTCAGTGGTGTGCAGGGACATTGTTTATTACAGCCTTTCGAATTACTTGTGTGTTTTGGCCTCACTGTAAATGAGTCCAGAGTGTGTTCTCTTACCTCCACAGGCTTCTGCTTCTGCTAGGAGGTTTGAGGAGCTGCAGCTCCGTATTAGAAAAGATCTGTCTTTCTTTAATAATGTGTTCCTCTCTCTCTCACTGTGTCTCTACTGGTTGTCATAGGCAAGCAATTCTGTCACCAGGGCCGTATCTGGAGTGTTTCCCCTAGGGTAAATTKAGGTGGCATGTCAGAAGTTTGAAATGGCTTCACTGTTGATACTTATTTAAATTAATTTGTGAAAGAGGTAACACTACTTCTGGCAAATGTATTTAACACAATCTTGAAAAGACATGTGGAGCAAGTATTTTTACAAGTGCAAGCTAAGYAATATTCATTAGAAAATTAATTATATTTTTGAAAATGTAATTTGGTGATATGTGACACTATAAATGCAAACGACATTTGTAAAGAATGTGACCACATTTCTGTCTAGACTAAAACATTCCAAGAAAATAATAAAACCCAAACTGATTAATATAGTACATTAAAAATTAACTGTTTGTGTCTTTTGGGCAAGTTGTCTCACATTAACCATTCAGTTAGAAAGCTTTTGATTCATTTTAACGGCATCCTGGATATTTATATCCAGACAACTATTAGTTTTTGAATTAAGGTATTTGTTGCCATTTGGGTGCTGGATTGATATCTCCGTATTTCAGAATAAATTCATTGGTTCTTCCTGATTCAGCCCTCCTGCTTCTTCATGTACTCCCAGACAATGAAGAAACCCTTCTCACCTTTGAAACTCCAGGCAGACAGGAGAGTCACCCTGCATATGTCACAGTTAAAAGAGCGGTTCAGTGAAACACATTTTCATAAAACTGCCACTAACATCTAAGGCTATTATAGGAACAGTTTCTTGTGGGATGTTGCAGCCAAATCTTCTGGGGAAGAAAAACACTTTCACAGTGTATCCTTTCCTGAAGGTGAATAGGATTGCAATGTGGTGTCTCCTACCTTTTCTTGCTCTCAGGGTGTTTCYTTCCCCCAGCTCTTGGGAGACAACTGTGTTTGAGCATGCTTGCCTCAGGGCAGCTCCCGTGCTGTGCCAGTGGACCAGCCAGGGAAGGGTGCCAGCCCTGCCACTGTCGCACTTGCCCCACAGCACAGACACTCCCCTGGCAGCCAGGACCGCACACTGGCAGCCTGCACATTCCCACCCGAAGCTGTTTGGGGAAAATAGTCTTCAAGAAGAAATTGGAGTGGGAATAGCAAATTATTTAGGACCAAGAAATAGGTCACAGGAGCTTCTGGAGGGTAATGAGAATATTCTCTCATGTGAAAGGGAGTTGTGGGATCTTTGGCTCTCCTTGGTTACCTGCTCATTCTCAGACAGTCCAACAAACAATCTGCTTTAATGTATGTTCTGCTACTAGTTCTGGCCTGGGGTTCCTTGGCATTTGTAAGGTACTTGCAACTCTTTAAACCACAGATGTGAAGCCTTATATGTAACTACTGCTGTTGTCAGAGGAAAAAGGGGGATTTTTTTTCTGTGCAAGATCTGTCATGAATAATTTATTGCCAGGRAAATCTGTCTTCTTGCATGATTTTTCTGAGTGAAGTAGTACAAACTTTGCCATTTAGTATACTTAGATGAAACAAAACCCGTACATTATCAGTAAGGAACCGTGTAATAAAGGCAGATAGCGCATTGATTTTATTTTTTTTAAATTAAATATATTTTTTATTCATTTTTTAATAGGTCAGGCCCCTCAGCCTTTGAAACTCCCATTTTTATTTCTCAGATGTACCCTATTCTCAAAGGGGATGCTAGAAAGCTGATAGTAGAGTGGAAATTCTATGTAGTAAGTTTAATTCAGAGCTTTTGAAAAGACTGTAGTTAGATTTAACAAGGTCCTTTCCTATCCTATTACTAATTAGGCACAGCTAAAAAGCTGCATATTTCTTGAAGATTATAATTTTTTTTTAATACCTGTGTGGAGGGGGTTGTCTCAAACCTACCAGCCAACCAGCTCTGCCTAAAATCAGGGCTCCCTGGCCTAGGTGCTAAAGGTCACCTTTGAGTACAACAGTCCTGTCCTAGAGATCTTATGTCTGAAGAAATGAAAAATACCCAGCCAAATCAGAGCAAGGAAAAGTGAAGCAAGAATGTAATGGGACCTGTCCAGCACTCTGATCCAACAGCACACAGACAGGATTCTGCTGTGTAAGGGAATTGTTTCTTTCTTTCTGCAAATGAGGCAATTTTCAGTCTTGAGTTCAGGAGCCCCTCGTTACACAAAGCAGAACTTAAAGTCTTTAATTTCCTGAAGCCTTTCAGTGAATGCTGGAGAGCACTAGAATAGTTCCATTTCTTGGAACTGCTTTCTCATTGCACAGAAATCCTAGTCAAGCATTTGTTGTCTGTAAACTGTTATTGTTAACAATATCTATAGGAGTAACTTCATAATGGAGCGAGTCTGGAAATAGCAATACGGAGTTCAAATGTGCCTAAAAGGAAGTAGGGGAGAAATGACTGACTCCAAAGCAAACAGGCTTGCTTGTGCACTTTGCATCCACCTGATTTCATTGTTTTGCCACCCTTAGAGTGGGGCATGTTGACAAGGGAAAAGGTCTGTGGAAGAAATGGATGGTCAGTATATGTCAAAAGCCAACATAAATATATGAATGGAGTATGGAGGTTTAGACTGTGGTCCTTGTATTTTAAAAGTAACTTGAGCCTTCTCTTTGAAAGCACTGRTTGAGACTGCTGAACATGACCATGAGCACTGCTACTGCAAGTTCTGTACAGTCATTCTCTAATTATATTATTATATACAGTTATTGGTGTGTTTTGGAGCAAACCAGACTGCTATTAACCATGTTTTGGGAAGAGGTCCTTGCTAGGGAGATAAACAGCTCTGTTTACATAAGCTGAAGAGATGAGTTGAAGCATCTTTCTGTGACTGCGCTAAGGCTGAAATTCAGGGTTTGCTGTAGCCAGGTGGAGCTTTAAGTGTCCCCAATGCTGCTGCCACACAGCTCAGCACACTGACCGGTGGAAAGCAGGAATGTGATGTGCCAGAAGGATCTAGGCACTTCCTTCAGCCTGACAGCACAAGGTGCCATTCAGCACAGCTACAATCACCTTTGTGCAAGGATCCTTACGACATTGTTAAAGCTGCAGGGTCGCAGGAAAATCAGTTGGTGCTACTGGTGCCGTTTTCTTCTGTARCCCCCTGGGTAGGGGAACTTCCACCTCAGCTGCTCTGCAGCTCGCTAGCCAGCTGGGAGGGGAAGAGGGTGTTGTTTCTCTAAGAAAATATCTCTGCTCTCACAAGTACTGTGAATTATTTGGTGGTGCTGAAGTTCCAAAGGGCATCCAGGTGCCCCATCACCTGGATTAGACACTAGGGATAGATCTGTTCAGTTTTCTGCAATACTAAATACTCATTTCTTGGAACAGTAAAGCTTTTATGTGCTGATTAGGAGTGTTTCACTGTGCTGTGAATCCACAGCATCCTGAGTAATATGTGTGTTGAGGAATCCCTTTTAAAGAGCAGGTACATAGTAGATAATTAAAACTTCAACAGTCCAAAATCTATGAAAAACTGTCCTGAATTAGTAAGGTTAATGCTTATTCTATTTCAAGGCAAATTGTTAAATTTATGTGTTGGATGTAAAGTGTGATGGCAGCATGCATAAGGATATTGATTCTTGCTTCCAATATGCACAAAATACTTTCCAAGGAGTCAAACAGGGAAACTGGGAGCTGTCAGTTGTTAGCCTAGTGCTTCCTGCAATTTATATAGAAGTAAGTTTAGCACAGCTGTCATGAAATTACCATTTAAAAATTTCTCTTAAGGCTTATGCAAATAGCACTAGGTTTGAGGTATTTAGATGTGTTTCATTCTTGAAAATAAACTGCTCACCATCTCAGCTGGTGAAACCAGCTAAGATAGGAAACCAGACAAAAGTAGTTTGCTTGTGTTGTTTTTTGGCTGGACACTGTCCAGGTTAGACTGCAGAGAAGCAGTGCATGTTGTGTGTGGGAACACTTTGATTCTGCAGAAGAGGCAAAACAGATGTTATAAACCACAGCATGTTACCAGTGTGTAATGTAAGGAGTGTGTCATGCTMACAACTTTGTCACCAGTTAAAATATAGCTTTAATAACCAGCCCTCCTCTCAACTTCTCTGTGTAGTGCAGATGCAAACAAATGGCTTCACAGTCTCCAAAGCAAATTCAAAACCTTTAATAATTGGTCTGGTGGCTGAGGAAATCTGTGAATGTATGTTATGTAGTGGTGCAGTGTTGTGCTTATGAAGTCTGAGAACTGGACTTGGGCCAGAAGATTTGTTCTGGTTTCTGCCTCTCCACAGTTCAATGTCACATAAGATATGTATCCTGAAGAGGACTAAAGCCTGGGTCGGTGCTACAGACTAAACCCAGCCTTTTGGGGGGTACTAGTGGGAGACAGAGGCTGAGAGCACTGATCCTGTTCCCCCCCTCCCCTGGGTTGTACAATGGGTGCTGGGCACAGCTGCAGCCTGCTTCCAAGAGCAGGTAAAATGCATTTAAGTTCCTCCATGCTATGAGTTACCAGCTTTGATGGGGAAATTCCTATACTGGCTCAGAAAGTGCCACACTAAAGCATGGCATGTTATAGTATTAGTGGTAAAGATGAGGGGTATCCTGTGACTTATGACAAAACCAAGCTTTTTTAGAAGAAAATTTTAATAAGAACAAATCAGCTGACACTTGATTATGGGTTTTCTACAAATTGGAGCATTCAGAATTACGCCACCTTCAGCAATTTGTGGTTGTTCAGAAATAACACATTAAGTGGATGGTGAGGCTGGTCTGACATGGAGTCCTTGTACTTATCTAGGGTTTGTGTGTCCTCTTGTGTGACGTGTTCCCACCAAATAACTTATTCTACAAACATGAAAAAATGTGCTTGGTGAGTTCTGAACAACAAATCACTGAACTGAATTACAGTATGTGCATCTTTAAGATAATATTTTTGTGACCTTTTGCTTTYAATTGTACCAGTTTGAGCATCACTACTAAAATTCTTAGTTACTTTTTTTTATTTAAGCTTTCCGTGGGCTCTTAAACAGACTCTGTGGTATCACTGATGGATGATTCATGTTAAATTAACTTTTCAGCTCTTGYGGGTAGGAATCTATAGTAAGTGCATTTAGAGCAAAAGAGGGGGGTTTGGGTTTGTACAACATGGCTTCTTGTTGTGTTGGTTTTGTTCATGCTAATAAGTGCCCCATCAAGACCAGTGTTTTGTGCTGGAATTGTGAAAGTTTTCAAAAACAATTCTGAGAATTTTTTCTTGTAAAATCAAAAGCAGGTATGCATC
The DNA here is from genome assembly GCA_018881555.1 of Amblyornis subalaris. Lineage (NCBI taxonomy): Eukaryota > Metazoa > Chordata > Aves > Passeriformes > Ptilonorhynchidae > Amblyornis > Amblyornis subalaris. The sequence continues at coordinate 7,940,742 of JACAXG010000012.1, read as the reverse complement.
TATCTCTATATTGCTTTTCTGTTCATATGCTGCAAAAGACTTAACTCCTAGTTTGAGGAACGACTGTCTATTCTAATTATAGCCAAAATGTTGCATGTTGATATTGAGTTTATAGATAACTCCTATATTCAAATGAAAGAAAATAGAAGTGGGTAATAGTGGATCCATTAATGAGAGTGTTCCCTCACTCTGTAGTTCTAAATAAGAAACATGCTTTCATACAGAACCTTGGGAAATATTAGGACAAAAGTGTATTTTGTTTCCCTGTCTGGAGCTGGAGAAAGCAAAGCAATCTCAATAGTTATCTAGTAACYGTGACATGCATGCATTTAATTTTCCCAGGCTGGCTTCACTAGAGTTAGTCTGGCAAAAAAGAAAAACAAAAACAAACCAACAGGGAAAGAGAGTTTCATTCAGTAATCCATTAAAGTGATGACCGTAGCATCTGGTTATTATGATGTAATTATTTAAAGAATACTTTGAAGGCCAGATTTTTGAGCTGGAAGAGTCTTCCCTCAACTAACAAAAGCATTGAGGTCTCACTGAACTCAGTGAAGGCAGCAGCTGGGACTGAAGCAGGCCTGGCACGCCCGGGGTGCCGAAGCGCTGGTTCCATGCATGGTGGAAAGCCTGTGTGCAACATCCTCCCACAGACAGAGCCTCACTGTGAGACTCAACAGTTTTAGGGATCTTTGATAAAAGAGAACTCTAGTCAATTTCCGCTACTACAAAGGTGACAATTTCTTGAACACAGAAATTAAACTGAGAGAATAAATAAGGAAAAAAATTGAAAATTAAAAACTACTCCATTCCATGTTCATGATGTTTTTAATACTCATCTTGCTAAGATGCAGAACAAGGACTATTGAATTTCCATTCATTAGCAGCTGACAGGATATGAATGAGTATTAACTTCAAACAAAAACTTGATTTATAACAACRTCAAGTTGTGCACTTAAAAAAATAATTACAAATCATTTTTAAAAGGAAGAGTAACAGTGGAAGCAGTAATGAATATAAAACATGAGTCATTAGGCTTAAAACAACTTCAAGTATTCTATGGCATTTCCTCAGACATTTGTCTCATCTGTTTGTGCAATACTCATCTTTGCATAGTAAAGAAAAATTGGTTAGACTCCAGCCTTAAGTAATTTGTTTCTTGAACATGCACCTAATACAGCTGTTAATTTGCCTAGCAGACTTCTCTTTTAGGAGTATCAGATCAAATCAGTGAGATCATGCAGCAAACTGGAATGAGCTATACAGTTACCACAGTTTCTTGTCCAGCTGAATAGGTAGATAATGGAGCAGATGTAGAGTGGATGAAATGGAGGCAGAGTCAGCCTGGTCTTCTTTTGGTGATGCTTTGCGATGAACAGATTAACACTACATGGATATGCACTTTCCAAAGCACAGCAAAGGGGGATGTAGAAAATCAACACCTACCAAACCCAGTTTTTTAACTGTCTACCACCAGAGGAAGCACTTCAGCCTGTACCTACTCTGAGCTGTGTTGTCACTTGCATTGTGTACACGCAGGGCAGAAAAGTTTGACACACAATGGCTGAGGACTGGAGCATTAATTCAGTCAAGAAATCGTAATTCCTATGAAACTGCTGGTGTAAATAAAAAAGTTACTCCAGCACTGAACATATGTACATAGTAGTTGGGGACCACTGTGGTCTGATTTAAAACATCACATCACACACTAACAATATTGTTTGTGAAATGCTTCTCCAACGTTTATTACACAGGTAGTTTATGTATATGCGGTTGGTTTTACTTATTTTAATTTTAGGTAACCACTAGTGTTTCCGTTGTGGGTTATACTTGCTTTGGAAGCAGAACCCAAAGTTAGGCATTATGTTACAAATCAAAGCATTTTCTGAGAACCATAATACAGTTGCAAGTATTTTTGAGTTTGTCATCAAAGAAATGTCACTAATTTAATTCTGCTTGAAGCCAAGCAGGAACTTTCCTATTAATGTCAACTACCTGTGTGCAGCACCTTTAACTTATAATGTAGTAAGTGTTAATGTGATTATGTCAAAGCTGATTAAAAATATTTAATAATAACTGTGAATCAAAACCAATACATTGTGAGACTATTGAATTGAACATTACCATAATAAGACAAATAACTGAAATGAGGTTTTCTAAGTCACAGGAAATCTGCAGCATTTTCTTAATGTTTTGGCTCTTAAAGCTAACTTGGGAAATAGATTCCCACTGAACAAAGATGTAGTAAGTAGTGTAACTGGGCTTCTGTTGTTACTAAAATACAACTTTTCATTTAAATTGATAATTACAAAAGTCTTCTGATTATMACACGCAGCAATTAAATTTTCAGTTCACTTCACTTACCAAATTACCTAAGTTTTAAGTCAAGATGAAAAGGATGAGCCAGACTGTACAGCTCTGTACTTAAAGGGAGGCCTAAACTAGACGTCTTCCTATACCTTTCTCAGGGCAGATGCAGCCAGGCGAGCCTGGTTCCTAGGGACACTGCACTGCTGCTCAGGACTACTCTGCCAAAATCTGTTTGTACAGACGGTCTCTCTAAAAGTAATTACAACACACAACCCCCTGAAATTCCACAGGATTTTGCACATGTTGTGATGGTAACTGGCTACCAGTAGCCAAGGGTCCAAGTATTAATCTTGCATTAAACTTTGAAAAGTGACATACATCAAAGACATACAGGGAGTGAGTTAAAAATGTCAGTCACAAGCTGCTTTGAGTAGATGGGCAGAAGGCAAGAGAAGAATAACTCATTCCAAGCTTTAACATTTTCTGAGTATTTTAAGGCTTATTAAAATTTTATTTTACAGGATCTAGACAGGRAAAAAAAGTAGCTATACTCAAAAAAAAAAAAGCTTGGCACTTCTGTGATTAGTTTGAGAGAGTGTTATCTTATACTATATTATGGAAAAGTCTGTATAACAGCCAAAAAAAGTAATCCAGACTTATAGTCAATACATAGAGATGCATTTATACATTTTAATTATTTTTGGTTTCAAGCATACAAACTTTAGATCACATCTGTTTGGTGTCAGAACTCCCTGCATCTGCATGCTATTATCTGCCTTTTTTGAGCAAGCCCAGAACATCCGCTGTACAACATGCTACAGAAAAAAAGGGGAGGAAAAAAAACCCAAACCAAACCCAACATCAAAAATAGATTTACGTAAAGAATAGAACCTTTTCATATGGAAATTCTTTTCTCTCATATATATATATTTATATATCATCTGTGAAAATGATACATCAAAATCTTATTTCCATATTTACACTTTTTCCTTCTTGGAAGAATTCCATCCATCATTCACTAGCTTCCACACCCAAAAGACTCCTGGCCCAGGAGACCAAAACAAGGTGGACAGCGAGCTCATGGAGCAGGGAACCCTCAAGTCCAGCAGCAGAATGCACTGCATGGCTGGAAAAGCTATTGAAGCCTGGCACTGGCTTCCCAGTGGTTTGTATTTATTGGGCTGCAGATTCTGCTTGGGGTCAGCTTGCTAATTTGGTTGTTTGTATGTGAGCCATGCGGGTTACCCTTTCAAAATTAGCTCCTCATGCCACTGGAGTTTTATAAGAAAAAGGAAGTCATGCGAACTCAAGTGAAGTTAGAGTGCCAGCAGGCTGGGAAAAGAATCTTCTGCTATTCCATTATTTTGGAACAGTTCTCTTATTGCACTTGGTCTGTGTGTCTCCTTCTTAGTTTGAGAAAAGGAAAAAAACACCTGATTTTTGAAACAGTTTGCTTGTAACACTTGTCAGTTAATGTTAACAAGAGAAAAGGTGAATAGAGCAAGTTTTTCCAACTTATCTCCAAAAAGGACTATGTTCTACCAACTCAAATCCCAACATCCCAATTTTGTGTTTGTAGTTACTGTTCTCATGTTCTTCCTTACTGCTTTAGTTCCTGTGCAGTTACAGCAACAACATCATACCCAAAATCCAGTAGTGCAAGAAGCAGCTTTTTGAATGGCATTTCTTCAGATCGGGCCTTGTTGACTTGGATCGAACCTTCGTTTTTTGACATTTCTTCCAGGTTGCATTAGAAGGAGATGAAAAGAGAAAAATGCCAGACATTAGTTAGATATAACAGGAACAAAAGCATTGCTAAGGTCACAGTAAAGTAAAAGGCTCACACTGAGACAGTTTAACCAGTAAGTTTTTCAAGGTTTAACTATTTAAGGAATTTGGTTGCATGCTTTCTGCAGCATAGTATCAAGTACTGGTTTCCTTATGCAATTTAAAGATCATGCCAACATACAAAAATCAATTATTACTGTAGTACTTGAAGTGGTGCTCTAAATTTGTAGAAACTTTCAGCTCCCAGTACCACGTGTATGCACTAGGCCAAGAATGCATGCGTTTACCTAAAGAAAATGAGTCCCAAGTGCCAGGACTGGGAACATTTCAGCCCACTGAGGCTTGAGTTCTCAGAGCAAGTGCCCAGCTCCGGCTACATCAGAATTCAATTTATGTAATCCAGTGTGACAAAAATGTGAGTGCCTCTGTGAGCTCTTACCACACTATTGACCATAAGTGCTGTGAATCTTAATAAGGTGCAAAAGACAGCTGAGACATTGCATTCGAAGGAGACTGGACAGTTTTGTAAGTTGTGTGATTAGAACAGGATGTTAACAGTGGGCAGCAAGCTGGTGATATCCAATCTCCTGCGATGTTGATGTCCTATGTCAAACAGCAAGACATTAGGAAGCAACAACAAAAGTTGGGTACAACCTCCCCAGTATCTGGCTTTATGTGGGGCATCAAGCAAGGGGCTCATGCATTTAGTTTTACCGTTGGGCATACACACCACTACCGCCACCAAACCAACATGCAAAAGGTACAGAACAGGAATTCATATATTTCCTAAAGCTACAGACCAACCCCTGGATTTTCAATTTTCTGCAGCCCTGCTAACCTCTACCACTGCTACAATATTTATAAATATTCCATACACAAGTTTTGTCTGGTGGTTTAAGAGACTAATGCAAAGGCAAATTCTTTTTGAGAGGACTTCCAGAGGCTAGTAATTCTTGGGCATCCTTGGTTTTGGTTTTTTTTTCTTGGATGCCTGTGATTGGATTTGGACAAGATAAATGCTTAAGAATTGCTGGTTTCTGAAAGAAGATCACTGTGTTCATCTTTCAGTCTTTTTCCCCTCCAGGAGTACTGTACTAATGTCCCTTTGGAATGAGGCTGATGTTACTTCAATAGCTCAATCCCTGCTCCTCTGTGCTACAGATAAATTTGAGATGAGGAAATTAATTTTTCAGGCCAACTTGCCGAACTGCACGATAGGAAGTATGAATAGAATAGAACTTGGTTAAATGTGAGTTAAAGGCTGCTGTGCATCTGCTTGTCCTACCGGTTTCAATGGGGAAAGGACATGTCTGCTTCTCTTCCCCCTCACCTCCTATTTTTAAATACTGCCTGGCATCCTTGAATTCAAGCATTACTGAGGAATAACTAAGTCAGTCCTTTTAAATCAACAACGCATGTGAAAAATCCAGGTGCCATAACTTGTCCTCCTGCTCTATGGAAAGTACCATATTCCAGTTTGCWTGAAGAGGACAAGTCCTTAAAACAGGCACTGAATTACCTTGTTACCTGAGCTTCCTTTAATTAAAGAATTGGACCTTGTAAGTCTTAGAACATGGTACAGAGGACAGATGCTATGGTAGCTGCCCAGTACAATCTAACTTTTGACTCTTATCCTATCAATTCTTTTCTAACCTCATCTCCACTAGTGTAGTATTCCAGTACAAACCTCAACATGCATTCTGTGATCTGTCCAAACCATGTATTTACTTATTTCTTAGTTTTATTCAGCAGAAATACGGCTTTTAAAGAGCAACATACTGACCAAACCACTGCCTTTCTTCACTTAGGATATTCTGCTAACAATGGTGTATGAAACATGTGAAGAACTAAAATAAGAACCTGAAATACGGAACATGAGGTACAGTGTCAATAAGGAAACATAGTACACACATGCAAAACTTTAACAAGAGCTGCCACTTCTCTCTGCTGCCATTGTAGCACTTCAGAGGTGGTCAGGGAGGTGTCAGCCTGCAGAAATTGAAACTCTATTCTGATTCCCTGACCTGATTTAACAACTTCATCCTGAATTACCAGCCATTACAATACTAAAATGAAGACAATTAGTAGTCTAACTTAAATTGACGAACAGAACAAGTCTTTCTCTTCCCCAAGAAAACGACAATAAAGGAAATCAGGTGACTAGCAGGTTCTGAATATTTCCTCCTCTTTATAGATATGTGTTATAGCAGTACAAGGTCCCTTCTCCTATGCTTCAGTTAAATGATAAGGTGGGCAGAATTCCAGTCCTCCGTGGAAGTACACATAGGAGAATGATGCTGCTTCCTAGTCCTTTGGTTTATGTGCAAGATCTTAGAACATTAACTTCTTCTTTGCAYTTAAAGTTTTAATGCCTCTTTAAATAATAAGGGCCAGCTGTTCAGTCTGTAATCCAGCCAGAAAAAGGGTCTCTAACAAAAAGACAATTACAGGTGATTCTGAATCAAAAAAGCATTCYGTGCTACAGCACATCGCTGCACATCTTTATAAACAAAAAATATTTCAGAAAATTAAAACAGGTTTCAAAAAAAGCTGGATGTATGTAAGAAGTGCCTTGCTGCAATCTGCTGCATCTTTTTTGTGCAACTAACAAGGAATGTGGTCACATGTTACTTGCAGTTGTGTGCCTTTGTGATCACATAAGTACAAAGCTTTATTTAAGTCTTTAAAGATTTATTCAAACCCAGTATTGTAACCACTTCAACTAGCTAATGTTTTCATAGGCATTCCTAAAGCATGGTTCAAACGTTGAAGAAGAGCTTAAATAAATGAACTTTTGCTACAAAACTGATTAAACTTAACAAAGTAAGAGACTAAAATAAGCAACTTAAAATAAGACATTGACCTTCCATTTATTCTTGTAGTTTGGAAAAAAAGTGAGCAAATACCTCATGTTTGATTCTAGCTGCTGTTGGTGCAGTGATGACTGGATTTTGTTCCACAATTCATGCTTGATGGAAATGCTGGTAAGGGACCAAAACCTGCTTCCTCATGAAATCACCACCAGCATTCCACTGCCTTGTCTTGTGGAAACCTTTAGGGTCTAAATGCAACTGCACAGACCAGTTAAACCTTGGCATCTGTTATATCTGGGTAAGTCTTTGGTTCCTCCATTAATCTTCCATTAAAGGAACAGAAAAGCCTGCAGCTCTTCAGCTAAGAACAATTGCTGAAAATAGAATTGTGCCTACAATCAATTCTCTATGTGCCACTTTCGTATTCTGCTGTAATAAGCAGCAGCTTTTCATGTGCATTTCCACATCACTTTTACTAGCAYTGCCTCTTAACAGTGTTGTTTTGTTACCAAAATTGCTGTTAAAGTCAGTAACAAAAGCGTTAATTGACTTATATTACTGCAGTAGCTTAGCAGAAGTGAGTGAATATATGCTGGGGAAAAAAAAGTGTAGGCCTCTGAGCTACTCTAATGGTAAAAATGACCTTCCTATATTGAACACTGTATACTGAAACCTTGCAYAGACTTGCTGCACCAACATGAACTTCACAGTTCATGAGTGCTGTATTTCTGTACATTACCTGGTAGAGTTCAGGTAGGAATAYGTAGGACTCTCTGACAGCTGTCAAAACACCAACAGCTTTAAAAGTACTATGCAAGGCTCAACTGAGTAAAATCTACTACTTAACAAGGTTTCCACGCAGCCTTTAACTCTAAGCCACCTGAAATGTCTAATGAGATTCTATACCCCCTAAAATTGTCAACTACCTTTTTTCTTTGCTATTCTGTTCACACATTAACTTGATTAGAAAAATTAACCTTGGATTCACTCTCGAAGTTGTTTGTTGAGCTGTTTTTACTTTATTTCTCCAAATTTGCATCAAGCCTTCTTATACACTTCCCCTCCAGCCCCCACCCCCCCACCTCAGTTCATGAACAAAGTTTGCTTAGTTGCAGCTTACGTTTGATAYGGACTTGACACCACAGTACCGTATGTTCATATGAACATCTGATAACCTGTGAAACAGAAATCACATCTCCCAGTTTGTAAAGCATTAGCTACCTTCTCTCATAGTTGCAGAGACTAAATATATCACTTGCTTAAAAAGGAAAAGTTAAAAACCCTCTTTATTATCCTCATCTGTCCCTCCAGATCTATCTGAAGCCAAGTATTGGGGGTCTACATGTGCTAGCCCTCTTTTGTGTACAAGCTGAAAAGCCTTTTGGCTTCCCCTCTGACCCCCAAAAGAAACATGCACTTCAAGCTGTGAGCTAGGCCAGGCCAGTGTATTTGAGGTTCTGCTACAGAATAAACAGTTGTATCTTGCTCTTGTCAGAGTAAGAGCAGGAGGCATTTTCAATGTAGATCCTCTGTAGGATAACAAGCTTTTACATTTGGGCAAACAAATGGTATCAGGATGCAAAGCTGACCACTTGTGAGAGCAGTCTGAGAGGTGTGAAACATGAATAAGAAATAATCCATTACATCCTATATTGTTTTTAGACGAGGGGGAATTCTACATGCAAGTTCTTGAGCTCCGTGTCCGCTGGAGGCAAGAGCTGCAGTGCTGATGGCAAAGGTGGCTTAGAGATGGATGTTTTGATACATTTTGTATTTAATATTTTCTTACTAAAGCAAATGAGGAACAGTGACTCCCACAGCTGCTGTATGCAGTGCTGCGGCTCTTGCCGGCATCAAGTGGAAGCACTGTCACTTCCTTCCAAGGGACTGTCAGTTCCCTCAAAACAAGCATTTAGAGAAAAATTAATGTGGCACGTGGTGGGTCCTTCTGAGAACACCAACAGTGACTGGCAGCGCAACAGGGAGTAATTGCCTTGTCCAAGAGAAAGGCCAAAGCCTGATTGCTGTTTTCAGCAGGGCTGAGASAGATTTTGAAATATTTTCCTTCTTTATGCATGTTTAATTAAGGCCAGCTGAAACTTTGAAAATATAAGAGTTTAAAACAGAAGTAAAACAAATTCAGGTGGCCTTTGAAAGTGAATTACCAGATAAATATGAATTTATCACCAGAGTCTATTTTGACAGCTGCCTTAATCAATTAGGGAATAATTTTTTTTCTTCTCAACTCAGACATGAAATATGAATAGAGGCCATAGAAAAATTTATTATTATTATTACAAATAATAAATAACAATAATAATAATTAATAATTTTCTCCTTGAATAATGATGGCTTATTGTTGTATTATGGCTTAACCTTGATTCATGGTATTGAAAAGAAATAGGAACTTGAAATGCCATGAGAAATTACTTGTACTTCATACTTCCGTGATCTGTAAGGTTATAAACACTGATTCTAAAGTGAGATCGTTTTAACCAAACACGCCTCACGGATGTGGGTAGACTGGACACTACAAAAAAGGTAAGAATTAAATACCTTTGTACAAGACTCTGTGTGGTTTCACAGTCACAAGCAGAATGACTAATGTGTTACTTGTCATAGTTACAAACACATTGAACTAGAATTGGGAGAGAAATGTTTTCGTCTTTCAGGAAACAGCTCAAGATTTCAAAATGTTCTCTCTAAACCTGAAATTTTTTTWAAAAAAATAGTGTATCAAAATAATAAAGTAATCAGTAACCACAAACAAGTTAGCTCTGGTACTCCCAAGGCAACTRTGTCAACACACTTGTTACTGAAAACTACTCTGCTCCTTCCACCACTGACTATTAACACGACATCTTTCATTGTGAAAAAGTTGAGCAGTTTGAAAGTATTACTACACTCAAAACACTCCTCAAGACATGTATCTTTTGGGGTTGTTTAACCACTGTAGTCAGCTTCTGAGAACAACACTACTAACTGGAGGTGAAAAAAGACCTTGTTCCTTAAGTGTTATGTGAATTCATGAAAATTAAATTAATTTTTTTATTGTTATTCAACTTTGCACCCTGATATCATCTCGTATTTTCAAATCCATTTCCTCCTCTTGTTCAGTGCATGTGTAATTTTTTTTTTTCTTGTTTAAAGCAGTTTGTTAGAGTTTGGGGGGTTGGAAATCTTGTAGCAGGAACTCAAAATTTAGTGATGTAAGCAAGAAATAGAAATGCCAGAGCCACCAAAGAGAAGACATGCGGCATTGCTTACTTAAAGCCCCATCCTGTCCCCCCAAGGACAATTGCTGCTACCAGGATGGCACCAGCGATGGAGCCTATTATAAGATTGGTGGCACTAGGACCTGTGATAAAGGATTAGGGTAAGACAGACATAAGAACCAACGACTTTATTCACATTATGTGAAGCATCTGAAGGGTAGTCAAACAATTCAAGGAACAGAGACAGCACACAAGGTGATGCCTCTAGATAATCTCCACAAGCCCAACTTAACTTACTTTTCTTTAACAATAGGAATGAACAAAGCTGTTGGTCTCTGCATTGTGCTATGCTGACTTCTACCATAGATAAAAACCTAGTATTAGACAGTGAATTTCATTGTAACTTACTCTATTATCTGGTTTCTGAACAGTCAGCTGAGGACACTTAAGGTATTTGTGAATAATTCCGTAACTTAAAGGGAAAAGTACAAATGCTGTATGTTTTAAGACTACAGCAAATGAGAAAGAAATAAAAAATCAAAAAACCCTGTCTTTTTTCATGGAGCTCCTGAAAGGCATAGATATTTTAATTTGAGCTGAGAGCATCTAGCACTGCTTGCTAATCAGAGTCCAGACTCCCTACAGTTACATCAATGCTAAATTTACAAACAATTGTTTGACAAAAGCAAAAGACTATATAATAGGGAACAAAAGTTTAAATAAAATCTTATTCCTGCTAAGCTTTCCAAACATCAAAGCATTTCTTCCTCATCCTCAAGAAGCTACTGAACAACAAAGTGGGAAAGGGTGGAGCAGGAAAAAAAGAACAACAAAAAGAAGCAGCACAAAATATGTTTGTGCAATTTTCTGAAGAGGGCAAGAGAACACCTAAATAAGATATTAATAATTGACCCTTAAGTGCTTTATTTACACAGGGTAGAGGAAAACTGACAATAGGCTTGTGTAACATTTTAATTCCTCTATACAAAAACTTCCTATTGCACAGTCTTTGATGTAAGACTGCGTCTGAACTCAAGGCAAAATGAAACCAACTCAACAGTTCTGCAGCATATTGCATGCTTTTTGTTTAAACATTTACATATTCAGGAATAGCCTTCAAAAACAGTTCTTACCTCCTATCCCAGTCTCCCCAAACCAACATTTCTACGCAGCAATTGCAATTTTCCTAATTAATTGTTCTGAAACTGAGTTTGAAAAACTGTAACACAGCTAAGATAAGGAAGAAAGAGGAGCAGCCAGAGAGCAGCAAAGAAAGAGCAAGGACAGCTGCAACAACTGAAAGTTTTAAGCTGTTAGGTCGATATCACAAAACCTCTTGCCCAGCCCCACACACTACAATAAGCACTTGCCCTAAGTTTTAAAATTTACTGCAGTGACCTAACTTTATTGCATCCTTTACAGGTTTCCCACATCAGTGCTTCTGGAGATTCTGATTAGCTAAAACAAGACCAAGTTTTAAAAATTGCTTCCTGCAGTTCCTACACAAAGAGTATTCAGGAATATGAATAAAATACTTGGACTGAAAAAAAATATAATGAGCTTTACAGATGAACAGTGCACAAATTTGACAACAAAAATCAAAAGGTAATTTTTCACACTTTGGAAGAATCTTATTTGGACTTACCTTTAAAGTCACACCTGGCTCAAATTAAGAGGCATGAGCATGGTGGAGGGTAAGTGCCATCCCGCAGGCATTATGGTTCCAATTAAGGCTGGCTTGCAGCAGCAGTCTAATGAGGCTAATGGGCTACCATATCTGACTGAGATCTATGGCTTACTCTGGATTTCATCAAATGATTTCACAGAACAAAAGACTGAAAACACAGCAAGTAATTTATCTGTAATAAATTTCAGAAGGCTTGAAAAATTCTAAAACTGATTTCTTTCTAGCCATAGAATGCCACTTCCCCACAAAAGAGGTACAATGATTAACTGATAGTAACATAGTCATAAATTAGATAAAGATGTGTCAAATCACCACTTTTTGCATCCCTCTTCTATGTTCCTTTGTTGTGAAATGACATGGGGCATATATCCATTTCATAGTGCACATCTAATCACCAAAGAGCAGTTTGTTCTTTCAATATAGAAAGTCAATATTGGTTTTATTTGCTATAAATGTGAAAGAATTCAATCAAAATTTAAACAGAAGAGGATAATATACAAAACAATTAGGTTCAGTTAATAGGAAAGTATAAATAACAAAAAAACAGCTGACAGAATAGGTATGATGACTAAACCACTTATTTATGAGAATGGAGTCTTCCAATTGGTGAATTCCAGTTTCAAAATACAGATTTTAAGAGGATCACTGGTAAGTCATTTTAAGACAGACTGTGCACATAAAAGTACTTACAGTGAGACTCCTTTTATGTGTTATACCTTACTGTAAGCATCTGTGCCTTATGTTTTATTAAGCATTACCAAAGAGATTGTATTATGAATATACCATAATTTTGCTACCGGTAAAGTGACATTTATGAAGAAAAGTAAAAATCCATACGTTTCAGCTCAGTAAGCCTCTCTGGTCACTGAATTTAGATGCTTGACAGGCAAACCAGAAGTAAGAGGAAGGTTTTAATAACCACCATACTGTGGGATCATTTTCCATCCAGGCTATCACGAGATGTGATTTTGGTGTATTTCTTCTTTCCACCACACTACTGCTATAAACTGCAGACACAGATTTATCAGGAGGAAACTCCTGCAGATAACTGCCTGGCACACCACCTTTCCCTGCAAGGAAGCTGCTCTGGCATGGCTATCGTGCTATCTCTGGTCATCTTTTAGGACCCTAATACAAGTCCTACTGAAGGTGTTAAAGCAGAACACACCTGTAATTTCAGACTATTCCCTAAATCTTCAGCATCACCAGACAGATTCTACAAGAACTTATACATACCATTTTGAAACTCTGCCAGTATTAGAAGAGGCAAGTTTACCGCAGACTGTCCTGCAGGTAACAACACACTCTGGTAGTCTGATGTTTTTTCTCACCTGTCTCTGCCAGCCAGCTCCTCTGGTTAAAGTTACCAAAGCTAAGTATCCATTTTAATATGAAATCTGGAAAAAAAACCTACTGCCCCATTTTGTCCCCCACGATTCCCAAAATAAATTCATAAAGCATTAAGTTATTAAATTTATTTCAGCACTTTGAACAAACATTTACAATTTGCAATTGAAGTGGTGAGGAAGGAGGAAGGAGGACAGGTCCTGGCATCAGGTTGTGATGACCACACCCTCCCCTGCAGCCACTGATGGTAACAGCCAGCAGGGCCTGAAGGGTATTAGGAACAGAGAGGGAATTTGCATTCCCCCATGCTTTCTATAAACCGACAAAAAGTAGCAGTGGCTTGCCTTGAATGTATGTTTATATCTGAAGAAACCCAAGGACAGAGAAAGACTGATGGGATGCAGGAAAAGAAGAACAGAGAGAAACAAAAAGAATGAGTCAGGTAGTGATTGATAAAAGCAGAGGAGAGATGAAGAAAAGCTGGAATTGGTACAGAAAGATACAGGAGCAAGAACAAATGGTCAGGGACGTTGGTCAGAGCCGAGAGGCTGGAGACAGAAGGTAAGGGAAGAGACAACCAGAAGGGTACGAGGCAGAATGTAAGCAAAAGGCAAGTGGTCTTCAACCTGTAACTAAATTTTCTGCTCCAGAATCTGTGTCCCAAACCTCTACAACTTTCAGAGTCTTCAGTTTTTACCAAAAAGTTGTAAAAGCTACCAGTAAAACAAAGATCTGATCTTCTCAAGGAAATGACTTATTACCTTCTTCCTTCTATTTGTTTTCTAATAATTGTGTTCTGTGAACACAAAAGTCTCTACTCTTCTGAGAATCTTGGATCAGTTTCACGTATGGACGGGTTCCTAGGGCTGCAAACTCAGAAACATGAAATGCTGCCTCACGGGACTAGAGCTGTGCCTTCACATTCAGACTGTCTGGAAATCACAGTGTCCTGCTACAAGTCCCCCTTCAGAGAGGTGTCACTGTCACATGACAGATGTGATATGTAGTGCTAGAAACACAGAGAAGTTAGAAATCTCAGAGCAGCAAATTAACAGTCATTTAATCTGCAGTTTGCACAGTGAAGGCAGAATGAAGACAACTCTTACATGGGCCTTTTTATATGTGTATATTTACATAAACACAAATTAATACAAGTCATAGCCATTGTTAAAATTGAGGTACTGGGATAACACTTAGGATTTGCAGTTTCCTAGAACTATGAAAAGACAATAAAAATTGCTCATACATATTCTGTATGCATGAATACTATACTCCAGCATTGTGCTATCTGGAGGTAACAGAATCCTAGCAAGAGAACCTTTAGAAGCTTCGCTGTGAAACTGTCTGTATGACTATCATCAGCTTTCATCTACCTAGCTTGATCATTAGACCGAAAACCCTGCATTTAATAAAAGAGTCCACATTACTCAGTCAATTTTGCAAAATAATCACAAAATTCCTTTTTTTTTTCCTCCTTTTTTTTTTGTAATTTGGTGTAATGGAAACATTTAGACATTTAATTTTATGGTGACAATGTAAAAATTCACAAACTTATTGTTTTATGCCCCACATTATCCCAGACAGGAGAAGGTTCAACACTGCATGAGCAAACCACATGACACAGACACAGTCAAATCACACAACAAATACGGTCACCACAGGACAAAGCTACAGGGGCAACACACAGAGGGCTCAGGTGCATACAGTTACCTCACACACTAAGGCACCAAACAGAAGACTCAAACTAAGAAAAATGCTTACTCTATTCCCCACCCTGTGCCTCCAAAAATCACCCCCAAGGCCAGAATGGTCCCTGCCACTGCACCTATTAGCCTGTTAGCAGCCATGCTCACTGTGTGGAGGGAAAAGGGAAGATTTTTTAAAGAAATCATCACATATATGTCTGAAATGAAAACATGAAATAATTCCTCAAAGGAATACTTTATGATATAATCCACTGTTGGATAAACAATTCAAATCTCCTCACAAACCTTTGTTTACCAAATACTGTAGCTTTAAAAATTGTGTAATGAGCTATATTTGGTTTTCTTGGAATGCTTACAAATATTTCAATGATAAACTTTCCTGTAAATTCATTTTAGCTCATGATTTTATTATTTACTTAAAAAGGGAACATCCTCAACCTACTGCTTATTTAAAACAGCCAAAATGTAAATAAATCACCAATAAGAAAACTTTGCTTTTGATCACCAGAAACTTACTGTATCCATAGTATAATTAAGGAAATGAAAACTGTTTGGAAACAATTCCATCTCAGGAAAAAAACCAAGAAACCCCAACGTTTAAATTCATTCCTTTGCTAATTAGTAATATTTTCCTTTGTTACTGCATATATCAATAAGACTATTTATCTATATGACCTAAAATCAGATAACACCTTTTAGAAGCAAAAACCTGCCCTAGAAACATGCTTCACGTAACACCCTGGAAATTTTGATACGTTCAGATAGTCTCTCAAGACATTGAGGCCTTATTTTGAATTTTTAAGAGAACTCTTTCGAGGAAAAAAGAAATCTGTACATTTCCTATGTTAGAGATTAAAAGTTTGATAGATTAATTGAGTTACAATAGACCACAAGCAAGCAGCTGAATTCCTTGTCAAATGGGAACTTTTCCAAGGGACAAAGATTTTGTAGATTTCATGCTGAATGAAGTCCGTTTTGAAATGTTTTGGTAATTTTTTTCCTGTTTCATAAATATACACACACAAACACACACACACACTTGAGACCTAAGTTCTATACTAAAATAAACAAACAGTACTCTACTAGTCAGATAAAAGGCCTAATTCTGCAAATTAAATTGCAAAGAAAGAATCTCATGTGCATATGGAGTTCCACTGATTTCAAAACTGCTAACCTGCCCTCTAAAGTAATTCACAGTTTCTGCAGAAACCAAAAACTAACAGGAAGAACTCTGTGTCTTCCCCAAACTGCTAAATGCTGTCTGCATCTGCTAGTACAGGATACAGTAGGTTACTGAGTTTAGAGTAATTCAAGAATCATGTATTAATAGCAACATAATTAAGGACCACGATTTTTTTTATCCTGAAAGAGAATGGAGCCAAAAAGCAATTGATGGATGATGGAAAAGTCTGAAAAGTGCAGCAGGGATAGCAGACAATTGTCCATTATCACAACAATACATAAATAAATAGCAATGCTTCCTAACCATACAYGTTCTAGTTGTAGTAAGAAAAATGCTTGGCTTTTTGGTATGAAAATTCTTAGACGTGTTAGGTGAATTTTCTCAGAATGAGTTTTGTTTCATTCAAACTTATGGCTAAGGAAAACCAAGTATTTTGGTTTCTGTCTTAGACTTGTAAACTGGCATATGACATGGGGAGTAACAAGAGATAAAAACTTAATGGAAACTACTTGAGTCTGTTGGATCTTTACAACAAAGAAAACTACTACTGTATTCTGAAATCTTCTCACAAAGGAATTCCTCTACAAGCACACAGAAAGAGATCATAGTAGCTCTGGTAGTGTTCAGTCTCCTAAATTCATTTCTAGGTGATTCAACATCAATAAATTGTTGTAACAACATAAGAAAAATAATCCATCTTTTGAGATCATTGAGCCACCTTGTACAAAAGCATAGTCTGCCTTTTTGCAGAAGACTCAATTGAAAAATGCAGTCTAAACTTTGTCTGTACCTACTGGCAGAAATCCATGCACATACTATTCATTTAAGGCTACCTCCCAGAATATTTCAACATTGATGTATTAATTTTCACACAGGTATTTCCATTGTGAACTAGATGAGTTAATCTTATAATAATGTAACCAAGATAAGTGGACCTTCTGTGTTGCCTGTCGTATAGACATTCTTACAGAGGAGGGAATTACTTCTTACCTACCAGATTTGGAAATGAGCAAAGTAAAATTCATGTGCTCTCAGCATCACAGCTGTAAATCCTGCTCTCCTCATCCACACACACAGAGAACTGAACAGCTCTGTAGTGCTGGTCTCTGTAATTTTTAAGACTCTTTAAGCAGCATTCCACAGTCAGGAAGGTTTTTAGGGGAAATGCAACCATAAGTAGCTTTGTACAGCAAGGTACAAACCAGGCAGCTCTACTACACTGAACAGTGGTGGGATTGGGAGTCCAGGAAGCACCTGTACAGATTCCCTAGTACAAATCTGGACTGTTCTAGAGAGCCTCCTTCACAAGAGTCACTTGTTTTAAGATGATCTCTTCAACAGTTCTTGACGAAAGTCTACTGGAACCATTCTGTGAAGGGGTAACAGAAGAAGGCACACAAGACAGATGTAGAGCCATGCCAGAGGGACATATGAAAATCCTGTCCTTCCTTGAAACCTTGGATATTTTAGAGTAATCAATTATAGTCTGAGTCCTAAGGACTATATTTTTAAGCAACTCTTATCTTTTCTCCATSTGCCTTGCAAATGGGGCAGAAGAACCTGGAGCTGAGAAATTTGTCTCTAAATGCATAACACTGGATGAATATAGTCTGATGTTGGTCAATGCCCTGATGACAGGAAAGACATTAAGAAAAACGGGACAGCAAAATCCAAAGATATTCTTTGGCAGAGAAGTCAGAGAGAATCTCAAGTACTTTTCTTCCTCTTAGAAAAACTTTTTTGATTACTTCCTCAATACCTCCTCGTTGTATTTATGTTTCATATATAGTTGAAATACCTAGTAAGTGCATAAGAACAAGCAACAATTATTGTAAGAATAATTTAAGTTCTTAAAATCTTAATTTCTTTTTTATTTCATTGCAATATGATTTCAAGGAATCTGATTTTATCAGGGACATTCCACTTTTCCCTTTTTTATGCCACAGCTCTCTGAATTAGCTGAGAACATCTAGGAAAACTGAAAATCTCTAGTAAAATATAAATATTCAATTATCATATAAATATTAAGAGCCACACGTAGTCAGATTCCAATGACAAAGAAAATGTTCATAAAAAACATAGAATAAGGGATGAAGAAAAAAAAATTACCTGTTGAAATCTTCCCCAAATTTATGTTAGAAAAATAAAAATTTCGTCAATTCTTGAAGTAGAAAAACCTCCTTCATCTACATGAAGCAGAATTTTATGTCTGGGTCTAAACACAGCTGTGTAATAGTATTTGCTTTTTATATGCTAATTTTACTACCATGTATCAACAGAAAAATGTCATAAATACTTAAAAGAACATCAAAACTGAAACAAAACACAAACCCTTGGGTCCTTCATCCTTCTTGCCACCAGTATCCCTGACAGGATCATCAATGCTGCAGTCTGTCCCAGCCCAGGAAAAATTACAAATGCAAGTGGCTTCATTACTACAAACCTGGAAAAGAAAAGAAGTGACAACAATTAGTTTGTAACTACATTTTATTACCATGTCACACTGCATTTATTTAACATGTAATTAGAYATTTACTTCACAATGTAACACTGAGCTATTTATATATTGTAACAATAGCACTGAGTGTTTGGAATGGTACAACATACCAATAACCTGGAAGTTTGCTTTAACCCTCTTAATACACTCAGGTGCTAGGAAAAGCAAAACTGGTTCTATCATCACTTGCACTACASACCTGCACAGGATGTGAAAAATAGCAGAAATTTATCAAGACTTGTTAGATCTTCACTAGCCAACTATCTAGACTTTGAGCATTTGCCTTTGAAAAGGTTCAAGACATGGTTACACTTTACAACCTCTCATTTACAACTTGCTCCCATGTAGAACAAAGTTGATATATTTTCATTGGTTTTGCAATGTAAGTAGCATTTGTGATTTTTTTAATTCAACTTTTATCATGCTCTGCTTTTAAGAAGCACTCACTGAAGAATGTTACCTAACAAGTTGAAGATAAACACATCTGATGGCAGGTTTGATCAACTGAAATACCCTTTTAAAATCAGGAATTGTAATAATCCAAAACAAAACAGGTAGGGTAGTTCACTCACCCTCCATGTCACTCTCAAAAAGTACCAACATGATTTTTAGATCTCCTAGGTACTTTACTTTCCTATTTTAAAATTTTTCTTATTCTTGATTTTGAACCTAACCCTCTACTTTGAAACACTCAATTTCATATTCAAGTACAGACAACAAGAACTAACCCCATTCTTGTATATAGTCTAGCCCCTCAGACAAGTATTTGTCTCACTGAAACCCACAGTTRAAAGGTTTTATCGGTATTTTAAACAGTGAATCTGTTAAGCAAAACAGACCTAATATCTTAGACAAATGAAGTTACAGATAGCATAACAGAATATAATGTGCCTGAATGTAAAGTGATAGGCTGGGATCTGTTCTACAAYATATTCTCTCTGTTGAGGACCCAGAGTTTGGAATTTTAATTATTTAAGCCATGAGCTATAAATCTATAAACACAAGACCAACTTTATGAAGATGTTAGTATGCAGGAAAAAGTTTCACTGAAGATGGCAAGTAGCTTGAAGTACGGGTAGTACATTATAGAAGTCTTTACTAATGTCAAAGCTCTTTCTTGCTAGTAACAAACCCAGCACTTTGGATATAATTGCAGCACCAATCTGACGACTTTGCTTTCTAAAATTTTGTCTATGTTTTACAAAATGACAGTCTTTCCCTGAATCTAACATTTGTGTTTTCAGATCAACAGGTCTTAGGAACACTTGCAGGTATTGGGATCAGGTACAGCAGAGAGAGCTGGGGAGGCTGAGCTGCTCACTCCCAGTACAGACTCACCCCATGGCCAGAACAGACTTTTCCATTAGAACCGATGGGACAGCTGCTTATGTTCAAGGACTGAATTGGCAGGCACTTTTTGTCCAGACACATCATCTGAGGTCCACATGGAGCTCCATCCTCCACATAACCTAAATCTGTATCATCATCTAAAAGAACATGAGCACCACTAGGAGAAATAAGTTTTAAGATAGTATTAGTATTATGACTGGAGTATTTTGAAAATATTAAAAACATGTCAGTGTACTAAAAGCCTCACACCTTTCTTTCATTTAAGCATACAGACAGACTGAACAAAACTATGAAGCTTTTCTGTCTGTCCACAGCAAAGACAAGGTGTTCCAGTTGTCAGAATCAAAAGAAGTCTAGATAAGGACTTAAATACGCAAGAAGGGCAGCTTAGGCTTTGAGGTTTTTTAAGTCTCTGACAGAACAAGTTTTTCATTTTTTTTTCCCAAATGCTGCAAAATGCTATTGCTAGAAAAATATTAAAAATTAACTTCCCATGTGATGACATTTAAATAAAAACACTAGTGAAATAATGGGAGAACTAAGAATCACTGTTCACTCAGGACCTATGTAAGAGAGTATTCTTAGTGTGGCAGCAATGTTGCCAATGTCTTTAAAATACAAACCCAGTATTGTGCACAGACCCAGTACTGTAGCAGACTGAAACTCGTTTACCTGTCCTTTAGCTGAACTGTAGCTTAACACCTTATCCTGCCACAACTCTGCGGTTTTCTCCCTCTCAGCCTTCACTACAGCTATTTCTTTGAGCAGTTAATATTCAAAATCATTATATTTAAAATATGGGTCTTTGACAATTACAAACTTTCTCCCTCCCCAGAAAAACATAATCCCAAGCATTAAGCTCTGATTATGAAGTTCTGCTACTGGAGGGATCAGGGAGAGTACTCAGGAGGATAACCCACATTTCACCCTCATTAAATGTTTGAGGTGGTTTTTTAAGTCAAAATAAATACTGCTCAAAATAATGGCTTTGCTGCAATATATTAATTATGTAAAATTCACAGAATTTTACATTTATGTCTATCTTAATTCAATTAGGTTTGACAGAGGAAAATCATGTTGGAATACTGCATTATCTTTTACCTGCAGTCCACTATGCGTCCTTGATGATAAAAAGAATTTGGGATAATTTCTCCTTGAACTTGACCAACTCGTGGAACTCTAGTAAGATTAGTACAGAGCAAAAAGCCACAGAAAACATCACTGTAAAATGAAAACATAAATCAAAATATTACTGGAATAATAGGAGGTAAATTACAAAACAAAGTCTGGCAGTGGTGCTGCTGATCACAGTAATATATTACCATAAGCCACATGATAGACTTTCAGAGTGCAAACCTGGAAAATAAAATATTCTTTTATGTGAATGACAAGAGGCAGAAACAAGTAATTGTTCATTCTAATGAACCAGTGAATGTTCATGTGAAGATAGAATGTGCTCTAAGTACAATGCAGTACAATTAAGAGGAGCCAAACTATACAAAGCTTTGTCATGTTAGGCTAAATTGCTTTTCCCTCTCTATAGCAGCTTACATGCCACACATTAATGTCAAGTTTGAGTTTTTAATTGAATTTTATTTCCCTTGTAAGACAACAGAACCATAAGAACAATTGTTAGTGTGCAGTTGTGTGTGCCCAAATTTTGGTAAACAATCTGCTTTATTTTATATCTGCATATATTTAAATAGATTTTATAGAAGATATACAAGATACAAAATATATCTTCAATAGAAGGATATCAGCTACTACTGAGTGTCCTAAGTCACAGAAACAGCTGGATGAAAAACTGCAAAAAAGGTAAATAGCCCTTCAGCCAGACCATTGTCCTGCATCTCTCTACCAACAAAGAAAAGCTTTTATAGAAATGARGGGTTTAACATACACATTAGAACAACACCAGTCTCATCTAAATGTAAAAAAGGTCCATTAAAGAACTGCTTTCCTTACGATCCTATCTGAAAACTAGTAATTTAAAAAAAGCTACCATACAAGCATCAAATAGAGCAGGAAAACACTATTCCAAAACTGAAATTTGTGTGTGCATAAATTTTCTCTTTAGCAACCAAATGTCTAACAGTCCTCCCTGGTCAAAATAAAGGTTGGAACGAACTTGAAACAGCATCATCTGGTATCAACCCCAGAGCAGGTGAAAAGAGTGTGTGCATTTGCAGCCTAATTTATCCCTGCCACGTCTGAGGTGTTTCTGTGTTATGAACTTGTGACTTTTGGTTGTCTTGTCCTTCAGCTCCTCTGAAATAATTGAAGTCACAGTATATTCTTCTGAAAATCTAGAATTCTTTACAAGTGTATTGCTGAGTCACTCATGGGTTTGTCAGAGTGGAACTTTTTCAAGATGCAAACCTTGTGAGGTAAAGAAGATTCAAAATAATGCAAAGCAAACTGCTGAAACATGCATGAAAAAGTAGAAATAGTAGAGTATATGAAACCATTACCAATCTATTTAAATAACAAATAATCCCTACCAAACTGAACTTACTGTTTGCTGCACTGAATCCATCGGTCTCCATCCTTTCCACAGTTTCCTTTTGTTGTGCCTTCTGTATTAAGCTTTTCATAACAAAATTTGTCAGATCCTGAAGACTCTGTTGATAAAGAAAAAAGAAACATGTTTTCCACTGGCAACATGAGAGCTTTGAAACCTGCATAGTTTATTGCAGCAGTTCTCTGTAATTTTTTAATACAAAACATCAATCTAAACACATATATGTGCACACATGGTATTTTCCAGTGACTACAGGAGAAAACAGCAGGTTAAACTGATACATTAAAAATTTGCTCTGAACTTCTGAAGAAAGTAGCCTCCACGGCATCTGTATTGTATTCTGCATATGAAATTTATCTGTGGCCTAATTTTGTTCACTTCATAACAGTTGCACATAGATTTAATCTAGTTGTTTTTCACTGCAATTATTCCTGATCTGCATTTCAGAAGATCAAAAGATTTCATATATGACACTTACGATAAGCATATATTCTGACATCAACTCAATGTTTACTTTACTCTATTTTTCAGATGGTCACAGAAAATCAAACTTGAACAGCCAAAGTTTATTTTTAGGACTAAAATTCTGAAGTAATAGGTTTTAAACCCATAATAATTTACTAACAAGCTCATTTGTTTTTTCTAAAAATGAATTTAAAAGAAAGAAAAGAGAAAAGCACAACAATTATATAGAGGAAAATAAAATAATAAGACAGAGTAGTCTTAAGTGGCAGTTATGCTTAGACAAAATGCACAAGAGAACACTAAACGCCAGAGTACAGGACATCCTGGAAGTTATGTTCTGCTGAATTGTCTCAAAATCATTACACAGAACATTCAGCCCTTCTCTGCTGCAAGTAAAGCCCATTGCAATTGTAATTCTCTTTTAATCAACACCTCTGGACTTAAATCCATACTATGCATATTTAAGTTCACATGAATGTACTAATTTTCCTGACTTGGAGGATGGTTGCAAGGAGAGGCAAGGTGGAGCAGCTTTAGCGTGAACCACTGCTGGGATAATGGAATTGATGACTGTCAATTAAAAAAAACTCAAAACATCTGGTTTTGAACTATTCCCAAAAAATCCTCAACCCTCTCCCCCCTCCCAGTAACCTTTGCTGCCCTACCCAGATCTGCAGCTACATCATACCAGAACAGTCTCGCTGACACCACTCCCAGACTCAGAATTTCACTTGGCAATCAAACCACAGTTTCCCCCTGCAGTCTACTCACTCTACTGATCAGAAAACTTTAACTTAGACTGACAAGAACAAAAAATGAAAATACTGAAAAGAGAAAACAAAGGCAGGAATSAACCAGAACTAAAATACATTTAAGGTAGTAAAAAAGTCAACCTACTAGATCCCCAGATATATTTGCACTGATTATCTCTTGTCTTGCATTCACCATTATAGCAACGACCCTAAACAAAACACAACATGTTAGCAATGAGAGCTGAAAACTACTTCATCTCCTTCCCCTCCCACAACAAATGTCTCATTTTCACTCTTCACACACATGTTGGGATGTATGATAGTTTCCATGAATTTGGGTGGATGAAGTACAGATTTTGGCCGAAATTCCCAAAGCCATTTTGTCTCCAACACATACTGACATTTAAGCAGTTGCTTTATACCTCCCCTTTACATAGTTGTAAAGAACTGACTAACATGGAGTGTAATAAAGCATCTTCATGTAAAATGTAGAGATACCAAGTGGATTTTACTCAAAGTAGAAATTGTTACTGTTCATAGASCGCATAAAGCACAAGCAACATTGATATCCAAAGGATAAAATTTATGAAGAAATATGGAATACAAGCTTTAAAAAAATCAACGCCAAAACAAAACAAGAATGTGTATTTGGTTGATTTGTATTTGCTGATGCGCAGGGATTTTAAAACATTGCATACCTGATTAGAATCACAGGCATACCCGTCTTGTTTATGAAGATTTGGTGGACACTGAAAAAAATTAAGAATCTTTTTTGTCATGTGTACTGTAATAATACATCAGAGTATCACATATGGAATTTTCTTGGTTTTAAGACAATTGCACAACATATAAAGGGGGTAGAAAACATAATCAGTGCAATAAGCATTATAGTTACAAATACAAATGAAAAAATTAACATCTTGAGACATGAAATACAAGATTCAAGTCTAATTTTCTGCATATTCCAAGTAGAGATTAAGGAGGTGAGGCAAAATGAAAACAAATGTGTTCAGTAACAGGATATTTGGTAGCTAATACTGGAGTCATTTTTGTAACACTGCCATTACACACATTTCAGTTCCACTGCAAAAGTAAGGAAGCCCCTGGTCACAGCCCATCAGTCTATTGCTTACAGAGCTTCAGGGGGTTTTATGATGTTAGTTATTATGTTCTCTTGGCACTGGAAACTTCTTTGGTACAAACGAGTCACTGGGTGCAGAAGTCTCAGACTACTAAAGCTAGGAGCAGACCACCTGTGAAAATTTGGGAAGGATATGCTGCTGCAATGTACCATATTAGCCAATATTCTGAGGGCAGCCCTTCTAGCTTGAAAAGGCCCTTCTCCCTCTCATTAAAAATGCTCCATCTACAGAACAAGAAATTTACAACAAAATATTGTCAATAGCTGCTTATCTAAGTGTTGATAGGTCTCAGATGATAAAAGGAAGTTACTGTTAGTTTATTGGCATTTATAATTACAGCCAGTGCCCAAAGAGAATGTGATCTATCCCAAATCTCATTTCTCCAAAGCTAAGAACTTGAAGCAGTAGATGACTGCATCAGTTATGAAGTTCTTGTATATTCCTATACTTTTGAGTATTAGCCTAATGTTTTCAGCAGAAGTGCATGAGATCAACAACTTTTAAAATTCTCGTACATTTGCAGACTCTTAGAAAACGTAACACATTTTATGCAAGTCTGTACAAGGAGCAATTGAGGGATCTGGTATTGTTTAGCCTGGAGAAGAGGAGGCTCAGGGGGACCTTCTCGCTCTCTATAACTCCCTGAAAGGAGGCTGGAGAGAGATAGAGGTCGGCCTATTTGCTCAGGTAACGAGTGACAGGATGAAAGGAAATGGCCTTTTGTTGTGTCAGGGGAGGTTTAGATTGGATATTAGGAAGAATTTCTTCACCAAAAGGGTTATCAAGCATTGGAACAGGCTGCCCAGAGATCTAGTAGAATCACCATCCCTGAAGGTATTTAGAARACACGTAGATGTGGCACTTGGGGACGTGGTTTTAGTGGTGGAGTTGGCAGTGCTGGGTTAATGGTTGCACTCAGCCTAAAAGATCTTTTCCAACCTAAATGATTCTATGTTTCTATACTCCACTAGTTGTAACTTTCTACAGTTATATTTTAAACTATTGTATTTCATAAAATCATACTGTTATTACCTTTGAATACCTTCACATTTCCAGTATATTCTTATTATTTAAGTTACCAGGGAGAGAGTAAAGGAGGATGCCTGACACAAATAACCCAGGAGTTATAAAACCCAAATAAACTTAAAGAAGTCATATTTTGAGATCACTTAGGTTATTTTTTAATGAGTTTTAAAACAGTTTATTCTCCAATATTACACCATTATTTTGGGCATATGAATGTTCAGTTTGTTAATCCAACTTTCCTCTTTAATGAATTAAAAAAAGTGCAAACAAACATCAATAGTGTAAGCAGGGGAAGTTTCTGTATACATACCTGTCCAGAATCCCCAGTGCAGAACTCTGCAATATCACACTCATTCACTGCATATCGACAGTCATAACCTCGTGGGAAAAACTAGAAAATGAAAAATACAAGACTAAGATTATGTCTACATAATCTGCTCCTTTTCCTTCTACCTCAAACACACTTTGAACTTTAACAGGCTGCATATCACTTCCAAGGACAACTGAAAAGAACAATTGATATACAGCAGCAACACTCACAAGACACGATGTATTACAGCAGGGTCCATCACTACAATGAGCTCCATTAGAAAGAGAGCACTTCTTACAACAGTCTGCATAACATTCCTGGAGAAAACATTAAGCAAAAAGTTTATTTTCCATTTTAAGCAAGTTTTTTCTTCACAGTCTTCCCAACAAACTATTATGTACCAGCAGACAAAAGACTCAGTTTAGCACTGATGACCTGAAATTATCAGGCTGGAAGAAGCCTTTGCAATACTCAAGTACTAAAGTAAAGGGAAAACAGTGACATATAATGCTATAGCAACACAGGGATTCACACCTTCTGAAGCCTCTTCACAGGTGTGGAATAGCCTGTGCCAAAAGCATGCTGCTTAGTTAAATTGTATTAAATGCAGAAAAAAAAAAAGAAAACTAATTACAGGTGCAATTATATTTAAATACTAGAACTAGGACTCAAATCTAGATGGCAGATTTTTGCAAAAATATTATTGGAATATTTCTACAATAAAGAAAACAACAATTTACTTGTTCTGTCCAAACACGGGCATCTATCTCCAAAGCATCAATAAGGAGTCTCCCACACCAGACACACAAAAAGCAAAGGGGTAAGCATTCYTCCGGTGCAACTCAAAAAATGCTGGAAATAGCTGTATCTTGTCATTGGTATAACAGGAACTGTTCTGAGGATGCTATCTTTGCACTCATTCTCATACGAAAAAATGTTTCAATACAGTCCTTTAATGAAATTGTTCCCAAACAATAGGCAAAGCGAATTCATTTCCATAACCTTCCCCCCTCCCTTACCAATCACTTAATTTATCTTAATATGTTTTGTAAGAAAGATTTGTGGAGTCATATATAACTCTACTTGCCATTCGGAAGCCGCAATCACATTCTTCTCCTGCTTCTACATATCCATTTCCACACTCTGTGGTTTCAAAGAGCTGAAAGAAAAAAAGCCCCCACCCTAGGGTAAGAATAAAACTGGTGTCAGATGACTTTTATGTCACACACAACCCATTTCTACGATGCTACAGGAAGGTGCTGTCCCAGACAACACACGAGCCGTGCTTCGGCCATGGGAAAGGCAGAGTGGTTTTCAAGTGCTGCTCATCAGAATTGTTCAGGCATGAAAGATGCACAGTTAAATCACACGGATGCTGGTCCTCTTTAGGAGAATACTGATCTCAGAAAATTATGATAAATAGAGAGACACTACAATAATACTCAAAGGAATAACATTGAACTTCATTCCAGTTCTATGGACTCYGAGTTCTCTGACAATTCCTTCAAGAAACCAGTCCACAATATTGTCTCTGGGATCTACTCAGGTATCCACACTTGCTCATGCAATGAGCTACTGTCTATTGCTGTGCAATGTATTTGTGCATTAAAATAATAAGCATTAAGAAACACCACCCAAACGAAGTTCTATGTGCCTTATTAGTAAGTTATGCACAACCACATACAGATAGGACTAAACAGGTAATCCTAGGACCAGATATGTACAATATAGATAAATTCTACAGTTCAGGATCATATAGATTCTATACTGGTTTCACATATCATAATTTTGATTAAGGATATTTTTCAGTCTTGTCACAGAAATAATTTTGCAAAAAGCTTGTCTGTTTTCAATGTAATTCTGCTTTTAAATCATAAAAGAATATCAGGAATCTGCAATTTAGTTGGGATATTAGCAACAGAAACATTCACTAGATTATGGTTGAAATGAGAAGTTAAAAGCTAAAAGTTAAAATGAGAACAGATAAATCTAAGGGTGAAAGATGTAAGTAAACCTTTCTGCATGGGCTTTCTGGAAGTACAGCTGTTGAGGATCATCCAGATATGAAACATAGCATATAATACAATACAAATTATATATAAACTTGGATGGAATTCTTCTTTGGTACTTTTGGGGGGGGGGGGGGGGCAGTAGGGGGGAATCATAATACCTAATAAAAAGAAATAAAACATTTTACTTTCGTTGTATAAACCACATAGGTAATCAATAGCACCTACAATTTTGGGTGCCAGAAGCAAAACAATACTGAAGAAATATCCATATGTACTCTTCTTCACTAACGATGTTGACATGATTTAAAAAACCAATTAATTTCTCTTTTTTTCCCCCCTCTGTAAGATACTGTTTCTACTACACTTTGGTGGAAACAGCAAGATCGCTACTGTTTCTACTACACTTTGGTGGAAACAGCAAGATCTCTTACTCTGAAACTGAAATTCAGTTTTCTATCAAACAAGAAAATTACAGAACACAAGCAGGCACACACAAATTTCCTATGGCATTAGTCAGGAACCATCTAATGTTCATATACATGTCAGAGCATAACTCAGGTTATAATTTGAAAAATGACATGAAGGTACCTGCTTAACAACTCTCTTTTATTTACCCAAGGATTAAACACAATTTTCTACCTTACTTCCTAACCTCCAAATAACAGGATTCTAAACATTGTATGATTATTTTTTCCCCCAAAGTACTTCACCTTCAAAGCCATGAAACACTGATGCAGATAATATATAAAGACGATACAACCATTGCCCTGGGAGCATTTTCCCCAAAGTCAAACAGATTTTTATTCTATATAAAGTTCACAACTTCTTCACATTGCTTTGCTTGACAACTACCATTAAAAAATGAAGCTGTGCTTTTCTGTTTCCCTACTTACTCTTTTCTGTAAGAATTCTTACATCCCTCTTCTATAAGCAAAGATTGCTCCCATGGGAAAAGATTCAAAACCACTCAAACAAGCAGAATTTTTTTTAGTTAATAGTGCAAGGTGATGGTCTACCAAAGGGTACAGCACAGTAAAYAGAACAGCCTAATAGCCTCATGTGGTATTGAATTCTACAAGGACAGCAAGTTTGACACTATGATTAAACAGAATATTAATATTTTGGATTGCTCTTACTTGGCAAAAAGAGCCACATGGAATATTTTTATACTACTCAGCTTTAGAAGGATGTCATGCTAACATTGTGTTAGAAAAAATTATGACCTTGGTAAGTTTTTAGGCAAAAAAAGCAACGAATGGTACAAGGAAACAGTTATGAATTATAGAGTTTGCTAGATGTACATTTGAAATGAAATTAAGTTAACTTTAAGAACATCCACAAGTTACTATTGTCTGTATGAAATCAGCTATAGATTTCTATTTCCTAATGTGGTAATTGGCATTCTTTTAACAACTTCAGATAAAAAGTCCAAGAATAGAGTGTATGTGGAGCATACAGTATGACCTCACTTCAGGATTTATTTTGCACTACTTCCAGCTTAATAAGTAGTGCATTTATGCTGAACAGCGATGTAGGGAGCTATGAAAAATCAACTGTGATATTTATCATTATTTGATCATGAAGAATTGATGGAAAACAAGTTGAATTCCTCTCAATATTATTTTTAAATGCTGTGGGAATGAACAGGCAGCTAATTAAAAACAACCCAAGAAAATACCCACATAGACATCTGGATAAATTTGAGAACACTATCAGTGAAACTATTACATTTTCATTACAATGTTTAGCAGATGACCCGACTACCAACTTATTTATTACCTTTGTTGGCCTGTTAAAAAGACAGGCACCTCCCCCACGAAGTAAAAATTCTTTGTATTCTGCAATGCTGCATTTGGAGAATTTCCTGGAATGGTATACCCTATAATGACAAAGAATTAGGTGAGTAAATGCCTTGAAACACCACCAGCTACTGGAAAGGGGCAAAGGGGTCACAACATTTTTTTAATACTGTAAATCCCACTTTCTTACAACCGCTGTGTGCAACAGTATGACAGCACAGTCTTATTCCCAAACAATAAAATCAGAACAAAAGAAAAAAGTTTTAAAACATTTTGCATTTTTATATTTCTACTTTATGAATGTACAGTATATAAAACTGTAGTTTTCTAATCTTCTTAATAAGGTAAAGCCAGATTATCATAATAGCTGCTATGCACCCTTTCGATTGCAGGCATAATCCAGTATCCTCTCAGCTTCATTTTTAGCACATACAAGATGCTACAGTAAGAAGTTTCACAGTTTAATACAGACTGGTAGAAGAACAATTTAATCCCATTTCCTTCTGTCGTATTTGCTAATCTCATTTCATGTCTCCCTAATTCTTACACTGGAAGAAAGAGTAATCATTTGTTCATGATGTTACAGGCTTCTCTCATATTTCCTCAACTCCATCTTTTTTCCAAACTACTGAAAATGTACTTCATTAGTAATTTCTCACACAGAAATTGTCTGATATGTTTATTAGTCATGTTTTGAGATCTGGGAACGAGATCTATTCACACTGTTAAAGATCGGGGTAGCCATGCCATAAGGAGGTTCTCCATTCCTTTCCTAACAGCTCACTCACTGCTATTGAGCTGCCATTTCCCCACTGAATTTCTCTGTATGGAAAAAAAAGTCTTCTGACACTGATGGAGTTAAGTGAAAAGACTTTAAAGTGCAGCTAATTATTCACTCATTTCATTAGTCAGTCCCTTTTCAGCTTCTGGGTGACTATCCCCTGCTCCCGGCATTTTTGTTTACTGTTAACTTTTTATACAGGAGAGGCTTATTCCACAGCCTCTTCTACTGATATTTCCAAGACCAATACTTTGATGAGTTCACCACGTGAAGGAAGCCAGTATCTAGTCTGATCAATGTCTTACCTTGGATTCCAGAAGCAAATTTATGGAATGATTTTCTGTTGCATTCATACAGTGGCTGACAATTACAAGTCTACAGGGAAGCCACAAAGTAACTGTACTGAAGAACCAATTTCCAAATAACATATGAAGAAACTAAGCTCCTTCTGTCTTATTTGTAACTAATTTTCTCCATGATTTTTGCAATAAAGCTTCCAGAGTGAGAAAGATTCTGACAGGAGTTGATTTGTAGGACTCAAACCCCTATGTTTCAGAAGCTATCCTTATTTAATCAATTGCTTACAGTATAGAACAAAGAATCTCTGGCAGTGTGTAAGGGTAGAGGGCACTGAAATTCCTCCCTTACAGATGTTCTTCCCCCTCAGACTTCACTGATCATTTAGGTAAGGATTGAGTTCCAACTGCTTCTAGTTCTTCATTTATTAGCACTAAAACGCATGGATAAAACCCAATGCATAAATATTTCTGTCGTAATGTAAACGATGAACTCATTCCAGAGTCCTCAGTTACTGATACGTAGGACATACCCTGTTTCCTCCATGATGCAACCACCCCAGGATTCAGTGCAGTCACACTCTTCTCAGACAAGACCAAAATACAACAGAAAAGGAGAGAAGTTATAAATATGCTTACAATAAATATAAAGTACTCACTATAAAAATGCACCTTGACTAATTATACAAAGATTTGATGGTTGCTTGGCTGTACAAACTCTAGCCCCAGAAAGGAAACCAGCCCACATGAAGACACACTAATATATTTAATAAATGTGGTACCTTCAAAATACCATATCTGCAGGTTCTTGGACTCAAGACAAAGTTTCAGGCAGTACAGAAAGCTAGCTGTAAGCTAGCTAGAAAAATAGCTGGCAAGGTTCTTCCCTACATGCTCACCAAACAGGCAGCACAAGGCTGTGCGCAGTACACATAATATTGATGATTTTAAATGTTCACATTTTCTCCTCCCTAAAAATACAGAACACCCTGAAAGAGAATTGTCAGTGGACAGGCCAGGCTTTTTCCCTTTGGCATAGAATAGTTAATAGTAATATGTGAATCAGCCAATCAAACATTCATTTGAAAAAGTAGTTGAATGAAAATGGATTTACAGTTTGCTTACAGCTATAGCATGTAAGTCAACAGTGACCAAATTCATAACATAAAAACAAAAACCTTATGGTTGGTAAAACAGAAGCTACAAATTACCCATAAAAATTATCTACRAAAGAAGAAATATTTTCAAGAAGCTGTATTGTAGTTGCTACTGGAAATCCAGAGTTTCTCCATGGAAAATATTCACAGATTATTTATATGGTTATTTCTACTCTCTCCAGGTCTTTCATTAACCTTTCTCTATAAAGGGCATCCAAATAAGGAAACAAAGTTATCATATCAAAACCCACTATCTTTCAGTTAAAAAATATTCCAATTTTCAAATTGTATGAACTCTGTTTTACCTATAATCAAAAAATGATATAGAAAATATTTTAGCAATTTGCTAGTTTACACAATTCAAAAGCAATGCTTTACAAAACAATATTCCCTAAACATTGTTTCCTAATTCACAGATTTTTGAAGTGATTCCACAATAAAGTCAACATTATCATTCAGATTTTTAAAGAGGAAGCAAAGAGAAAAGGTAGCCAAACTGCTTAGAAAATGCAAGCGAAAAACCCAACTATTTTCTTTAGCCCTGAAAGGGCTTTGCAGCAGCTTTTATACCAACATTCTATGTGTGTTAAGGCCACACAAATTAATCTGGCAGTGAAGGAGCAAGGTAAAAAGTTGAACAAATGTCACACTGGACGAAGTTACAGCTTCTTACCATTTCTCCGATTGTAAGTCAGGTATTTTTGCATTTTAAAAGTCAATGATTGTTCTATAGGATTTACATATTTCATTTTGATAGAAAAGGAGTTCTACATTAAATTAGTGGTGTTTTTACCAATATCCCTTTGAATATTGGTTATGAATCTAACCTCCTGACATGGGACATCACTGAGGTCATTGCAAAATGATGCTAAACTGGTGGCTCTTACTGTGGTTAAACTCAAATTTTAATGCATATATTTCCAAAAGCAGCAATTCTTGTTCTACACTTACAGCAATTTTGGCATTTCTTTCAAACATAATGAAGGAAGAGTTTATATATTTAGCTAAGGAAGACAAAAGAAGACTCTGTGYACATACTCGGTTTCCTGGCAGCTGGCTCCCATTGTATTCCAAGATTCTGAGCAAGACTTTGTGCTAGTTCCTGTGCCATGGGCAAAGGGAGGCCGTACTGCATTTCAAGAAAAGCAGAATTATAAAAAAAAACAAACAAAAAAATTAGTTATTGCAATGAACACTACACTGGCTTATTCTGGCTTACCACATATGTACTACTTGAATAATTCAGTACAGTCAATCACAATTCTGCACGCATATAAGGAAAATAAACTCAACAAAGTACATAACAGAAAAAATATTCCTCTTCTAATCTCAGGTAATCTCTCCCCACTGGTTAATCTAAAGAAAGAAGTCTATTTGATATATATGTAATACAGTTGTGTAATAGTATGATTTAACCCATGTTAAAACAGGAAACTTTCATTATCAATTTAACATTGCACTGAGGAAAAAAAATAACAATAATAAAAAATCAATACACAGGGACAACTTTTTCCCTAGTTTCAATGTTAAAAATTTCAGGAAGAATTACATGTCATTGGTACCTCAGAAGATCAAGTGTCTTACAGTGATAAGACAAAGATATTCACTGCTGTGTTTCAAATATCCTGTCTGAGATTTTTAGGTCTATATTTCTGTCAAATATATTAAAAGCCAATTTATATTCTTTTTAAGAAAATAACACAGACAGGAAAAATGCTTTTTAAAAAGAAAAGCACACTGAGCAGTAGTTTAATGATGATCAAGGAGGCTGGCTGTGAGAATTCTAACTTTTTAATATGTAAGTTATCTTTAAAGCCCTGAATACTGAAACATGTAAACTCTCAGATTATAATGTAGAGATTCTACTTTATTTCACTTTAGTAACGAAAAAAAGATTACCTCATTCACTCCTACTCCTCTGGTCACAGAGCAAACCCCTCCAAAGTAACTTAAGCTGCTCCTTTTGTAATGAAATGTCACATTCCTTACAAACAAATAAAAATGAAGAAAATATAACACATTGACATTGGGCACCAAGAGCTTATTGAAAGACCATACTCTCACACATACTATGATAGATTGCATGTACATTCATCTTCTAGCATAAAAAACAACTGCAAGTTTAAAAACAGAACACCAACATTGAAAGAGGTGATTTAATACAAGCTTTTACAAAGATACTATTTTTATCTTGTAGAGTCAGAATCAGTCTTAACCGACAAACAAACCAAGCACAGAAAGAGTGCCAGACTCCTCAGACAACACAGTGATAACATTTCTTGAAAAAGTTAACAATATATTCCAATTTACAATCTGTCAGAAAGGAATTCTGTTCTGAAATGTATCAGTATTAGGAATTTTTAAAATTATGATCTTAATCCAAACCAATTCAAGTTCTAGTTTCAACTCCAAATRAAAAGACTGAGAGGGGAAAGTAATTTAATACTGCTCTTTAGCCCTGCCTCCTTTCATTTATTGATAGTAAGCCCCAAATAATTTAGTTAAGTAATGTAATCTGGAAGATCTAAATTATTCAATAAAACGCCTATAAATTAGTACAAATGATACCTATTTTAATTTCATAGTCATAATAATAAATCAACACAGCCTACAAATGACCTACAATGACCCTGCACGGTGTACAAATGACCCTAATCTTTGACAATCAATTGGGCTTTTTTATTAAATGACAGGATACTCCATACAGGTGTATATTTATTTTCCAGAACATTCTAACAGCCACCAGAACTTTCAGACTGCAGCTTAGCTAAACACTTACATCTGGAGGCTTTACAACAGACAGAACCACAGTGAGAGCTGAGCCTGACAGATTCTGGAAATGGTTTAGTTCAATCCCCCCAGCTCCAAGGAGGCTCAGCCATGTTCCACTGGCTTTGGAAAATCTCCAAGCATGGACACTCCATAGCCTCTCTGTGCAGCCTGTACCAGCCTAATGATGCAAGTGGAATTTCCCCTCAAAATGCATTGTGTCTCAGAGAACAATTCATTACAGCTCTAAAGGATAAGACCCTCCATTAACAAATCATCACTGCAGCTGCATTTGTGAATAAATATACTAAGTGGAATGCTCTTGTGGCAACACATAATACTGTCAGCTCTGCCCTCTCCTGGTCTTAACTGGGAAAGCAGTACATTACACACCTGATTAACAAAGCTAAGTGTCCTTAAAGGCTCATCAGAAGACACTTCAAACATGACACTGCCTCCAGGTTGCAAAGACATTCAAATATCGTTATAGATAGATCGATCAACATGACCACCGTATATACTACACCTATTAAAAAAAGGTGTTAAATATGGATTAAGCTTCCTAAGGAAGGCAGATGTTGATTGATATGGAGAATACCAGGCAAAAAAGTAAGAAAGAAGAGACAAGTAGACAAAAGCAGTAGACAGGAAAGTATATAAAACTAATATTCTAAGCCAGTGCAAAGGGTACATACGAGAGCAGGTGCACAGCATCAGCATGCTGCTTGATGTAGTGCTGCCGGTATTTGGAGAAATCATGGAGCATCTGCAGAGGGTCAGGGTGAATATTAATACGATCTCTGTCTGTCCAAGTTTCCACAGCAACGAGAACCACCCTGGTATTCAGCTGTTCCTTGTATATCTGAGGGCAGAGACAGGACAGGCACAGGAGTAGAACACTGGGTCAAACATGCACAGCTAGCCAGTAAGAGTAAAGCGGAAGGACAAGAGGGATAAAGCAGGAGGAAAACATGGGGAAACAGTTAGCTGGTAATGCCTTGGATTTCCTAAAAGTTAATATTCTGATCAGCTCAAATTTTATGTTTTAGAAGAAAAAAAACAACCCTTGCTGCTTTTTCTTTTTTTTGAGCCACTCCATTTTCTTTAAAATTCTCATGTCAAATAATTTTGCCACTGAGTTTTGCAGAAAACCTGTACTAAAATCAGCAAAGAAGAAATGTAAAGGTACACCGGGTAATCTCCAAGAAAAAGAAAATAAAGATCTCAAAGACAAAGAGTAGCCAAAGACAATTTTTAAGCTGAGATTAAATAATTCCTCAGTTCTCAAAAAAAATCCAAAATTTAATTCACATAATCCTTGATTTTCATTTATATAATATGGTCACTTAATGCCTCTCAAGTGGTGCGAGAAGTAAGTAAAAATATTATTTTTTCTATTAATTTAAATGTTACTGTAGCAATAGACAAGGAAACAACAATCAGACCCTAACAATAACAAAACTATTTTAAAATACACATTTTAACATTGTGCATGATACTTGATTCCAACATAAAACTGCTGCTCCCTAGAGGTTCAGTTCAAAAAATGTTAAATTTTATTTACTAAGGTTATGCAGAACTTGCAGATCGACAAAAGATGCATTCCATATTCACCCTGACCAGAAACCCAGTCTTTTGTATCAGGGYAGCATTATCCTTATTAAAAAGTCAATAGATAATATTCAGCTTAGGGGAAAAAAAAGGACAAATAAAAGAGCAAGAGAGAGCAACCAGCTAATCTCAATTTTGCCCAAGACCTTTGAAGGAAAAGAGTATTAGCATGCTTCAATCTGAGGGAGACAGGCTGAGAACATACACGGAAAATTCTTTACAACATGAGAAAAACCAATAAAATTTAACACCCTGAAATTACATAGGGGCGGATCAATAAAGACTTTACTTCTGTTTGCTGAGAGGAAAACTGTATTTCCTGAAGCAAACAGCAACAAAAGAATGAAAGAGGGGGAACCTGAAAGCCTCTGAAAGCCAATATCCTTTTCCCAATAATAAGTCAATAAGAAATACAGCCCACACCCTATGGACACAAGGGAATAACAAGGCAGAAAATCCTGCTCCTCTTCATGCTTTATTTAAAGAAAAGGCCATTAAATGTCACTTTGTAAGATCTCTATGAGGACACTGAATTCTACACTGGAATGAAGCTCAGTGTTTCTGCATACACACACAGAGCAAATAAAAATGCAAAAACAGACAGAATAGTCAGAGAAAGACAAGACACTTGAAATAACTGTTAAAATGCAGAAGAAAGACAAAGAAATAATGATCAGATGAGAAAAAAATAAAGATGCCACATTTTCTCTGGGAATGTCCGATATAACTTGCACAAATATTTCAATTATTTACCTTTTTGATCTGATTTGGTAACTTTTCCTTAGGCTATTGGCATTTTCAGACCATTACTGACCATTCAGACCATTTGGAAATTATTCCAAAACACTTCTGGTATTTCATGTATTAGAAATATATTTACCTAAATTTGCAATATACATACAGTACACTTTATATGTAAGATACAAAGAACAAGTATTGCATTGTTTCCTCTGAGCCAAACAAACTGTTGACAGTGTTTTGCACTGAATCATATCACACAGTTCCATTGGTATCAATAATGTTACATGGAAAAGGGACTCAGAGCCAGCATTTGGTAGCCTTTGTATTCATCACTACTGGAGAATCTATCCTGTTTTCACTACAGACAGAGCTCTGAAATGTGTCTGATCATTATATGTGTATCTAAAAGAAAAAAATATCAAATTTTACCACAAATATTACTTTTAGTTTATATGCTGTATGCAAAATTGTTTTAAATTTAGTCACAGTATGGTATCTGTGCTACTTCCACTCATTTATAAYGTACTACGGTGGGATTCTGTTTGTTTTTAAGCTATAAATAAAGATTTATAAAGGAGAATTTTTTTTACTCACACTCACTTTTTCTCCCAATGGATATATGTGTCCTTTGTGAGCTATACTCACAGTTTCAATCACTTGTGGTTAGATTTGTTTCACAAATCTAAACTTGATTAAATCTCATTCATAATTGGTGACAGATGCTGAAATCTCCCCTGCCAAGGGCAAACTCTGACAGTTGCAAGCTTTGAGAAAAATGCYATGGATAATCTGGTAGTTTCTTATACATTCACCCCAGGCTATTCTTCTGCAGAGAAACTAGAAATGCACTTTAAAGTGTAATTGAAATTTGGTATCCGAAAATGTTAACTTTTTWAATACAGTGCTAAACTAAAAGTCAGTGAATCAGTTTTCAGAAGAAACATTGATACTTACAGCATCTACAAGGTTTACCACAGACTTTGCAAAATTGTTTGTGTATGCATTTGAAGAACGGTGCCTTTTGAACTAAAAGAAGAGAAAGTAGAACACAGTGAGAACTTAAATATTTATTACTAATTCTTTATTTTTACAGCATGAAAGGAAAATTAATATTTTCGGAAAGAGTAAGGGAAAAACTCAAAAAGCTTTTCAGATCACAGCCTGTATCTCATATTCAAGAATCCCTGGAAGATGAAGGAAGCCACGTATGTTAGGCAGCATTTCCCAACTGTAAAAGGAGCATTTAACCACAAGAAATATCATATTTAGAATCAGAGTTCAAATGTTCGAGACAAAATTACAGGTAAACATGAACATAAACATGAGCTCAAAATTGACAGGATACTACCCATTAAAACTGAGCTTAACCTGATGAGTTACATATCAGACTGTAGTAGCCATATTCCATCACTGTAATTATATGACATGAAGATGAAGCATTTACCACTTGTCCTGTGCACAGCTCTTTGCAAAGGCATCCCTTTCTACAACAGCACAATATTTTTGTCACACGTAGCAGTAGTTATACCAAAAGGCAAAATGGAAGAGAGATWACATGGTAAAAGTAAATATGTGTTTGAACATGAAAAAAGTGAAGTTGAATATCTTAAATTTTAACTTCAATTTTTTCTATTTTTACAGCTTTATTACAAGTTCTGCTTCCTAATTTCTGTGCATGTTATTACAATGGTTTTGTGTCTTCTCATCCTGCCTCACAAGTTCCTTCTATTCCAAGTCAATTTTTTTAAAGATGCACATATGGTATCTGAACATGAATCCATGACTTCCATGAAACTGTAAAATTATAAACCAAGATTACATTACAAAGTATGATTTGCAGATAGGAAAAATAGGTCTTCAAAATTTCACAGAAAATGAACACGAAATTGCTTAGAAAAGGGAAAAAAGTCTTTATCAAAAAACTCATACTAATTTCAACTACTGGTTAAAAGCAACAAGTCTCATCTTCCTACAATATTCCATGAAAGTGTCAGCTATTCTCTCTATGAAACATAGTGCTTAAAAAGAGGCCTTGGAACAASAGGGTCTGACTCTTCTTTGAGCAATTGAGTAGCTACTCTCAGGTACAGTGCTAGTAGGTGCCTAGGAGAGGAGGAGCACGTATACCATAAGACTGCTCCCCAGAGAACAATGATAACGGGGAAAGGGTGGCTTTGACTTTTTGTTTTGAACCAATCCCAAACCTTTCCAGAARTGGAAAGGTAAAATAATATGCTTTGGAAAATGTTCTGGGTTTTCATGAAAGTATTAAAATGCTAAAATCAATAGCAATATACCCCATAATGTGGTTAACACAGCTCCTAAAACAGAAATTAATCTAAGCTAGTGTAAAGTGCAACAACCTAATTAAATGTGTTGAGACTATCTTTATTGCTAGAGGACAGGAAATGTTGTGAAAATACATAGTATTAACCATTTAACACAATCATCAAAGAGGTTTAAGATACTTCTTCCAACAAAGACCTTTGCTGCAGGGGAAACCTGTCCTCTCCTGGTAAGCAGAACACCTTGAAAGTACATTTAGTGAGCTCCTGGACTGGCAGGCTGTGGCTCTTAATTGTGAACACTTCCCTAAGTATATCCATTTTATTCTTTGAAAAGAATTATTATCTGCTTCTAAGTCACTGATAACTATGAAGCAAAAAATCTTGTGGTCTAAAGTTCTAACAAATAAAGCATGAGAGGAGACAGCAGTTAGTGTCTGTAACAAGTGTAGTGAACACCTTTAAGCAGGTTTCTAATACAAGAGGTCAGGGGAAAGAGACAGGCACAGGAATGTTTTCTCTTCATGAGGAACACCAACCATAGAGATCAAACAAGACAACAAAGTGGCCATACCTTCAGTTACTGTGCCCTACTGCTAAACAACTAACTGAACACTCTTAGAGTAGTTTCCTACCAGGTGGCTTTACACATGAAAACAGCTCAAGAAATTTCTGTACTACACTTTCCATCCATTCAAATTCTCTCCACATCACTAAATTAACACAGATAAAATAAAGGTTATTCTTGCCCAGACTACTTCTATGATTGATCAGACAGATGAGGGAAGGGTATATTATCTGTCTTTTCAGCACTGGAACAAGTATGAATTCCTGCATCCTGTTCTGATATCTTCTATTTCTTGCTCTTAAAAATCATCCTTCAGTGTTGACAAAAGAGCCCACAACAACATAAAGCATTGGGAAACATGCAGTAGGGTGAGAGACATAATGATCTCTTTACTTGCAAAGAAAATAA
Organism: Amblyornis subalaris; assembly: GCA_018881555.1. Lineage (NCBI taxonomy): Eukaryota > Metazoa > Chordata > Aves > Passeriformes > Ptilonorhynchidae > Amblyornis > Amblyornis subalaris. The sequence continues at coordinate 7,900,203 of JACAXG010000012.1, read as the reverse complement.
GCAAAAACTGGTTTATCAGCAGAATTTGGTTTAAAAAAAAARCAGTCTTGCTTACACAAATGTCACTTAGTCTGACTTTTTCCAGTCATCCCTCAAGACAAAAAGGGGAAAAAATTGGGCATTCCTCTCCCCACCCATTTTGGTTTTTTTAAATAACAAACAGTGTCTGAATCAAAAAAACAACTTACCTTGCACTTCATTATGAATCCTGTTTATAAGTATGGAATAGCCAGGAAGAACAATCAGAGTTTTGTCAATATGTTTTGCTGCCTTAAAATTTAAATTAGTAAAAYTAAACTTAAAGTAACAAATTCTGATCTCTTTCTATATAACTTTGAAGATAGGATGTAATTTTAGAATGTTTAGTGTGTTTCTTCTGGACATATACGTTTTGTTGCTTTATGTTGTTGGTTATGGGCATATTAATTTATCGATATGATACCAAAGTGTTCCAGATTTATTTTGGATATATAATTGCCACAGAAAATCTTTGGTAACATAAAGCTTCATTAGGTATTATGGCCTATACTGTGTCTTACAGTACAAACGTTAATGCCTGCTGATAAATGAAATCATGAACCCAAAAGTAGCTGATGCAGCACAGGGCTGTACATCAGCCCACAAATTGTCAACGAAAGGAAGATTACCACTGAACTGATATACTTACCATTTTATGGTCATTGACTATCATGAGCTCCAGATATTTCATTTCTTCAAAGACACCACGAGATAACTGGTGGATTAAAGAAAGTCTTTGAAAAATCWTGAAGATGTGGTGATTTTCAACAATAACTGCAGCTGATTTTTATTATATATACATATTAAACATATATTATGTAGGGTGTGTAAACCTGTAAACAACTGCATCAGAATTGCAACAAGGGTAAAGAATCAYAGCTCCAGTAACTTAGATACTGGCTGAGAATCTGAGCCACATCATTAAGATTGTTCAGGGTCTACTCTTTTTGTTTCAGCACAGACACCACCACTGCTTCCCTGCTCCTTTCATTATGTAGTATTCATCGCAGATGAACTGAGGAAGGAAGCTACTAAAAACATATGCACCCTCAAAAATATGGTGTAGACTGTGCAACTTAGTGAAGAAATACAGGCTAATCTTCTTTAACTCAATTATTTCCCTAACTGATACATATGCATGTGAAGATCATGAGGAATGCCCACTCATGTTCTCTCAATAACCCAGTTCTGGGTGTCCTCGTTTGGATTTTTGATTTAATCATGCTACTTAATGAGCCAAATGACAATAAGTCAGATATCTACAAAGTAGCAAGAGTTCATTCAAAATTATTCTTTATTCTCAAGCAGACAAAAACCATAAAATTCTAAAGTAATTTTCACTACTAAATTTCCATTTAATTGATGCATAGCATTGCTGCCACTTTAGAAGGTTTATCAACTTTTCTCTAAATGTTCTATTTTTGAAGAAAAATCTTGTTTTCTCATTTGATAACTGTACTATGTGACAATATTAAACTACTAAAAATACTTGTTTCCTAAAGCCTATGTTCTCTTGACATTAAAAAATTACAGAAATTAGTGGGTTTGGTTTTATAAATGGTCTTAACTCAGGGACACACTTCTACTCACTGCTCTCTTTCTTCTCTTTCTCCTCAGCCACTGCAGTTCAGACAGAAAGGGCCATTCAGAACTAGAGTCAGTCTCTGTACAAATTACAATTTAAGAATTTCATGGCATTATTTTAAACTACTTATGTACACTGTCCAGATCAAAAGTAGGTTAAAATCACCAAAATTAGAATCACCCTTGCTATTCAAAAGTTCATTTTTTAAAATACATAACATATATCAAAACTCAAGTAATTTAGAAATCTTAAAGCATGCAAGGAGAGGTGAAGAGATTATAACCTGGTCTTAGAATATAGGTTTTCTTCCATCTTGTTGCCTCAATAGCATTAATATCACTGATTAAATTTAGTGATTTTCAGAGGAAAGCTAAATTTACATCCATAGGTCTGTGGATGTAAATCTTTTCCATTGCAATAATTGTGAAAAAAAGGCAGGTTAGTATCTATTTTTCAAAATTTTCTAAATAATTAGCACTTTTATAAACACTGCTAGCCTAATATTCAAATTTTCCAAGTTATATATAAGATTAATTCCTGTATTGAAAAACTCATAACATAAGCAAAAACATACCAAGGTCCTGCAACTGCTTGGAGGCTTGTGTTCCATAAGTTCTTTGGATGATGTGTGGCCTACTTTTACTTTCCTGGTAAGAAAAATATGTGAAATTTTCTTCTAATTAATAACATCAAATGAAAAATGTGGCATTTCTTTCAGTATTTATCATATGTATTATTTTTTCTATAAAATACAAGCAACCATGGTACCAGTTTGGGATAGTACTAATTTGAAGCAATCTATTTGCAATCCTAAGCAAATCATAGAGCCTCTCTGCTTCAGCAAATTGACCAGACTACAAAACTGAAATGTCACACATCTTTGAGATTACCTTACAAAAATCCTTTAAAAGCCTTAGCATTTATTCCCATACATCGAATTAGAAAGTGTATCTGGTTGAAATCTTCCTCCCACAGATGAAAAGCAACCATTACTATTTATGAAAAAAATCCTATCTAATTGCAGCGAAGTGCAAGAAACCAATCAATATACTATCCTTAAGAGGATTATTTAGCCTTGTTTTATTGGTGTATACCACACTTAAAAAGGACAAGATTTTTAATGCATATTTTCTTTAGAAGTCTGACAGACCCCAAAGTATTACATTTGAGTATCTACTCTAGAAAACAACTCTTCCATAACTCCTCCTCTGCAGAGCCTGCCAAAACAAGTAATTCTTTTCAGAGGGTAGGAGGCTATAGTTCTGTAATTTCCGTAAGAAATATATCACACACTGAAGGACAATACTGCATATTTTTGCTGGATCTTGGGTGGAAGGAGAGGGAGTTGTATATAGTATCTACTATAGTTAAGATTAATCAAGCTGAATAAACTACATCCTGAAGGCTGTGTTCAAGATATTTATCTCACACAGTGCAATCAAAAAAAGATCCTCTGAAAGCTCTCTATAGCTGTATTACTTTATTTTCAGTAGTTTTGAGAAAATTATGCATCTCATCTGTTTTCTTATCATTTAGAGTTCAACTTGAAACCTTGAGTTGGTAAATGGTATCTCACATTTAAAACCAGAACTTATATAACCAGAACTTTTGCTCTACTTACAATTTCTACTGAAATGCCACACACAGAAATATCCTGGTTTCCTTTGTTCACCCATGCAAGAAAACAGTTAAGTCTAATTTTCTTCTTCCTTATCCTTATGGATACCTTTGTATAAATATAATCTCTATGAATTTACTGTGTCTGTGTTGTCAGTTTTTAGAATTACAACCTTTATGAGCATGTGCTGCATCAAACATAGACATACAGCACATACGGTTGTTCCTGGGGAGAGTCAGAAGTTGTTTTGCATGTAATATTTTCCTGGGTCTGTGGAGTTTCATTTCCAATAATTGACCATCCAAATTATACCAAGTCCTCTGAATGTTGATCCAGTTTCTTTGAGAGTATCAGTCAATGATTTTGCAGATCTTTATTTGGACTCTAAATGCAGCTTTACAGTCACTAAATGTATTGATTCTGCAGCATTAATTATTTGTGATGTACTGTACATATACTGTCATATACATACTAGAGTGAGATAAGCTTGGGAACTGTGACACAGCATCTGCAATACATCCTACAGACCAAGCAGGATACAAACCTAAAGAATTCGCTGTCTCAATGTTGTAGAATGATTTCACTGAAAACCACTCAAATATTTGAATCATTCAAAAGGTAGAAATCTACCTCGTTTTACAACTGTCTATAAAATTGTGTCAGCTCTATTAACAACTAAAGTTTTAGAAACAGTTGTATTATAATACTTACTATGAAATACAAAATATTTGCATAAATGCAGTCCTACATGCTAATCCAGCATAGTCATGTATTTGAATATGCTGGATAACAATCACTTAAGCCATACAGTGACCACTGCTTAAGACATACAAAGTGTGAGATATCCAGATGTAATTATCTACTTAAGCTTTTTGTGGAATCATGATAGATTGATCACAAGGCCAAGAGCAATCTGATGCAACTATTTAGAGAGGAATGCATAAATGAGTTCCAGAGATCCCTTCCATGAATTTATAAACACTTTTGTTCAAGTACTAGAGCAAATTGATAAACACTTTTTGACAGTCCATAACCATGTGATGTGGAAACAGTTTTATTTGTCTACTCCCAGCATCTAAATGATTAACAGTAAGTAGGAAACAAAAAATTAAAGGAAAGCAGAGAAAAATCATAGGTAAATCATAATTGCACATTTCCTACCTTAAATAAATTCAAATCAAGTGTTTTAAAATACTTTTTGTTTTTATACGAATGCATGAGACACATAACTCATTGATTTATTGTAATGCTTTTATTTGCTGTTCCTTGAGCACTCTTCCAAACCAAATAAATTTGACAAAAATAAACTTACTGCAGTGTGGGTCAGATCCATCGGTTCTATCAAGTACAAATAAGTACTATCTTCAAACATGCCACTAGAACATGGAGAAAAAGAAGTGATATTTAGGATTACAAGGCAATTAGTTCAACTCCAGGATATGAATTTTGATAAGACAAAACCAAACTTAGGGCTGAAAAAACAATCAACATTAAAATAAATTCCATATATGTTCATTACTACCACATATAGCAAAAGCTAATATTGAGGGGGGTTAAGATATCTGGCACATTTTAATGAAATAACACTGAATGTAATGGCAATGCAATGATAAAGTACCAAAAAAGTGAAGATCTGACTGTGGAAAGAGGAAGTCCTAAGACACACATTAGCATGCAGAATACAATCAACAGCTGAGTTGCAATTAACAGTAACTAATTCCAGTAAGGGCTAATTTCTTGAATTTTTTCCTTGTACCATCTAACAAAAAGATCAATTTTTCTATTGGCTGACAGAATCATACATGAATACTGAGCATGGAAACTGCTAAAATACAATTCTTGTTTATCCTTTACCATAATAAGTCATCTGGGGAAATATTTACTTGCACATACTATATTCAAGGGTTTCATGAGACAGCATCAAAACTCTAATTCCAATGATACTATGAAAAATTGCTAGCAATTTGTCATAGCTGGTACTGGCCTTTCAAAACATCGAAGTCTTTGAGCCTGTAGAGTTTCAGTACCTCCCACATCAAGAGATAATATTCAAGAATAATAATTAGTTACAGCCTCATTTGAAAAAATGAGAACATGCACTTACTGAAGTCCATTACAAGTTGAAAGAGCAACTTTGGAATCCTTGGCACCTCTGATATTTCCATGGTAGTAACAATGCTCTCCCCCCTAATAATTTTTAAAAACAAACAATCACACAAATAAAATTACCCTGATTTAATGTCTGTTGCTTAAAACCAATGGGGAAAAAAAAGTAACAATACAAATTTACAATACACCTAACAGTAACAATACAAATTTACCTCATTTAAGTAGTTGTTTTTACTGTCTATCAGCAATAAGCTCAGCTAAACTAAAAGAAAAAGGTATTCTCAAAAGAAATTATTTTAAACCCTTAAGTGTTGTCTCTCACCCATCATTTGAAAAACCTACTATTCATCATAAAAATATTCTTAATTCTGGTGTCATGTCATCTGAACTCCAACAAGCATACTGAACCCATTCCTTATGCAGTTATTATAACTCAAGAAGATACCAAAAGTGTAAATGCTCTTTGTCTGTCTATGACAGCATTATTTCCATTTTGCATCTTATTTAATGARTTATTCAGATTCTGAATTAAATTCCTTACTGGTTATTGTGTATAATTAAATCAAAGTACTACACAGAAAGCAATCACTACGTGTTTACCTTTCCATTAGTGAGAATGCATAAAACATGCTTTTTAACAGCTAAATAGTGATTATCTTTCTCAGACAAAGCTTTTCAAGATTTTTTTTTTAAAGATGATCATCTGAGTAAAGAAATTGCTTTTCATTGAGATCTAACTTGTTTAGATGCACATCAGGAAACAAAACAACTTAGGCCTACAAAGTATTATAAGACACTTTGAAAGCTCAGGATACAGATCTTATTTGACCTCCTACACAAATTGTGTGGGGTTTTGGTTTGTTTTTTTTATTACATATAATTAAACCTTTTGCARATTAATGTGACCTCAGGAGCTCTATTACTGCTTCAAAATAAAACAATTCGGAAAACATCCCCTAGGAAATTTGGATCAAGTTACTGCAGCATGCAAATGTAGCCCATTTGCTGAGTCTGAAGTTCTAATACAATTTTCCAGTCAGATTCATGATTCAGCAACTGCAGTGCTCAATGCTAGTGCTGCAGCTGACAATTATGTGAGCTTGTCTAAATGCCAGAGGGAATTGTTTTCTTGCATCATTTAGCATTTTTGCCTATTCTGCAGAGTACTGAGTCTTAATGAAACAACTTCCTTTATATGTTACGTGAAACTATTTTTCTTCTTCAGTGGAAGGAAACAAAACAGCATATTTCAGTAATCACATTGCAATGTAATTGTTTAATTCTGCCCTAATGTGTCATATATTATATTATTTGAGATTCTCTATAGCAAGGGCAAAATAATAAACTAGACATCTAATACTTGGACAAACAACAGTCCAGACTTTCTGAAAGCATGAAAGCAACTGGAATGCTTGCTTGCCTCCACTGTAAATGCAGATATAATTCACACATAATAAGTTTACAAGAAATATTCTGTCATTTCTATCAAATATGAAAAAAAGTAATTCCGTGAAAATATAGTTTGTAACCTTCCTAGGAACCTTCCTGTACTCATTTTGTTACTACAAACAAACAAAAAGGCTGATCTAGTTCCCTTAGGGCTGAACTATGTTGCATAAGTTTAATCGGGCGTTGAATCAATAGCCCATGGCACTGAATTCAATTTGGGAGCTAGTTTGACAAACATAATTAATTGGATGTCCAGCAATATGCTGATTTTGTAATAACTCCAGAGGTTAAGGTTTCAGTTAAATTTTTCATTCTCTGTTTCACAACTGTATAATTCTTGCAAAGGAAAGTCACTGCAAGATTTTTGGGTTTGTTTAAATTTCTCACATTACCATTATTCTTTCTCCTTGCACTTTGTGCTAAGGACACATAAATAATTAATGAAGACTAATCTGATGGTGACTTCAACCCCTCCACCTCCTACATTTTACGAGATGTAATTGTTCTGTCAGTAATGGATCATCTTCACTACTACCACCTACAAATGCCTACTCCTCACCCCAAAACACAGCTTTGCTTTTTTGTACAATTCCTCTTGTATTACTGAGATATCCGTAAAACATGAGATCACAGTAACCTTCTATGTATGGAAAACCACATCTGATGTTTTTAAGTCTTGCAAAAYATCTTTTCTCTTTTCTTTTTTTAACATTTTATCGGCATTGTTCMCTCAGAAAGACAATTTAAGAACACAATACCTTAGAAAACTTTGGTTTTCCATCTTCATAGTGAATCTCCACATAATTGGAAGATAACAAGTCACTATCAAAGAGAGGATAAATAAAGATGAGAAAAATCTGAGTACTCTTTCTACTGCTATCGGTAGGTCCGGGGTTTTTTGTTAGAATTTTCAAACCATTTTTATTTTCCTCGTACGTTAGTTTAAAAAAATCAGGCAGTTTTTGTTCAGTAAATGGTTTGATGGTGCACTGAAAGTCAGAGTGCGTTACAGAGGAGGGAATTTCCTTCTGCAATCTAATCCCCTGTATTTTAGCTTTACACTTAGATTCTAAATATGCCCAAAAATACCCCATGGCTTTAGAATTTTGCTTGCTGACAGTAGCTGACAAAATCTATGTTTAGTTCATTGCCATTTTCAAATAAGTTTTACATTTTATCTAGAAGTTAAACAGAGTATATGTACGGCTGAACAAATAAATACACTGTTGTTATGAAGACAAGAGTGTATACTCACTTTCAAACTGCAAATACTCAGTTTTTTTCCCAAAAGCAGTAATGTGCCTTAAAAAAAAAACCACAATGCACAGCCCAAAACACTCTTATACTACCCCTTTTCTTACTTTCACTTTTTATTCTCAGATACCTTTCTTACTCTTATTTTCTTCCTGACTCTGGCAAGACAAATTCCTGAAGCATAAAATTTTCCCATACTGTGTAATTTACAGTTCAGATTTCTTCCTYTTTTTTTTGACTAAGATTGTATAGCCTACACATATCCTGTGATAACCTCAATGCCCCATTCACATCTCACCACGTTACAATCAGGGTTGCAGCATGATGCCCAGGGAGAGCAAAGCAATTAAATATATTAACTGGCCCCACCAAACATGCAAGATAAGCATTTTACTCAATGTGATCCAGAATTCTTTGCATTTTTGAAGCTTCTAATGTACCCTTACAACTAAAAAAAAAAAAAAAATCATTAAAGGGTCTGAGAGTGGTACATACATCAAAACAAAACTATCATTGCTAGAAATTAAAAACTTGATTATAGAAGTCTGGTCTGACAAAATAGCTCTGATGGGAATTCATGACTAACAACAACCTATGATAATGGGTATCTCAAACTCAGATTAGACTATTAGCAATCCTGATAATACTTTAACTCTGGGAACTCCTGGCTCATAAAATCAATTCTTCATGCCGCATTTATCAGGCACTACACTTGTTAGAGACTGTCCTGCAGAAGTCAGTTACCAGTGGTTTTCTTAAAAGTCCTTGTTCATGAAACTCAGAGAGCACACTATGGGCCTGCAAAACCAATGCAAATAGCCCTGAATAACTGAAGTCTAATAATTTGTCTTAAAAGTCACTTCAAAGGCAATATTAAAAAGATATATTTTTAAAGTGCAGATTTAATAATAAATTCAGTTACATAAAATCATTTTAACTTTCTCTATTTGTATCATAGTGAGCTATAAACTTTCTGCAGAAAATACAAATGCTGTATAAACAGTGTAAGTGCTTGACTACAATGCAAACATTCACTTCTTCAATATGGCAAGATTTGAAGTTTCTAAAAAGGCATACATTTACWAAACAATTAAACTTTAGAGTGTTGATAATGTCCTTTTCTTCTTTGAATTTTTCATACTTGTTATGAAGCATAAAGACTACCATTCTCAGTACTTGATGGGAAGAGTACAGACAAGGCTACTGGTAACTGACACAAGAAAGAAAGTTGAAAATTCTAATTATGATACAAGTATTAAAAAAAAAAATCACCGAGAATGATTAAACACAAGAACTATGCTCAACGTGATGGAGCTTATAAATGGCTAGTATTGGAGAGAGTAGTCTAGGACTGAAAAATTCAGCAAAAAATGTTCCACTACTACTGCAAAAAGACAGGAAGGATAAGGAAGTTTGTTCTATATTTTGCTAAAACTCCAGGAATAAAAACAGCTGGAAAAATACACATAAAACTGCTACTGGAAATTTCCCCTACCAAAACTTTTACCTGTTATTAATGCTGACAAATCTGACAAAAGACATAAAGAATTATTTCAGGAAAAGAAAAAAAAGGAATGCTTAACCAAAATAACTTTCAAACATTTTTTCCTACACAAAAGACATACACAGAAGAGCACTGTAATTTCACCAGGAGGTGTGATGGGAGTCTTTATGCAAGAGGCATCAAAAAGAAAGGACTAGAATACACTGATTAAGAGCTTCTGTAGAAGTACAATTGCCTGAGGAATGAGGTACGGAGCTCATGCATAAAGTAGGTGTCTCCTCAGCACAGAATAACTCTTCTTCCTTCATTATCATTTACAAAATGCCTAAATTTACGTCTGAAAGGCAGACTTGAGTTTTAGAAAATATATTTGCATCTCATCTACACTGGACTGTGTTTTGCCACCTTTGATCCATTTTGAGCCTATTTACATTTTGATTAGGGCAGAAATGTATCCAGTACAGCAAATTTATTTTTCAATATGATAAGCACCAGAAACAGTGCAAACTCTAATTGAAACAATTGTCAGTCATGATCACATCAGACAAAAATCTGTTTAGGTAGTGACACACTAGTATGATCCTTTACAATGAATGCATCAAATTGCAACATGTTGAATGAACTCATGACAAAATAATTTGTCTGCTGTGTCCTCTTCTATAGTTCCTTCCACCCTGCCTTGTCTTAGATAATTCTTCTTATTAAGCTGTCCTGCATCCCTGGCTCTTTTATCTGAGTTACACTGAGAAATGCAAAATGAGCAGCAAAGGGATATGCCATTCCTAGTAGCTGCTGCCTTTGAAGGCATAGGCCAGCTGTTAAAGCAAGCAGCAGATGCTTTCTGAAGAACTCACATCCACTTCCCTGGCACGTACTTCACTGCTGATGTCTTCATTAGCAGGAGAGTTGCAGAGTGAAAAGTGGCTTACCTCAGCTGGCATCTAACTATCCTGATGAAGAGAATTGATTTGGGTAGGTAAAGGCTATAAAATGACTAAAAGACATCTCTTATACAAGTAAGCAAATTAGCTTCTAGGAACCTAGTAGACAGCCTGCAGAAAATCAGAGTACAGCTGAATTACTTTTCTTGCACACTTCTTAAAATATCTTTACACTACACCCATTACCAGGCAATAATTTACTAAGTATTCTGAAATGTTTCAAGCTCAGTACCCAGTGTCTGAGCAACTTAGTTTAGTTGAATTATTTAACAGAACACCCACCAGATGCTTTTGTCCATTTGACAGATATAGTTCAGTAGCACATAAAAATGTGAAAAACAAAACCTTGTTGCAACGTTTTGTTATATCATCAAGGCACTGTCATCTAATGCAAAGGCCATCTACARCCTTGTTTCTATTAACAGTTTCAATTATATTCACAAGTTTTGTGGAATTCATTGTTCTTATGGGAATTTATTATTAAGTTTCTAGTATGCATTTACATGAGTCTTTACTTGGCTGTTGTCTTTGAAGCTGCTCTGACAAGAGCATCTCTAAGGAATAAATATACTGCTAATATTTGTTATTTTTTAAAAAAAGAGCAAGGTTTACTACTTTTTGTTACATTATCTTGAAGGAGCTTAAAAAATCGGAACATTATACTGTGGATCAAGCAATTGTGTTTACAAGTAATTAAAAGAAACAACTGATGATGCAAATGTATAGGTTAATTTTTTCATAACTATGGAATCAGAGGAAGTCCTTGTGACTGCTGAAAAGCTGTCGGCAGAGAAGCCTTCTAACTCTCCCAGCATTTTCGTGAGACTTYTCTCTTTCTCTCTTTTCCCAGGCAAAACTATTATAAACAATCGTAGGAGTTTTTGTAAATTAATTAAGCTTTGTGCAGCTGCACTTTGCTATCATTTTTGCTTAGATAAATATTTTGGAATAGGTGGTGTTAGAATTGACCAATGAACTTGGTAGGTGGCTGACCAAGGGTCCAATAGACTCTTGACATTTCTATAAACTTCACACAAGCTAAGGGATATAAGCCGCTCTGTAAATAATAAACTCCACATCGCTTTGTTCTCCCTGGACTCTGTGTCGTRTTTCTTGGGACACTTGCGACAAGTCCTCACTCACTTCTGCTACTAATACCATAATGATTCTGTAACAGTAAACAGTATACTTATTTAAAAATAATTTCTTGCATGGTCTTGCTGTTCTTGCTTGGTTTTACTTCATTTGTCTTTGAGGTRGAGAAAAGGATGACCTGACCACAAATTTATCAATTGAAATTACCTAGGTGATCCCTCAAGAGGCCCTCAAATTGTGAAAAGGTCTCCAAAAAAATCTGACAGGAAAGTATGTAATAGAATGGTTTAGAATATTCATATAGAATGGTGCAGAAAATGGTCCAGATGTTTTTTTGCATCAATCTGTCTCCCTCAGTGCAAGAAACCCCGATTCAGTTGAAGAGAGTTCAGGAAACAAATTCATGATCCTTTCTGTAGCTATGTCCTGAAGCTCTCCCTCCGAGAATGCAACATGCTGTATTTTATTGGCTACTTCAGCAAGCATTTTGAAGGTAGCAGTATGAAGAGTTCTTCAGAATATTAACTGTTGGTCAGTTTTCACCATGTTTTTGTTTACCGTCACAATGAAGATTTTAACAAGTGCTATGCAAAAGGATAGGAAGACACACACAGCTAGACCATATTACAGAAGATGAGTTCTATGCCATGGAAAACACTTCAGTGCAATTTGCTATGACAGAAGTTTTCTGGGAGAGCAATTGACAAAATAAAGATTTCATTTAAACAATTATTCAAGTTTACTCAGTATTGCCTTTCAATTGATCCCTTTTCTTTCCTCACCAGCTTGGAAAAGTTATCAGTAAGAATTTTATTAACCTGTAGTGTAAGACTGAGGGCTGCCACCTGTCTTTGCCAGAACAGTCTCATCCAATGGTAACAGTATCTGCTAAAGCTTCCTTCATTTAAAGAAAAGGGTTTTAGATACAAGAGAAACTTGTGTTTCTTCTCCTCTTCAACAGTTCACTGAATGCACCACATGTTCTGGTAGCTCATGTCTAATGATAACAGTCCAATTTTAAAACAAGTCTTTCCATAAAGGAAAAATCCAACCAGATGTGGGTATAGGGTTTTTTCCATTATTATTTTATTTCTAATACCAAAAAAGAGTGGAATAGCTTATTTATACTTACAGAGAGCTGACTTGAACACCTTCAGATTAGATTAATGACTATAACAGAATCAGAGATACATTTTGGTATTCCAGCAACCTGAAAGTTTATTTTGGTTGCCTTAATCCATGCTTCCATGTTGAACTATACTGCACAGCTTTAGGTCTGTCATTGAATCAAGTTAAATTCAGTTGTATAAGCTCCTAGGGGCTTGTTTGATGAACTTAATCATATAGCAGGCATACACAGGCTTTATACTAGCTCCAAATGCAACGATTTCATCCTGACTACAAAACAATCTGAGATGACGGGAATTCACTTGACCATAAACATCTCAATATTGACAAAACTGGACTGTATCAGAAACAGACTGAAACACCTACTCGATTGGCAAGATAACAGTTCACCATTACCAAGGTACAGTGGTTACGTGTGTGAGTAAGAAGATAACCTACAAAAGGATGTATCAAGTCAGACAGCTGCTTAGTATATTGTCTGACAGCAAACATTGCTACACATGTAGCAATCTTTCCGGGAGTTTCTCAGCATCCAGTGATCTGTGACACCAGGATTTTGTAAACYAGAGTTAATATAATTATTTTCAATGGCTCTCAGTAAATTTCTTCTCTCTAAGTTCTTCCAGTTCTTTAATTCCTATAAATAATTTAATATGTACAGTATCCTGTAGCAAGATTTACATTTTAATTATTTTTGTGAGAAGCGCGTTCTTTCAAACTTTCTCCTGCATCTGATGCCTGAAATTGTTACACGGGAAAGAGGAGGCAGCAACATCCTCATCCTGCCACACAGAATTTTATAGCATTGTCTATTTTCACAGATGGGTATTTGCCTTCCCAAGGCTTGTCAACCCTAACAATCCACCAAGCCATGGCTGTGGTTGCATCTCAACTGACAGACATTCAAAATCCTGTTCAGATGGATGAGAGATCCACACTTAATTAGATCCAGGATCAGGAGTGCACAGAATAAAGTTTTCACTCCACAAGCAAGTGGTCTGACAAGTGGTACTTTTTACAGGGACATGTAGAGAGAGGATAAGAGGGAATGGCTCTAAACTGAAAGATGATAGATTTAAATATAAGAAAGGAATTCTTGTCTGTGAGTGTGGTGAGGAGTTTTCACATCTGCCTCTAAGAGTGTTTGCACATGAAATGCCCACTGAGACAAATGATAACTTCTAATAGTTTGCCTCCAGCTCTGGGAGTGGCAAATACAGCAGTAAAGCCCTGTTATCAACAGCTGAGAAATTCAAGACTGCACATACAGGAGGGTGCACACATCGCTGTAAAATCCTGAGTTTCTTCCATTTCATCTGTAAGAAATTTTTAAAAGCTGACTAGAGTTAAATTTTTCATAGTATTATCACATTTAATTTAGCTTGTGTATCTTACAGGATCCATTTAGTACCCGAAGTGTTTAAGGGTTTATTTAAGAAAATATCATAAATACTCAAAGTTTCCTTCTGAAAAATTGTGACTAGTTCTCACATTTCCATTTAAAAAGAATTTTGAAAAAGACCCAAGAATCAAATAGTTTCCCAAATAATTCAGTTACTGTCATACTGTTTTTTCAAATCAGGCTAACAATGTAACCTCCTCTGGGACCATTCTCAAGTTAATTCAGTCCTACAGAAACATACACCACAAAGACTAAACACCAATTATAAGCTTTAAACTATTAGATAAAATTTGCTGTAATGTTGGCTCACTTCACAAAAGAATCTGACTTTTCACAGTAGTCATCATCTTTTAATGTCTCAAATATTTAAGTCATGTTACAGTCAAATGCAGTGGGGTTGGGTTTTTTCAGTTCATGTCAAAGACACCAAATATCTTTTATATGACATCTTCATTGAGAAGAAATCCATTTTCCTGGAAACGGAGGGAAAAAAAATATATAGACTGGTTTTGGTGATTTTTTTCTCCCCTTCCYACAGAATTCTAAATTTTGAGGCAACTTATCAGTAGGAAGGGAAGGAAATTTTTCTCTTTGGTTTTTACCTTCTGTCTCTGTCCAGCTCATTCAACTAATTCCCTATTCGTTGGATGTATCTCAGCCACCACAGTCCCAGTGGGTGAAGGTTCTAGTATGGCCTCAGCCCYATATGGTGGTGGAAACTTCTTTATTTAGAGGCTGGTACTAGCCCATGGCTGAAAACTGCCAGAATATACAGCCAACTTCCTTCATCACTAAAAAAGCAGCAAGTAGACATTTTCAATTCACTGCTTTTGATAGCATTGCTCTTTAATGTGTTTTAGTACTACACCAGAACATAAAAACTGCTACCTTTTAACACGACATTAAAAGTTACCTGCAAAAACTCCTGTCTTTTAGCAGAAGAACAGCAAGCTGAAAGCCTTTTACATGTTGGTGGAAATGACATCACTAAAAACTAATTTGCTAGCACCTTGCAAACATTTGTTTGTGTATATAACGCATCAATATAAAATAAGAAATTGGTCAGATATATTARGATCATGGATTACCCAAATATATTGTTACAACACTATTGTTTGAGTAAAAAAGTTAACTTACTGAAATTAATGAACACTTTAAAGTATTTTTATATAAATTGTGGTTTATGACAATGCATAGGGAATTTATTGAGTTTGGGCAGACAATCGTAGCTGAATTATAAACCTAACTTTTGAAATGGGATTGTTACCCCACTAGTGCCCTACAATCTTCCATTTTTGTACTAAGACTATTAACTAAAATCATTATTTAATCCATTACAGATTAGAAAAACTATTATTTTTTGCATCAAATTATTTCCACAATCAACATATCTGCAATTATTATGCATTGTCATAACTGGCATCACACTGACAGCCTGAAACTGGTCAAAAATTCAAGTGTAGCAACAGGCAAGATGTCTAAAATTTCAGAGTAACCGACCTTGTTAAAGAGTTCAAAACTGATCTTTTTCCCTGAGTCTTCTTTTAAGAAAAAGCTACCAACAAATCACCTTTAACATAACAGATTATACTTCACTTGGTTTAGGCCTTGTTCAACTGCAAAGTTGGTTACCCATTCAAATTCCATACAAATCTTACATGTGAATTCTCTCTGCACATTGCGTTCAAGGGCTTGAGGGGCTTGTATTTCCTTCAAGCTGTTTATGCCATTGCACCACGGCAAGATGGAAGACAAAGTAAAATTTTATAGTAACATGCTCCATAAACTTTCAGATTGCCACCTGTTCTTCTTACAAAATCCTGACAGTTATTAATGAAAGTGAATATCCAGTTTTCTTCACTGCCCAGTTATATTTGCTGTGAAAAAAAGAACATTTGCAACATAGAAGGTAGGCAATCACACAGATCCCAACAGAGGTAAAGAAAACTTAAAACTAGAACCAGTTTGTGTGTAACAACCATCCTTGATTTTAGGTTTATATATTTGTAGAACATTCAAAAAACCCCACAGGAACAAAACCAAAACACACAGAATATGTACAGTGTAGGTGGCATTAACTCACCTTAGAGCCACTGATACAAATATATATTCAACATATACAAGTGTATTCCTGGATTTTGAATTCATATTCCACAGGCGACTGGATTATTTTGGCCAATAGCATGTAACAGCTCCAGTCTGGCCCAGTTGTTGTGCCTTTTCTTCTGACTAGAAATTAGCAATACCAGTATGCCAAATAAAACTCATCATAATCCAACAAAGTAGCAAAAGGCAGCATTTTGCTGAACACATAAATGTAAGCGAAATACAAGAATGGGTCTTTTTCAAATCATTGTCTATGGGTATTTACAATTTATGTTACAAGTTTTAGAGTATTATGTCCAGTCAAAAAGTAGGACAGGTTTTTGAAGTAATTTTCTGGAGCAGAACCAGATAAACAGTCAAATGTTTATGAGTGAAAAACCACTAAGAAAGCTAGGAGAAACCCTAATGTATAAAGAGGCAAGCATTGGGGATATCAGTAAGGCATCTGAACATCCTGCACCTTATATATAGATAGTAAGAACATTCCTGATACCCCAAGAGCAGAACTTCTTCATCTAAAGTGCACAGCAATTCAGCTCGCTCTCTCTTTTTGGAGTGAAAGGCACTGCATTTCTTGATTGCTGAGAAAGGAGTTGCAATTGGAAAAAATACATACATTTACTTTCTTTATGAACAATTTGTTGCTAAAAATAAGCAAGGACAAATAGCAGGACTGGACAACAAGTAACATTACAAGGATAGGGGGAAAGTAATAGGTTTGCAATGTTATTTGGATAACAGCCACTGAGATGAGACTCGGACAGGAAATGCAACCAAAACCCTAATGAACAGGAGATAAGAGTTCTGGTCTTCATTATTATCTCTGTTAGGTCACTGACCAATGGGTCATGGACGAAGCCACTCGGGCATGGCCTTGAAGAGGCTCAACCAGAACTTTAGAATGGATAAGAAGTGGTAAACATCGTTATTTGTCTCCTTGGAAGGAACAAACTTATCTCAGGATGTCTGCAAGGACTTGGGGATATGCGCAAGCATTTTTATGGAACATTCAGGGAACGTGCCGAAGGTAGGGAAGGCGAATCAGGACAGAACAAGTGTTGGAAAATGGAAAGGAAGCAGCATAAAAAAGGAGTCATTAGTGTAAGCTGCCAGACAGTAGGTTGTTTGGCACAGCCCTGCACCTGATCACTGCTCTCTATCCTATGTTAAATCCTACTTGTAATACTCCCTTTGTGACTTTGCTCTTTATTCTGCATAGGTGCGATCTGCAAGAAAGCTTGAGTCAAGAACTATAAGAAGACCTATATCTGGAAAGGCTAAGGCCTAAGACAGTGACCAAATAAGAGACCTCAAGYCTAGGCATCAATGTTGGATGAATTTAAGGCCTGTGTTAACATTTGYGTCAGTGAACGTTGGCCTGCCTGTGAATCAGGAGAGGGCTGGTGTACCTTTCACCAGCAAACTTTCAATTCTCAAGAGCTGTACAAAAACTTTATCAGGCTGTTTGTCTTCTTATTCACCTAAGTCCTGTCAGTATGTTTAGCAAYGGCAAGCAGACTCAGAGGAGAAATTCCCTGTAGCTTAGAGGCCGCTAAATATAGGTTGCCTTCACAAATATGTCATGATTATCCACTGGAATTACTATGCACATGTCCAACCCTTGTAACACAGCACAATCTTGCACTACACCGTAGCTCTTCCAGAGCCTAGAGAACACCCAGTTATCATCAAGCCTTCTTTCTTCAATTCTGTGTGACATTCCCAGCCTTCACACTAATTAATCTTTGGCCAGCCACTCAAGATTTCACATAACATTTTGAAATATGAAAATGCAAGAGCAACCTAAGCTGAAAATTATGCATGGATGAAGGAAAATATTTCCAATTCACCTTTACAGCAAAATATCTGATGATTAGCAGCCAAGCAGCAAAATACACAAATATCAGTTTTGCAAATTTTTTAAAGCCATAACTTGCTGCTTTGAAAAGCTATTGGATTTAATAAGCTTGCATCTTTATCCCTAACAAAACTTCCATTACGTGACAGTTAAGACCAAAATAAGACATCATATGAACCTCAAGACCAGAGGAACACTTTTTTAAACCCGTATGCAATTGTTTCTGTAAATTTGTTTCTCCTTTTTTAAGCATGCTCAAAGTCTCAAGGGCAGTAGAAAGGGCAAATGCACTTTTGAGCATTACTGCAGATAATTTTACTTGTCCAGTATTTAGCATTGATTTTATATTTCTACCTTATTCTTAAACTTTTTCGATGTAAACTTTCAGTGGCAAAAAAACTTCATTACAATTTTTAGAAAACAACATAGTTCCATACCTTCAGCAATGGATATAGAAGTATGTAGGATATAAACAACTAAACTACCACTGCTCTACAGACCCAAGGATTACGTAAAATTGTCTTACAGGCAAACAGACTCTAGCTGCACCTTTCAGTACAGCCACACCATTAGGATTCCCATCTCATCAGGAACTTCATGATTGTAGTGACAATAGCATGTTTTCCAGATCATTAAAGATGAGCCATTCATACAAGTATGCACAGTATTCCTACACACTGACTTGTGCAACTAAAACATCTCATGACAACTCATCAATTAATAAAAAAAAGCACAAGAAAATCCATCTTTCAAACACTACCAGTACTGGAATTTCTCCATCTACCATAATTCATTTTACCATGAACAATAAAATTTTAAAGGTATCTATTTTATGTGTATCAGCAAGAGTTACTGTTACCTCATAAAAAATGTTAAATGTTATTTTATATTAATAAACTTGGATAATAGCATCTTTTTTCAACAGATCTTGGAATATTACATGCCCTGACCTTGTACCGTAAGTTAAAGATAATAAGAGCAGGAACGAAAGAAACCTCAAATCATGCACTTACTTATTCAGTGTGAGGTCAAGGATGAATTTAGAGCCAAACGCCTCAATCTGGAAACTTGCCTGGGCCAGATGTACAGCCTGTAAACAGGAACACAAAATTGTCAAAAGATTCACTGTGTTTTATATGCAACAAATGTGACTGTTAAAAATGAAGTTATACAAAACATGCTTATTTTCATGAATCTCATAGGCATATGAGAGCATTTGCCCTTGTACCAAATTCTGGTTCAAAAGGATTTTCCTTTTTAGAGAGAAGCCAATGGTACCCGAAAAGCATGCTTTCAAATACACTCTCATTCCTTGCAAAAAGAAAAAAAAAAGAAAAAAGTTTCCCACAAAAGTCTATATTTTGCCATAACCAGATGGCTATGTAACAAAAGCATAAGTAATGTAGTATACTGTTCTTTTAATTAAGTTATTGCATTAAAAGGCCTGAAACAATTGAAGAATTTTTAATACACACTTTCAAATATGAAAATCATGGCAAGGCTCATATTACACACTACGAAAATCTCCTTCAGAATAATCCCTTCACAATTAATGGCATTGTAGCTAAACCAGTATACAGAATACTGATGCTGCTCAACATACAACAAAAACAACATTAGCTTGTCTTGCATAGGGAGTTAAGTTCAACTTTCAGGATATTCAGCTCTTGTCAGATACGTACCTTGTCAGAAAAACTGTATTCTTTATTTTTCTCTATACTGTTGTAACAGTAGCCAAAGACATTTAAAACACGCTTATCTGTTTTCTAGAAATGTAAGGAGAAGAGATGATCCAAGAATTTCTTTTTGTGAAGACACTGTTCCAGCAGGGTTGAAGAGATTAGATCTGAATTTCATAGCATCTCTTTACTGATAAAGTTCTAATCAAATCATGCTTACTTATACACTAATTTGATACTCTATTAATAATTACACAAAGTTGGAATATTATGACTAAGCCCTTTGGTCAAAAGACAAAAAAAATAGTATTTTTTTATTAAACACCATGATTAATCATCAGCTATGTCACAGAAACTATAGCAAATTCTAGCTAGTTTACAGCATAACTTAAACAGTATGAATGTTAGCTTTTACAGCCCAAAGGTCTACAGTTTTGTCCTCCTTTGGAAATTTTTCCACAAGGGATAAGCTCTTTATGTTTCTCTTCCATTCTTGCACTACACAAAGCAGCACCAATTTTCATCTTCTTTCTCAGCAGTTACTCATCATCTTTCAGAAAATTCAATATAATTTTTTTAAAAGTTGCTATTGTGACTAAAATCAGCTGTGACATTTCCTGTATTACTTTATCCTTCTTTGCTGCCAGAATTATAATTTCACTTTCAATAGTCATAGAGCTTTGTTGTCAAGCTTCTTTTTTTTAAAAARAGTCATGTACTTACAAAATATTTTAAATACCTTTAAACAACCTCTGAACTAAAGCTTGATTTTGTCTATTAAAAATAAAATTACTTTAAACAAGAGTTTAAAAAATAATATTGCTGGCTGATATCTAAAATAATACAGAAGCAAACCAGTATGAAGCTTTTTCTCTGTTCTATATTTTGGTAAATGTGTATTGTTRTCTCACCAGTTCACCAATTTGCTAACACCAGCCTGGCAGAACTGAGTTTACAGCTGCTCTGAATCAGCAAAGCAAAACAGCTTAGGTATAAAGACAAACAGGTGGCATGATCAAGAGAGAACCTGCAAGGATGAAAGCTGGCATGTACATTAAAAAAAAAAAGAAAAGAAAAAGCAGAGAATCTCAGGTTAAATATGTGCCTAGAAGGAGAAACTTTTCAGCCCCAGCTCCACTTTTTTTTGAGAGTGAAATCAAAGAACAAGTGTCACAAGGAGCTTTCCAAGCACCTGTTCGTAACAAAAACCTCATTATATTTCCAAAACACACATGTAAGAATGTATTTTTTTAAAGCATGAAAACTTGTTGCAGGAAAAGGGTTGCAATTAGTTTTATGCCATAAAGAATCCACTTAAGAGTTACACAAGCTACTGCTTTGAGTCTCCTCCACATGTAATATTTACTTTAAATGATGTGTCTTCATATATATGTCACAAAAGATATTTCAATATTAGCTACCTGGAAAATTTACAAAAGCATGAACTGTTCCATTAAGATCATTCTCAAACATGAGAAAGCTCTCCCTAGGCATCCGCTACTGATTTTAGTGACAGCTATATGGATGACTAGTCTGATCTGCTATAGCTTTTCTATGGTCCAGTCAAGCCCATTCAATGATACCTGTGTATCACCATTCAAGTTTCTGAGCCATCAACCATGTATTCATTATTTTTCTGCAATTTCAAATTATTAAAAGTAATTTGTATTCTTGGTCTGCAATATCATAAAACCCCTTCATCTTGTAGAATTAGGTACAGCAACATTGCTATTTCCGAAAACAACTACTTCTGTGTATAAAAACACTACTTGCTGTCTATTAGTGTGACTCACTAACAGATGTAGCCTGTACACAAAGCAATTGTAAAGCAGCTGACACTAATTGATGCCCTGCAGTAGGGCATGTTCTCCACCAAACTCAGTTCAAACCATACCTTACAAAAAGAACACTGGATTTTAAATCTTACAGTTCAGCAAAACCACTGTTTTGAATTCAAGTGAGTGTGATACTCTACTGCTGCAGCAAATATCTGTATTTGTTAAGCTCTGTATCTAATCTGTTAAGCCAGTTTAACAATAGATAACCACCCATGAAAGCCATAAGCCAGAAACCAGGTGAAGGTAACAAGACTAAAGTATCCAACCCTGAAACCAATTTTTTTCCTGCAAYGAGTTAGCATAGAAAGCTACCAGTGAGTTATCACCGGGTGTTTTAGGCATTACAACCATCGTATACCACAGTGATGGGAGGAAATATTTCAGAACATTATCTGTGCCATTCTGTTATCCACCTTATAATTTCACTGTATTCTCTCATCAGCTACTGTGTACTACAATGCCTGAAGTATAATCTGAAAGTGTTCTCCTCATTGGCATAGAAATATAAATTCAAACAAGAATATAATATAGATCAGCATATATTTTGAAGAATATATATATTTTCACAGGAAAAATATTAAACATCATCATCTTGTGTGACTTGCACACGTGCGTATGCTCACACTTGCATAAGTATTCTTTATTTGCATAAAGAGAAGAGCAAGTTCCTTCATCCATGTTTGCTTATCATCTAAAAACCTCTGCAGAGGGTCCTGCTTTGAGAGTTATTCCAATGGCAAAGCTCCAAAATTATTTAAAGTTTTTCTTCAGCAAAGACTTACTGATGATGTATAGAGATGTATATGAAGAAAGGTCTGAGTCTTTCAAATTTTTCCTGTCCCCATACCCAAATTTTTGAGGAAAAAAAAACAGATAAAAGATCTTTTTTTTCACTGGAAGCTCAGATTACTAGTGTAGTCACTGTAATAAGAGATTCTTCATACCAGGGACATTGTAAGAGTGCTGTAGGTGCTTGTGCAGAGAAGTAGGTCTCAGGGTTTTTTCCAAGCTAAAAATCCATATACTTGAAGAACTCCAGTTTCTTTCAAATCAGTCATTAACTTATATTAAGTTTCAAGATAAAAATGGCTGTAACTGGAATCTCAGTTCTACTGATCTGTTTCACAACTTGAATGCTTTCATTGTTTTCATTATCGCATTTGGGAATCATTTTTCCATAATTCACTTTTTTCAGACTTTCTGGAATTTTACAATCATCATCACCAAAAGTAAATTACTATATTGGTTTTACTTTCTTTGCAGTAAAACTATGCCAAATTTAATAATGTGTTATCCCTTCAAAAATACTAAGTTCTGTCACAAGTCTTTAAACAAAAGTAACGGCAATATTTAACTGGCTGATGGTAGCTATGCGTCTTTCTCTATATTCACACAGATATGATCTCCAAAGGATAAGCTCATTGCTTTTAGAAATCTATTTTTGCATACAGTTCTGCTGACTAAAATAATGGCCAAAAGCTACCTCTCTCAGTTTAGAAGCTGAGCAAGGGGTTTCATCACTCCCATTTTGGAAGCAGAAATTTAAGTTAGATTTAGATGGATTTTACACCATTAAAACATTTTTTGCTCTAGGCCTTCATTTTGATAATAGCACAAGTTTTGTCACAAATCAGCGTGACTTACTATATATTAGTTCCTTACCCTGCTTTTAGCTTGTTGGCCTATCCTCACACTTCATACAGAAACCATCCTTCTTTTAGCATTTGTTTACCTTCTACTACCTGGCACATATGCCAAGACAACCTTCCACTACTCCTTGGAAATAAAGCATCTCATATCGAAACAGCATACATAAATGTCATAGCAGTATGTGAAAACTTATGCTTAAAACATACGACATTTCAGAAAACCACCTGTTAATGATTTGTCTTYGGTCTTTAACAATTAGCAATAGAGGTGTTACTTTGATGCACTTGAACCCCAAGCCTTGAAGACTGGTCTTTGAAAAAACGGTTGTGGGCATGTGAACAAAGACCCAGATCTGCCTCTGGAAGCAATCCTACTGTTGTGCATCTAACCCCAGGAGCCAGAACCTACCATTCTCTCCCAACAGGGCAATACTTAGATATCCCTCTGTAGTGACACTGGCCTCCAAAGCCATACCCCTCCTGAGGTTTTTCTCAGAAAACTCTACAAAGTAYTGCATCCATACTTTGGACCACTTTTCTGCAGTACCCAGCTCCCTACAAATGCTAGAAAACCTATAAAGTTAATTTATTTTTATTTTGGAACAAGGCATAACAAGTACAAGTGTTGTGCTACCTAACACTTAGGAACTGAAACCTTTTATAGGTTATTGTGTGAAGCTCATGAGAAGACTCAGAAATATATTTTTAAAAAAGAAGAATTTAAAAAGTAGTAGAAATAACACGACCTACATTACAGATAAGAAACAAAGATCTAGATCTAGCTGAAGTTGTCATAAGGAAAGTCTCCTACTTCCAGAAACCAAAGACAGGAAGACCAATCTCAATCCTCCTGTTGGTAACTGCTGAAGACACAGAGTCAAGATAAGCCTTCTGCATTAATATAAATTCAATACAGAATAGAAAAAAATTCAAAGTACCCACAATCATCCATTTACAAGCAGTGTAAATTAAAACTGCACCACAGCTTTCATTCAAAAATCTGGGAAAAAAAAAAAAGCAAAGCTAGCTGAAATACTACAAAAATTCTTCAACAATCAAGCCACGTGAACTTCATTCATTATTTTGACCAGTTTTCATTACATGGAGATTAAAAGTGAAGACCTGGCCTAAAATTGGCAAGTAAAGGGAAGACTAACTGGTGCATAGGATTTTTATCTGGATTTTTAGCAAGAATTCACGATGCCATCTCTCAAGAGTTTACCAGTTGTGACCTTTTCTCTTTTGCAAAAAAATACCTGCTTTTTCTTCAAAACCACTTCCTTTCCAAAGGCAAACAGTTGTTTTCTTTCCATCTTAAGGATGCTTTCCTGCTCAACTTTCATATGCCACATACTAAAATGACATAGAGGATTGAGACAGCACTGTATCTCAATCTTTAAAGCAAGGCAACATAGCAAAAAATATTGCATTCAGGAATATTTTCTTTATATAAACRACAAACAGCTGACCTGACCAGAAACTGGAGTTTCACCCCACAAAAAATAGCCCAAAACAAATAACACCTTTTGGGAGAAGGTGGAACATCTTCAAAGTCAAAAGTACTCTTGCTTATTTTTTCCTCAGTCTTTAGGGTCTGCAAAACAGTTTTCTTAATGCCCTCTTCCTCCCCAAAATTACATTAACAGCTTAGAATTACGCACAAAGACAAGGCTTCTTTACAGCTTCTGAAAACTTCTGGTTCAGAAACYGTTCAGCAGATACAGTCTTCCTTCATATGCACCTAGTTGGAGCTATTTTCCACTCAGAATTTGCTAAGGTTGCCATGAGCTATGTTTCTCCAGCAATCCTATCATCTTCAGATCACACCTTGTATTGCAGGATTTTTCCCTCTGCTGACCACCGTAAGGATCTGTCCTAGCCTTTTGTGACAAGTTGTACCCCATGCAGACTTCCTGCTAGGTCCTAAAAGTCTTGTGTATGCAGCATGTGAAAGCAGATCAAAGCAGTCATCTGGTTCAACAAAGGCGTTACCAGATCATTCAAAACACTACCTCCACCTGCAGAAGTTTAAAGAGACAGAACACAGGTGACTCAGACCTCTTCAGCAAGTTTAAGGATTCCTGTGAGCTTCTTCAGTGTGTTTTTATAAACAGATGCTCACTTTTGAGCATTTTGCACTAAAAATAACTTCAGAAGGACTCAAAACCAGCTAGTCTTAATTTGACTATGAGGAAACAGATATAGAGATTTTAGAGTCTTCAAGCATCAAGTATTTAAAGTCCTGGTTTTTTAGAGCAGAAAGTGAAAATAGAGTATACACTAAAAATCTGTCCCCCTTGGAGATAGGTCACTTTGTCAAAACTATGGTGAACATTTCTTTCTTTTAACAGTGATGAAAAGCTACTTCCAAGAAGAGGGAATGAGAGAAGGTCTACCAACAGTTTTGATCACATACACCTTCTCAATATGATGACGTTTCACCAAAAGGGGATAGAGAGAATCAGTGCTAAGAAACGAGCTTATTTAAATTTTTGATTCTCTGGTACACTGTTTTCTCCTCCAGTGCTAAATTTCTATCAACATTTCATGAAGAGGGTTKCAGACCCTTACTTTTAGGACATGACTTTAAAACACTATTTTAAGTAATTTTACATAATTATATTTCTCTAGCTTTACCTCTTTCTTCCCACATGCGCTCCATTTCCTCTAGTCTCACCCTCTCCTTATAGTGACTCAGCATTTCTGAGGCATTCAGGCCTAATCCCACAAACTGGCCATATTACATTGTTCTGACCACTATATTGAAGTTTCACAGAATGGAGTCTACTGAATATTATCAATAATTAGGGAGTATATCCACAGCATATGCCTATAAATGGCATATTAAGGCTGATAAGAACATACAGGTTAAATGATGTATAGTTCCAAGAAGAGTAAAAGAACAAAAAATGGTATTTTTTTTTCCTCAGCGTTTTCCACTCTATACATACGTAAGGCCATCATATCTGTTTACTTTTTTCACATGCTATAAAAAAAAAAAATCCCAAATACAGATATCTTTCTTTACCAAACTATATTGGCTACTTCTCTTTATTACCAATGTGGGAGACATCAAAATCTCACAAGTAGGATTTATTACAGTATAGCATTTATTTTAATTCTGGGGAAGGATAAAAGCAAGTACTAAAAAAATCCTCCCCCTAAGTCAAAACCAACCCTTGTGTATCTTTCACAATCAACTGCATTGTTTTGTTTATGGGTTGTTTGGGTTGTTTTCATTTTACACCTTGCAGACCCTCCTGCCCCCAATTATTGCTCTACAGAGAAGATTGTAGTAAAGGTTAAACAGAACAAAGTAATACAATAAYAAATATTTTAGTTATTGGTAAAATAGATGAAAGAACAAAGAAATTACTTCATGCAAGGAAAGATAAAAGACGTAAGTTGGGGTGAGGGTGTCGGGTATGATGACCTGGAAGCAAGACATGCAAAAATMCATCCAGACAATGAGCATAATCAACCCTTTCCTTCAATTAAATATAAACAATATAAAACAATAGACATTTTATGCCAGAAGAATGAAGTCAACATAATGTCACTCTCTACAAAGGCCCAGGATTAAGGAACCCTTCTGTGGGAAAAACTGCAGCATTAGCATTCCCTATGCTTAAAAGGGACACGGTGAGTAGAAAGAAGATCCACTTTACAAAATACTCAGCAGCAAACATGCTCAAGGAAATCAATACCAATTCTGTCAGCACTGATTTCTGCAGAGCTTTACTCCAACACGGAGATACAAGGTAGGGCATAGGAAGGATAGGCAACAACATCAACTTTCTTGTGGGCAATGCTGGGTAAGTGAAGAGATTGGTGGACATTGTCCTCTATGGATTTCCAAGAAAAAAACCCCACATACAGAAATATGGAGGAAGCGTTATCACCAAATGCAAGTCTGCAAGCACATGTAAATCCCTTACTTCCCACACCCCTCTCCAAAGAGGGGAACAGCATGATCCTAATGTTTTAAGTGCATTTAAATGAGTGGTCTCACTTTAAAGGACATTAGTTCTGAATGTAGTGTGCTCTTAAGTAGCRCCAGTTTCCAACAATCAAAAAGCTTTTCTGTGCCAACCATAACACATTGGTGTATTTAGATGCATCCAAAGGCACGCAGTGATATCCATGCTCAATAAACCGGGAAGCTACCTTTCTTCCTATTAAAACATCAAAACTATACAACAATCTCATTTTTCTTTTTTTCAAAGATTATTCAGTGCTTCCATATTAATTCCACATCTGAAATGGCACATAATCAATATCAGTGTAAGCACATGTAACATGTATTAAATTCACTGTCTAAAATTTCAGCAGAAATGCTATTCAATAGGTAGGAACTCCATTATACCTAAGTCCTTCAGTAATAACATACACACTGATTTGCTTTACTGTCTCTTCCCTACCATGGTAATCTCTTTATATTCAAACCATATTTACCTTTACTTTACCTTTTACCCTGTAGGAAGAAATTAATTTTTTAAACAAAGATTTATAAAAATAGAATGGAATAAATTCAAAGGGGACATCCTAAGTTATATAGTTTAGACAGGTTTATTTCATTACCAAGTAATTTCACGAAACCAAAGTTTGTTAAATTCCATRCAATTTCAGAAAATAAAAAGCAAACAACTTACTAGCTGCATTCATACAAAAGGGAATATTAGATCTTGTCATTAAAAATGAAGAATGCAGGTACTATTTGACAAAAAATGGTAACACTTTACAGTGGTCTTCACTGCTCATACACTGGCAGGAAACCAATGCTGTGTTTATTAGGTAGTGCATGATACACTCAAAGCTAAGTAACTCATGCTGCAACTTTAGAATTCCAAAGAAGCTCCCTATGCAGATACTGCTGCAGTCTAGAGCTGTTTTGGTACAAGCATTTTGTTGATGATGATGTACCATAAGTGAAGGCACCAGAATCTACGCTGATTAGTCAAGTCAACTTTACCTAATTCCCATTTGCTTTATCTACAGTTCAGTTTCTGAACCATCCTGAAATTCAAAATAATTATTTTTAAGTTAACACAAGGGAAATTATATTTTTGTTTAATTACATGTACTCCTTTAATTCCTAAAAACGGTGGTAGGGACCACCATTAAGTCTCAAAGATCTACAGATTAGAACACACACAGTTCCACATCACATATCACTGTTTTGAAAATTCTGCAGATAAGCCTCTTTTTACCCTACCTTGTCATGTTTCTGCTGGTGCCTTGCCCTAGTATCCAGGATATGGTAAGGAGTCTCAGTGTCTCTGTTGATATAATAGATCAGTCTTGAAGGCAGTGTGATTTCTTTCTGGATTGCATTGCTGTAGCTGTTATTTTTACTGTTACTGCTGTTACTCTGTTGAAATGTATTCTTTTCATCTGCCAGTACTTCCTCTATACCGCTTGCTGTTTCATTCCAATGCAGGCCTGGGGAAGAAAGATATGCCAGCCATAAATTCCATGGCAGAATGTGTTTATTTCCGTCAAAAAGCTACATATTTGCCTGCAGTTTTCTAACATTTTACTAATCACTCAAGCAAACAAAAAGATTGCTTACTCATTGAACTAGATTTGATTCATTTTTCACACAGAAAATGGTTTCAGAATGAACATTATTTATTTAATTGCATATACATTTTCATATGCAGTCATGGATTATAAATATTTTAATACCTCTCAACCTTCAGGAAGAAAAAAATACCAACTTAATGGATATGTAGTTCCCCCCTACACCCTCTTTGATAGCTAAATTATCTCACAAAAAAAAATCTACAAAAAGCTAAGAATACTCCCCACGTTCCTAGCACAAACTGAATTGAGAGCCCATGTGCACTGAATGCTAAACTTCCTATTATATAAAGGGAATTAATTTCTACTGCTTTTGACTTTGACAAGAGCCCTTTTCTTCACTAGCAGCTTTTCAAATGAAATCTTGTATCCTTCCTCACTAAAATTTCAAGATACAGTCAATCAACACGATGTAACAACATAACAATGTTACAATGTAACGGCAATATAATAACACTAATAACGCAATGCACAGACAGACTGCATGCAGCATTCCACATGTCACCTGCATGCAACCAAGAGCAAATAAACAACATAGCACACATGAAAATCCGACCCCAAACAGCCAAATTAACAGCTCCCCCTCCACATGCACCGTGACACAACCAAAGCCCACCGAAGCTTTTTGTGTCGCATCCCTCACCGGCGTCTTTCCACGCACAGCATCCCTAGACAAAACACTGCAGCATCGGAACCGCACGTACCTCTCTTTTGTGTAAGCAAGCAAGCCAAGGAAATGTTAAGCGAGCCCCGGGTTTACACACGCCGACACAGACACGTACGCAAAGCTGGAAGCGGGAAGGGAGGAAGGGATAGTTGAGGGGAAATGGATGTTACCGGGGTTTATCGCGGGGGACGGGGACCGAGGGGCCGCAGACGCCTGAGGCACACGCACACCCCCCGCCATACCCACCGGCGGCAGCCGCAGCCGCGCGGGCCCGGGGGCAGGAGGAGCCATGGAGGAGCAGGAGCAGCGAGACGAGGCGGCCGAGGAGCGGCAGGAGCGCGGGGCGGCGGCGGCCGCCGCAGCCAGGCTGCCGCAGGGAGATGCTGCCGGGCGGCTTCATGGCTCATAGCGCCCCGGGGCTGGGGTGGGGGCAGCGCGGCACAGCCCTCACGGCCGGCGGGCTGTGTCTGGGGGGCGCGATAGGAGCGGAGCGGGGCGGGGCGGGGCGGGGCGGGGCGGGAGGGTCCCCGCAGCGGCGCCGCCCGTGCGGCTCCTGCCGCCGCCGTGAGGGACACAGTGGCACCTCAGCGCGGGTGCGGGCGGGTCCCCACAGCGGCGCCGCCCGTGCGGCTCCTGCCGCCGCCGTGAGGGACACACCGGCACCGCCTCGACACCTCAGCGCGGGGGCGGGCGGGCGGCGGCGCGTGCGCACCTTCCGCGCCCCCTCCAGCTGCGCGGCCCCGCGCAGGCGCGCTCGAGCCCGTGCCGGGCGGGGCCGCGGCCGCTGTCCGATGTGCTGCCCGCGGGGACCCGGTGGGACGCGGCCCTCGCGGCCTCGCCCGCATCCCCCGGGCGCGCACCGGGACGGGGTGGGACGCGCCGCGCCTGTCACGGGTCCCGCCGTCCTCTGTGCGGCCGGGAGGTGCTGCCCGCCGGCCGCGCGACTGCCGCCAGCTGCTCGCAGAGCTGGTCCCGGGCAGAGGTCCCGCGGCTGCGGCGGGGCACGGCCGAACGGGCTGAAGCGGCAGCTGGGAGCGGGTGCGGGACTGACTGCCCGCGGGGTAGCGCACAAACCTCCGCCCCTGCCGCGGGCACAGCTGCAAACAGCTGGGTTTGGGAATTATTTTAAAGAACTTTCACGCAGAGTGAAATCCATCACCCCTAAGCAAGGTTGGGAAGAGCCTCCGGAGACACTGAACAGCAGCAGGAGCAGCAGCTCGTTCTCTTGAGAGCAGGGGCAGGGGGGTGTCCGCGCCCCGGGCAGCTGTGCAAGTGAGCCGTTTCAGAGCTGGCAGTCCCCGCTACTGCTGAGGGGTGCATGAGCAGCCCCTGCCCTGAGCCTTGTGCGGAGCTTCAGGCTCCCCCTCTGCTCCCTCTCCACACCTCCAGCTAACAGCTCTGTTCCTTGCATTCCCCCGGCGTTCTCTTTGGTCCCTGGGACCCGCTCATCCTTAGTGACTGCAGCTAACCCCTGCAATGAAGGGGAAGTGGAGGGGAGAACCAGACGTTACCAAAAACGTGTACATATATTGACAAAGAAAACGGATGTGTGTACAATAAACAAAGAGGAGGACGGCAGGGAGGTGGATGGTCAGACTCTGACCTGGTGTAAATCCTCTCTGCTATGCTATGTTCAGCAGGAGATAGCCTGGACCGCAAACAAGGACTGGTGCATTTCTGTGCAGTGAATAGTATCTCTCATACTTCAGTCCAGCATGCCTGGAGTGAACCACCAACATGAAGAATAGTTGCAAAGATAAAAATAACTTCAAAGAGGTATGAGATGATGATTCTGCTGCTTTGTATTCATTCCGTGACTTCAGGAGTCAGAAAACCTGAGTTCAGAGACAAGCTTAGATATGGAGTTCTTAGCAAACATTTTGCCCAGCAGACTTCTAATACCCAAGAATAGATGTGCTTTATTTTGGTGCAAGTCTTGCTACTGAGGAAATAAAGATGTTTCTCCATTTTTTTTGGTCTGGATATTGCTTTTTATTTGTCACCTTATACCTTCTGAGTTTGCATACCACATGGATTTCCACAAAGACGGAAATTTTCTCTACTTCACAGTTTTCTCTACATTTCAGCCTGAATTCATTATAATTGTTAATTTAGACAGTATAAACAGTTTTACAGATCATTACCATGCAGACTACTTTATAACAGTAGTGTTATTACTGTTTTAAAAAATTAATTCTGGGTTCTTGTGCTGGTCAAATAGGYGCTGTTTGTGGAAACTCAAAATCTAGGTGTGTAACAGCAGACAAACACATAGAAGTGACTGATCCATGGTATGGCCAGAGGTAAAAAAGAACATAAACTATGCCTTAGGATTTCTCTGTAGTCTAGGTCTGAGAAGAAAGCTATACCACTTTTCTATATAAAATGGTCTTCCTTAAGACTCACATTCCCAGATATTTTCCATGCAGCCCACCCAGGCCAGCTGTTCCTCATCATTAGATATTACTAGAATATTTCAACCAACAGCAGCTCATGTTTCTTTCCATAAACATATAAACAGAACAAAGGATCAGTTATGTCAGTGCATTCAGATCTAAAATAAATACAATTTTAAAAAATACTTTAAGAGCAAAGACAAAAAGAGTAGAATGACCATACAATTAAAAAAAAAAAAAAATCCAGAAACTAACTTTCACCACACACAAAAAACAGGTCTAGCAACAATGAATGCTGGAAACACCTGCTCTCTGAAACTATCAGGTCTTGATTTTTGAGGGTAGAAAATAATGATTGTCCTTTTTTACTAAGGTGGTCTGGGGCAAAGATTTTCTTAAGTTCTTTTAACTCATGCACAAGCCTGCAGCAGAAATAATCACCTGAATAACCATCTAAAGCAGACATGCTTTCTCCCCAAAGCCCTGATGGGCATATAGYTCAAGCTGTGCCTCATAAATCTGCTAGAAACCTTCAGATAGTCATATGAAGTTCTCAGAGCATAATCAGCTCAAGATGAAGTGTCTTACTATCAATGACAGCTGCTTTTTTTTTTTAACTCGCTTTCAGCTTTGAAAGACACTATGAAATAATCCCAGATAGACTGCACTGCAGATGTCTGAAGAGAAAATACCAGAAGCATGGATTATTGTAGCAGCATCTGTATCCAGTGAAAGAAATTCAAACATCCAAGTGAGAGGCAGACAGTAAACAGCTGACAGATGGAGCCTCAAGACTGGCTGGGGAGCAAATGTGTACCATGCAAGGTATACACATACTTTCTCAATCAGGATGATAAATACACTTTACATCATAACTTCAGATGATTGCCCAGAGCTTTTCAATTCCTTCCTCCTTTATCAGGATGGGGGTCAGTCAGCACATTGGATGA
The DNA here is from genome assembly GCA_018881555.1 of Amblyornis subalaris. NCBI lineage: Eukaryota > Metazoa > Chordata > Aves > Passeriformes > Ptilonorhynchidae > Amblyornis > Amblyornis subalaris. Next base: position 7,867,374 of record JACAXG010000012.1, on the reverse strand, counting down.
AATTTCGCAATGTTACAACTCAAATAAAAAAGGCTTCAGATGCAAAAAAGTGCTGATCATAATCTTGGCTGTTCATATTGATATTTACTTGGGAGTTATTAGTCCAGACTCTGTTAACCCAGCCATAAAGACACAACCTTCCAACACAATCAAATGCCTTTTCTGATGTCACCTGAAAAAAGTCAGCATATCACTTGACCTGGGAAAATCTCTGTGTAAAATATGGTTTTAAAGAACTTGTTCCTTAGAAAGTATAAATAATATCGATCTTGCTGATTGAGCACAATAAGACAGCGTCTTACTAGAAAATAAAGGAAATTTCTAGATTTCAACAGTAGTCTCTTAYCTGACATTTATTTCAAGAATCCATGTAACAAGTGGGATATTCCTGGATATTCCCCACTGAGAAAAACTGGTTTTCATTTTAACAGAAAGACGAATATTTCTGTTGCAGGTGGAATATGAAGGAGACAAGTTCCAGAGACGAACACATGGGTGACTGATTTATCAAAAAGTCTTTGCAAGGATGCCATAAGAACACTGGGTATCAAATTTACAACAGTGATGATAATTAGAAAGAGTAAAGCACTAGCATAGTCTGTCATTTTGGTAATAACAGGTGATTCCAGCTGGGTAGCGCCAGACTGACCTTGGGCAATGAAGGGATGCAYGCCGCACAAACAGCACAGCAGAAGCAGGCATTGTTGAACTCTGCTCCCAAAGAAGGGCAGTAGTCAAGTCTGACTCACATTATTGTAGCACCAGCAAGCTCAGCCGTAGGCCAAGGTCCTGCTGTGCTCTGTGCTGTACACACAGGACAAAATGACAGAGCTCTGTTAAGAGAAATTTCCTTTTTATTTGCAATAGCAAATAACCCAGACAATGCTGTAAATAACAAGAAATCTAACAGCTCTAGGAGGGGTACCAAGCACACTGCAAGTCTGAAAAGCAGTAATTACGCAGGGTACGTTTAACAATAGAACCTCATTAGCTGGCACATAACTAATCCACACAACCTGTAATCTGCATGCAAAAGAGAGTGGTAGCCATTCTCTGGGGGTTAACAGCTAAGATAAAGCTGTACTGAAACTTCATGTCACCCATATTTCCTTATTTTATATCATATGCAGTGTAAGTATGGATAATTTATACTGAGAAGAAATCTGGTAATTGCAATGAACAATGCATTGCATTAGTATAACTGGTTTTAATCATTCATGTTTGAATAGTCACCAATTTTCCATGTTCAGCTATTCTCAGAGAGCTCCTCAGTAAGCAGAGTGAAAGAGAAAACTGCTGTTAGTATTTTTTTAAATTATATGACCATCTCTTGCTACACATCCCACCACCTAACAATGCAGCAGCAACATAGCATTTAGTCAGAAAAATAARTACTTTTCATTTTTTCTGTTTATTTTAGCCTCTTTAAATACTTTTTAGCAACTGAGGGGGTGGGAAACCATTAAGTGATACAGTCATGTGACACATACATAAGACAGATTCAGGAAACAGAGCACTGGCTCTAGATTCTTCGGAAGCGGGCATCACTTTCCAAATTGTAGATCTAAGAGAACTGAGTTTCCATTAGTCTTCACTTTTCCATCTTAATTTCAACCTCATGCACTTACTTTAGAGGAAGAACATTTTCCTGTTACTTCGCAGTTCAACACAGCCCTAAAACCAGTTTTCTCCTCTACATAGAATAGTAGAACTATGTACAATATTGTGCACAACTAATACTATAAAATAAAATACAGTAAAAAATGCCACTTTTCCYCTCAGAATTGTCACTCATTTACCAAGATCTGTGTGCACAACTTCATTAATAACTCTGCTCACCAATGGCACTGCACAAATGAACTCTTTTACTAGTACTGTATGTTCCAGCACTCCAGGGTAGAATACACACAGTAATTAGGATATACTTGCCAGACCTCTCCCTTAACACTGTGAAATGTTAATGTTAAGGTCAAGTGAAGAAAGTAAAATGATAAAAAGGATATATCTTACCAGTGTTCAGCAGGGAAGGAAAGCGAACACAGCTGCACTGCTAATAGCAAATAGGTCAGAGGGTTTATTAATTGCAGTTCAAATTGCATCCAGGTGAAAGTTAAAATCAATCATTTAATTGTGATTGCAGAAAAAATTATTTTGAATAAACCATGCCAGACTAATTTCAGAATTAATTCACTGTGTCCTCCTGTATAAGTAACTAAGCCCTCATAGCCAAAGGATTTTACAAGCAGTTTAGTAGGATTCCTCAGCAGTGTTTAAGAAACTGCATGTAAGAAATTGTACATAAGACACTGYAGTGAGGATTTATGCCATCAATGGAAACATACTAAAAACTCCAATTATTCACCATATTGTCCAAATTATTAATGAGAGAGAGAGCAGCAGCAGAAACATTCTGGTCAATGAGGCTACCTAGAATACATTTGTCAACCATTCTGATACAGATATACTTAGCAAGTAAAACATATGCCACCAGCAGGGAAAAAAAAGGCTGCTCTTCTAATAAGCAAGCACTTCTAACTGGCTGTGATAGCAGCCTGCTCCTTGCTAGTTTGTTTCACTGCTGTGAGGTAAAACGTAAAAACAGCGTCAAGAAAGTAAGATGGCGTGGCAGGGGAAATCTTATTTCGGTATGTACTTTGATTTATATATCCTTCAAAATAAATACATGGAGTTCACATCCCAAGGACTTGCCACAGCTGATCAAACATTTCCGATTGTTAGGTTCTAAAATCGCTAGGTTGCAGCTATTCCAGTGTGGCTTTGGAAAGGGGAGGGGTGATATCATCACTCATTCCCTGACACACTTGCACACGAGAGGAGTGCAAGGGATTCCTGGAGTCATTAAGCCCAGCCGCTGGGTATTCCAGTTCACTCCATACATTGCATTTAAAAGTAATTGGGGGGTTTGTCCTTTTACTACCACTCACTGGAAGGCTGTTTCAGAAGGTCATGGTTAGAATCACTAAGTAAATCCTCCTCCCTCCCAGCCTAAATTTATTCATGCCCAACAGAAACCTATTTGTTCTTGTGCTGCCCATTTGTTCCTGTGGCGATGCTAGCACTACTAGCTTGTTCCCTCTACTAGTAGAAAGGACCAGGCTCTCAATGCTTACAGCATCTAAGCCCAAGTGATACGTGAAAATTTCATGAGACTGAAGTTGAAAATATCTCTCAGCACAGAGAGGCCCCAAAGAGTAAAGGCTGCATTAGCCTGAGAAGCAGAAGGAATACAGGTATGCCAGTACAAGACATGCTTGAGCTACTAAACCTCACTGGGAAAAGGAACTTACTATCTATAGCTACTACTTGGAATGGACATGCAGAATTTAAAGGTGTTACAGTTGCTTTTCTAATGTTCACCCAAAAATAAAAATATTCTTCTTTCAATAATTGGCAGGTTCTGAGGTGCTGCTCAGGTACACAGTCTTGCCTTCTACAGTCTTGCATTCAACAGAGACACCTGTGCTGATGCTGCTGTCATCACTGCTGTCATACTATGCTATAAAAGGTGGGTAAAAATGCTGAGAAGCAGCAATGATCATCACATGAGGAAAATCCTGGTGTTTCCAAAAAATGCCACTCTACGAAACAGGAGGAAAAAACCCCCAGAAACTGTTATATCCAATTAGGCATCCTGCCTTTTCTTCATAGACAAATTTGGACCACTTTCTCTGCTCTTTCCCTAATTAGGCATAGGGATGAATCAGACATGAAACATGCTACCCTGAAAGATTCCTATTTGATGTATCTAGGCTTTGGCACTGATTTCCCTAAAGAGCCTAAGACATTTAACCATCATTTCTCTGGAGAGATGGTCTGAATTTTTAAGAAAAACCAGTGCAAAGTAGTATCAAATTGTTGCACTAACGTCTCAGGGTGTCTCCAACACATTTGAATTACTAAAATACATTTTTTATCACATAAATCACTAGCAGCGTTGGACACAGATCACAGACTGGTGTTTTATGATCTCCACACCAAAGACCTTCTAAACTAATTCCCTTGTAAGTTTTATATACAACCAAAGAAAGACCTTTTTTAGCTTCTCCCCGCCAATCAGTCTGGACCTACAGATTCCCAAATTTTAAAGAGGTTAGTCACAGATTTGGTCATTCTCACGACCCATCTGACAAAGAGAGTATCTGGTAAAATCAACATAGTTGTTTTGTAACATTGCATCAAAATTATGCACAGATCCCAGTGAATGTTTTGCATAATTTCTGCTCTTAATTCCTTGAGCAGATTCTTGCTTCCTAAGGAAGCTCGAGTAAATTTTCAATCTCCCAAAGCACAGAAAGGATCACAGCCTGACAATATTTTACTAGTTTACCAGACTCGAACTGCCAGTGCCATAATGCAGCAGATACTTCAGGGGTTTACTTCTTCTGCTTTGTCATCTTTGTACAAATGCAAATAAGATCCAGTCTTTCCCCGACACAGTATGCACCCCTCAGGCTTCTTGTTAACTTTCCAGACAAAAATCTCAGCCACAAATCTTTAGAGCACAAAAAACCYCCAAGTCCTCACAACCGTGAAAGGGTATACTCCTCTCTCACACCCACAGGAGCCACACACAGCCCCCTCATGTGGATTGTCATGTCAAGAACCCACACTTGGGGGATGTGAAATTACGTCCTTTACCCCGCTGCTTTCATTTTTCCTTTCACCCACATGAACTCACAGTTAGTCAGCCTTCAAAGATCTTATTATTTCTCTATAAGCATATGTTCCCATGGTTTTCTGGAATTGCTTATCCCACTAGTTAACTGTAAGTTTAAACACACATTATTATTTGTTGTTACTATGGAAATGTAGCATGTTTTTCAAGACACCCTTGGAAATTAAAGCAGCACTATTTTATCCTGCATGGAGTATCTTTGTAGCACACAGGATTGAAAAAGTGATAGTTTTCCTATACCCCCACTACCAAGAACAAGTTTATTGTTCAAAACCCATAGGTCAAAAATAACTTTTTCTATTATTACTTATAAAACTGCTKCTTAAGAGGAATTAATTTGCTTTTCTCTCTTAAATTCCATACACATCTTACAGCTAAGAAATGCTGCAGCATTAACCACCTTTCAGTTTCTCATCTCTTCATCCCATTTTTTACATGTGGACACCAGAAGCCCCATAAATAAAGAAGGAGGTCACTTCCTTTCTCAAGGTTGTTGCCTTGAGAAACCAAAGGCTTCAATGTATGATGATGCCAGAACAATTTCTTGCTGCAGATGAGCAAAAGGGGCATGGCACAGTTGTCTGCGTGCACACAGGTGCCAGCTACTGCTCAGAGATGTCACTAAAAGCAGTCCGCACCTCCAATAAAGGTTTAGTTGCACTATCAACAATATCACAGTTAAAGAATTTCACATAAATATTAAGATAACCGCAAGAATGCATTCACTTGCATCAAAAAAATATTTGCTTACTGCGAGCAACTCCAGAAAATTAGCTGCTCCTACTTGTAGCTGAAAAGGACCAGTTTGCTTATAATCAAAGCATTGCAAGCATCAAGTACCTAAACAAGAATCAAAATAAAAAATATCTCACTGCTGACTAAATTGGATTTCAGACCAAATACTATTCCCATATCAAATATATACACAAAATTTGGATCTTAGCGCTGCAAAATAAAGTATTTACTCACAGAAACTTGAATTATTCTTGATTTTTATTACTGTTCTCATGTGCTGATACTGCATCTGGAGCTTGGTTTGCACAAGAATTTCTTAAATAAATAAACAAAYATGCTTCAGCTGGCAGAGCTTGGTGGACTGAAGCATTAAACAGCAGGGAAACATGCCCAAAGGTACAAGGCAGATTAACTACAGAGTCTAAAGGACAGTCTGACCTCTGCTGGCCAAAGACACTTCAAGACCCTTTCTACTGGACAGTGTTTTCCTGCATGGTTTGTGGGTTTTTGTAACAATATTTTAGCCCCATCCCAAAATTTATGTAGCTCTCCAACACTGTTGCATAATCCATGAAACTTCTATTTACCAGAGAGATCCAGCTGAGCACAAAATGTCTCTTTTGGCTCATTCTGCTTATAGATAAATTCACTTTTCTTGCAGAAGAGAAAACTGCTTCTAAACTGCCTTCACCATCCATTGATTCAGGCTCTGTTTAAGAAATACAACAGTATATCACATTATACTGCCTACGAACTCTAAGAAGGAAATAACAACAGCTGAATGGATATGGACAAGGAGCCTCACTGTAATAAATATAATTTAAAAATCCTTAGATCAAAACCAATGTAATCAGAATCAGAGTATCTCTTTTGCATTATTTTGCTAAGTAACAATCACAAGAAACCCACACAATTCCATTTGTGCTTCAGGAAGTTTGGCCACTCAACAATACAATTCAAAACATCAGCCTGTTTTATGTTAGCTAAGAATGACCCTATTTTCTTGAGCCTAATTGTTTCAAACTTGACTTTCCCAATCTACACTGCAGTGCAGCACCCAGAGCAGTGTAAAAGAGCACTGGTTACCTCCTACAAGCTACCATGCTTGAAACCTCTCTCTCTGGTTCTCAAGTGTATTTAGTTATTTCTATTGCGAGAACAGCCCTTCAGTCTAGGCTTAGATAAGAAACAAATAGACTTCCAGTGACATTTAAATGCAGGTTTCTGGAACCCTTTTTGGTCCCAGACAAATGTGTAAAGGCAACGAGTTGTAGAGCCAAAACTAGAATCTGTACTGGAAGCACTAATGTGCTTATCCAGTCAGGGTAGAAAATGTTATTTGGCTGATATGAGCTGTCATGCAGCTGAACTGAGAGCTCAAATTTAAAATATTCATCATCATCCCAGCAATCTTACCATCCTCTCCCTTCTCCATGAGAGCAATGAAGAAACAGTCTTACATTTTCAGATGTAACTGTTTTACAGAGGGAACATCTTTTGTTGCCAAGTCTGAGTCATCCCTACAAACTCATTTCTCGAAGAAGCGTGCACATAGAACTGACAGCTGATCACAAGCCATCCCCCAACTTTCATAGAATCTTATAGGTTTTAAAGCAACCTAGTAAAATTAAGACACAGTAACCTTTTCTTTATAGTGGCAAACATTAATAAAACTCTCTGTTACTGTAGCTATGAAGAGGGAAGACTTTTTTATTCATAAAACTAGGTCACTGAGGAAATAATGTGCTCACATAGCAGGGGTGTGCAGATAGCATATTTCCCAGCTTATTACCGCAGCTTGGACTGCCCTGTTTGCCTCTCAGCTTCTCCCACTGCAGTTCTGGCACTGGACCTTGCAGGGCCCCCAGGAGCAGCAGCATGGGTCAGGAGCGACGGACCCCAAGCCCAAGAGCTTACCCAGGGATTGCTGTGAGCAGAAATGAGACCTTGAGGAACAAGTGAAGAGTCAGCACAGAAGCTTTAGCAGCTGGTATGTTAATGTATTAAGACGGCAAATAGTAGGTAATAACAACATTAACTTCTGAAAAGCACAGACATACGGTAAATAATAACCTTCCTTTCTTTGGTTTTGGGATTTCTTTTGGCTGATGCCACCGTACCAGCCAGACCATGTCAGTATTGCCCACCTAAACTGTGAGCAGGGAGATTCTCCCAGCTGGCTTATTGCCATAGAAGAACTCCAGATGCCGGGTTGCCAAGCGCCATCAACCTTCTGAGGACAGGCTTGAGCAGGAGGGCTTGTTTGGTGAGAATCAGTTTGACAGAGTAAGTTCCTGGGTAAAAGACTCTGGGGATGAACAGAGGAAAGTGCTAAACACCACACTGAAGACCTGCATGGTTTGGGTCTGAAGGCCTTTGCTGGAAATACAAAAAGACAAAGGAGGCCCTTAGGTGACTGGCTCCCTCCCAATAGTCCAGAAGGCTTCCCACCCCACACTCACAKGTAGGTACCTGGGTCAGGCGCTGAGCTCCTTCTCTGGCCCATGGCCATCTTCAGGCTCTTCGTTGGAGGAAATCTCACAGCCAGTGTAGATGCTAGTTAGTGTCTCTCCGAATTTCCCTGCTTCCTGCTGCCAGCCAGATCAGGTAGGAGCAGCCCCACAGCAGAATCGCTGTTGCAGCCAGGTCACCTTTCACACTTACTGCCATGCTGAGTGGCGGGGCAGGGGCAGATAAGAGCTCAGTAAATGTAGCAGTTGGGTAAGGACAGCCAGGTCGCAGCGGGTGTTTGGCTGAGCGCTGTCTCCTTTTGTGTCTCTCATCCCTTGGCTTCCTGTCCTGTCGCTGTTGGAATTGAGGCAGCTGCGAACAAGGACCTTTGTACAGCTCTGGAAGGACCTGAACTCTCTGGGTTACTTCCATGGTGGGGTGTCTCAGGTTTCAGTGAGTGATTTTCCCATGTCAGGCAAGCAGTCTTTTTTTGACCTCTTTCTGGCTACTTTGCTGTGATGCTTCWTTGTCAATTTAATGAAACTGCAAATAATGAGAAAAGAGGTGCCAAATGCTCATCTGGTAACCCTCCTACCACATCTTTCACAGGTCTCAGATGGCTGTGTCAGGAGGAGAGACAGAGATATTCTTTGCTGCCTTTCTTGAAAACTGACTCTGTTTTGATGAAAACAGTTGTAATCTTTTCCCACTTATCCTGCCAAACCCAAGCCCCACCCAGCATGAATCCTTGGTATGATCTGCACTAGGCTGCCAGCAAGGCCTGTTACTTTTTCAATTGACATTTGGAGATAGTAGTTTTTACCTTTTTTTTTTTAGATTTTTACAGTAAAGTTGTCCTCAAGGAATTTACATGGAGATCTTTCCATTACATTTTCCAGCAGACATTTCTGCCCCAATAGGAAAAGCGGCTGAATATCTAGAAGGCTCTTTGCTCAAGGCACATAGTAGTTAGCATGTCTTGTGCCAGGAGGGAGAGAATTAGACTCTCCCCAACCATCTGCCGAATATGCCTTGCCAATGTCAGAAGAGCATTTTGCTATATAAACAGCACAAAGCATATACCCATACCCATATACCATACACGATTTTGAAATTTAGTAATTTTCCATTGAAAATAAAACCTGTTTTTGCATAGTGCGAAAAAGGAAAAGTGGAAATACAACACAGCATAATAAGACACTGAAAGTGATGTTATTGGATCTTAAAATTTAACTTCAGGCACACTGACAYTAGTTAAAAATGGCCATGTAATGCAAGTTCTCAGAAATTTCACAAATCACCTTCATGGCATCCATACTTGTTCAGCAAATACTTTCATGATTAACCTGATGAATAGGAAAATTGGAACAGGCATGTGAAATGTAAAACAGAGACTTCTAAATTTATTTGGAAGAAGTAATGCTGGAGGGCCTTGGAGGAAGACACACACATGTTCGCTCAACTCTCATTTGTTACGCCATCCTTCACCAAAATATTTTCAGTTACAACAGACAAGCTGCCCTGCAGAACTCTGCCGAAAGGTAATTCAGTTTTCTTATATATTCTGATATATTTCAACTTTTTGATATATTCTTGTATTATGTTTCATTACAGTTTGGAGCAAAACAGACTTGTTTTGTTTTCAGTTTTGTTCTCAGTTGCCTACCAAAGAGGATGGAGCTACAGCTCTGGAGGAGCCTGTGTCTTTCCTGTCCGGAAGCTGAGCTGCTTGGGATCTGGCAGACATCATTACAGAGACTTCTTCATGTCTGACCACGCTCAACCAGCCCAGAGTTTGGAATGTAAGGATAGCAGATACATTGGTATCCTTCAGGTAAAACATGGAGAACTTAGGAGCAAGGACTCCCAAATATTTAGTTGACAGTAATCCACTAGCTATATCCCTACAGCAGGACTTTACTGCTGTCAGGCCTTCAAGCAAAACAGGATCTCAGCGCTTCTCTACCTGCAGGCCCTATTGCAAGTGATAGAAAAAGCAGAAGAGAGAGGTGACGTACAGCCTACTGCCAACCCATGTCTTCTGTCAAGGCAAAAAATATGTATCAGTGAATTAAGACTTAAATATCAGTTTTCCCCTTGCTTCAATATTCACAGCCTACAAGCTGTATCCTGAAATATAACAAAAATTTACCAAGAGCTGCTGAACAGCCTCAACATCCACAGATTCCAAAAGCAGAATATCAAATACACTGTAAGGACCAAGCCCGGACAGAGTTTTATACCTAAAAAGAATGTTTTCTGTTTCTAATTTTTGTTAATTCCTTTAAAATCTGTACAACAGCTCTGTTACGCTTCATGAATCTTGTCACAAGTACAAGCCTTCACACTGGCACATTTTAAAAATAACCAGTGAGTAAGATCCTGTTCTCATTTCTATAAAAACTCCCCTACTGATGATAAAAACTGGTTAATAATTTAACAAAGTAATCCAAGTGTTCTAAAAGTGGCACAGAGCCTTTCGTATTTAAAAGAAAATGCTGTTATACGAGATTAATCTGTGAGAGAAGTCTATTATCTAATAAAGAAAATCCTTCCAAATCCATTTGCATAGACTCCTAACATCACCTGCCCCTGGATAACTATAATGTACTGGCTCCTCAGACTGTCTTACTCTCATGTTCAGAGAATGCCTCTGCTGAGAAAAGTCTGGCTATCAACAGACTGAAATATTACCCACAGGAGGTTAGTGTAGATCAGCCTATGTAATCCAGATCTAAACACCACAACCTTATCCAGGACCCTACAAAGCAGTAAGAAAAGTTGAACCCTCGMAATACTGCTATATTGACCTATAAAGCAGAAAGAACTGGAGGTTTTATGTTTCTTTTGTTGATTCTGGAAGGTTGCTTATCCGTGATCAAGGGTCTCCATTTATGCTGAATGCCATTTTCATTGATATTCATTTCAGGTTACCTAGGGCCTGATCCTCATAAATATCTAGCAAATACTTGGACCAGCAACCAGACCACTCAAACCTCCTGCATTAGTTAGCATGCATTTTGATTTGAAACTGAAGAAGGTCAAAACTAGTGAACATGTTTAAAATATTTCTCTTAAGCATTTTACCTCATTTTTCCAGCCTTTAGAACAAGCATAATACCAGTTTATTACTAAGAAATATTTTCAAGAAAAACAAGTAATTGGAAATTACAGAAAATGGAAAAAATAAATATGAATAATTTTCTTTATTTTATTAGTGCATCCCCACATCCTTCAAGATTCATCTTACAGGTAAAGGTATAAAAACAATTTAAAATTAATTTTTTACTGATACCTATAGTACAAATTTTAGAATTTAACAGTTTTTTTTTGTTTTGTTTTGTTTAATGTATTATTTTTTATTATTCAGACAAGTTCAAATTTTATAGCCAAATCTATGTATATGGAATACTGAGCTTCTGGATAGCTGGAAGTGAAGCCTGAAAGAAAAATTACAGTTCCAAGGCATTTTCTAACTTGGTTTATAAATAGATGGCTTTGACATACCACTCACAAAAACAAAGCTATAGTTAGCTTGCCTGAAGCAGCTGCACAGCTGGGAGCAGAGCATACGCTGGCAGCCAGGCTGTGCAGTCGCCTGTGTTGTGATACATACTATCAAAAYACCAGCTAAGAACACAGGAAGAATTAGCATTTTAGCTTGAGGCACAGTGAGAGGAAGTGGTCTTTGATTTTACACTATCCAACATGTAAGCCATTGAAGAAAAGCAAGTTAAATCGAYTCTTAACCGGAAGCAGTAGGCAAGAAACTAATGCGACTAAACTTCCTGGGTTAGGCAGGTAGACTCATATCTAAATTACTGTTTGATGTAGTTACAAAGCTTTTCCACTACTGATAACTGTATATCAAAGTAATTCATATATTTAAGTAAAATCAACAAATATTCTTGGAGTATGAATAATGGAGTGGATATCTCAGGGAATGGCACATCGTTTTTGGGACCTGACCCAGGCTTCTTTCTGACATTGAAGGTTTTTGCTTTGACACTAGCAGATTTCAGCCCAACCACACAGATGAATATTCTGCTATACCTGCAGCACTCTGGCTCTGAATCAGCACAAAATGTTACAGATTTCAGATGCAGCTGGGAAGTAGGTCCCCTTGAACCGACAGAAGCTTGATGATGACAGAAGTTAGCTCTTAGATGATTTGGGCTGTAACTTACTGGATTCATGTCTTATTGCCCTCCCTTGACTGGAACAGCTACAGAAACGCTAAAGTTTATTTTGTATTTATTAAATTCATGTATTCAAACTGCAAAATTAAGATCCATATCCAAACTTTCCAAAACCTCAGTTACTTCAAAACAATTTGCTTCAAATCTATCTTTCAAATAGATACTTTCTAGCTGAAAAATAAGCCCAGTACACGCACAAATATGAATGGATAAAACCTTGATATCACACACTGAAAGCCATCGTAACGGCCTTTCATACTATATGCAACAATTTATTTTTTTTAATCAAGAAGTGTTTTCAGCCTCTTAACACTTCTTCCAACATTAATTTTCAGTGTAGTAGACATATGTATTTTGCAATTGCAAGAGAAAAATTCTATGTGCCTTAAGTGACATAATAGCAAAAGGCTGAAAAAGAGCAAGTATCCTCCCACACACTGCTTACAAAATGGTCTCTTGACATCTGAGATGCTACGTGACCTTCATTTACATCCAGTCCATTAAGTTTAAATATTTACTTTAAATAAAAATAAAACCTACCACAACCTTTCTTCAATGAAGCAGGCACACTTAGCATATAAATACCTTCAGAATTCATTATTTAGAAAGAAAATTTTTCTTCCTTGAAAGTACAAAGCTGAGACTGTGATATAAGTGATAGTCCTCTTCACTTTTAAGTGTTAGTAACACGAAAATTAAAGTTAAAACCAAGTCAACTTGTGCTTGAACTTCACCACTCATTCCTTTCAAATCCACTTACAGGCTGAGCATTTTGACTGTCCAGACATTGCTAAAAACACAAAGTAGCTCTTTAAAACAGTGCTGAAGAATGAGAAAGGAGAAAAAGAACTCAAACCCACCACAACTTAAGTATTTCACATAACATTTCAGAGTGAGTTGCAGATTCATGTCTTTCCCACTTCTTCAGATGTAATTAAAGAATTTAGTAAGTTCCATACAAACTGATGACAGTGGAGCTCAGATTTACAAATCACTTTTTGGCAAATGTTAATTCTKTCCCCCTAAAAATTTAAGGGAAATAAGTATATTTACAAAGACAAAATACAGCACTCTCATYCTGTTTAAGATGGATTAGGAGAAAGAACTTAGATTGTTGACAGAGACATGCCACAGTGTTCAAACAGAAAGAAAATGGAAAGAAAATGCCCTCTTAAAGATAAATCTAAGTACGAAAGGAGAGACAAACAATGCAAGCTCGCACACTGGGAATGTTCGTAACTTCAACTCTCTGATCTGATACAAATTTATCAAGTTTTTGTTCACAGCAAATTTAGGAGAATGCACTGGCAAAATGTGCTAATCTAATGTTACTATTTTAGCTGTTCTGTAACATTTTTAATCTACATACCTGTATTTTTAGAGTTGACATCCCTTATCCTTAAGAAAGGAGATAAAATGATAAAGTATAAAAATACCACTTAATCCAGCCTGGGTTTTTGCAAAATGCCACTAGTCTGCTTTGGAGAAAGCAATGGCAGCCACAAGTCGGCAAAAGAGGGCTYTCTTAACTCCTGTTCCTTCAGCCCTTCTCATTAAAAGCTATTTAATCTAATTATCACCAGCGGGAAACCAAACAGAAGCTCCTTATGAACATAGGCAAGAAAGTCCATACAATAAGAAGCACGCAAAACAAACAATATGAAATTCATAGCATAAAAAAGTCCCCCAAAAATAAGCCACAGCAAGTTATCCTGAATGTCATGTTTGTAAAATATTTATCAAACCAAATTAATACTAAGCCAATTAAAACGAAGTACAGGAGGCAATGTAAACCAATACAGAAGTCTCAACCAAGAGCAAATGGAGTTAAAAGCAAACAGAAAAAAAAAGTCATTAAAAGAACATACACAAGAACTGTACAGACGTATAACAAATTTATAATTGTAGTACACAACTATGACATTTTAGATTTATAGTCAGCAAACCCATATAACTTGAAATATTCAAGAGMACTAAGGAAAAATCTAATGAGGAAAGAAAAAAACCAACAAAAACCCGAATGACCCAACTCCTGTAGCATTAAAAGAAGGATCAAGCCTTAGAAAGATGGCTTAGGGGACTCATTTTGCCACAAAAGCCAGGTAAACCCCAGGAAAACCAAAGCCCACATAGGTCCTCATCGGCACCTTCACTTCATGAGCTGGGCTCCCCACTTGAAGAAAACGTCCTCTGGCACAGGAGGGCAGGGGTTTCAGTGCCAGCTGTCCCCCACAGCCCCTGCAGACAGTGCCAGCACAGCAAGGGACACACAGCACGAGCGCTGGTCCAGCTGCCAGCCAGGGAACAGACATGCAGAGCGTGCTGAAAGGACAAGATGTAGTGAGCACAAACTGAAATACAGGAAACTCTGTTGAAATATAGAGATAAAAACCCTTTTAACTGTGAGGGTGTGGGTGGTCAGACGCTGGAACTGGTTGCCCAGAAAGGCTGTGGAATGTCCGTGCTTTGAAATGCTCAAAATCCGTGGGCTGCGGCCCTGAGCAGCCTGCTCCAGCTGAGTCTGCTGTGAGCAGGGGACTGGACCAGATGGTCACCAGAGGTGCCTGCCAACCTCAGCCCTTACTGCAGTTCTGTGAGCTTAGAAGAGATGGTGGGAACACAAGGCTTGCCAAAATATGTCAGATTTTTGTTGTTTCCTGACACACACACTTGAATGTGAGTCTCTTACAGGAAAATCTGATTGAAAACTGTTTCAACTAACTTTTTTTTCCCATGAATTAAAAATGGTTTTTTTCCAACATACTGTACAGCTAAATGAAATAAAGGAAAAGAGAGGAATTGACCCACTGGCTGCATAGGGAGCATAAGAAGGATGGGGCAGGCAATAAAACAAGGCAAAAGAACGAGGGACAGACAGGGATGCTTGGCTCCCCTTTACAACTTCCATGAAAAGGCAGAGGTAGTTATGAAGGCATATGCAATAACTACATAATTACACAAAACTATCTTCATGATACAGCCAAATGACACTCATCACACCCTACTCTGAGAAAATAAAGATGGAGAACTCTGCATTGCAGATGAATTATTTTAAAATGGAGGAGTGTGAGGGAGGAAAAATAGAAATTTGCTAAGCACAGAAAAAGTGAACAGTCTCTGTATAACTGGAAATAAAAGTATATAAAATACTATTTCATTAGTGTTCTCTTTTAAGCTCTAAAAATAAAACATTGTGCTTATCAATGATACAAATACACATGTATATTCAAAAAATATATCAATGTATTTTTAAAAATAGATTGAACACTAATGTCTAAATAAGAATATCGAAGATAATTCTTGATAATATTGAACACCTAAGAGTTCTTTACATCCACAGAAAGTGCTGTACAAACAGTAACTAATTGTGGTAGGTAAAAATATGCTGACTTTGACTCCAATATTACCCTGACTACAGATTCAATCAGAACTAGAGTGTGTTGGCAATAACTCAGGAAATGACAATTTGCTAGAACAGATTGAAAAATTAAAGCATTAGACATATTTAGAAATCCATAAAATATGTCACCAAAAATTTAGTATGTTTATTTTTAATTGTATGCAGATTGAGTCTAATGCAAATAAAATGAAAAGTGTTTCTGTCATCATTTGGGCAACTGATTGATTACTCATCATTAGACCTGAATTTTAACAGAGCTCCTCTTGGCATGTGGAGAAATCTGTTGGTAGCCATGTACTGCCTTACAACTTCTCTCTTTAGTCTTCAAGAACATGCACGTGCACAATCTTGGTGATAAACATTTTTTCCCTCTTACCAGTGGCTGAAAGTATRAAACAAGCAGCAGTAAAGAGAAATATTATCCATGCATTAAATAAATAAAAGTAACATACCAGAGGAGTGAGTGATGGARTCTGAGCCGAACCACTACAGAAAGTAGATGGATTTTGACAATAGTTTGCTAACATTCACATAAACCAGAAATAAACACTAAAAACTAAAAAAAAAAATCCAAAGGTGAATACTCATTGATCTAGTTTCAACCTAAAATATGTATTTAAGTCTTATGCCTCACTTCTACCTCCCTCTTCATCTTAATATTTCAGTGTAAGAAAAAGCAAGTCATACACATGCCTTGTATCCACAAGGGATGCAACGCGTATGCCAAGGACTCTGCCTTCAGCTTCACTGTTAATTCTTATAGCACAATCTCCAGGCCAGCACAGTATTTAAGCTCTCTGCATAAGCTAGCAAGGGTGTATTTTGACTCTGCAACTTATTTGTACAGTATTAATCATAAGCTATAACCAACATTTTCACATGCACCAGTGCCAACATTAACGTAGTACGACACAGCAAATATGAGAAGCTGACCAGCTTTAATACATTAAAGTACATTTATATTTGAGGATTTGTGCTATTTAAAAACATGTTTATGAATCCTGGTATTTGGGAAAAACTGTTTGTCAGTTTTCCTTAAGAGCAGAATACTGACAAAAGAAAGAACCTAAGGTTAGAAATGCTGACGCTGTTAAATCACAAACTGCAATAATGACGTGTTCATATGTTTCACAAGAAATGCTTCTGCACTCCAAGAAAATAATCATGACTTCCAGAACCACCAAAACACAATAATTATAACACTAATTACTCCACTGAATGCAAAGCCAACTAAAACTATGCTATTAATTTCATCCTAACTCTCAAATATACCAAGTTGGACTGGATCTCCCTTATACACTCCTCAAGCATATTGTTGATTGCTTATATTTCCCATGAAAGATGCAATCACCTGGTTTAAAATTTGGTTATAGCATCATGTTTGTAACTCCATGTTCAGATGGTTGAACAATTATTTCTTTAGTTAATCATTATTTGATAGCACAATAATAACTTCATTCAGCAAACTACATAATACATGGCTATCTTCAAGTCTGGACTGAAAACTGCAAAGCATGTCCTGAAATTTTAGGACTTACTAAAGCCTCAGGAACCCACATGTCTCTGCCTTGCAGCCATTTACTGATCTGACACGTCTGTGTGCGTTGCTCCTGCAAAAGATCACACTGGTTTAAACAGGCACTGCTACAAATAGCAAATGACTACATTTAAAGAACAAGGTATTATACTGTTCAAGGTATTCTAGTATTCTGTTTACCAGATACTCTTCAAAGTATTGTTGCACACAGTTTTGAAGAGAGTTCTCCATGCATTAATTTGGTCTATGATTACAGAGATGCCAAACCATTTTGCATAAAGTAGAAAGCTGCTTAAGATTATGATACTTCCAGCCCCTGCCCTCATATAAGTGCACATTCTCAAAAAACTCTTAATGAGTAAACTCTGCAGGGATCTGGCTTGCCATGTGGTTGGGGCTTCTTGGTTTTATGCTGCCAAAATGGATATAGACATTTAAATGTATCCATCAGATTTTCAATGCCATCCTAGGATGTCATTGCTTCAGCTGGCACAGAATAGGATGAATCCTGGCTTCACTGAAGTCAACAAAAGACTTCACTGAGTCAAGATACCACACCACCGTGAGCAGTTGTTTAAATTACGACTGTCTGCCTTCATAGTAGTAGCTTATTCCATAGCATTCTGTGGTGTTCTTTCAACAACAAACTATAGCAAATAGCTTCAAGTTAAACTATACTTCATGAATAAAGAAACTCCACAAACACATATTCAGTCTTTATTTTATTCAAACAAGATTTGTTCTGCTGAAGGAATGAATGAATTTATAACTGCAAAACAAACAAACAAGGAACAAAACCTTTGCTTCTGGGCATGCTCAGAACTATGCTATTACAAATTTTTCTGAAAAATATTATCAGGAATGCTTTAATTAATAGCAGATAAAACATTAAAGGCAAATTTTCTGGGATTTTAGTTACATTAGTGAGAGAGATACATTTTACTTTTCCCATCTGTCCCCAAAACACCACAAGTTGAAAAACCTCTATTTCCAGTATGAGTTCAGATTACTTTGTTCTCAGGCAGAGTGACACTAAGGGAAAAAGAAAGGAAGACTGCCAAAGGAATCAAGAATCATCACCCCACTCCTGTTTCACATTAGTCAGTGAACTAAAGCAGACTCCCAAGCACAGGAGCACCTGTACCAACCTGCYCTCTGCACTTCAGACCAGGACAACATCCTCTTCTGTTACCTGTCTCTGATTTACTTTCAAACAGAACATACTGCCCTGTAATTTAGCTCTTCACAACATAAAAAAAGAAATCCAAATACATGACTGAGAAAAACAATGGAAACAATAAATCTGAAATAAAATGAGCAGAAGATACAGAGAAAGAACATCCAGCAACAGCACTGGACAAGTTTGTAGTATCACTGTACCCTTACAAACTCACATTGTGTCAAATTACCACAGACAGTAGAGAGAGAAAAGCAGATAAAAAATTACAACATCAAGCAAAAAGACATTACCAATAACAAGAACATGAAAACCGCAAAACCACATATTCTCATTTGGGCACAAATTTAGCATGAAACTTAAACAAAACTTCAGCTTAAGCCATGGTCTCATTATAAACAGAAATACCTCATTTATCTGAGTCCCAGAGAGGGGTACTTTCATAACACAGTAACAAGAACATTGGATGCAAACTTGTCAGAAAGAACAGGAGAGGAAAAAGTCCTATCAAAAAATTAACTGAAGAACTGCGAGGTGCAAGTGCCAGGTATGTAAAGTTTTGGGGGATTGCTATTCTATGTTTGGTTAGCACCTGGCACAGTACGACTGGGTCACATTTATGGTTCACAGTACTAGTGAATAATAAAAACCTATCTGCTTAGAATAAGATTGTTTTGAAAGGTTGAATGAGTACTTCATGTGGGGAGAGATTTTTTAAAAATTATGAAATGTATAAAAAATCCCTATGAACTTACAGGTCAAAATTGCATGTCATTGAAGAAGAAATGATAACATTTTTCTCAACTATTATACAAGGTCCTGGTTCTAACTGCTGCCAATTAGATTCAAAAAGCATGACTTTACTCCTCTCTAATCCAGCTCTTTTCTTGCTCCTCTATACTAGGACATGTGAACATACTGACAAAACATCTTTGTGCACTAACATTAAAAGAACCCACTCCTCCACCCAAAAAACCACAAAAGGAAAAAAAACCCCACAAACAAAAATAGAAACAAGAAATATCACCCCAAACCAACCAACCCTCACATCAAGTTCAGAGAGAAAGTATTTCAGCTCTCAGGTTTACCGTTTGTGCAGACTTCACAATCATGTTTTGAAGCTTCAGCTATGCCGCTAATAAAACAATATTCTACTCAATAAGGGCAGAAATTATATTATTTATCTAACAGGAAGGTGCTTGCCTATTTCTCAAGACCCCAGAATRCTTCCTTTTTCTCCTTCTTGCACATGATATTGAGTATCTCTGCAATATTTTGCTTTGCAAATATGTTCATCAATTCTCTTTCCAAAGCAGTTTCTGCATTTACTTCTCATACCACAGTCTTTCCTCTTTTCCCTAGTAGTCATTGAGCATGCACAGAAGAGGTTTCTGAACACTCAGAAGAGAGGCACAGAATAACATCCAAGCCTACAGTAAACSTTATTTTAACAATGTCAACCACAGAAATGTTTCCAGACTTGTACCCCGTCTTATTCTTCTAATAAATGGTTACATTTCATACTTTTTAACATTTTTCTTTTTTTTAAAGGAAAATATATAGCTACTTACACTTTTATTTAAATATAACACATTTTTCTTCTAAAAACCCCACCCTGACAAGAGGGTCTATTATCAAAACCAAAAAAAAGATATTACAGTCTAAAAATATTAGTCATTCTATAGTCCTCCACACATTTTTATTACTCAAGATTTCAGGGAAAAGTTGTGTGCTGGAGTAAGACAAATGTACAATGAGTGAGATGGAGAACAGTATTTTGACTCTAAACAAATATGCACTAGTGTTCTTAAAGTACAATGTGCATCAAAACATATTCACACACCAAATAATTCATGCTCTTCACGTGTAAAATACTGTGAAAAATAAGGTGGAAGAAGTTAGATAGGAAAACATTCTTGTATCATAAAAATATGTTAGAATGGGACTTATCTCTAGAGTTAAAGCTTTGCTTTAAAACAAACATTATTTAAAAATCTTCTTTCACTTTATCTAAAAATTAGCCTTTCTATAAAACCCACTCCTTTAAAACTTTGCTTTAAAAACATCAGTTTTATATTAGACAAAATATTAAATTATACAGGCACAATTAGTTAAGAGGGCTATAAGAATTTATACAATAGCCCTTCATTTTCCAGTGACTTGCAATACAGTCATAAGATTCTGTGTCTACTGACAACCATAGGAAAATCAACTTCTATTTAAAAAATAAAATAAATTAAAACAAAACAAATAAAAAGATCTGTCAAACCATACTTGACTTGTAAAGGAACTTACTTTCCAGCTGACACATGCACTTCTTTTATTTATCTTGGGAAGTATGCATATACATTATAAAGATCCCCAAAATATTCTCTGAACATGTGGTTTATGATGACAGCTTTTATATTTCCTTCAGATACTATACATAAAAATAAATAATTTCCAAGTCCACCTTTATCTCAGTCCAAATATGTGACCCATGACACTTCAGAAAGAAGTGTATGAAGAATCAAGAATGGTTTTATTTTCTGAGGGGAAAATGCAGATAGTATGTTCAATGCCAGAGATAGCAGGGTCTGGTCTTTTCCATGTTTTTCTTGTGTTCTGAAAAACGTATTGTACCACTACAGAATTTATGAAGAGTTTTAATGCAAAACAGATTATATAATACATCAAATTGAAGATTTAAAAACCAAAGCCTAGATTATGATGATGTTTAACTACATGCTTAAGTTACAATGAATGAACAATTAATCTTGGGTTTTAAAGCACAGAAACATCTGCTTCTGGCTTTATGTCTCCTAACCACATTAAATAAACTGTCATCATAACAACAAATAAAAAAAGAAGAAAACTAAACCAAAACACAAATCACCATGGGTTTGGGTTTTTTTGCCATAAAACCATAGTAGTTGGAACATCAGTGGCCAAACGTGAATCTCTATGGAATATAATTTTGATTCAACTTAATATTTTAAACAAATATTTGAACTCTAATACATTTAGATGGATGCTGTGCTAGGTTTATTTAAATACTTTACTGAAAGTTTAGAAAGAAAGTTTCTACTCTAGTCCATAAAAATTTAACCAACAGTACACCCAATTAAAGTCAGAAAAGCACAGAACCCCAAACTTAAGGTTGATGTTCTAAAACAACTCCCTGCTAATTTGTTTGCATTGTAACTTTTCCATCCCCCTCCACTAAGGAATGTGAAATTCACCTACAAATTTAATCAATAAGCTACTAAAAACAAACACACAAAAACCTCCAAAACCTAACCCTGTATTTCTTTTAGAATTTGAGATTTCACTTTAGCCACCACCATTTGAACAATCCYCTAAAGAGCCGTATTTCCTTACCAGCATGGTCCATTATTGCTTGATGGGAGCCCACAGTGACTTTGTGTCCAAAACAACTGCTTTGGACATGGCTTCAGGAAAAAAAAAAGTCAGTACAAAAACGTGTAAAATTATATTTCATTTCAAGAAAGCACTGAATTGATCTGAATTGTATCATACTGTATTAATTTTAATGCCATTCCACAGGCAAGTATATATTATGTGTTGAAGAAGGTGCACATATACACAAACACAAAATACATACACAGAATTCAGCCCCAATTGATGTATCTTCATTTAATTTCTAGCATAGCAACCGAGTCATCTTTTGCACTTTAGAATTACGTGAAAAAATTAAAATAGGCGCAATTAATTAACACAGCTTCTAAATTACCTTATCATAGTGCACTGTTACGCACTGATAACACCATAATAACAATATGATACCATTCAAGGTCATTTTGCTGATGTGCAGGTGAAGACTAGTAGATATGATTCTAAGTGGTTTTAACTCAAATCCACAACTTCTGCAGCTTTACACAGTACAACAGTGCAATATATTATGTCCCCATATTGCAGGAACAAGAGCTGAGTTTACAGTTGTGTTTGCTTCACATTAGACTGGCTTTGCACTTTCTGGAGCTCTAGCACTTCCGTTGTCTATGACCTCCTTTTTTTCCCCTTCCTTTTTCCAGGTGTTGGCTATAAAAAAAAAAGAAAAAAAAAAGTTCTTTTGGTAGCTAGCTCTCACCTGGTAGAACAAGACAGTTTCGAAGTAATGGTACAGCAGTTCTTCTAGAGGGCCGGTTCACAGTGCTAGGATGACCCCAATCTCCACTTACTTCCCAGTTCCTGACTTTGGAGGAAGCTTGCTCTGGTTTCTTGGGAAAAGATTCTGATGTGACTTTCTGCCTCTTTTCAGGAATCCCTGTTACAGCTGCTGAGTTCAAAAAGGCCCTTTTTGGTTTCCTCCTCACCTTTAATTTTTTTGCATCAGGCTTTTCCTTCTTAGGGTGCTTTCCCACTGTAGCTTTCCTTGTCTGGCACCTATGGATGGAGAAAGAAGATTTCTGGGCACGAGGCTGAAATTGTCTTCTCATTCCCTCTTTTTGTTGTTTTTTAGTTCTGGAAGTTTGTTTGCCTGTGGTTACTCTGTTTCCTCTCTTATCAACAGTACATTTGACTGACTTAGACCCTGCAACCTTTCTGGGAAAAACTGGTTCTTTATTAGTGCCTTCTTTTCTCTTCCATATTGCCTTTGGATTCTCCCTCTCTAACCACTCGCTCCTGATAGAGGTCAGAGGAGTTTTGGTAATTCTATTAAATGGAATTAATCTATAATCTCCTTCTACCACAGAGTTCAAAGGTGAAATGATCAGGTGTTTAAAAGAGTTCTCAGAGTGACCAGATACGAGACAATCTGTTCTTTCTGTGGAAACAGAAGATCCATCTGCCTTTTGACTTGAGGCTGTATCATTCCCTTTATCTGGATCTGGCAGGAAAGATGCTGATGATGAACTACAGAAGTCTGACCAATTGAGTGACTTCGATGGTGTGCTTTCTCTCTGTGCATCAGCTAATTTCTTCATGTTTGCATCAAAGCTGAGACTTCTGAAAAGTTGTCGAACATGAGAGGGTTTTTTAACCTTTTCTCCAACTGTACTCTTTGGAGGTGTTTTCAGAATTCGATTTGTCAGTGGGTCATAATATTTGAGAGAACACTGTTTGTATTTATACCTTACAGAGTCCTTGCTATCTGTGGAGTTACGATTTTTCCTCATTTTGGGAATATCTATAGGTTTACCTTTACAGTGTTTTACCTCTGGGCATGAGAGTACATACACCACTGTCTTGGGCTGTACAGGACTCATAATCTTGCTATAGGACTCTGGAAGTTTAAGGGCACACAGTCTAGTTTTCATGTTTGGGGTTTTTTCATTCTCCAGCCACGCGATGCTTGCTTTCTGATCAGCTGGATCAGATTCTCTTCTAGACATTTTCCTTTTTGCTACAGGATAGTTCAACAAACTCGTTTGGGTGCCATGGCTGACTTTAACCACCTGACATCTTGAAGCCAGGCGCCATGTCCTTTTCCTAGGCATTTTAACAATTTGTGGGTTGCATAGTGTATCTGAGGGTAAAGATGGGTTATCAAAATCAGAGCCACCACTTAAAGCATCATTAAATTCTGGCAATGCTTTAACTGATGCACTTTCTGTTCTATTACCTTCAATAATATTGATCCTTTTTTCATCCTTCTGCTTTTTTTTCTTCATTCTCTTCCCTGTACAGTTGGCCGAGGATTCGCTGTTAAAGTAGCAGCGAAAACGACCTTCCCTGAAATCACGCACAAGTTCTTCAATTTTTATATCATCTTCATACATTATTTGAGACCAAGTCTTTCCCACAAAAGAAGGAGGCACATGAGGCAGAGCTGGAAGAACTGGTTCTTCGGTATGAACATCCTTTTTCACTGCTTCTATTTTCTCTAATGACTCAGTTTTTAAAACAGAAGAAAGCTGTGTTCCATACTCTTTATCTTGCAAACTTACTTGGACCTCTTTTAGGAATTCTAAATCTTTTATAGCTGCCTTGGGTAAGTCTGTTCCTATCTGTATTGGTGCTTCACAGTCAAAACTCATTTCAGAGCCCTCTAAATTAGTATGGTCCAGAAGTGATGTAAAAGGTACACAGGGATTATTCTCTTCTTTGAAATAAATTTCTTCAGATGTAGTTTCATGGCAGTATTTCAAAATTACATCTTCAATAGTTTCCTCCACTGAACTTTCATCACCTCTGTTTGTCTTCACGTTTTTGCATCTTGCTAGTTGTGGGGATGTCCCAAGATCTAGGGAGCTGCCGATACCCACAGTATCCCTGAGACAGAGATCAGACACCAAAGTTTCATCCTGAGTTCGTAAACTATCTCGCTTTGAGAGAGATTGACCTGAGGTAATAAAGAAAGAATTGCTGTGGCTGCATGTAGGATTCTGATGAGAAACTGAAGGGTGTTTTGGGTGAACCAGTGCTGGAGCAGGATTCAAGCATGGGTTCAGTAACACATCACTATTGCAGACCTCCATTGCTCTTTCATCACATCCGCTACGCAGAAACAGATTTGAAGCTGCCAAATCCCTAACATTTTTTCCTGTTTTAGAATTAACAGAAGAACTGTGGATTGTAGGACTGACAGAAAATTGCTGAGGTACAGGGCTCACAGCTGTAAACTGACCTTCATGGCTGTGATTTGCAATTCGAGCATTTTTCAGAGTAACTCTTTTCTTATCGCTACAAATGCCAATAGACTGCTGGGATATTCCTGGAGCATGTTCCTGGCCTCTTTGTAGTTTTTGAAAAACTGCTTGTGTTACAAAAGTTTTTTTTGTGCCCTCATGTGACAGGCATGGAACAGAAGAGCCTATTTCACCAACGGACTCCTGGTCTTTACTGGAAATCTCCTGTTTGTCACTGTTCCTCTTTTTCTGCATCTCTTCCAAGGACAGGCAAGAAATCCTAGGAGCCTCCATAGTGACAGGGAGTGGCATGTCATCATAGGTTGGTCTAAAGGGGAGGGAGGGAAAAAACAGCTTATGTAAATACTGTGAATATGCTTAAAATTTTTCAAACAATAGCAGTGTGGGGGTTTTGTAAGAGTAATTACCTAGAGTTCATCACTTCTAATGAACAAAATGAAATTACCAGCTCTGCTACTTTAGCAGAGATATTCAATGTTTAAAAATATGGAGGGTGAGGGGGAAATGTTCCACAAAGCTAAAGATAACAGTTTGAGCTTTAGTCTATTTATGCAACCATCAATTAAGAATGGCCAAACATAGATTACAATGATTTTATAAATACAGCAAAGAAGCAAAAGTAAAGATATTTCCTTTGTTTAATGGTAAGCTTATAAAGAGGTTATTGCACTGGTCATACCATCATTACCTAAAATTGAGCTTTTGTAGAGAAATGGAACATAATAATATGACACAGTATAAAACCATTGTTGAGTATAAATGCCCTTTTCCCTACAAAACATGGCTGCCTGAGAGGAACTCTGCACATGTGGCCAAGGAATTCCATGCTTACTGTTTCCCACAGACATACCACAGCTTCTGACTCACTCCTGTAAGAAGCCAAGTTAGGATTGTTCAGCCTCACTGCGACAACAGATTTTTCTATATTCTGTAACTAATAGTTCTGTTTTTAGGACTGCCTCAAACACAAGGGTTTGTGTCTTGCAGAAGTAACACAACTAACAGATATGGACTATTCTTCCCATGCAACACAGGAACCCACAAGGCTTCAATCTGTAGCAGCTGGGCAAATTGAATGAAAACCGTTTTTAAAATAATGAAGAAGAGAATATTGTATTTCATTTGAAAATTATAACCAGACCTTGTGAGACACAAATGGATGCTTACTTTAATAGCTGGCAGACATAGGCTAACAGACGTACTGTGAACAAATTTTATTGTACAGTAATTTCCTTGGTTATGTAACTAAGAGTACATACAGCTAAGGGATATAGGACTGATTAAGCAAGAGAAACCACATATAATGAAACATTAAAAGAGAAGAGGATTATTTCTATTACTAGATGAATGCAAAGTAATCAAATGCATCCAATGATCAAACAATGCCTGTCAGCTGAACTGCTTCTGTGCCCCACTGCTGCATGAATTCTTGGTCACCTAAGCTCTGAAACAGGACCTAAAGGGAAGGCCAAATGCAGTAGAAATTATCTTTTAACTTCTGAACTTCAGAGTTCTTCCATCTTTACATGAAACACCTGGAACCTGGACACTGCTGAAAGACTGAATATAAAACTACATAGATTTTCATATGGAGAAACTATAGCAAACTCCTAGGCTTCTAGGTCAGTTAACAGCCTTACAACCACTTTTCAAAAATGACTTGTAAGCAAACGTCTCTGAGGGGGAGGGACGAGAACTACAGTTTTACATAGTTAGGAACTTCTGACAGTTTTGCTACAAACTACCCCCAAAAGCAGAGTGAAGATTTACTTTCTTGAATACTTAATATTATTTCTTTATGTAAAAAAATTACATACCAAGAGTTTGAAGGAAGGAATGATGTGGGGGTTTGGTTTGGTTTTGGTTTTTCACTGGGGGAGAACAATATCATTTGAAATTCAGTATAAGGCTGAATGAATTTTTCCTTTTTCCACATAACTAAGTATAGCGGTTCTGTAAAACAAGTCTTACAAATATTTCCATGATCTTTTAAAATGACACTCTAAAGATCCCTTATGTGAATTCAGCTAAATAGAAAAAACAGGTATTTAAAGAACTGAGTGAAACTGTGTATAAATCCAAATGTTTCAACATGAGAAAGAAGAGAATCAAAATCTTACCCCAGGTGTCATTCAAGACCATGACTTTCTTTTCAGAGCAGGACCACAACATAAATCTATTCATGCTTTCTTCTCCATCTTTGCTTTTCTTCCTCCAAACTCTGTCTAGATTTGGGGTTACTCTTCCCCCTTCTTCCTCCAATTTCATCTAGATTTTGTACATTATTTTTCTCATTCTACGCCTTCTTCCAACAACTTAGAGGAACACGCGTAGCTTGTTTTACCTTCTTAGTAGATTTCATTCACCAAAGGAATAACCTTGTATTAGTGACACCTCAAGAGAGGGCTTTTTTCATTTGGATGTTGCCTTAAGGTGAATCCTGTATTTTGTCCATGGCAAAAAATGGTTCTCAAGATAGTGCAATTAAATTTATTTATTTAAGATGGGAGGACTAATTTATTTACTTGCAGTGATATGTACATCACGTCCTGGGCGAGTTTGGCATAGACATGTGTCATAGTTTGACCCGGTGTGAGACAAATTTGATTGGTTAAATTCAGGTAAAGGACTGTTCTATGAGCCACTTAGTGTTCATGGGACGTCTCTGTGAAAGGAATGTTATAAAAAATATCTAGGAAATGACGCAGGACTTGTTCTCACTTCCTCTCTTGCTCCCTGCTGACCACTAGCAAAGGAGTGGCTCTTCGCCGACACCTGGGCCAGGGGCCCACGGCCCGGGTGGCACGCGGGGGCAGCCAGCCTCACCCCCCACCAGTCCTATGCCGTTCCGGACCCGAGAGGAGCTGGTTTATTATCATCGGACCAAGGCCAAACAGAGAAGCAGCTAAGCTAAGCCGAGCCAAGCTACGCAGAGAGAAGCTGGGCCAAGAAAGCTGAGAAAAGGCCGAGAGAAGATAAAAAAGCGCTCGCTTACGAAGATGTATCGGTGAGATCAAAGGGTGACCTTGCTTTTAAGATAAGGCAGAAATTTAAGTAGCAGTCAAGAGACTTACTCAAAATTGGATGGCTGCCAGTGCAGAGAGCATACGGGGGGGAAGGAGYCTTGGGCCCGGGGAAGCAAGCCTCATTACAGCTGCATTATCTAGTGGGAGCATGTAAATTGTTATAAATACTTTTGTAGACGTTTTCTGCAAATATTAACCTCTTCTCTAAGCTAGAGAGAAAGGAAAGCAGTCACATGAAAGACTGAATATGGAGTCCAGTAGCCCAAACAGAAGAGAAGACAAGGAGTGGCAGGAAGTGCCAGGGAAGTCATCTTTACCAGCATTGAGATCCATCTTTTTCCTGTGAGCTGTGCTGTGTGATCTGAAATAATACCAAACTAAATATCTTTTTAAATCACAATTTAGATGTGGGGGAGTTTGAAATATTTGACAGCCTAAAATAAGAACATTTTTATGTTGTGTACAGATGAAATTTGCAGCCTTTGCAGCCTTTGGAGATTATGAGTAAAGCAGGAGCCTGTACCTGAGTGCCTTTAGGCTGGAATGACTTACTCTGAAAATGTTTAACCCCATCAGACTTTTCTTGTGACCCACAAACTGCAGAGTGCATTGTGGGAGAGAGGATACACCACTGCAAAAACCTGGGCGGGCTGTGGTGTTTTCGGAAGGTTTGGAACCACGCTGAAGGTACTTCTTTAGGGAACTGTCTTCCGTGGGATGGATCCCACTATACTACAGAAAAGAACTCTCTTTATCCCATAAAGTGGCAATAAGAACTCTTAATCATAAGATCAGAATCTCATGTTTATGTCCTTTGCGTGATCAGTGAGGAGGATTTGGAATGTATGGGGGGAGAATGATATTTGTATATTCTGCCTTAATATTTTCATTATTTTTTTTATTCTTTCTATTCTTAGTAGAGTTAGGAAATAAATCATTTAATACTTTTTCAAGTTTGCAGCCTGTTTTTGCTGTCTCCTCTCCTCCGAAGAACTAAGCGTGGGATCTGGAGTTTGCCTCCAGGTTAACCCTTGACAACATGCATATTAGCTTGCTCTGTCACATCCCTGAGAGTATCAATATGAGTGTTTTCAGACAAAATACCCTCCTACTTGTTTGTCAGACATATAGCAGAGTTGTATAGTAAGAAACACAGCACTTTACTGGGATCAAATCGGGATTTTTGTCTGCCTTTCAAAACATAACAAATGAGGAATGAGATTTAATTCATTTTCCTATACCAACAGAGAAGAATTTAACACACTGATCCTCTTATCATTCTTGAAATATGCACATGATGAATAAAGAGAACACTTTTCAAAATCTGAGCATTAATGAATTGGCCAATTAATGTAATTCAAGTATTAACTGAACATGTGAACTGCAAGGATAAGGAAAAAATAAACATATAAATACTTACCTGACATTATCAACAAACCAAGACTATGAACTCTTTCAAAACATACCATAAAATATATTGCTAAATATATATATATAAAGCCCAGAATTATAATATTTATAATAAAATATATAAAGCTCAAACTATAAGAGTTTTTAAATGCATGTGAGACTGTACAGTCTGCCATTATACCTGCTGACATATATATTCCTTCTTTTTTCAGGTCTTCACATTTAAATGCTATCAGTGGTGTTGTTTCAAATCCATAAGCAGTGAAAAGAAGTCTAAAAGCGCAGAGACAACACAAAGGCAATATACTTGTATGATGTTTATATAAATACACTTCTTTCTAAATTGTCTTCACTGAGAAAGTTTCACCTTAGATGGGCAAGTTTACAGCTCAGCAGTGGAACAGAAATAGGAATTCAGAATACATGTATTCTACTAACATTAAAAAAAAAAAAGCCTTCTCTATCATACCTGTTGTCATGGTATCTGTGGGGATGATGTTGTAAAACATCTTGCAGGAAACGCTCCATCAAGCTACTGGTACCCATACGATTCCTACAATATGTCGTAAAATGTCTATGCTGGGAGCTGAAAACATGCTGGTGAAAGATAAAACAGATGATTAGTCTAATACCACCGCTAACACACAGGCCTACTCCTAAAAATTCCTTCCCAGGTTAAATGTTACACCATTGCTATGAAGCTATTTAAATGAAAAGAAAAATCTTCAGCCTTTTCTACTTTAAAGCCTTGATTGAGATTTTTAGGTATGTTTAGGGAATCTCAAATAATACTAAAATGTATTGAAACATCTTCCTGAGTTGGAATTTAAATAAGCAGTTCTGACAGCTGCTGACAAATCTCTTCTAACTAGTACAAATACTCTCACAAATCTCACAGCTGCTCACAGTAACTAGAACAAATACTCTAAATGTATTTATCACTTAAAATATTCTTAAACTTCATATGAGTAAACATCCAATAATTCACTCTAATTAACAAGATTTTTCATAAGTGTAGAAAATTAAACAGGCTTCTACTTGCTAATTAAAAATTGTAAAAGACAGGAGACTGACAGAGCTAAAGAACTGAAAATAATTGATCAAATGTCTCCAGCATTGATATCTAGCATATTACTATAACCCTAATACTTTACAATATGTACAGATCTCAAGATTAAAGACATAGAAATAAACATAATGTATGCAATGCACAGCCATGTGCCACTTTCGAAAAGAAGACTGCAGCATCCATGCCACTCCACCAGCATCTTTTTTAACAAGTAACAGATAAGGAAAGTATCTTCCCTGGTGCACATACTGTGCAATTCACAAACTGCTTATTTTTCACTCAGTATTGGTTGTTCAGCGCAGAAACGGATATTTTATTGGCTGATAAAGCCTTTAGGTACTCCTTGCTATCCGTTGCCAAATTATGCAGAAGCCGTCCCACCTGTTCCAGATTACTGTAGTGTACGTGGCAACAGTTGCAGTATCCTTGTCTATTTTGCACAGTGGATGCTCCAGGCCGAGGATGTTCTTGTCTTCTTGTGTGTAAACTGAAAGAACCAGGTAATATTAACAAGACACATTGAGTTGCTTAATCCATGTCCTTAGCATGGAAATTCTAAATATCTATCTTACTGTAGAGGTGGAAAAAACTTGCAAGATAAACGTTTCTATTTCAGAATTGTAATGTAAGTGGGACCACGTATTTTAAAGTATTCCCAAGCAAATATCACTAAAGAAATTTTTTCTTAAAATGCAGGAGGGATAACAGCTTGCAGAAGGCATAGTTGACTGAAATCTTAAAAGAACTGCCTCTAAAGAAAAAGGCAGAGTCAACTTTTCATTCTTCTGTTTTCTAGTATTTTGAAATAAAAGAAAAAAAGACCAAAGACACCTGACACCCACACAGTAGTTTTGATCACTACAATGTGCCTTCCCCACAGTTTTTAATAGTATGTGGGTATAAGATACAAAGGACTTCTATCATACACTTAATCCATATTGTGTCACTGTCATCTATTACACAAGATAACAGATAACGCCGAAAAGCACAATCTTCCCATTTTACTTTGGTAAGCAGCAAGCTGGATGCCAGTTAGATCATCACGTAAATTACCTGCTACTGCTGTCCTGTCGTAGAGAGCCCTCAACACCATCTCTTTGGATTCCTACAGAAAAACAAAAACAAAACAACAACCAAGAAATAAACCAACCAAACACACATATACAAAAGACAAAACACAAAAACCAACAGAGTATCAAGGAGATAAGAGTTTTACTTGCAGCTAGCTACTTCTCTTACATTGCATTTGTCAAAACTACTATTTTAAGGGAAGATTAAAAGTTTTGTAAGTTCAAAAAAGAATGTAGAGATCCTTTTGTCCTCAAAGCTCATCCAAGAACTTCAAAAAATAAGATTTACTTTTTCATGGCTGAGAAGAGTGGGAATTTTTCTACTGATTTGTCTGGGTTCAAGACTAGGCAATCTACATTTGCATTGCTACATCCACAATCACTAAGATAAAACGTAACGTGTTAAACAGCTTACAATAGGGCAGGAAAATTACATCTACATGAAAACTCTGTGGATGATTCAGAAGTCACTCCTTCCATCTAAGTTCCGTAATAAAATTTAAGAAATCAAACTATGCAACTGAAACTACAAGGTGAACTAATGCTTCTATTGATAAATATTACATTTTAAAATGTAACTGCAACATAGACATCTACTTTGAACTTCTTACCTTGTGCTGAAGAAGCAGAAGCTTCATCAGATCGTTTGATTCTGTCAAACATCTGTAAGTAAAAAATTTTTAGAAAGTAAGTCCATCCTCACTATATCCTGAAGCTCCTCTTTCAGTCCTCTTCAAAAGTTCTATGCTGTTTAATTATAGACCAATACTTGACTTAAATGAAGCTGCATTCTAAAAAGAAACTTCTGCTTTACTAGGTTACCCTCATATTATATTTAACAATGATATTTAGCTTTGATAGAAGGGGCTAACTTTTAACTAATGAAGTCAAATACCATACTTAAGAGCACAGCCTAGACTCTGCTAGGTTATTAAACAATAACATTGACAAATTCGTTTAATTACTTAAGTTCCTAAGTTGCCTTTACAATTAAAATGAGAGATACATGTAAGAAAACCCATATGACACCTACACCACACAAAATAATTATCCAGGCTGGAAAAGTAATCCTTACTGCTCAAAGATCTGCAAATCAATTTTGAATCTCACAATGTTTAATAAAATATGATTGCAGCAACATGCAGTTACGTGCTTTATGATGTTCAAACACAAAGGACTTCCAAGTGTCACACAGGCCTTTCACATCATGGAATGTAAGTGTTAAATCAGCTTTCTAGTACCTACCTTAGAGTCAACAACCTTCCTCATCCACAAAAGCTGACTCCAGACTAGCACACAATGAATGTCGAACAGGAGTCTATTTGCAGTGCAGGACACTTCTCTCATCCCATCTGGCAACAAGGAAGTTAAAGAGCCTCTTAAAATAACATTAATAATGCATGTTTCCCATGCCCTAAGGCATGTAAATTTTTCTGTACCATTTTGCAAACAGTTGATCAAAAGGATAAATCTTTTCGAAATCTGCAGCACATCTTTTTTAATTTGGAAGTTGTTTTGACAGTCTTTCCCAAATAAATGTTAACCATTTTTTCTGGAATATCTTTGTTCCTTCTTTCTTCCTCATAGCCCCTAAGTATTAAACATTGTTGTCATTTTGGATGCTACCACTCATGAAATAAAGTATACTTCTACAATAACAGAAAACAAATTCCTCAATATTAACCAAACTGAAATTAATCTATTACATACTCAATTGAGTATTATCACTAGCATTACAGACAGGAAAACTGAAAAGCCACAATAATTCACACATCACTCACCAGCATCACCATACCCTGTTTCAAAACTCAGGACTTAGCAATTCTAGGATCTGCTCCTCACTTACCATTTGTTTAATTATGGGATAACAAAGTTTCAAACCAACCACTTTCATTTTTTATCTTTTATAAACTCTTTTAACAAGAATGTTTTCTTCCCTTCTCCCTTCTTGTTCTCATACATATAAAAAAGTTGCTCATATATGAGGCTACATACCATCAGGCTTCACAGATGCATGATTTGTTACTTGTTTTGTTGTTTTGTTCTTTCCCAGACTATGCACTGCTCATGATAAAATACCTGGGCTGTTACAGCACTTATGGTCAGAAGGATTTTCTTAATAGTTCAACTTGAAACACATCCTCCCCAAAACAAAACAATCCACCAAAACACCAAACAACTTCTTCCCATAGTGTTTCAATTTATGCAATAATATTAAAAAACCCCAAATAAACAAGAAAGCCTAGCTGTCCTTATAAACCTTTTCATCCAGCAGCTGAGAAAAGCTTTCTTGATAGATCAACTGATCTCAGTCATCCTGTTCTATGTCCTATACACAGCCAGGACCCAAAAGAAAGTGAAGGGAAAACACAGAAGACTATCTTTCATGAATGATGCAAAACAACTTGTTCTATGTGCTTGAAGTCAACTTACTGATTTTTTAAGTCTCACTGTTTACACGCAATCTTATGATAAAGCTAAAACTGTGGCAAGAGTGTAGCAACCACAGAGGAAGCAATCCCATAGACAGGGCAGTCAGACAGCAGTTCCACAGTCAGCAGAGGACACCACAATCATTCATCCCCATCCACTGTCGCAAAAAGGGAGGAAAGCACCCCGACACACAAATGTTTAGTTTCATCTCAAAGATGCCAAGCAGTGGCAACTGCAATATATTGGAGGATAACTACTACAATGGTTCATTACTTCCTTATTTCAAGGACTAATTTCAATGGTTAGGTGCTACTGAGAGTTCACTCGGCTGCAAGTACAATGCACATTTAAACTGAGTTAGGCACAAAGTAATTTTAAACAGGCCAGGACTATGAGATTAACTATACTGAATTACCACAACCTGGATCTCCTCGTCATCTTTTTACAGTTCAAGGAGACTCGATGGACCTGATTTTCTCACTGGAGGAGGAGTGTGTTAGATAAAAGTTGTAAATGCCCAGCTATCATTTAGTAACAAACAGAAAAACATCCTAGGAGGACCTGTTCTCTTCAAGGAATTTCTTAGAGGAAAACCTACTCTCTTTATATCAGTGTTTATATAAGTGTGTATATCAGTGCGTATATAAGACCACTAATGTAGGGGACAAAGAAATAAGTCTGAACTAAAACTATATACAGCTTGCTTACGATTTGAAGGCAAGCCTAAACGACAAGCTAATAATATTAAGGGAATCTCCTATGTAGGCCAAAATCTGGATGGCCTGAGATCTTTACTTTTTCAGAAAAGAGATTACAGTTATAAATCCACAAAGGATTTTTCAGATGTCCATGGAAAGACTGCAAAATTCTACCTCAGTTAAGATATTTACAGTGGGAAGTATCTTAAACTGTTGGATTAAAAAGTAAATAATATCTGTTCAAGATTTAGCTTAAACGTTTCACCACCAAAACATCCTTTAAATTGTAACAAATGTAAAAACAAGTGGTTAAATACAGAAATATTTGATTTCGTAAATTTCTAACCAGGCTATTCTAGCAGTTGCCTCTAAAATCAATGCTTCATTTTGGTTTTATTGAATTACTCTTTGTACAGCAGGTGAAAAATGAGAAACCCCAATCATATTTAACAAGGCAACCAAAAGGCATGCACTGTACAGATTAAAAAAAAAATCAGTGGTGCATTCTGATAGTATAGGGGTGTCAAAGGCATCAAATAAACTCTCCAGACAGTGTCACTCTTGCACTGCAACAAGTAAAATAAAAAGGGTAAAAAGCCAATAAACATCGTTCCTCTAAATATGTCTCGTGAAAAGCTCTACCACTCCTTCACCCGAGAGCAGCTGTGCTGGGCAGGCAGAGAGAGAACAAGGGGGAAAACTCTGCCCCAAAGAAAGCGACTTGGCTTTCCACAGCACTACCACAAACGGGGAGGCGGTAGCTCGTTTCAGGGGCGGCCTTTGCCCCGGGGCCTCACGGCACCGGCTCGGGGTCCCGGCCCCGCCGCGCCGCGCCCCCGGTGCCCGCGCCGCCTCGCCCCGTCTCACGGTGGGCGCCGCCCGGGGCGGAGCCGGAGGACCCGCAGGGCCGGCTGTGCCCAGGGGAGCTCCGCCCGCACCGCCGGGAGCCGGGTCCCGCCGCCCCGCCGAGCGCTAAGGGAACGCTGAGGCGGCCGCGCCCCTCCCGCCGCTCCCCGTTCCCCGCTCCCGGCGCCGTCTCACCTCCATCATTCCCTGTTAGCTCTTCAGTGCTGCGCTGGGGTCAAGGGACGCCATCCTCCGCTTCCTGCTCCGGGTCGGCGGGCCGCGCCCCGCGAAGGGAATGGCGGGAGCTGCGGTTTCCCGGGCGGCCGCTGCCCGCCCGGCTCGGGCAACTCCCTCGCCGAGCGCCCAGCTCCGCCCGCCCGGGATCCCGTCCAGCGTCCGCCGTCCTCAGCCGGGCCATCGGGAGCTGTCGTAGCACAGCTCGCACGGAGCCCCAAAAGCCTAACTTCCTCCAGCCCAGGCGCTGGGAAACTGCTCCAGAACGCCTCGGGGTGGCGTCTTTTTGTCAGCCCCGGCCGGGATGTTTCTGGTTGCAGAGCAGTAACCTCTTAGTTAAGTTTCATTTCAACAGCTGTAATACTTACTATCTCCTTCAAAACATATTCTTTCGTGTGCTTGAAAGCAGGCTGTAGGTTTCACCCCCCCCCCTTTTTTTTTTTTTTTTAAGATTTTCGGCCATTAAAAATAGCTTGCTTTTCGTGGTTTGTTTAAGTAGGTTTTATCAGAACGTTAAAGCCTGACTTTATCAGCGTTAATGCTAGATCTGCTTTTCTTATAAGTGGGCTTAAAAATGTGACCTTGCCTCAAGTTCTCTCATTTTCAGCTGTAGGGTTTTGGCAGCTTATCTTGTCTCCTGTGAGAAACCAGCTATTGCATATTTCTCTCATTATGCTGAAGCAGCAAGGTATTTTAAGCAATCTAGGCAGACACAAAGTCAACACAACACCCTTATGTGTGAAGACAGGTGCAGATACAGGCTTGGATTGTGCAATGGAGCAAAAAAAATCTCAAAAGCACTGTAATATGGAAAATTTAAAGACRTTGCTGTAAAAAGGCACTGCTGTGTGATTATGAAATCAAAGCTTAGAAATGTCCACCCATGCTGAACAAGTAATTGAACACAAATCTCAAATTGCAAAAGAGCAGGAGAAGGCTTCTCTTTAGGAGGCCTGAATTTAGTTGCTGTTGAATTCTTTTGATATGTGCATACGTATGAATATATCTTTATTGCTGAAAAATAAATACTTAATACAGAACTAAAGCTGCCTGGTGGTATTGTGTTGCCTAGTGTAATACACAAGTTGGAAAAACTGGAACTTCCTGTGGACAACACTTGCACGCATGAAGGCTCAGGCACGTGCCGAAATTATTGCATGCCAGCAGAGCTTCATTGTTTAAACATGTGGCAAACACATACACAGACATGTTGTCTTAGACTAAAATAGTTCACTTTCATGGTGGTTTATAGCAGTATTAGTGAGTTACTGTGGCTCAGCTAACCCTTCATAACTTGTTAAAACAAAGGAAGCTTGGTTGCATAGCTAAGGCACTGAAGTTTCTTTTCCAGAATGGCTCATGTGAAACAGAAGTCCTTTTCAACAACGAAAAATCTATGCAGTCTGCCTTATAATGCTGTGCTGGTTTGGCTGTAAACCAGCAGGGGAAATTAACCCTACACCGAATACCTCAAGAGATTTTAGGTCAAAATTACAATTTTAATAAAAAAGGTTGAAATAAATGCAGTAATACAGAAACACTGGCTTAAACAAACAGACAGAGTCATGGTACAACCTGATACCCTGTTGACCAGGGTGGTAGCTGTGCAGTCCAGTTAGGCACTGGTCCTGCAGAAAGGCCTGGTAGTCCCGTCCCGGTAGTGGAATGGAGTAGCTAAGTCCAGTTCCGAGGAGTGGAGTCCAGCTGAGTCAAGTGTCTCCTTGAGAGTGGAGTCCCGAGAGTGGGGTCCTGTCAAGTCGAGGTATCTTCTCCCATCCAAAACCCTTGTTTTATGCTGTGTTTCTTGGCTGGTGCCTCCCCCAGGGGCGGGGACTTTCACAATGGAAGAGGATCTTCCCGATGTTCTGTTGGTTGCTTYGCTAATGAGCTTGGATGAGCCCATGGGTCCTCCGAGATGCTCCCGAGGGTTCTCAGAGATGATCCGGCGTCCTCCGACTGGGTTCAGGCTAATTAGTCAGGCTGGGTGGTGCTAATGGGCCATTACCTGAGATCAGATAACCAGGGTGGGTGGTGCTTCCTGTTGGCTGGAGTGCTTATCTCAGTTGAGATAAGGAGTCCCAGGTGTGTAATTATGAAATTTATCCAGCTTTTGTGGGTGGTAATAGAATATATAACTAAGCCAGGACAAATGCCATACAAGTTGTCCTCAGAATATTCCTGAATATTTTTGCAAGGATAGAATGCAACATTCTATCTCTTGGACTGTCACTCAAAGATAGCAGAACTTAGGCTTGCAGTGCCAGCTATTTCTTGGCTTTCAACTCTTTCTGTATTTGTGAGCTTGGGGTTGTACCTTAATTAAAATTCAGGTAAGGTATTGAGAGAAATTCCTTTCCCTCAGTCTCTTCTTTCCACTAGGAAACTACTCCTCACACATGTGCATGAATACTGAGTAGGGCTGACAAACTTCCTTTCCCCTATAAAAATTACTCTTTCTCCTGATCTAAGCATCAGACTTTTTTTTCCTTGCTGGTATCTTTACTTATCTATTCAGATTCTAAAAACTGCCCTATAGACCTTTCAGTTCTTTGCTTTCTGCTTTTACTTTGATTTGTTATGTTTTTCACTTCTGTTACCCAAATGTAAGTCAAAGTTGTATATATGATAACATTAAGACAAATTAACAAACATGGACAACAGCTATTTTCCTAGAGAGTCTCACATTTCTTCCAACAGCTGGGTTCAGATGGGAAAAGAGAGAATGTGATGAAAGAAAATTGAGGTTGGTAAAATTAGCTGGCAGGAAACTCCTGGCTAGATTTTTAATTTGTTGTGTATGTACTTTTACATTCTGATGTTATAAGCCTAATCTATCCTTAAATTGTTGTTTTGGTAAAGTTCTTCAAAGGATCTGAGATAAGTGTTGACTGACTGACAGCAGTTGAGRTCTGGGGCTTGAGCCATGCAGAGATTACTTTTGCCAAATGTTTCCAAAGATGGGTTGCTGGTTTTAGCCTGGATTCTAACAAGGCAGTCTGACTACATATGTAGATTTTAGAGAATTTCACATTCTGAGTACCTTGGGGAAGAAGGATCTTTTCAACTTTACAGTAGAATGGCTGTTCCATAATGTCTGGCACTATATTAAAACCTTTAATTACTAAGAAGTAATTGATGTCTTTCTCTGAAAAAGAGATACCAGGCTGATATCAGAATCCAGACTTATGGAACAATTATCTGATCCTCTATGGTATTTCCCCTTTAGTATAAATTCTGTGATATTTAATAAGGTTTTTCAAAGTGAAAGAGAATAATTCCTCACCGGTATAAAAGGCAATCTCTTCACAAAACAGAGCTTCTTGTTTGCTTTGCTTTGCTTTACTCAAACTGTTTGCTGGAGTTGACAGATTGCTATTACACATTGATTCTTCTCTACTATAAGCATTTTTCTAATTTTTAAATGAAAAGCATGTGGTTTTTAAAAAATAATATTGGCCAATTATTTACTTTGGAATGGCACTTAAATGCAATTAAATGTAAACCAAAAGCACACTTTTTTTGAAAGAGAGAGGCAAATTTATTCTGAGCATTCTGCTTTCTTTCTCATTATCTGAAACTGAGCTTTGCTTTTTGTTTTGTACTCAAAGTTTTTTTAAAATGTTATAGTAAGGGCTTTACCTGAGCTAATAATAAAAACATTTTCAATATGCAGAATATTAGCTTAACCCCCAAACTTAAAGGATACTACAAGATATTATTGTTCTATTTTTCATTTTCTTGCCAAAACAACCTTCTTAAGATTAAAAGTTTGAAACTTAAATTTTCTTGTTAGTCGCTTATTCATTTAACCAACCAAAAAGCTTGGCAGTTGTGTTATAATTGAAACGTGATGGGTAGTGACCAAGAAAAAAGTTTGAAATATCATTTAGAACTGAGAGGGCTTAAAAAAAAGAGTTTTGAAATGCATGGGCTGAGAGTTGTGTCCTAAAAATATTATTTTAATTTCTTGTAATCAAATCTTAAATTTTTAAAAGGTTACTTGAAGTACTTCACAGTTTGACTATTCTTCCAATATCTCATTAGAAGCAAATCCTCCCCAAGTCTATTTTTTATTGTTATTTGGAGGCTGTGCTACTGCTTTCACAGGCTTATGTTGTCAGTTTGTGGGTTTTACACATTTTTTTTCACTAAAATTGCTCTCCCTATTTTATTTCTGTATACATGTACAGAATATAGAGATTTTAATTATATTAGTGCTGAGAAAAACTCAGGAATGCGCTGATCCCAGACTGTTTTATTAGTGCTGTTAGAGCTGCTGTTGCTGTTCATTTGCTGGCAGGTCATCCAGAGGCAACAGCTAATGAGACAACTCTGAATGGGTCACTTTAAACAGTATGGCTATGAAATGCATCCAAATCCAGTGTTTTCAGAAGGTTTCTGCACGATGGGCTTCTAATCATCTTACATTAGATTTCAAATCCATACCCTAGCTTTGCTGTAATTGTTCTGAATCTCTCCATTAGCTTAAATTAACGTTTTTAGGACTTTCTGTTCTAAAAGAAAATGCAAAGAAATTAAGTCAGCAGGTGAGAAGTTTGTATGCTAAAGACATTATGCTTTCAGAGAACATCATAAAATCATAAACACCATTTTTCATCATAAAATGCTGAATAGTTTACTGCTACAGTCACAGGCATTTCTGTTTTCAGTTAATGATTGTTCAGTCAGTTCATCTCTCCAAAATAACTGCGCCTGTTTTTTTAGGGAAGTGACATAAAGAAAGGGACTAGGTCAGAAAGTAGGCTTGGAGTTGCCTGTAGGTGACTGTTCCTGAATTGCAGGATATTCTTTGACCTTCATATTGTGCATAGAGTTTTTTATAGCTTCAAAAATAAGAGTTCCTTAGAACTTCTCTATTCTATTTTGCCATTGTTTCATATTTACTTTCAAAAATAACACCAATTTTAAAATTATCTGATTGATATAGTCAGATTGGCCTTGGAGAATTGCAAAATTTTCAAGTATAATTGTTCATTAGCAAATTACTTGGAAATATATGATAATTTCTGACATGTATGTGCTGGAAGATGCAGTGGAAAGTCATAAAATGACTCCATTTCCCCCATGCTGAAGGGAACTCTGTGGCCTGAGAGCCTTTAGCTATGAAGGGAACAGAAAGAGCAATAGGTTCTTATATCAACCACAGTCAGATAATATGACTGAAATACACTTATGCTCAGAACAGAATTAGTCTCATCTGCATGGCATAATGTTTTCTTTAGTGTGTTTTAAACCATCCTTCCTTTTGTTATTTTAGATAAGATACAAAATGAATATGGCTTTTTAATCAGATGCTAATGTGAGAGTCTTGAAATATTTTAGGTAAGTATAGTAGGTGACTAATACTCCCTTATAGCCTACTTCACATTCTGTCATAGTAGGAACTCAAGGTATTTTTGCATAAGTAAACATTAATTCCCATTATTCAAGCAGGAAATAATGTCTTCCTGATACAAAGAGATGATTTTCTCAAAGCTTCTTGGAAAGTTATTAATTCTATTTTTCAAGAATTTTCAAGCTCCCAGAAGTTGCAAACCTGCTTTTACTCCTTGTAATATTCTGAATTAAATGTTTATATCCATCCATTTTAATGGAACTTTTCTGATTTTAAATAGGTGCATATGAATTTAAGATAATCTGGAACGCAAAATGCTTCTGCATCTTCCTTGTCTGTAGTGTAATTTATAGGAGTTGGGGAGTTCCAAATATATATATTATTATGTTGAGTCACTGGATGTTCTGCAGTCAATTTAAGGTGGGGTCAAAATGTATTCCCAAGGTAGTTAAGTAAGTGTTATTTTTTTCTGCACTGGCTGTTCTAAATCATGTTAAATTTTTTTAATGGTCCCACAACAAACCACGCAAGATATTTTCTTACATCTGAGAACAAGCAGACTCTCTACTTTGCTTTACCATGGGAATAATTTAAAGAAGATTTCTTTATCCTGTTCAGGAAGCAAGCAGAAAGTCGAGCAAGAGAAATTCTGGTTTTTTTTCCTAAGGGCAAAACTCAATTTTAGGCTACGAATGCTGATAAGCAAAAATGTCAGCCTTTGAAAGAAGCCTCTTTCTCTTATAGTTTGAAAACACAGAGTTTTTCATAGAAAAATTTTAAAAGAGAGAAAAAGAACTTTTAAACAAAAAGCCTTTCATTTGATTTGTGTTTTTTCAGCATTTCACATACTTTTACTTGGATCGGAGTTTAGCCTCTCTCTTTTTCTGATCTATTCTATGCTGTTAGATTGTCTGTCTAATACTGAAATAATCGGAGTTCAGTTTCTGGTTTGCACCCAAAGTATATACAATTAGTGTAATTTGCCTTTGCCTAGTCTCTCATCCTAAAATGGAGAAGTGGTCATTCCCTTCACCACCACCACCCCTCTCTTCTCTTGAAAGAAGGGAGCCTACTCGTATTGAAATGCTAGTAGCAACTTAAATATCCTTTACTTAAAATGCTAAGTCTAATCTCTATATTCATGTAAATTCCATACTGAAGTTCATGCTAAGTGCTGAATTTGGGTCACATAGTCTTCTTAAAAAAATAAATTGCGAAGTAAGGAGGATTTAAAATTAACCTTTGTGTGTCTTGATAGAGCTTAAGAATTAGAACTAGAATGGACAAATAAATATTGGGAGATTTAGCTGTCTCCTTGCTTAGACTGATTTCCTATGCCTCATCCCCTGAGCCCACTGCCAGTTTATTAGAGATGGTGCTTGTTTTGCTTTTCTTGAAGGCAATGAAAGAGTTAAGGTTGACTTATATACACTGAGCCCTTAACTAACAAAGTGTTTTTCAGAGTGTCTAATAATTTGCTTTGCAAATTGCTTTGCTCGATCACAAGCAACAGGTTTATAGGGATTTATCAGCTCCCATCTCATTAGAGGCTGAGATTTGGGTAGGGTTTAGAAGCAAAACTGTGTTATCAGAGAAGACAAATGCAGAGCAGTAGGCAGAAACTTGAATTGGCTCTCCCTGTCCCACATTCACTTCTATGGATAAATAACTTAAATCCCCACGGAGTAAAGGTCACCTGTTTCACAAAACATATTTACATCAACTGAACAGAAAAATAGTCTGACAAATGTAGCTGACTGTAAAAAGCAACGTTAAAAATACAAACGAATATGTGCTGAAACCACCAAATCCAAAACATCTCAGAACATGCTCAGAACATCCATAGGTGATCGAGTTTGATCTAGGTTCGATTTGCCTTAGCTTTGCACTGGTGTTCAGGAACCAGTCCTCATTGCAAGGAGCTACTGTCCAATTAAAAACCTTAGCATGTTCATAATTCCTAAGGAATGTCGATGGCTGGTCAAGTATTGTAAAGAGTAACCCCAGCAGGCTCCAAAATTCCATGTGCACAGGTGTTTCTCTTAACTAAGATTTTGAGTATTAATGCTGCAAAGCAACAACCTTGTCTGATCACATGTGAGTCCTGTATAGGCACCCTTACTATTAGCATATTTTTTCAGGGAACTGTCCCAAATTTTGTGTCAACCCTTAGTTTTGCTCTGTGGTTTTTGCAGGGAATTTGAAGTCCTTTTCAGTTTCCCTGTTACACATTTTAGTGTTTAAGACCAGCTATGTCTCAGTGAACATGATAGCCAAGAGCAATAGTCTAGCTGTAGAATAGTGAGGGACTGGAACTTGTGATTGTATCCTTCATGCAGATCTGCTTGGTTTCTGCATTGATATTCATCATAACAGTCTTCAACAGCTTAGCTGTGAATTGGTAATAGCTGATTGCAGAACATGAAACTTTAAACACCTCTTGGGTCACGAGTTGTGTCCGTGGTATGTAGCACCATAATGCTTATTTGAACTGTGGATTTGAGGGTTTAATCCAAAGACGTATTATATAAAAGATGGATAACTGAACCTCCAGTCTTTGCACTTTAAATGGAAAATAAGATCTCTGTTTGTTGTAAGAATAGATGTAGGCAATTATACTGGTGACTTGCATCCCTAGTGGGTGGAGGCAGCTAAAATCCTGAAGAGCTGTGGCTTAGGTTCATCTCTGTGCTTTGGGTTTGTTTGAACCTAGAATGGTTAGGCTTTGGGCAGATTTTGAGACATCTGACTCAATCCAAGATGCAGTAAATTCTGGCTTCGCTCCTAAGACTTGGTARCTCTGTAGTTCTGGGTAATTTATGTGAGGTGAAAAAGCGCAAGTTGGTTTATCCGTACACCAGTACTGAAGATACAGGAATGTTTTGTGAAATGTGTAGTGAAACAACTATAGTTTGCATGGCCTTATTTTTGTTTCTCTAATCTCTGTAGATCTCTCTGAAATCATTTTTCCAAACACTGACATTCCTTTGTATGGGAGGAGACCACTTTGGTTAAAATGGAAAAATACTGTTGTCAAGTTGGCTGGTTAGCTTTTCAATGAATATAATCTTTAGCACTCAATGACATATATCAGAAGTTTGGTTGTCAAGACAGTCTCTGAAAATTCCGTGGATTTCAAGTGTTATCTGAGTGGCAGGTATAATCTCTCATTTTATTGTCATATGAATATAGAATTTGAATACCTCTGGTTTGAAAGTTATGTAGAAAATAATTCCTACTTATTTGTGGAAAATGAGAAAAAATGCAAGTATAGAAGCAAGATCTATGGAGGAAAAAGCCTATTTCTAGTATTATTTTTTCCCAGGTATCATATAAAAGTACTTTATATAATAATACATTACATTCATTGTATAGTAATATATAATACATACATAATAAATATATAATATAATATATTATTCTCTAGTATTCATTATTTCATAGAATGTAGCACGCTGCTGACTGTGTTTGCAGGAGTTACATGAGGTGCTGCAGCTTGTACTGGTATGTATATACATCCATATATACATGTGTAGCAATTCATTTATATGCTTGTGTGTCTTGACCTGACTAAAGTAATAGAGGAAGGGTTTTGCCTTCTGCAGAAGTACTGAATTTTGTCCATGTGTTATACATGAAAATCTTTTGGATTTCTAATATCAGCATAGAAAGAGATGAGGACGTGCCTAAATGACCCAAACCTCCCTTCATCGGGTGGTTTGTTTAAATGTGTCGCTGGAGAATTTTGTCATAGTTACTGACTATGGTATATAGTCGGTTGTTAAGCCACAAGTAAACATTACAACTTCACCTAAAGGATAGGCATGAATAGCCATTAGTTGCACAGGAAGGGAGGAAATTACACTTTTCCTGGTTTTCAGGTAGTTAAACTCGGTCTTTCCAGGATGGATTTTAGTCGATGAGGTATTCAAAC
The DNA here is from genome assembly GCA_018881555.1 of Amblyornis subalaris. Taxonomy (NCBI): domain Eukaryota; kingdom Metazoa; phylum Chordata; class Aves; order Passeriformes; family Ptilonorhynchidae; genus Amblyornis; species Amblyornis subalaris. The sequence continues at coordinate 7,822,510 of JACAXG010000012.1, read as the reverse complement.
ACTGAGGACAACGGAAAAGTGAAGAATTACTTTTCTAAAAAAAAAGACCGAACGGTAAACAACAGTAAGTAGTTCGTTTCTTGTGTCCTTCATCTTAAATTAACCCTGAGAAAAAATAAATATTTTTTTTTACCTAAGTTGCAAATTCATGGTTTGTACAACTTAACTGAGTACGTGAACATTGATGGGGTGTTGATTAGTGCTGAGATTATCTGCACATACCAATAGGCAGCTTCATAAGATCCAGTGGTCCCAGCAGTGGGTATAATTGTCAGAAATATCAGGCAATTGTTGGCAATCCAGCTAAATTAAAGGTACTTCAGATTTTTTTATTGCTTTGTAATTTGTGCTTTGATACCGGTAAAGCATTTCTGGAAGTTTTTCCCCTGTATATTTTTTCCATACATCCTCTGCCTTTGTTCTGTTTTCTAGGGTTAAAAAGCCATCAAAGAATCAGAAGTGCTTTTAAAATTAACTTGCTTTTCAATAGACCCAGGTTATTCACTGCTGGACAACCCAATTTCTATTATCTGTATGTAAATCCTCTCCTTTGTTCTTTTTCCACCAGGTATAAAGTAGTATTTCCCTGCTTTGCAAGCTCCATGTGCACTTATGTTTGTGAATGCATGTCCCTCCTCAGAGCTCTCTGGCATATTGCCATACTTAATGTAGAGCAAAAATTCCAAGACTTTGATAACTTACCCTGTTGAAAAAACCACAAATAATATGGCAAAATAAAATATAACTTCGAAACAGAGAAAGGAGAAGACATGAAAGCAAACGAGGTACTTTTTTTTTCTTCATTAATTTTCTTCCGGGCATATAACTTTCACAAAATTGTCTGAAAGATCACACTCATAAAATGATGTTATTGGTTAAGGGTTTGCACGAAAGTGTATATTAAAAATCTATGTAATTTGTGACTCATCGTTCCAGTTTGACCGTGTCTGAGCATAGAAAGAACTAAAACAACGGAAGATTTAGAGCCTAAGCTTACATTCTTCGGGGATTTAAGATTCCCACTGTGGATAATCAAAACTGTATATCACTAAAATGCTCTATTTAGATCTAAACAGAAAACAAGAAGAACAAAATCCTTTCAGATTAAATGCAAATTTGTCTGTAAAATTCTGATCTCTTTTTTTTCTCCCAGGTATGTTACTATGCTGGTTGTACGGTGCAAATTGGGTAATTGCTCATCAGAGCAGAAGTCCTTTTCAATGGAAAAGGAGCAAATGTAGGTAGGACAGATAGGGAGAAAAATTACTTTAAATGGAGTAATCTGCTATTCTTGGAAAAAAGAATCTAATTTCCTGTGAAAGCTTTCCTCTGTAAAATGACTTCTTGGCCCTTAGCATTTGTTATTTCATATTTGGTACAGTGGTAAGGAAGGGTGAGGAAAATTGCTATGTGAGGTTTAATCCTCCCTGATTCTGAAGGATGGAAGAGCTGAGGTATTATCACCAGTATATGTTAGAGTAGTCACAAATCTGTTTTAGTTTATTGTGAAGGAAAAAGTCGCTTAAGGACAATTTCTCACTACCCCAAACTGCAAGAATTCATTGCACTCTCCAGAATGATCCCTTCACTGAGAACATGCAGAGCATTTGGCAAATTGTGACTGCTTGCTGGGGATTTTATATTTTCTTGTGGATCATTTGTGAGGGTTATCTACCCAGTAATTTTCTCTTTTGTCCTGCTGAAATAGTACCAAGCAAACCTTTGAATTAACTGCCTTACAATAACTAGATTTGGCAAAGTACCTAGAGACACACAGACTCGTGCCATTACAAGCAAAAAAACCCTTGGCAGATCTGCTGGTAAGCAGTGCCTGTATTTACCCTACCCCAATATTTACAAAAGAAGGTAATTGCTATTAAAAGATGTTTTATCAGTGAAGATTCACCAATCAGTTACCTAGAGAAAACAGGAAATCTTTGAAATACAAGAAATAAACAAGTGAGATGCCAGTTCATGAGGTCCTTGACCCTTTCCATGTGCTTTCCTCAGGCAAATCCCTCTGTTTGTCTCCATATATTCACAGGAATCATGCTCTCCTGTCCTTTCCTCATGGTCCCGTGGCTCTGTGCATAATCTCCATCCTCCTTTCATAGAATTAGAGGCTTTCCCACTCATATACGAGCTTTCAGATTTTAAAGTTATGTTGGCAGAACAAGAAGAATTGTCATGGAGGAAAGACAAAGAAGACTAACTTTGCTAGAAGGAGTTTTTGATTGCTACTAAGAGAATCTGATCTGTGAACCTAAAGAGATTTGCTTAAGAACTGATAGCCTTGCTAACTGGATGCTGGAATCACAGTTTAACTGATCTCACTAAGCACTTCACTCTTATGTGGTTTTTTTTTTGTTGGTTGGTTGGTTTGTTGGGGTTTTTTCTTTCTAATTTTTCACTGGAATCAATAGATTTGATATCTGGAAAATTTGGCATTGACTAGATTCAGTCAGTGTTGAATATGTTACATATTTTGCATTAGTCACAGAGGTGTACCACTGTTAATTTATTGCTTCCACTGGCAGGATAGACTGACAGATGCTTAGCTGATTTAAAATGGTATGATGAGTGTGGTACCATCAGAGTCAGGTGAAGCTATGGTAGGTAGATACCAGTGGAATAATATTTTCATTTTACTGACTGAGAAATTGAGCGACATGAAGATTATGAGACCTGACCAGAAAAACTCATCAGGCTCTTTACAGAAGTGGGAATCAAGCCCAGTCACCTTCAAATTCACCTTCCAGTTCAAATTTCTGACCAGTGTTATACTATGTGACAGAGAAAGTCACTAATTAGTGTTTTGAGGGGCTTATTTCTCTCTTACACACAAAAGGAGATTAATCTACTCATCCTAAATACCAAATGAATGTATCATGCTGTACAGTTACAAAATGGTGCTTTCAGTGTGACTTTTTAAGCATCTTTCAGCTCATTCAACATTATTTTCCATAAACCAGAGTGCTTACAAAGAAATACTGTTCAACCTCTTCTCTGCATAACAAAAAGCAGCCCACAACTGTAAGGTCTCTTTCCATTCATCAGCCACCACATCTGTTGCTTGCTTGGACACTGACCAAAATGATTCATTCACATGTCTAACATTTATTTTTGGTGAAATACTGGGATTATACAGCATGGCAATATTTCAAAAATGGGTCTAGAAAACCAAGGGAAGTTGGAAACAACTTCCTCAGCTGAAAACAAACACGGCGTTATATCATTCTGCAGCTTTATTAGAAGGAAGGCAGTAGCCAAGTGAAGCAGCTGGAATCACACTGAAGTCACTCTGAACTCTGCAGATCATTTCATTCTTCCTTCTGCTACAGAGCTCATATCCCCGATTTACAGTGCCTTTTGTTTCAAAGAACTAAGCAAGGTAAGTCAAGCTCTCTTATATTTAAAATCTTTCTCTCCCTTTCCTTCAAAAAAATGTGTCTCTACAGCAACACTTGCAGGCAAACGCTATAAGGTAGTGTAGCATAACCTGGCTAAAAGAGCTTCTTGGAAGAAAGAATGTGATACTATATTCATTTACTGCAAAGATTATTTTAAATCACCCAAACACCAAGAAAAGATATGAAAGTATGCATGAATTTATTTTTAATTACCTTTGAATATGTTAATGCACACTTCAAGGAGTTTTATCCTGTCAGAGAACAGTAAGTGACCTTGACTTAAATCTCTCTCTCCCCTCTGTGTCCCCTGGTGTGTTGGGTTTTTTTATTTGCTTAGGGATATTGTCTCCTACAGCTACAGCAATTTCCAATATTATTAATAAAAATACATCAGTTCTGATCTGAACAGATTCTAGAACAGAAACTGGAAATAATTTCAATTTAAATAGCATATTAACAAAATAATTCTGAAGATTTACAGTCATGCAGAATTAAATAAGGTTTCTATGATCTCAGCTGGAAAGAGTGTGTGTTTTCCCTAACCATTGCAGAATAAAGTAGGATGTGGATCTAGCTTTCATTAAGTGTAATGGAACGTGTTTCCTAGAAGTGACAATAAGATTTGAAGCCTTGTATACTACCACACAATGAAACTTAGTGATAATGGTGTCATTGTCACCTGTTGCCTTTCTAAATGTGATCTTGCAAGCCAAACCATATCTCAGACCTGTTTTTGTAGACTTAGGGAACATGTATACATGGAACATTGTTTATTAATTAAAACACATTTGCTTTCTAGCTGAATAAAATTGTATTACTGAATAATTTAAAATGTTTACTAATTCATAGCTAAGGAGAAGAGAGTGAATAAGTGTATGTCAGGGTAAAGGAATTTGTCAGAGCAGATTTGTAGGCACTGATTTCAGGATTAACTTACGATGGCTTACTTTCACTAGCATGTTATTATTCTGCCTCAGCTGAACTAGGAAATGCAAATATTTTGATAACCCAATTTACTTCTGTTTAATGCCACTGCAACTTCTGGCCAAATTTAAAACATTATCAGCAACTGGCAGACAGGATAGAGATCCTATCAAGTTTACTTCAATCCTAGGGATTTTATATGTGCCAGGAGTCACGTTGGAGTCCACTTCTATTGAACTTAGAATCTCTTTGAGTGTGGTGCAGTGGAAGTTACTTGACTCTGGAGAATGAATTTATGGTTTGGATTCTCTAATTGCCTTTGTGGAAAAGGAACCTAAGTCAGGGAAGCTCTGTATAAGGGTTCCTAGGCAGGATCTGATTATAGATTTTTATGGCACTGGTGAGGGCAAAGTGTTGATGAAAATAATGCAATTTCTATGTACCATACATTATACACTCTTTGTTTTAATTTTAAGAATTTCTTTTTCTGCTGACAACCAAATGAGCAACTGCTGAAATGCTTAGATATGTGTTTATTTCTGATAGATTGATTCAAGAGGAAAATATTTATGTTTCCTAATGAAGCCAGTTGCCTTAAAGAATTTTCTTCTCCCTGTGTTTTTTAACAGACACTTGAAGTTTGTGATCTGTTATTAGATATTAATTTTGTATTAGTAACTCTGCTATTCCAGGCACTAAGCAGCAGCTAGGTTTGCAGGGGATTGTAATCTATTGAATGGTCTTATTATTTGCTTATTTATTTATTTTGTCTAATGGAATGTGCCAGCAGTTCAGCTGTCTCTCTTACTGTGGTGGCTGGTTGTCTGGCTGATTTGCACTCATTATTTCTGATAATGGTTTAATTTGTGTTCATTTAGTCTAAAGCTAGCAGTTTCACAACAGTGCAGGGCTCTGTTGTGGCTGGCTTTGCACAAGAGAGCTGACTGTGAGGAACAGTTTCTCGTGGCCTCTTACCAGAAAAAAGGCTGTGACTGGGGTAGGTAGTGTCCAAGAGACATTGGTTTTAGAAGGGAAGATGCCATCATGCAGAGATGAACTCTCTCACACTTGCTTCTACTTTTACAATGTGCTTGAGGCTCCTGAGGCAAAAAGTTATGTGTCCTCAAAAGAAGCGTATAGTACTACCAGGGAACCTCAGCTAACTCTGAACTCTTTGTATCTTCAATATCTTCCAGAGGTCGAGGACCTTAAAGCAGGAGCAAAAAGCCCCACATTAGCCCACGGCTGCTTTTTTCCCAAGAGAATTTCTGCTGGCTTGTTGCAGCTCTCTTATACCTGGCCCACCATTTTTCTGCAATACACTTCTTTAGATGAGCTGAACAGACCTGCTGCAGATACAATGATTTTTCATGACTGGGCTCAGAGGGAAGCTAACAAAGCCCATTGCTGCAAGTCAGGTTTGCTTGTAAGCATTATTTGCAAAGGCCAGCATGGTAGAAGTCTCCAGTTCTTGCCAGGGACATTAGCTAGCAAAAAGTTTGTAGCATTCTCCTACTTCTCTTCCCCTACACAGGCTCTCTTGTCCCTTTTTGATACTTCTTGAAGGATGTATTGCAAGAATCACAAGGCACAAGTATGAAGAACTAGCATCTTTTCCCTCTATCCACAGAAGATATTTGGCTCTTTATTCTTTAGGCAAGATCTGAATTCTGCTTCCAACTCTTACCTTTAAATTTAGTGTTTGGCTTTGGGCAAGATACTTCTGTTCCTTTCCCTACTCTTCTTGTATCTGTTTATTTTGTTTAATTATGAACACAGCAGGAATTGTCTCTAATTACGTGCTTATAGTGCCTAGATCCAGTGATGCTTTGATCTTAAGGAGTAGGACCTTTGGGTACTTTCCCAATATAAAATTGGGAAATTCTTTCAGCAAGTGTGAGCTTGCTGGCAAGCAGCCTGGCACACAAGTTTTATTCCCTTCTGAAGCCTTCTAGATGAGAGAGAGAAAGTGGTGAGTAGCAAGTCTTGTACACTCAATGTGGTATCACTTTCTACATTCCAATTTCTTCTTTCTAGTGGCCCAATTTTAATGAGCTTCAGCCCCACATCATTTAATGAGATATTTTGGAAATGTTGAGAACCATTGCCCATTTAAGAAACCTGAGAAACTTTAATTGAGGGTGTTGTACCATATCTGGCAGAGTCAGGTGAGAAGTGGTTTGGAAAGGTAATATGGGAAGCCTGTAAAACCAGTATTTCCAAGTTCCTAATTTAACACCTTAATCATAGGTGCCATGTATTCCTATTGGTGCTAAGGAGTGTTCCCAATACGATATTAGGGAGATAGATAAATATCCAGTCCTCCTAAATTGTGTGTGACAATATGAATTTTTCAATTTTTCAGGAATACAGGCAGTACTTATTTTAGATTTGATCTTAAAGTAAAAAAATAGTTAGCTTTGTATGAGTAGGAATATTAGAACAACACTGATACAGAAGTAGACACCCTTAATCTACTGTACATAGTGGTCTGATACACCTATGCAAGAGTATGTGTTAAGAGTAATATAAGCATAGCAACATTCATGCTAGAAGAAACTGCTGGTGTATATTAATGAGGAGTAGAATAAACCTAGGAAAACAAAGATCAATTTAGAGGGCAGTACATCACCAAGCATACTGTAATAAGGGACTAGGAAATTAATCTGTGAAATTGAATAGGGTGTAAGAAGGCATCTTAGAGGAATGAGTTGTGGTGCTAAATTTCTCTGGGGTTATTTCTTAACTCTTCTTGTTAAAAGGACTGCAAATATAGCAGACTGCGATCTATTTTTTATCTGTTATTTGATAGATATTTTCTATCTTGCTGGAGAGAGGGTTCCTTTGGTGTTTTTCTGTAATGACCTGTTTTTCCCTGCAATACCTTTAGAACAGCTGTTATCTAGCATTTGTTTAATTGGCCTTAATCAGTCTGCTGAGGCAACTGCTGAAAAAAATCTCTGCGTTTACTCTTTATTCTCTACTCTCACTTTGCTACTTTTTGTTAGGAGGGAGTTGTGATTAAAGCATGTGTTTGTTGAAACAGTACAAGCGTTTTAAAGACATGCTCAGAGCTGAATGATCATGTAATGATCACACGAATGATAGTGAAAAGTTTCTTTCATCAAAAATATATGAAACAGTTGCAAAGTAAAAATTCCAAGTAATTTTTGCATGAAAACCTTTAAAAGCCATAAATAATTAGAAATGCAAGCATTTGTTATCTCATCAATCCAGTCACTGCGAAGCTGAGGCACTTAAATTTTTTTAATCAGATATCTCTGTAACTCTACATACGTAGTTACTACGGTGGCTTATAGCCAAAGAAAATACTGCTGGCATTTGTGGAGGAGTAGAAAACATGTGAAGCTTTCATGGAACAATACTTTGTTAGTGTGCCTATCTTACATCTGAGGACACAGCCAATATGATACCTGATGTACCTGCTGGGCTCTGTCATCTGAGAGCTGTGCTTAATGGCTCTGAGGTATGTCCTGGGACTGCAGAGACAGTTCAGTGTATATGGCAAGCAAATGCTGGAAATCCAAGTTTCTTTTCTCTTCAGTGCAGAGAGAACAGACCAGAACCTGTAAGGGCTGCCCAGGCAAGCGCTGTCTCCCTCCACCAAAATGGACATGACGGCACAGGAGAGAGCCTCCTTTCAGGAAGGGGAAGGTCTCCCAGCGGTGAAGCTGTGGTTTCTTCACTTCATCATGAGTGAAGGGACAGTGCTAAGTTTAAGAAAGGAGGATAGAACTGTGGTTAAAACACTAGGCAGGGACTCTAGATTTAGCACTTGGTTTGATCAGAGACTTCCTGTAGGTCATTCTCAGCATTCTCGTCCATAAAGCAGAGTGGTGATACTTCTCACTTGAACCTCATTTCAGTAAGGGTTATGAATACTGAAGCATTATGACTGGTTATGTAAATACTTTGGAAGTGCTGACACATACATATGACAATTTTTAAATCTCAGTTGGCACTGTTTAGCCAACTGTCTATTTTTACCTATTTGTAAAAATATTAGATTTTTTCTCTAAAAATGGTGCTACTTTAAGTGTTTCTCAGATATGAGCAGTCATTTTCTTGACTCTGATATGCTATTTTTGTGGTCACGTGATAGACTTGCAGTGGCTACAGCAACTCCTTACATTCAAAAGAATATTAAAAAATATATTTTTACTTTTAGCTGTATTAACAGAAGGGAATAAGAGCAGGAACAGGCACTAATTATGCAATTATCAGGTGCCCTCCCCTTCACCAGTGCATATGCTGGGGACATCTGGGTTTCTTTGTCATCTTTGGGAATGGAAGACTTGGTGCTTGGGATCAGCATGAAAATAAATCACTTTTGATGATAAGCAGTTGCTGCTTACAGACATTTATCAGGTACCTGATTGTGAAAATGGTACACGGCTCAATTGTAGCCATTGTCTGGATGATGTTTTATATTCAGGCCAGACCTGCTGTAGATAGTTTTCCTATTACAGCAGCCTTCTTTAAAGTTGGATTTTCCATTTGCTCTTTAACATTTCTATGTCGGCAAAACTGCCAAAATCATAGCGTTAACCAATGTTAACTGAGTCTGTGCTAGAATGGTTTGTCAATCCTGCTGTAACACTCAGTTTGTGTGAAATGTTATCAGGCTATTATCTGGTCAAATGACTTCAACACCACAGATGAAGTGGTGTGTTATGACTAACAGGGTCGTGTTTGGTCTTGCTGGAAGAAAGCTGGGTTTGGCCTAAGTTTTAGGAGACGTCTAGCTAGTACATTGCATACATGTTTCTAACACTGTTTCACTGAGAGACATAATGGAGAATGATGGTTATTTGCATTCCTTTCTTATCTGCTAGAACAAGTACATCTATATTGTGGCTTGAAAAGGCTTCCAGTCACATGTCATATCTATTGCGACCCATTCTAGTTATTGAATTTAGAAAGACATATGAAATAATTAGGTTACCATATGTCTAATGACTATTAAAAGGATAGTCAAAAGACAGTTGTTTGTGTATGTGTCTGTGAAAGAAAAGACATAGACATAAGCTATGATTCTGCCTTTGTCTATACTAGTTTAAAATGCTCATTGCCTAGTAGCTTTGTCTGCAGGGCCAACTTTACACTTTAAACTGTAGTGTAGCTGTGATTTAATTTTGTAGTATAGGTGTATCAGGAACTTCCTATCTGTGTAGAGGCAAGTGGTTATCTTGGCTTTGTCATTTTGAGGGAGAAATATTAGTTTATGAGAGTTTGTAATTTCATCAGTATTCCTTGTGAGTTTTAGAATCTCTCTTCTGTCTTCGTAAAATGTTTGCCAGAAATACATATATACCTCTAACGAATATACTCAGCCTTCTGTGTTTTGAACTTTACAGATAAACTACCAGGTGAATTTCATGTTTTGTTTTTGAAGCTAGATAAATTCAAAATTTGTCACCTCAAGAGTTCCAAGAAAAAATTATGAGGGCTCTCAGCTGAATTCAATACCTTGGCAAACTTGCTGACACACAGTATGACAAGCAGGCTTTAGGTGACCTTTTGTGAAACTGGTTGTTGTCCAACTTTTGACTCTTGCAAGTGACAGAAGTTGAAGTGATGGAATCAAATAAGCTTTCCTTTAGCCACAGATAATGCATGTGGAATGTGATGTGCTCACAATTGTTCATAAAGACATTGAAAGAAGGGCTTGTGTAATATATTCCCTCTGTGAACTGAACTGTTGAGACAGCCAACTCTCCAGACCATAATTTTCCTACTAAGTCAGAACCTGCTACTGTGACCTCTGAAACCAATTTAGCTGGCCAGAGGCTCTAAACACTGTTTATCACACTGAAAAAGTAGATTTGGGGACTACCACTCAAATATTTGTTAACTTTTAACTAACATAGACAATGGATAAACTCTTCCCTTTGACCTTCCTGTAAAATTCAAAAGCAATGAGGATGAAATTTGAGAAAGAGAGGTTGTGTGGGCTGAGCCTGAACATGTGGTATGGATTGTCAGTGTAATTCAGTCAGGTCCTAACTTGTGTGGTGCCCACGGAACTTTGAACCCCCAGCAGGACTTTGAATCAAGTGAAGTAGGTGGAAATTGCAACTTTTTTGTTTGTTTTCTTCTATTTTAGACTGAAAACCCAGTGTAATTTAATTCCAAAGCTGCTCCACTGACCTCAGGGCTGAGGGAGAGGAACAGGAGAGGTCAAATGCCTTCCCCTAGTCAAACAGGATGCATGTGGCATAACCATGAATAGATTCCGAAGTACTGGCCCCATGTCATAACTGTAAGGCCATTCTTAGTGTGACAAAAGCTGTTCTATTTTAGGCAGATCCAATCATTTTTCCAAGTTGTCGTTATGGCTTAACTATAATAGTGGCAGAGAACATGAACTCTAGGTACTTTTAGTAAAAAGCTATGAATATGTCAGCTGAGATCCAAGTCTGCTGATCCAATCCCTGCTGAAATTCAGAGAAAGATAGTTCATGCAACACGTGGTGAAGTCTCTTCCCAGCGGTTCTGTGGCTTTGTATTTTAGAAATATTTCCTAATGATCTGTATTTCTTGCTGATTCTGCTTTCTGTCCCAGGATCTAAAAGCACCAAGTGCCAGCCTGTGATATTCCTATGAAATTATTTAGTAATTAACTACTGTTTTACAGAAGAGGACAGGAAATGAAACCTCCTGGTCAACTATTTTCATAATTAAGCAACTGAATCAAGGAGGCTCAGTTTTCAGAACTGCTTGTGACCTCAGCAAACAGGAACACTCATCAAACAACTGCTGAGCATACACTTTACACAGGGTGTTTACCATTTAAAATAAAATTTAAAAAAAAGGACAGGATGAAGTCTAAACTTGGTTATGTTAATCCATATGAAATAGAACACTGTTCTGTAACCTGTGGCTGCTCCCAAGTTATACTGGCAGGCTTCTAACCACACTTTCCTATTTATTGAAAAATGTTTTCCATTCCCTGGCTCCCCAGACCAGAAGGGACTGAGCCAGTGAACTGCACCAAACCTCCCTTACCCTTTCTAGCAGTTGCCTTAAAGCCAAGTGGAAACTGCTGTCCAAAAGTATTGTTTTCTCTACTGAGCCTCAGTTTGCCGACAGGTTCATGAGAATTTTTCCAGCCTGGAAAGTAGGCCATTTGTCAAAGGTCATACGGCAAATCAGTGGCAGAATAAGGAATACAACTAGATTTCTTCACTTTCAAGACCTAGACTTGAACTGCAAGACAGTTCTGACTCTGGAAATTTATTAATTTCAGACTCATTTGTTAAGAGATAGTGTGTTTCAAGACCACAGAGAAGCATCCCTGCTGAATTATGGTTAATGGAAAAAATCTGGGTCTTTATTGGTGTAAACCAGTATAAGTCCACTGACAATCACCTACTGCTTATCTTTTTTACAACAGGGCTTACCACCAAGAGTCCTGTTGTGGAAGTGCTTCATATATGTCAATGTCAGAAGTAAAAGTTTCTGGGCATTGCAAATGTAATTGGCAGTCTTTGCTGAACCCTAGCCATAGAGTTTAATGTCAGCATCTGTGCACTGGGAGCAGTGGTAAGCAATGTTCCTTCTGCTTTTTTACTCCCACTGCTAAGGAGTCACTGTATTGAAGAATGGAGTTAGAGATAAGGAAAAACATAAGCTTGGAAAAATAATTGCATTCTAAAGGTGTGCACTTTCAATGGAGTTTTAAACTACAGAAGGCTTGGGAAATATTTGGCATTTATTTAGGTACGTGTTCTTTCTCCTGCTATATATCATCTTTGAAATGCTAAATATAAAATTAACACTGTTGGGCAGTAGGCAAATGCTTATTATTGACATTATGGTTGGAAATTTTTTTTGTTTAATTGCACAAATTTGATTTGAAGGTATAGTTCTTTGTATAGGCAAACTCACTTAAAAATCCAGTTATTAACCTGACTGTCCTCTGAAAGTGTCCAAATGTAATGTTGTTCCAGATGTTAGTGGTACTGCTTCATGTTTATACTGTTCTCTCAGCAGCTGTTAAGCTGTTTGAAAAAATTACTCATATGGGTGGTAGTGGTATTTGATGCAGAATCCACCCCCAAGGGGCATGCAATTACATAAATGCAGCCCAATAAGTATTTTATCAGGACAGCAAACCAAATAACATTCCTTCAGCCTGATGTAAATTAAAAATGCTATCATAGCCTCTTGACAGAACAGGCTGTGCAGACGCTTACTACATATTTTTTTAATCAAGAGATATAAAATTACACAACTTTTTTACTTCCTTGTCTATCCATCCACAAATGAGAAATGTAATCCTGCTAATGCGTGTGCACATGCGTAGCTTCACTAGTGTGAGTAATCCTTTCAAACTGAGAGAACTACTTTTTGGGGGAAAGGTAAGTACATGAATACAAGTTTGCAGATGTGGTTCTGCAGGCAGTGTGCTCTGGAGACCCCTCTCTTGCTGTCCTTAGCATGCTATAATTAATGGAATTACAGGAATGCAGGGCTGAGTTCCAAAAGTACGGGCTGAATTTTGGTTTTGGAATGGAGATAGCACTCAGAAGTGTAGCGGTAAGATCATTCACAGTACAGCTAATGGACTGGCTGTATCCTGCTCTCAGGCACAGGTTTTCAGTGCAGCTGAGTCCAGCCAGACAATACAGCTTTAAATGATGACAGAGCTTAGCAGAATAATTGTTTTGACCATTGCAGATACTCTTGCCACCTGTGGTGTGCTGCAGTTTTGTCTATACTGTGAAATATACACTGTGAAATAATACTGTGCAATGACTTCAGATTGCTTTTTGTGTTGTTGTTGTTCAGCCTCTGTTTCCTGTCCGTTTTCCCACTAATTTATTTTTTTTCCTCAGTTTTTCTTTTGGTTTATGTTCTACTTTCCCCTCCCTCCCACCTTCCCTCCCACTTACAGAAAAAATTTCTATGTGAAAAATCATGTTGTACTTGTAAGTTCCAGAAGCTTGTGCATGAGAAAAAAACAGAAAATTCCGAAAATTCTGTCTTTAAAAAAAAAAGAAAAAAGGACACACACATATTTTCATCTAGAGCTCTTGCGGTGTGTCTTATGTTCATGCAAAGCTTTATTTTCTTTCATCTATTACCTGTTGCTCAGCTCACTAGTGGACTAATACCACAGTTGCATGTATTATCTCTGAAGTAGGTTCTGTATGTTTCTTTCTCTACATGCTTTGCTGTGTTAAAGAAATCCAATACGTTGAATATGCTTGAAAATCATCATTTCTTGATAAAAAGACAGATGCATGATAGATATGAATAAAGCCATGAACTTTCAGTTGTTGTAGAAATCACTGTCTGTCATTTGGTTAACTATAGTTTGAGCCAGCAGTGGTGGGTGTAATTTTATAAAAGATGGCTTCCTGACATTTTAAGTGAACTTTTTTGCCTGCATAGATGTTTGATGCTCCTCTGATTTTAGACAGATATAATCCATAAAACTTGCTTCACATAGGAACAGAGCAGTAAAGTATGAAACCTCACAAGAAGAGAATAGCAAAATCATGCTTCAGTAAAACTTTGCATCTGGTCTCCTAGAAATTTTTCACTGTGCTCAGTGCTGTCTGTTAAGAAATTAATGTAAGGAAAACAGTTCCCAAAGATTTCAAGTGCTGTTTTGATTTGAACATTTCTTGAAATGCCTGTGACCAAAATTCTTCAAGAGCTTTGTGCTAGCAACTGACAGATAAAAAGTGATAGATACGCAAAACAAAGTCAATGCTTTTGGTTTATGACCAAGAACATGAAAGAATTGCAGTTTATTATTTACAGTGCAGTAAAACATTTCTCTTTTGACTATTTCACTTCTTTTCTTCCCCAGAAAGCAACTGTGCAGCATGACATTTGAGGACTTCGAGAACTACTCTTATTTCTACGATCTGTCTGAGGAAGATGAGTCACCCCAGTCCTCCCTCAGCACTGCCCATATTATTTCCCTTTTCTTTTACAGTGTGGCATTTCTTCTGGGAGTGCCAGGTAATGCCATTGTCATCTGGTTTATGGGCTTTAAGTGGGATAAATCTGTTTCTACACTCTGGTTCCTGAATCTGGCCATTGCAGATTTCATTTTTGTTCTCTTCCTGCCCCTCTATATTACATATGTGGCAATGGGCTTCCACTGGCCTTTTGGGAAGTGGCTGTGCAAAATGAACTCGTTCATTGCACTACTTAATATGTTTGCCAGTGTTTTCTTCCTGACATTCATCAGCCTTGACCGCTATATCCGCCTTGTCCACCCAGTCTTTTCCTACAAATACCGGACTGTAAAGAACACCCTCGTTCTCAGTGGGGTCATTTGGATGTCAGCTGCAATTATTGGTGGCCCTGCCTTATACTTTAGAGACACAGCTACAGTTCTCAACAATGTTACCATTTGCTACAACAACTTCCACGTGCATGACAGAGAACTTATTTTGCTGACACACCACATTCTCATTTGGGTGAGGCTTGCATTTGGTTATCTCTTTCCTTTAGCAACCATGGTTATTTGCTACTCATTGCTGATTGTCAAAGTGAAGAGGAGAACTGTATTGACTTCTAGCAGACTTTTCTGGACCATCATTGCTGTAGTTGTAGCTTTTTTTGTCTGCTGGACACCATATCATATATTCAGCATCGTGGAGCTGTCTGCTCACCATGATGAAAACTTGCATGACTTACTACAGGATGGCATTCCTCTCTCCACTGGCCTTGGTTTCATCAACAGTTGCCTCAATCCAATCCTCTATGTGCTGATTAGCAAAAAGTTCCAGGCCCAGGTCAAGACCACAGTTTCTGAGGTGCTAAAGCTGGCCCTGTGGGAGGTGAGCCGCTCGGGAACGGTCAGCGAGCAGCTGTGGAGCTCAGACAATGCACCTGTGCACTATTGTGAAACTGCCCAGTGACTGCTCTTGTCACCAGCCCTCTCCAGAAGAGCTGACAGGAGATTTGGAGGTGTTCTTGACTTTGCATCTGCCACTCAGATGTGCATTTTTACATATAGAGTTTTCTGTAAACAGCTGGCTTAATTGCACTTGCTGCTTTAATTGAAACATTTTTAGGGGACACATGATTTGGATGTGTGTCCCAGCAACGCACATACAGCCTGAACTGAAAGCTATCAGCATAAGTGGAATTACTCTAACTGGGCTTTTGATGAAGAGTGTTGTTGTAATCCTGTTGTTTTGCTGTGATTCCATACCTCATTGATATCAAAAGAGCACATAATATAAATATTCCTCCTTGCCATTGCTGATACCACCCTTGATTGAGGCATTCTCATCTAAGAGGTTGTGGCTGTACATCAGTGGGTCTTGAGTCTCCTGATTGCCTAGTACTGCCTCAAGGAGGAATCATTGGGCTACATCCTACCTAAGTGAAGCTATCAGTGGCTCCGCTCTGCAGCTGGAGAAGAATCCCAAGGCAGAGAACACTAAATTGCTGCCTTCTCTTGTCAAAAAAGAAAAGTATGGAAATAAACCCTGTCTTCTCCCAGTGCTCTTTATCTTATACTCAAAACTTATATCAAAACTCTTTATCTTATACTCAAAAGACAGGAGACCTGTGCTCTCTGGCCACTTATTCTTTTGTTTTTAGCAGCAGCTGTGTGCAAAATACTGAGCAGATGTTTCATATAGGTATTAGGGTCATTTGAAATGTTCAAAGAATTGGTGAAAATGTTTCTTACAGCTTCTGTGCCACACTTCTTTTTCTACGTTTGAAAGTTTAGTCTCACAGAGGTTTACTACTATTGATTGCTCTGTCAAACAAAGGTAAAGAAATAATATAACGTTTTATTTGCCTTAATGTCAAGGTTAAAAAAATGGGTGTAGTGAATTCATCAGTATTCTATTAGAAGTCTGTAGCCAAATTTGGTCTTCTTTTCCAAGTAAGAGGCAAGGTGGTTCATCCAGGAAATGGAGTCCACTCCCATAAGAAAGATGAAGTAGTCCCAGTTATGCTATATTCTGTTCCAACTTGTTGCTTGATGCAGAATCACACATGCACCAATGCAAATCTACCTATATATATATATGTATATGCATGCTATGTGGAGTGAACCAATTTCTGATGCAATACCACTTAATTAAAAAGTTGAATGTGGGACAAAACTCCACTAAAAGTAAAAGCATAGAGCTTTGGGTAAATTTGAACGGTTTTTTTCTAGTTATTGGCTKAGGTATATAGAATAAAGCTGCCTTTCAGATAATCTACCTAGTTTCTATGGCCTGCCAACACACATTGGTAGCATTTATACTGTAATTGAGGCCTTATATGTAAATAGATTTGCTTTTGTATGAAATATGTATACACGTATGCACGAGCACATCCAATATTGGTAGCTGCACAAATAAAAACAGTCTGGCTGTGGTCTATTTCTTCGGGCTCTGGTTTCAGAGTCTGGGAGAGTCAGGCAGGACCAGAGGAATTTCAGTGTATTTCACTTTGGGCTGGAAAACTGGTAAGCAGCATTCTTCCTTTGAGTCATTTGCTGCCTGGTACATAGTTACTCATCACAATGTTTTGGCAAAGTGCTGCTGAATGTGCCTAAATCAAACATTTTGAAGTTTTTCTTCACATATTGCCTGACATCTTTCTAAGACTGATGTACTCTCCTGACTGTAGTCCAAGTAAAGTAATAAATCTTTGTTGTTTCCGAAGAGCATGTTCATTTGTTTTTCTTAGCAGTGATATGTGGTGACTGTCTTTTCTTGCAACGGCTCCTTCCCAAAGATTTTGGAAGGTGAAATCAAGCCCTGACCCTTTCTACTACAGGAATTAAGGTTTATGTCAGCTATGTGCACACACATGTTCCTTTATACAGTACAGAGACTAGTTTTCAAATGGGGGAATATACATATCCCATCTTGCATAAATGCTCAGAAAGTGTGCTCTGGAGCAGATGAGAGAGAGAATAGAATTCTATAAGGCCAAAATCAGCCTTGATCTGTGGAATTAAGTGGATTAACAAATTTGCAATGTAACTACTACCATTCACACCAAGATCAGTTACAGAATTATCTGTAAATCATTTCTTCAAGAGTAAAGGAAGATACCTAAACAAAAGAAATAATGCTCTGAGTTTCTGTTTCTGAAGAGTCTCCCAAACAACACCAACAATTCGATGCTGCTTGGACTGAGGAACACTCATTCAGCCCACCACAATAGGACAAAAAGGCCAGAAAAAGGAATCTGTCTTATCATCCCAAGAGATACTATAGAAATAGCTATTGACACATTTCATAATAGACAGGTTCTAGTTACTTTTATTTCCTTCCTGGACAGTTTGTGCTTCTGAAGGTTTTTGTGTAGATTAGTTTTTGTTAAAACTGTTTTCCTGGTATTACCATATATCACATATAGAAGTTATGGAATTTTCTACTGATCTTTCTGTTATGGGTGCACTCGGGATATTTGCCTCATTTACTCCAGGATGCTGATTTTTCACGGGCACAATGACACTAATGTACCAGCACATACCCAAACATTACACAAAAACACCTAACATAAATATATGTGGATTGAATGAAATTCTCTTGTCCAGAGGCTTATCTATTTTCTCGTGGGGAAGACTGCACTCTCTAGAGTTTTTTGTTTGTTTTGTTCCTGTGCAGCAACTTTTCTTTTAACATCAGGACAAAAAAATCCCCCAAAATCCAAGACACAAAAGAAATCTCAACAACCGAAGAGTTTGTACAGGCATGCTTAGCTTAAATGTAACACACACACAAATCCAGTCTGGCAGGTCACATGGATGACTCAGGGCTGTATTTTAGCAAAGTTACCATCTAAAAATCAAACCATTTTATCCACTTGGAGCATTAATTTCAAGGTCAAGAAAAGAGTGTAAAGGTAAGCAGCACATTGAATGGGAAGTCAGTAACAGTGATGGCCAAGTATAATAAAAATTGTATTTTTGTGGCAGAATTTTTGGCAGTTTTTCTGATAGGGCATTTGCTAATTTCTTACTTTTAACAGCACCATGACAATTGCTGAAACTAAGCTACATGATTTAGCAGAAGCAATGGCTAAAGAATTGCCACAGAAAGGATACTGCGCGTTAGTTACACAGATGATGTAGTCCTTTAAGAGTTAAGTTTATGGAAGGTGGCAAGTGAGCCTGTAATTATACTTACTTTCAAATCTTTAACCAAGCTTTAAACCTCTAGCAGGCAGATTTTTTTTCCTGAGACAAATTATAAACAAAGCTCTTACATACTCTGAAGTTGGCAGACCTTTAAACAAGGAGAAACACGACCTCCTGTGCCAGATAACCACACAGATGCTCTGTGAAAAAATGAGCAAAAAGAGTTATTTAAGCTGCTGCTGTCAGGCTTTGGCACTGAGCATCTTTATCTCCGAGTGACCAACGTGGCACATAAAAGGCTTTCATTTCATGGTCACAATAGGTCCTGTCAGTCCAACAAAAGGCCTGAAATTGTGAATTTGTCTAGAAGCTTCACAACTTTGAAAGCTTTTAGAATTGTATCATTCCTACGGATACTTTTTGGGAAACAATTTATTCCTGAGAGATTCTTCAATCCTTACAAAACCCCGTCAAAATCAATCTAGAAACCAACCTGGAAGCAAGCAAATAGCTCAAAGATGTTAATCATGCTTTATATGTTTGTATTTTATTTCAGTGGGGGTTTTTAACTGTTGTTTTTAGTCAGGAGCTCAGTATGTCAAGTTTATTCTGTGAGTGACTCGGAGATCAGCAGTGGCTGCAGCCCATGTCAGAATCCCGTGGATCACTCCCGATGCCCCTCCAGTGCTTGCAGGAAGTGCCGGACCCGGGCACTGCTGGGCTCGCAGCGCCCCCCAGAGGCACCGCCCCCACCCCGACCCGCACGGAAGCGGCTCCTCATCATTTGCTATACTAATTAAGACGACACAAAACTTGACATGTCATTGCAAAAGTTTCCAAGCCTCAGAGGAGGGAAAAAAAAAAAAAAGTCCAAGTCATACAACACGTGAGAAGGTATCAGGGTAGTCTCAAATTTCACCTCCATCTCAATCCCCCACTGGAGTTTTCAATAAAAGCCGTGGTACATTTGGTTAGTCACCACTCTTAACAAAAAAAGGAATTTATACAACTGTTTACCCACTAAAACATTACTTGCACTTTGACTGAGCCCTGCTCTTTTCCCTTAAAGTCATCCCTCCTTCCAGAGGAATTACAGAAATTTCCAGATGCAATTTCCTCCACAGATGGAGCAAAGAGCATTTCAACATTTTAAAGCTATTTCATTCTGAAGTGATGGTAAATGTAAATTTCCTATTTTCTCTGCTCATGCTCTTGGATACTACAGCGAGGTGTCAGAGCAACCTTGAAATTCCATTTCAGCTTCTACTTTACCCATTAAAAAAATCTTACGTTTGTGAGTTGGATTACTTTAAGATTTTGAATTAAGCACAGACACAGCACATTTTTTGCAACAACATTTATTCTAGATATATCAAGACTTAAATCTTATTGAAAGCAGCTACATCCATTGATTGTACATAATCTTCAAAAGCTGTTATTCTCTCTTCCAGCATATCTGTTCCAACTTTATCATCTTCAACAACGCATTGGATCTGAAGTTTTTTGATACCATAGCCAACAGGTACTAGCTTGGCTGCAAAATAAAAACGGCATTTAGTACTTAATTGGTGGAATCTCCTAAAAACACAGTCTAAGATTGAACTGACCAAAGCAATTTGCAGGAATACATAAAACAGCCTTTGTTCCACATTATGGACCATCTAATTAACAACCCAGCATTCACTACAAGTGATTGAAAAAAGGGTTTCTTTCTGTGCACCTCCACCCCTTCCCCAAACCAGTGATGTGTTGCCCCGCAAATGGAGGCAGGCACCCTGGATCTGAGACGACAGCACGGCGACCCGGCCTCTCCCGGGTCACTCGGGCCAAAGACACACTGCACCACTATGGTGGATGGACRAAAATGGCGTTTATTATCTTATCTCCTGGGTTTAAATAGTGAGGGCTTTACTACGTCAGGAAAAGGGGACTGTGGGATAGCTGGAGTTAGTAAGGAGTGGAAAACTACTGGGTTTTAGGAGGAGGCACATGCATACTTCGGGTGATTGCTTATCTTTTGGGAGGGTTAGGGAGAAGTTTCGGCTCTGCTATTGCCTTCCCGTGACATCCCGTGATCTTCCGTTCGCCTGTCCCTGCCTGTCACAGTGATGTGGGTGGTATGGGTGTTTGTTTGCTGCATCAGGAATTGTACAGGGGAGATGCAGGATAGCAGGGCCTAAATTTCGTAGCTTTTAAAACCTGTATTTGAATCTTAACCAGGCCACTGCATTAATACACCCATTCTGACTGTGTAAAGATACTCAAGTACTGTAGTATTGCAGTTCCCCCATTTTAGCTACCTACATTTCAGATATCAGCTAAAGTGACCACAAGTCTAACCCATACACTTCCCAAGGGACTGCACTCTCTCCCTCTCCCTGCTCTGAAATGTTCTCATACTTACAAGATCCCCAGACCAGGCCATCTGCTTGAATGCTTCGAACACACTCCTCTAGTTTGGCCATGTCTGTCTCATCATCCCAAGGTTTAACATCAAGCAAGATTGATGATTTGGCAACTACAGCTGGTTCTGGGGGAAGAAAATCACCACGAAAAGAATTTTTCAAAAACTCATGAATATACTTGCCAACTAGTTTTATGAATTTCATGAACAAGAACCTCTTCACATTGCTGTGACTGGCCTCTGGTACCAATGCACATTTCTGAAGTACTGCCACTGTGTATATCCCAAAATTCAGTACACAGATAAATTATGTTTTTGAGACAGTCCCATAAGAGAACACAGATTTAGTAGCTGAGAGTGTTTGTTACATAGGAAGTCCTTTTCAGGGGATCTGAGAAGGAGCTTAATGCTGTGTAACAGTTTATTTTCCACAGAGGGAATACTGCAACTGCTACAGTTCTCAACAGTTCCAGACCAGTAGCTGTGGAGTAACTTGCATGTTGCAGCAGTTTCTCTGAACTTTTAAAGAAAACCCCCGAGTTATCTCAATTTAAATAGAAAGTTCAGCCTCTTGAAAGAACGAACAGGAGGAGTGTACTAAGCAGAACAAAAAACATGTTAACATTCCCATTTGCTACGGGAAGGCTGAGCTCACAGGCAATACAAGTGAAGCCAATTATTCCTGTCTCATTCCAGTCAAGCTGATTATTACACTTAATAGTGTTTCTAACCATCCTGTTCAAATGCATGAAAATCAACTCAAGCATAAAAGATTAAGAAGTTCTTGGCATACATACTTTTGGACTTCTTCGATTCATACTGAGCCAGACGTTCTTCCCTCAGTTTCTTTGCTTCTTCACTTTCCTGAAAGAGAAATCTACAGTTACAGAAAAGCACCAAGCCCCTGCATCTCTAAAGCATTACCAAACTGACTGGCATCTACTCAGATAAAAACAAATCATCACAATTGTCAGCCGAAAGATGGTGATTTTTTGTTTTATTCATCATGTAACCAGTCAAAGTTGGACAGTTCACCGAATTCCAACACATTATTTTCTAACTTTTGAGTTTTTACCTTCCAAGCTTTACTAATCTGCAAAGATAGCTGCACTTGAGAATTCCAAGGATCTGTTATCAAGGTCAGAAATTTAAGTAACTTAAACCAGGTCAAGGTGAAAATCTACATACCCAGGTTAATTTCTAAAAAACAATAAAAATAATACAAAAAGGTCACAAGTACCTCCTCATCATCAGATCCAAAAAGGTCAATGTCATCATCATCTTTGCTATCTGTGGCTGCACCTGTTGTGTCCTCAACATCAGCAGGACCATATTTTCCCAAAGCCTTCTTTACTCCTGGCAAGCTGAAAGAAAAATGCAGATATTAGGAACCTACTCAAATGTTAATACAATCACTGGCTGTTCATCAGTGCATTACAAATGCATTTGTAATGAAAACGCTGTTCTAAAAGGAGAAAAAAAATCTGATTTTGCTACTTGAAATCAGAACCTCTTGAAAGATAGCCCCCAATGCTGCTGACATGCTATGTGAGTAATCTGTGAGCATGGGATTTGCTGTAGCTCATCAAAGCTGATATGATCCTGCCCAACACTGCTGCTCCAACTAAGCACATGGATAGGAAAAGCTTTCTGATTGGAATAATTTATCTGCAATATATTCTGTCTAGGAAGAATTACCAACTTCTTGTTCATGCTTCCCTAGAAATACTTTCACTTGTGTAAGAACCAGTAAACGACTGAAAACACATGTTGCAAAGTAATTGCTACTAAGTTTCAGTGCACACTTTACCTAAACCCTTGCTCTCAACAGGTCAAGGGACCAGAACTCCCTGAAGTTACCTTCTCCTGTAGCTCATATAGTCCTGTCATCTTGGAATAAGCCCATAGCTTTACTGCTAATGTGAACTGCTGTTACTAGAGCCATAAAACTGGCTTTAGTTTGCACGAACTCTAAGTGGTTTCCAGAGTGGACTTTATGAAACAACTTTAGAATCTCGGTCCCTTTTAGCATTACAAAAGCTTCAGAAATGGACTGGAGACTGAGCTACCATCTTTGCAACAGTTTCCTCTGAACAGGACTGAGGCTCAGAGGAGGCAGTGCAGCAATACTGACCCTGTCTACACTGTACCTTTTCCGAGTGGCCTGCAGTCTCTCCATACAGCATCTTTCATGAACACGTAAAACCACTAAAAGAGAAAAAGTAGTATTTCCTTTCGTATTTCCCCTTCTTTACATGTGTTCCTGTACTGCAAACCATTGATTTTATCTTCTATACTGACAAAAGGTCTGCCCTGCTGGAGCTGCTTGTGTTCCAACGACAACACAAAACGCCACGTGGTGCCACGAAAACCAGTTTTCTTCAAATTCGAAAAAACAAATGCAACAATTTGTAGGTCAATTCACAGCGATACTGCAGCTTCGCAGTTTAACCATACCTTGCCTTCTGCTTTTCATACGACTTAATGTGATTGTACCACCGAAGAGCATGGAATAAGTCCGCGGGCGGTGGGGCAGCGATCGCTTCGAAGACTGCTATGTCAGCCTGCGAAGGGACGTACCTGAGGAGAACAAGCCCAAATTAACCCCCTTGCTCGGGACACGCAGGAACACGCGGAGCAGCAGCGGCCGCCGAGCAGCGCGGCCCGTGCAGCTGCTGGGGTGACTCAGGGCCCCTCCGCGTCCCCACTGCTTGTCTCCATCAGGCCCCTGCTCACCTTCCCTGCACCCCGACACCCCCCTCCCCCCCGTCTCTCACCCCTCGATGTAGCTCCTGTCAGCCAGGAAGTCATTGAGGACGCGGAGGCCCGCGGCGGACTTCAGGTCCCCGAAGCCCATGGCGGCGGCGCGCAGTCCACACGCTGCGCCTCCACTGATCGTCACCGCCGCGGGAAAAGACCGCGATGCGCCTGCRCCGTCCTTATATAGAGCTGGTATCCCTCCGCTAACAGCACACACGCGTATCCCTCCGCAGACCGAACCGCGAGGTAGCTCCTCACGGGTCGGCTGCTCCAGCGCAGGGCGTGCAGAGGACGGCACACCACAGTGCAGGGAAGGATCGGAGTAATGAAAGTGAGGCTGACTATGGACCCCAGAAAGGTTTGCGCCGTTACAGGGGTTTTGTAACCCCGTACTGTCGTCACACCCCGCCCCGCTGGCACAGCGGAAATTGCCGGAATTAGGCGAAGAAAGCGGCGACCAGGGACGGAAATTGCCGAGGGGAGGGTAGCGACGGTGGCCGAGAAGGCTCTGGCCTAGCGGCGGAAATTGACCAGTTTCATAGTTCGCTGATAACTTGCCGGAAATCCCCGAAGCGGTTTTCTCCGGAGGTTGCCGAGCGCGGACCGCCGCTCCGGAGATTGCCGAAGAAGGCTCCGGAGATTGCCGAAGAAGGCTCCGGAGATTGCCGAAGGAGGCTGAGGGCAGCGGCGGAAAGGCCCGAGGCCGCCGCCATAGAGGCCGAGGCGGAGCGCAGCCGTCCCGTGGCGCCGCCGCCCGTCCCGCGCCAGGTAACGGCGGTGTCACTGCAGCGCGGGCTCGGGGGGCACCGGCGCCGCTGCTCCGGGCGCCTCCGTCCGCCGCCGCTCCCGGTGTCCTTGACGGGCCGGGTGGCGGGCCGGGGGCTGCCCGGCGGGCGGCGGCGCTGCCAAGGTGACCCCCGCGCCGGGTAGTGCTGCCGCCGGCCGTGCCTTCGGTCCCGAGGACGGCGACACCGAGCCTGCCGCCGCCTAGCTGCGCCGTCCGGTCCGTGGCGGAGCGGGGCCGGGGCCGGTACTCCGCTGCAGGCGGAGAGGCCGCTCGATGACGTTCCTATGTGTGGTGTATAGATTGTTAGAGAATGATGTCTTGCTTTTGAAGGGGGTAACTCGCTCTCCCGTAACTGTACATATAGACGTGCATGCGTGCTCCTTTGCAGCTGGTATAGAAATTTTTACTCTGCCTGTTTAAAACTTGTCAGCAAATATTTGAACTGATAACTACAGTGCCGTTTTCTCTCTTACCAAAGCACCATGCATCGACTGCTTGCTGCCCACAGGACCTTGGCTGGGATCACCCAGTCCTCCAGAATATGTGGTACGTGTCTGTAATTTATACGTGTGTCTGTGGTAATAATTGTATGTGCATTAATGTACGTGCAGTTCATTTATTGAAGGGCACATATGCATACTTTGTTTGCAAGCCAAGGGATTCTGTGTTGCACTATTTTTAGAAGTATCAGCTCTGTATAACTAAAATCAGGAGTGTGGAGTCTGATGGTTTGCATTTAGCAGTAAGTGAAAGTTGTTTTTGTCTTCTTTCTTCATGTCCTTCAGGGCGAACAACTGCAACAGCAGCCAGCAACCAAATAGAGGTGTTTGTGGATGGCCATCCTGTATTGGTTAACCCCGGAACCACAGTACTTCAGGTGTGGGGAATGGCATTCTGAATTTTCTGGAGCTTCCCATCTCACTTCTTGGCAGCGTGTTCTATTCTATATAGCAAGAAAACACCCACCTTTACGTGGTTTCTTGCAATTCTTCAGGAGTGTTTTAACTGACTGTGATGTAATTTCATGTGACAGAAGTCCTTGGTTGAATTCGATGTTTGAAAAAGAAAAATTTGCCATGGTTGCCTGAAAAAAGATGCATGCAGCATCAATCCCAGCTGCAAAAATTTATGCAATGCAATAACAGACTTTGATAAATTTTGGTTGAAATTCTGTCTCTGAACACTACGTGACCTCATAGTCTTTCGGAACCTGTTAATTCTGTATCGTGTTACAGTGTGTCTTGGGTAAATGAGGGATTGTCTCCTTTAGTTATTATGATTGAGAGTGCTCATCCTTAGCTGCTCTTATTATTTTTGGTGTGGGAAGAAAGGGAACCTGGATCTCCTAGCCTGTACTGAGGATTGTTGCTTTTCAGGCTAAAATTTCAAATAAAGCTTTTCTAGTCTAATTTCTTTTTAAGAAACCGCTAAATGGGGATGTGATGTAATGAGTTAGAACGTTAAAGTACAGAATTTATTTCAAGATATAGCCCTCATTCTTAGGATACAAATTTCTAATTTATTTAGGCATTAGAATGCCCTCAGCAGGAACCTAGCGTAAATTTTTCTTAAATGCTATTTTTTTAGATTAGCTTTTCGGTTTTGCTAATTTTTTTTTTTGCTTTTGGTAGAAATTGTCAGAAAAATTAGATCTTGTTAGAGGTTTTTTTTATTAAATTTGGTGTTAATTTCTTCTGGCAGGCATAGCTAATGCTCTAGCATAGATCCCATTAGCTGTGGGGGTTTTATGGAGGAAAGGCTGTCTTTATCTGTTCTCTGTGAGTCTGTTGGCTCTGTCCTGCTCTTCTGTCATGTTGTCTTTGAGTTTGGGGTGTGCTGAATTTGAAGACTGACTGTGCTCGAGTACCTTTATAGAGAGTATCCGTGTTGTCGAATTATCAGGAATCATTATGCCCACTGTTGTTGCCTTTATATTTTTCAATTTTTACTTTGATGCACTTTTCTTTAAAGAGTCTTTGTGTTCTTAAAAAAGTTACTTGTATTGCTAGTGTCCTGTTACAAAGCATTCTCTCTATTATTGGAGAAAAGAATGAAAGAGAGGTCAGTTCTCATTTCCTCCATCAGTTACAAAGGTTAAAAAAAATATATTTGTAATTGATATCCTGACATTTGTCTGCTTCGTCACAATTTTTTATTTATGGTCACTTCTTAAGATGAAAGGTCAAATGCACTCTGTTCTTGAGCATGGACAGTGTTATTCTTTGAAAAGGTGCATAGTATTTTCTGAGGTGCAGCTGAAATGTTAAACTAAGATTTAATTTTCCTATGTTTTTTATTATTTTTTAGGCCTGTGAAAAGGCTGGAGTTCAGATACCTCGTTTTTGTTACCATGATCGTCTCTCTGTTGCTGGAAACTGTAGGATGTGTCTTGTGGAAATAGAGAAAGCTCCAAAGGTATTGTTTGTGTTTCATAGGAATTGCAATATGGAATTCAATAGGAATTTTTTGCTGGGCTTAGGGCCTAGTTTAAATCTTGTAAATAACTGTTGTCATTCAGCTGCTCAAAGCAGTTTTTTCTCATCTCCCGCCAGACTGCAGTGATTGCCTGCGGGTCAAAGTCAGTTCTCAGGTTATTATGGATTATCTTGCTTCTGGCCACGAGCATTAGATAGCTGTGTGTTTGCAGTCAGATGCATTTTTATGCTTTGTAATTCAAGCTTCAGCTGCACGTTTTCAGTTGATACTACATAAATAGTATGTAGTAGATACTGTATGAATTCAGGTGTAGGATTAGTATCTGCAGGTTCATTTTAAGTAAAGATTGCAGGTAGTAGTTTATATTTTAATGCATTGATATCTGTTGTGAAATAGTAGTTGATTTCAGGACTGAACACTGTCTTCAGCAGTATTAAGAAATCTATGCACATAGTTGAGGCATTCTTGTGGAATTCAGTCGTGGATTACACATTTATACTCACACATAAAATTTTTTACCTCACCCCAACTTCAATTCCATAGTTTGAGCTTTGTGTCTCTGGAAATGTTGGGTTATCACCAAAGGTGGAAGTCATGATGTGATTGAAAAGTAAGAGGGATTTGTTTACTGAGCAGGAGTTTTTGTTAGTCTTGCAGTAAACTTGAGAAGTATTTTATTCCAAGACTTTATACAGGCTTTGTGCAAATAAATGTCTTGTAAATGATTCATACTCTGAACTTCAGTTCCAGAGGTTTTCCAGATGTCTGCTGAAGCACTTTGACTTGCCTTTTATCTATTACGACTGACATTCTTAATGCTGTAACTACTTGAATTGGGACCGGAAATTGTAACATTTTTAACTTAAAAACATAACTAATTTAACCTTTTTATCTAGCAGACTATTAATAAATATGGCTTCTAGTGACTTTATCAGTTACACTCTTTTTTTTCCTTGCATTCTTTTTATTTCTATTTATTTATAACAGATACCTATGTTAGAATTGGGGGGAGGAGGTGGGGGTTTGTGCCCATGCTGAGAAGGAATACGTTATGTTCATGCTTGCTTTTTATGATGATTGCAGCCAGTTGCTGCTTGTGCCATGCCAGTTATGAAGGGCTGGAATATACTGACAAACTCTGAGAAGTCCAGGAAAGCAAGGTACCTTTCTTTTAGCCTCCTTTAGCTGATTAGTTGTACTGTCTGCTAAATGATGTAAAGTTGACATTAACTTCATTCTCTGAACCTAACAGAGAGGGTGTAATGGAGTTTCTGCTGGCAAATCACCCATTGGACTGCCCTATCTGTGATCAGGGTGGAGAATGTGATCTACAGGTACAACATCCAATTAAATTGTGGAGACTTAAGTATAATACTCTTATCTTGGGTGAAATTGTGCTTTCCAGCAGCTTGGATATGTCTGTTTTCTGTTGTCTGTTCTAGGACCAATCGATGATGTTTGGCAGTGATAGGAGTAGATTTAGAGAGAGCAAACGTGCTGTGGAGGACAAGAACATTGGGCCATTAGTCAAAACAATCATGACTCGCTGTATACAGTGCACTCGATGCATCAGGTAATGTCCTTTAGTTTTCACTGGAGAGAGTACTGAGCAGGCATATTTGTGTCAGTTTGTTACTAGTGAAAGAAACCCTATGAGGGGTTATCAGTTTTCAAAAAATTTCTTTTCTGGCTGTACTTAAGAATTTTATTTCTGTTCATCACTGATAGCTGGTTTCCTGGAGCTACCTGCCAGGAAATAGAGATGGCCAGTGCATGAATGTGAAGTCAGAATTCTACGGGGCAGAACTGGTCCCATGGTGTTAGTGCTAGAATGGATATGTGACTTCCTCAGCCACCGTTGTAAGATTTATTTATTCTTGATAGCCTCTGGTAGCTATTTTTGTGCTGTTATGTAGTCCTGAGATGCAGTACCAGCCAACCTGAGCCAGATGGAAAAGAATACAATGTACGCAACTAGTTCTAGAAAGAACTTGTTAGTTAGGACTGATCTTCGACTCAGTTTCTGAAATACAGTGAGTACTGAACTGCTCTGTTTTTTGATATAACTCCACCTAGTTTCTGTAGCCCTTTCTGAATGAAATTCTGCAGATGGTCCTGCATGTGATGGTGCTGACTAATGCATTTAAACAATTGTTTTCTTCTTTCAGGTGTATGAACTAAGGCTAATGTTTTATCTTAAGAAAATGACATGGGGGCTGAAAAACGTTCTGTGTTGCAGTTGTACATTCCAGATGTGTTTCTCCTTCTTTGTGCATCTGCCAGGTTTGCTAGTGAGGTTGCAGGGGTAGATGACTTGGGAACAACCGGAAGAGGAAATGATATGCAAGTTGGTACTTACGTTGAAAAAATGTTTATGTCTGAGTTATCAGGAAATATTATTGACATCTGCCCAGTTGGTGCTCTTACCTCCAAGCCATATGCCTTTACTGCACGCCCATGGGAGACAAGGTAGGTGTCTTAACTCATAATGAAGACAGAGCTTTCTTTGTCATACACTTTATCTTAAGAGTACGTCTATCTGTGATATCAAGGGTTTTCTCTCTTTTTTTTTTTCTGTGTCTTTGTTGTAGACTTTTCCATAGACTGAATCTAACACAAATTCTGTTACTTACAGCTTATTTAAGAAAAGGAAGAGTGTTATAGCTTGTAGACTGTTCTTCCCTTATTTTTACCCTAAAATGTTTTGGACTCGTAGGTTGTGCTGATTGCTTAGTAAAAGATGCGTATAAAGGAAAACACAAATTCATTAACTCAGTAAATGTTGAGATATTTAAAATATCTTGTGAAACTAAGCTCTCCAGCCTTGGAGCATTTCTCTGTGTGGTATTCTTAAATAGTTGTTTAACCCTAAACAAGAACTGGAACACATTCAGGAGACAGAATCATAGAATGTTGAGGGTTGGAATGGACCTTGAAGATCATCTAGTCCCAACCGCCCCTGCCATGGGCAGGGACGTCTCACTAGACCAGCTTGCTCAAGGCTTTATCCAGTCTGGCCTTCAACATAGGAACATGCTGGTTTGACCATCCCATTCAAAATCCTCAAGAGCTATTGTAATTAGTCTGGAGGAGAAGGGGAAGGCAGAGGAAGGTGTCTCCCCATGGCTTGGCTCTCCGGGAAGGTGAAGGGTGTCATTACCGACAGTGTCCGCTGGAGGGCTCCCGAAGCACGGAGTTGGCACTGATGCTGAGTGCAAGCACCAGATCAGTCTCTCGACCAGCAATGGTCTCTCGACCATTTTGTCGTATCATAAACCAGTGTAGCTCACTATGACGGAATTATATCCTTAACACACCTTCCAGAGATGATAAACAGCAAACAGGGAACGTGTCCAGCCAGCAAGGTGTTACATAATGTAGGTCTGAGAACATGTGCAGCAACTCCGAGACCAGTGACTGTTAAATGAATACAGTGAATCCTTAAAACAAATTTGTTATAACACACTCTGCTCAGATCTGTTATCTCACCCCTTTGTGCCCCACATTGGATGCTTAAAAGGACTGTTGTGGTTTAACTCAGCAGGCAGCTAAACACCACATAGCTGCTAGCTCACTTCAGTCCTCCATGGGGGATGTGAGAGAAAACTGGAGGGGGCGGGGAATGTAAAATTTGTGGGCTGAAATAAAGACAGTTTAATAGGACAGAAAAAGAAAATTATAATAATAATAAAAGAATTAGAATATACAAAGCAAGTGATGCACAATGCAATTGCTCACCACCTGCCAACCAATGCCCAGCCAGTCCCTGAGCAGCAGCCCCCAGCCAGCTTTCTCCCTCATTCAGACACTGAGCTTGATGCTATGTGGCACAGAACATCCCTTTGGCCAGTTGAGGCCAGCTGTCCTGCCTGTGTCCCCCCAGGTTCTTATACCTCCCAGCCTCCTTGCTGGTGGGACAGGGTGAGAAACTCAAAAGTCCTTGATGTGGTGTAAATATTGCTTAGCAGCGACTAGAACATCCCTGTGTTACCCACACTATTATCACCCTAAATCCAAAACACGCCACCATACCAGTTGCTAGGAAGAAAATGGACTCTATTCAGGCCAAAAATAAGACACTCTTGCTGCTTATATGAAAAACCACTTGCAGTCTATTTATTCTTCTAAACAGGAAAGTAGAGTCAATTGATGTTCTTGATGCAGTTGGAAGCAACATTGTAGTGAGCACAAGAACTGGAGAAGTGATGAGAATTTTGCCAAGGCTGCATGAAGATATCAATGAGGAATGGATATCTGACAAAACAAGGTGTGTGGGATGTGTTTGTACCCACATGTGTTTATGCATGCATTAAAGGCACACTTTGCAGAACCAGAAGTGTGGACTTCTGGTAGCAGTAGCAGTGACTTCTGGATTCAACTGTTAGTACTGTAAAGCTACAATGAAGAAGAAGTAAAGTATGCTTTTTAATTCTAAAATTGGAGTTTCTGAGTTTTCTAATGTTCTGATTTTTGTAACTTTTTTTCACAGTAACTTTTATTTGTATTACTGATTGTTTTGTGTGTTTTTGAGAAGGAAAAGTTAAATTTTCAGGGGAAATATTTCTTGGTTTTCTCTTTTCTAAAAGCTTGCAATTAGAAAACTCAGTCACAGAATTATACATAATTATCTTTGTCTTTCCTCTGTTATAATGTTCCTGGTGTTCACTTAGGTTTGCTTATGATGGTCTGAAGCGTCAGAGACTTACTCAGCCCATGATCAAAAATGAGAAAGGACTATTTGTTTATGCCTCATGGGAGGATGTATTAACTCGTGTTGCTGGTGTGGTAAGAACAATTTTCAATATAACTAGTCTAAAATTAATTTCTAAAGCTGGATGTATTACAACTATTAATATCAAATGAGTTATATAAAAAAGGCTGTTTTCTTTAAGGTTAGAGGGGAACATTTGACTTCTAATCCATTGTATTTCCACTTAAATTTCTTATTTTGACTAATACTTCCCGTTTCATGGATTGGACCATTTAAAGAACTTTGTCTTATGATTTCATTTGGAGCATTGGGAGAGAAATTACTGTTATTTAAATAGGAAAGTAAATTGTTTCTTCAGGAATTTAGGAGGGAGCAATTTTCCCGAATACTCTGATCTATCTGAAGACATCTTTAAATTTATTTAAACTGTGCTATCACCACTTTTGCCATCAAAGACATTAAATCTGTATTACTTATATCTGAATTGTGCTTTCCTCAGTGCTTTCTCTGTGTGGTGATTGATTCTGCAGCTCAAATGAAGTGCTGCATGACTGCTCTGGATTTTGATTAAAAATTTTATGTGGGTGAAGTAGAATTGAATAACTGTAATTAAACTTTCCTCAAGGATGTTTTTGCCCATGGTACAGTAGCAAGGTTTGTTATGAAAGCTATTGCTTCTCAGATAATACCTTTGAGTTAAGTTTACTACCAGAGCTTGTTACAGAAGCTTGTATTCTGTCTGCACTGTGGCTTCATTAAAACAAAAGTATTCACCAATCTTCCTCTCTTACCACACCAAATGAGAATTAGCTACATCTGAGCAATAACTCAAGTGGGAGAGACTTGCATAGAATACAGAGAGCTCTTGTTTGCTTATCATGAGTTCTGGAGGAGCTGGAGTTGCTGCCTGGCAGGAATCAGACACAACTGATCAGTTTATGCGACCCTGGGCCAGTGGTTGCACTGCTGGCTTTGGCACACCTTAATATAACAAATACTTACATATTTGCTATATAAATATATAATGTATTATTTACCTTGGGCTAAATGAGAATTTATTTCAGTGGTTTCTTTTGTTTATGCTTGCTTTCTCTCCAGCTACAGGCAGTCAAAGGTAAGGAAGTAGCAGCAATTGTAGGAGGGCTGGTGGATGCAGAAGCACTAATAGCTCTGAAAGACTTACTGAATAGAGTGAATTGTGATACGCTCTGCACTGAAGAGGTCTTTCCTACTGCTGGAGCTGGGTAAGAGGATGGGCAATGTCTGTCTGTAATTAGTATGTTAATAAACTTTCTAGTCTGCAGATCATTTCATGGCAATATTCTGAAATTACCAGGGATAATAGTTGCTGATGCATTAGAAGGATTTATTTGAATTTACAATACTCACTTATAGAGAGTATTTATGGATTGTGAGCTGATATGTAGTCTCTACTACAGCGAGGGTTGCACCCTGTACCCTATGTTGTATTTTATGTGTGGCTGCTGCAGTTTAATAGTCAGCTACTGAAAGCCACTTACACTCTGTTGTAACTTGGATACATTAGTCTATTTTTATTTGTATTGAGAAAACTGTAGTACAATTATGATTAGTAATATGGATTCAGAAATCTCTTCTTTCTCTTTTTCTGAGATGAAAAAATATTTGGAGCATCTACAATCTTTACTATAGCTTCATTGCTTTCCTCTACTGAATTCTCATCCTCTTTCTTACATCTTTTTGTTATAGCACAGATTTACGCTCTAACTACCTGCTTAATACCAAGATTGCTGGAGTGGAGGAGGCAGATGTCCTGCTTCTGGTTGGCACCAATCCACGCTTTGAGGCACCGCTTTTTAATGCCAGAATTCGAAAGAGGTTTGTATTCCTTGGTGGTGAATAAGCATGTGAATCCATCTGGATTTGATACAATGCTCAGTTGGAGCTGCAGGCATTGCAAGCATAACTTGAGAGCATTTATTCAGATGGGATCATTGGATTTAGTTCACCTTTTAGCAAAGGGAATGGTGATTTATGGAGAAAGGGTGTCTCTTCTCCCTGTAGTGTAGAGCTAGTTCATTCTCACTTTGACATTTTACATTAAGTTCATCCCCTCAGACATTTATTCCTTTGTTACATTACACAGACACCTCAGATTTTCTGTTTTATAGAAGTTTGTTAAAGCACATTCCTTAAAGATTTGTTTTCAGCATCAGTTTACTGCTTTTTGTGTTGTAACAAATCAGATGTGCTGAGTTTAGAAGCAGTCATTCAAGTTTAACATTTTCTTTGCCAAGTAGTGTGGCTTTCCCAAACTTTTGAACGTAGCTAATTCAACTTTAATAAGATATGTCAGTATGAGGCAAATGACATCTATAAAGCCCTGTCCTTCTTAATGCTGGGATCTTCGAAAATACGTAATTTTAAACAGTAATGGCCTTGAAATTTTGAGAGGAGAAAATGCAGTGATATTTTTGAATGTGTATATTTAATACATTTTTATAAGTCTGTGCCATGAGAAGCTGCAAAAAAGAAAGAATTTCTAATCAGCTAAATTTTTCTCTGTTTATCTAAGAAATAATTGGATTTCTAAAACTGAATTGGCAGAAGTTTGAGGAGAGAAGGGAATTGAGTTATGAACTTGTCWTGTAAGGTGTGTTGCTGGAATATATGTAGATAAATAATCCTTCTAAAAAAACTTCAGGCTTGCTTAACAGTTGGAATAATGCTGAACTGCATGTTACCAAAACAATGAATGCCATTTAAATTCCCTTGAAATCCTATTTGAAGTTGCTGCTGAAGTTCTAATTAGTGGCTTTGATTGGGTAAAACTCCATATTTCTTCAGTTTTTATAAAATGCTTGCTGTATTTTCAGCTGGCTTCACAATGATTTGCAAGTGGCCCTTGTCGGCTCTCCCGTGAATTTGACCTACACATATGATCATCTAGGAGAGTCCCCACAGATACTTCAGGACATTGCTTCTGGCAAACATGCATTTTCCAAGGTACACAGAGCTTCAGAGTGTGACTGTTAAATTCCACAGGTATTGAGTAATAATCTGAATTTCCCAGAGACAGATTTGAAGAAAAGTACCATGTTATATATGGGGTTATTTACTTATAATCAGATGCAGAGATAACGTAACAATTAGTGTGCACCAAGTATGTATAAACTGTGTAATATATTCAGGGATGTAAAACTTTGCAGTGCAAGAAACTCCTGGAATGTTTCTTGCCGTAAAACAGGCTGTTTCAGGTGCTGCTGTTTCCACTTAAATGTGTAGTTATCAAGTGTACAGTTCTGTATTGACGAGGCAGTTTACTGCTTATAGCAGTTTCTCTTGGCTTTATCTCTAAATGAAAGAATGACCATTTTGGAACTGTAGGTTTGTATGGAAGACTTACAGAGAAATTTTGGGATTTATTACATTATCTGTACCAAGAATTCTCTTCATAGCTGTGGAATGAATTCCTTGATTGTTGACTTGCACAGGTCCTCGACCATGCCAAGAGGCCAATGGTGGTGGTAGGAAGTGCAGCACTGCAGCGCAGTGACGGAGCTGCCATCCATGCTGCCGTTTCCACCATTGCACAGAATGCCAGGGCTAAGAGCGGTGCTGGTTCTGATTGGAAAGTCATGAACATCCTACACAGGTTTGCTTTAAAACTTCTTTGGGAGCAACTTCCTTTCACATTGGGCTAAACAAGTTACCACAATGTGTGTGTACAGATTACTTCGTATACACACGAGTGGCTTATTGGGTTAAAACCTGTAGGGAATATAAAAAGCAGAAGTACAAGCTGGCAAAAACTTCTTAATAAAAATGGGTTCCTTGACCTGCCAAACTTTCAGGCTCTACATGAAATTTTATCAATGTATTATATTCAAATGCAGAATTTAAAGTTTCAATTTAGATGTATAAAATACAAGAGAGCTTAATAACATCTACCAGAGTGTTGAGTAGGATGCACAGCAGATGAGTGTCACTTGCTAAATCACTGCATTTTATCTAGAAAACAAAATGGTAAGAGCATTTAATAATATGGTTTCTTTATTTATTTTTTTTTTTTAAATATTCCTTTTACTGTGCATCTTCTCAACTGAATAGTTAATAAAAAAGTTTCAAAGATTTTCATCTGAGGGCTTTTGATCTTAGCTATTCAGTTTATTGGGATATTACTCCTTTTAATAGGCAGGCTTCTCTTGGACAGTCCTTCACCACTCCCTTTCTAAAATTCTGACTGTCAAATTGACCACCTCCGTAAAGAAAAAAATATTTCAACAAATGTATTGGCACTCAATTCCAGAGACTTAACAAATTTCTTCTGCCAAAAGCAGCTTTATTGATTTAAAACTAGTATAGTTAGAGCAGGGCTTGGTCCTCTGAAGGAAACTTGAATATAACATTCTGCTGTTGAAACTGAAATATTTAGTACCAAAATACTGATGAGTTAAAGAACACTCATGATACCATTTTTAAGTGTAGTTTGGCAGTCTTTAGTATTGACTTCCATACTTATGGTGCACCATCCGTTCTACCTCAAGTGTAAAAAAGCAACTTATTGAAACCTCTATGTCTGACTGTGTCAGACAAAATGAGTTACACTGGAAGATCTGTACTCTAGAGAGAATCTTTTTTCTTTTAAATAAGACTGGCACCTGATTATGGAGGATTATGCAAAACTGTTTCTTTGGAAAAGGAAGACTCCCAGAAAATGAGAATGATTATTTCAGTCTTTTAAAAGTATTTTTATATGTGAATAAATGAATAGTGATGAAATAGTGGTCTTAAGTCTTTGATGATTTAGAGTAGCTGATGGCTCAAGAGTTGGTATTTCATCTTCCACGTGAGTGCCCTAAATTAAAGGCCTGATGAGTTCAATTCATAGTTGAAATGTCATCTAGAGCATCAAGCTTCACCACTGAGCTGTCTGCCACTAGGCCCTGACTCTCAATGTCTGCCTTTATTTTTGCTATCCCATCTTAAATAGGTGAGATTCTCTGTGAAAACTTCAAATGGTGTCACGTTGTCAAAATGCAAAACTAACTTGATACTCTGTCAAATACTCTGTCAAAAATTTCAGCTGCCTTCAAGCTTCATATTTGTCTTGCTACTATTAGGAGCCGAGCYTCTTATGTCCCTTCAAAATATTTAGTCAGAAAAAGAAGTTCGGTCTGTTCTGGTGGGAAAGGGAGGATTCTGAAATAACTTAAAGTCATGATGTGTTTGTTCCTACAGGGTTGCAAGCCAAGTAGCTGCTTTGGACCTGGGTTTCAAACCAGGAGTGGAGGCAATTAGGAAAAATCCTCCCAAAGTATTGTATCTCTTGGGAGCAGATTCGGGTTGTATAACACGTCAAGACTTGCCAAAGGATTGTTTTATCATCTACCAAGGTAATTAGTAGATGGAAATTAAGAAATGTTGCTATCTTAATGGTGGAGAAAAAGTGCAAACAGTGGCATAAAACCCCTTGAGTAATTCTAGCCTTTGTTTTCTGCCAAGAAAGGGAACTTCTAACACGTAACTGAGATAATTTTCTTTCTTAGGTAAGGATGGGAAACTGTTGATGAGTCATAAGGGTATATAAACCAGTATAGGTCTTCTGGAATATAGCTTCAGACCTGCCAGATGAAACGGTTTCCAGCTGTTCTATCATACCAAAACATGTTCTTAATCTAAGAATCCTTGTTCCAAGAACCCCCCCAAATCTGAGTGACTATAGAGACTGAAGTACCATTTACTCTTGTAGTCCATTCATTCTCCCCAAAGTATTAGGCAAGTAAGACCTCAGAGCAGTCAGCCTAACAGGCTTCATACTACTGGCTAGGCAAAACTTAGAAACTCCTTTTTTTCTGGGAACACAGAAATTCTGTGTTGTGTTAGTAAAGCACTTCTTTTTATTTTGACTTACTTATGCCATATATGGTTGCGTACTGTTTCCTCTTTCTGTGTATTTAGGGCATCATGGGGATATGGGAGCTCCTATGGCTGATGTTATTCTCCCAGGAGCAGCATATACAGAGAAGGCAGCCACATACGTGAATACTGAAGGAAGGGCCCAGCAGACAAGAGTAGCAGTAACACCTCCTGGGATGGCAAGGGAAGACTGGAAAATTATTAGAGCTGTCTCTGAGGTACTGTTGCTGTTACAAATTGTTTCTAATAAAAGTATACTGAGAGGTTAAGTTCCTTTTTGTAAACACTTTTTAGTGTAAAAAGAGGTACATTTTCAGTGAAACATGACTGTAGTTTTAAGAAGTAATGTTTTAGATTGAATCCTTTGTTAATTCTGTGAGTTAAATCATATTGTTTCCCTTTTGAGGATAGCTCCAGTATAAGAGCTGCTGTATGCGATTGGAATGCATAATGGGAGAAGCTTTGCAAATTTTGCAGGTCTTCATGAAGTGCTTTAGAGGAAACTGGGGGGAGCATGCAGTTTCTGGCTTTTTAGAAAGAAAACAAGATAGACTCTGAAGACAGGATCTGGTATTAGATGAGGTCAAATACATGCTTACTACTCACAGGGAACAAGATGCATTGATAATTGCATCAGCTTTTATCTCATTTGGTGGTTAAGCTAAGGAAAATACAAGTGACATCTGTATGGAAGAAGAAAAGTACTTTTCTTTTTTTCCTTTGTATAGCAAACAGGACAGTCTGTTTTTTAACATGGAKAGGTGTTGACTATGTAGGCATCAGAAGTCCAACAGAATACTGTGACTTTGCTTCAGTTTGTACATTCTAACTGCCTGTGTTTTCAGGAGTGTAGATTTTTCCTCATTTTACTTTAGGTATGTTAATGGATTGGTAATCTAAACCACTATGAATTAAATCCCTAGACTTGATGGCATTTCTTTCTGTGAATCTCTTAGTTGGCCAATTTGACCTTGCCTTATGAGAATCTTGATCAAATACGGAAGCGTTTAGAAGAAGTATCACCCAATCTGGTTCGATATGATGATGTGGAAGAAGCTAACTACTTCATCCAGGCAAATGAATTGGCAAAGGT
The DNA here is from genome assembly GCA_018881555.1 of Amblyornis subalaris. Taxonomy (NCBI): domain Eukaryota; kingdom Metazoa; phylum Chordata; class Aves; order Passeriformes; family Ptilonorhynchidae; genus Amblyornis; species Amblyornis subalaris. The sequence goes on along the minus strand of JACAXG010000012.1, from coordinate 7,783,998 downwards.
AAGCAAAACAGAAGCATCTTGGCATGATTTAGTGCTGTTATATAGCATAATGCTTTTTTTAAAAATGGGCCTTCTTCATTTGTAGTACAAAAAGCATTTTTTGACCTACACTGAATGCAGAATTCACTAAACAAATGCTTTGGTAACAACTTCCTATCATAAAGATGACTTTCTTTTCCTTTCTTACCACAGTTAGTGAAACAACAGCTTCTTGCTGATCCTCTTGTTCCACCTCAGCTCACAATAAAAGACTTTTATATGACAGGTATGTATAGTATGGTCTTTCCATTCTGAAATCAGCAGAACATTCTACTTAGCTTTACAGTAAGGTTCTTATGAGTCATTTAAAGCTTTCCACTAAGATAGAATTTGAGTCCTATGAAGAAACAAAATTTTTCAGGAAAATTATTTGGAATTTACATAAAGCACAGGCTGTATTTTCAACTAAGTGATTTTATTTATCTTTTGTATCCAGTCTTGTACTAAATTTCTTTTGTATTGTGTCTGTACACTGACGTGTTTGAATTTTTTTTTACAGATTCCATCAGTAGAGCATCCCAGACAATGGCCAAGTGTGTGAAAGCTGTTGTTGAAGGTGCTCATGCAGTAGAAGAACCAGCCATCTGCTAGAGACTAATCAGACTGCCAACACCTCCATCCAAGTATTTGTTGCTGTTAACTACTGTGACTGATACAGTTTTTTCAAAATCTATTTAATAGGCTGTTGTATTTTTTTTCTTCCTTCATTCACATTTTCATCATTTCAAGTCATCCCCTCATACTATAGAACTGTTGTTGTGTCTGAGGGAACATGCAGCACTCAACTTACTGTACCCAGAGGCAGGGTACATGATGATTGTGTACAAATAAATTATAATACCAAACCACCCGTTACCTGTGTAATTCATGTAGCTCATGACTCTTCCATGAAAAGAATTCAGTAAGCAACTCAGACTCAGTAAATCTTGATTTACGAGGAAGAAGTTTACCTGGCAAAAATACTAGATTGTAACTTTCTTCCAGAGTATCCAGGTATGTTAATTTTAGGCCCTGGTCAGAATGTGAACATGCTATTTCTGTAATGCACTTTTAAAGCAAGTTCTCCCTCATACCTGGTTTATGCCAGTTTCAGTCCTGTGACTGCTCTGGATATTTTTATGTTTCTTCATTTAGTTTCAGCTGAGACTACTCACAGAGGAAATAAAAATAATTTTGATGTTGTGAAAAAAAAAAGCAGGCTTCACTCATACTGAACTGCTTTAAAAATCGGCAAAAAGACAAAAGACCTTTATACCAGTTCATACAGAAAAAAATCTCAGAGTAGTTTCTCTGTGCATTGATCTTTTTATAGCAAAGTGGGGGAAGGGGTTTTGTGTGGTGTTTTTCGGTTGGGTGGTTGGGGGTTTTTTATGCTTTAGAATAACTTCACAACAGTGACTCTTCTATGTTGTGCTGGTTCATGTAAGTTTGGAAGAAGGGTAACTTCTCTTCAACTGGCTACTAAAGTACAGTGTAATTCTTCCAGGAATCATGAAAATGGGAGCAGTATCATAAAGCCATCACTTCCAATTTTATTATTTAAAAAGAAAAGATGTTAATTTTATTATTTTTAAAAAAAAGTTAGTTTTGCATGAGGAGAAGCTACACTTTTCAGTGTAGAATAATACTGAGTGCATGGGAGTGCTGCTGTAGAAGCCTTAGTTTTATAAAATTCCTTCTTCCTTCCATGCTTAAACATTTTCAGTAACAAACAAGTAATTTAAAAAAATTGTTTTCCTTCTGCCCAGGAAGAAAACTCTTCCTGGTTATGCTGGTATATCACAGTGTCCTTATATGAGCTAAGTCTTAAATGTTGGACACTGTTTTACTCAGCTTGCCATCTCGTTACCAACAGGTCCAGGTACAAAAAAGGGCAACTGTTCACTTTATTCAGATACTGCTGTGCATGTTAGTGAGACAGCAAGAGATACTGCAATCTGTTTCTAATGTGGCAGTTCACAGGACCAAGTACAGCGTTGAAGCCTCATATTGTCTTTGTGGAATGTTACTTTAGGAGGCAGAGGGGTTTATTGGCACCTAGCAAAAGAACAATGTGTGTGACATATGCCAGTAGATTTAAGAAGAAAGGGTGTAGCTGAATCCTGCATTCATAAAAACATTTGGTTCTCAGGCTCCTAAGATGAAGACCTTCCCCCCCAAAAATCCATGTTGTACAAACACAGAGGAGTAACTTCAGCTATGCAACAAGTCTGTTATCACTTCAGAATTTATAAAGGTTCAAAAGCTTTAGATTTTTTTTTCCTTAAATGTTACAGCATTACTTTGGGAACTCTAGCATGCTTTTTGGTTTTTTTTGAAAGCTCTACATCCTTCAGTTAGTATGTATAGTAGATCCTTATTTCTTTTCAAAAACTGTCCAGCCTTTATCTGGAAAGGCAAGAAGGATAAGAAGTACAGGTGGTGCTGTCGGTCCCATTTCTACTCTTTCCCACCTAACTGGTCACCAAGTACAGAATTTTTCAACCGAACTTGGTAGTAGCAACAAGGCTCTCTATAAATTTGACTGTTGGAAACTAGATAGTAAAGAGAAATCTAAATTAATTCTTCTCAACTGAGTTTGGATCATAGCCCTTACCTTATCTCTTCTGTTTGCTCTGGTAGCTGGACAGTCAGTGCACATGAGAACTTTTACCCAGCTAGCAACGAAAGGATAATAGGGGTCTGCAAAGGCAGGGAAGTGACATAGGCTGGGCAAAATATTGGAACAAAAATTACAGAAACAGGGCTATTCATGCAACTTAGCTCTCTTTGTTTAAAAGAAAAAGTTTACAGTTAGTACTACTACTTGGTGGTCCTGAAGCTGCAACCTCAGAGTACAGAATTATGAGAAAGCAGCGATGAAGAGCTGGCATGGTGGGAGATAAACACGCTCCAAGGGCTGACCAGCCAGGTGATAACACTGCCTGAGCCGTCAGTGTGCTGATGCAGCTCACCTCCTCATGCAAGGCTCATGGGTGTGTTTATCTCGACTCTGCTGGGGTCGGCAGGGGCTTTGTTACGCTTTGTTTTAGAGCTGAACCCACCCCTGGAGGAGATGCAATTCCCCGCGTGCAGCCCTGGTTCCACCTGGTGGTCAACTGGCAGAACTTCTCACCGGGTGCATTGCCAGTTACCTTCAGGTGCAGTAACATTCATCTCACTTGTTCCTGTGCACTCCTGCCTGTACAGCCTGACAAGGAACAGGAATGTGTTTGGGGAGAGATGAATGGGGTTAGTCATTACGTATCCTCCTCTCTGAACACAGCATATATAAACATAACTCTTGGGTGCAAGCTCTGAACCCCAAACATGACTTAGATTAAACCTTGCCTTTCTGTAGTCTTGTGTTCAGCAGGTGGTTGTGGGGAGTAGAGAAGGCAAAGGGTGTGTTAATTCAAGGTAAAACCATACTCAGCAGTTATACTTTCAAGCAAGTTTAGGCCAGGTGCAGTCAGATTAAAGAGAAAATATAACTGCAGGCAGATTTAAGCATCTAAGTCTAAAGCTGTGATTTCAAACCTAGTAAAAAAACCTCCCAAACCTTGTTCAATAGCCACCTTACTGAAAGTACCAGCATCCCATGGGTACATCCCTGTCATTCCAAAGGGAGAGTGCTTAAAACTCTGAGCAATGTAGTGAGCTTCTTCAATAAAAAGAAACCCAACGGAATTCAAGTCAAACAGGTATGTCCTCCGCAAAACTCTGAAATGTCCAGCAAAATTAGGCCATTCATAAAAATAGTTGTCACTGACTTATTTTTTAATGTATTTTGAAGCATAGCTCAAGGCGGAAAAATGTCTAGCATTTCCCCAGGAAGTAAAAGATTTGGGATCAGTGCCTCTTCTGAGGCTGGTAAGATTCTTTCAAGACTGTCTGCTACATGTTTGATTGGGGAGTGTGCTGTATTTTACTGTTGAAATCAACAGAAAAGCAGCTCAGGGTCATACCTCTAAAGGAAAAGCAGAGTGGCATCAGCCTTAATCCAAAGGGAAAAGGTAATAAAACTTCATCCCTGTCCCCACACCCCTGCCCCTCATAAAATACTCCAAACAATGGCTAAGCCAAAACATCCTCTTCCAAAACAAGACAGTCTCCTAATAATGATTTGTTGTGTTGTCCTTTGAATGTGCAATTAGATGAAATTACCTTCAGTGATGAAGGGTTGAAAGACTGACTCTTTCAAGGCACTGACATGACAAAAAGAGAAAGTGCGAACAAGAAACGCATAGAAGATGACTTCATGGTGACTAGCAACATGGAAAAAAAGAGTAAGTAAATGGGGACTTCACTGACAACTGCAGTAAGCTTTTTATCAGCAGTACAAGAACCCCACACAACATCAAAATGTGTAAGTTCTCCCAGAATTATCTGAGAGGTTGCATTACTCAAGAAGCAGTTTTAAAATTCTTATTTAAAAACAACAACAAAAACCAAACACAAAGCCAAACAAAACACACCATTATTAATTTATTAATAGATGTTAACAGATTATTATTGTTATTCATAAAATGCCAAATGGGCACAAGTACCTTTGGAAACAAAACACTGAAGTTTGCAGAGAGTCACTAGGAAAACTTTGTTCAGAAATGAATACTGAATCCTTCACTGTGTATGTGGGCTTATACAAGTCATGGTCCTTTCTGTCGTGTAAGGTTTTATCCAAAAGACATTTTACAGTAACACATATTAGCTGATGGAATGATGTCACCAACGTCCCAAAGAACCCAGGTAAGTCCAACTTCCCACAGCTGAGCACAACAGAAAAATGGTACAGAGTCCTAAGTAACATATATAAAAGCCTTGTGATTCAAACAAAATGAGTGATTCCATAATCAGCAAAGCCTGGTATGCTAAACACTGTTAATAATTATTATGTTTTCCTCCAGCTACATGTAAGCATCTATTCACAGTGCCTAACGCTGAGAAGCCTACTGAGATTTAGAGTCATAAGAGGTAGTAGAGACGTCTCCTCACTCAGCCAATACTGAATTTTGAATATGCTTAACTAATATTTCAAATAAATAGTTTTATTTCATCTTGTCACCTTCTGTACACCTGTGTTTATGTTTGAAATGGGTCAGAGATGAGAACCATGTATCAAAAAGAAACATACTAAGAGCAAAAAGCTTCATGTGTAACAAATAACTTTCAAAGTTCACTGGAATCCCATGATCCTAGACACTAATTAAGATTTATGCTTTGATGTTAGCTCAGCTGCAACTATTTTTGAAAAATCTTGTCCTGCATGCTTTATATTTCTCAATTATCCATCACAGGATATTCCACACCTTTGTTGGAAGCTACTCTTAGAAGACTTAAGAGACTGTTTGGTTCAGAGTGGGAATTCTCATCTTTCCAACTTGCAGTGGTTGGAAGGAGAAGGACTGGTGATAAAGTGTGTAGCTTCTTAACCACCACAATTACAGTTAATGAAATACCAACAGACAGAAGCAGATAGTAAAAATACAATAGTATATTTTGAATTAAAGCATTCTGCTGGGACATCTTATTTCATTCATTTGTCCTCTATTTAAAGAAGTCTCCACAGATGCCCAACGTACTCTGGACAACCTTCCCACAATTAACAGTCTTACTATTTTGTCTTTGCTGAGCTTTAGGAAGACAATACCATTTATTTAATGCAGATTAAAATACACATTGATAATGAAGAACAGATTAGTGAAGTCTTAGTTAATTACTATTTTCAGTACAGTTCACTATCAATTAATTATATTATCATGTAATAGCTAGCATACATCTACTCCCAATTGGTTAAATACTTCTGCAGCCATACTCCTACTGAAATCCACAGCAAAATTCCCATTGCTCAAAAAAGCTTTAATGAAGCCCCTAAGACTGGGGGAAACAAGGCTAGTCATCTGTACTTTGTGTTGCTTTGCTAGCATTTATGACTAAATGAAATAAAGCAAAGTTACTCTGTTGTACATACAGCTTGTCCTATACTTTAGCTGTGCAATCTGCCACACAGGAGTGCACTAAAGCATGAGTTTAAAGGAGTTTAGCTGCTGAATTAAGCAGCTCAATTTATGCCATAACTTGGGTATATTTCCTAGAGAAAAATCCTCAGACTCTAGACAGTATTTTTAACATAGGGACTCTGCTGTTTGGAAAAGTGGCAAAAAGCACGCTGTTTATCAAATAGATACAATTGCAGCAGAGTAACTGAAACCCAGGTATACAAGAGACAACCACTGCTATAAAATTTCCATGTTAAAGAATTGTTGAAAAATAAGAATAAGCGTTTTTCCGTAATACTAATATGCTGGCATTTAATGGTTAGCTTTACCCCAGAACTTGCCACTATTAAATAAACTAATACCTCATAACAGCTGCTCAAGACATTGCTTAGAAGAATGTCCCATAACTTTGGGTTTTATTTAATTTGTAACCCTTTTCAGTCTTTAAAAGCCTAAAGACAAGATCTTCTATACAAATGTGGCTCTCTAGATATGAAAATGTCTGCTTAACATCTATACACTTAGAGTTGTTCTTCCCCTTCACAACGTTCACCTGCATTTTAAATAAATTGCTAATCCCTTTCACAAGCATATGAAGACATTGGAACTGTTTCCTCAGTATGTGTCTTTCAAGAAATAATACCAAGATGCCAACATTATAACACTATTTGTGGAAAACCCGAGACTCTTCATCACGTGCACAGAGTCGAAGTCATGCTCCAGAAATTCTTGAGGTCTGCACTCAGGGTGCATATGACCTTGGGAGTGAGTAAAGGTTCATTTCTTGATGCAGCCTCCTCCAGTAACTGGTGTACAACCTAAAGCATCTATGTCATTGCTTTTATTAGACTCACAAAGCTCATTCACTGTGTCAGTGCCCTCTGTCTCACTACTAATACAAGTGAGACACATCAGCACAGAATGCCTCATTAGCCAGAAACCAGTGATTTACAGAACATTAATGTTCTCTGACCACTCTGTGCTCAAGCATACAATAAGTTTACTGGATGGAGCAGTTGGTCCAGGGATGAGGCTGCTTTTAAATCAAGGCAGACAGACCTATTCTGTAATGAAGAGACGAAGTTCCAGAATACAATTCTGAGTGTGGTACAGGGAACGTTTTGTGCTTTGGGTTTACACACTGCCCTTGTACAGAAGTTTTAAAGTCCAATTTGTTCTCCACTGTAATTTCAGAGCACTGCTCTACCCATCAAAATAATATATGTCCCTACTTAAGAGCCTTGTCCATAAAGATAAGCAAATCTTTTTTTCTAAATCTTTTTATTCTAAATCTTTTAATTCTACATTACTAAAGCCAGCAGACTGGTCTTTTAGGTTGTTACTGTATAACATTTTATTTTCAGCAAAACAATTAAAATAACATTTGCATCTTTTAGTAAGTTAGTGAAAAGCAAATTACTCTCAAGTAAACAAACAGTTCTGTTAAATAAATTTCTCCATCCATAAAGTACAAATTTCAGTTTCTCTGTTAAACGATTACACAATAGTCCATATAACTAAGATCTGGCAAATTTTTCCTCTTTACTTTATCCTCCTCAAAAAGACCCTAAAAATATCCCATTTCAAGTTTTCCTATTCCAAACTAGATTTAAAATGTTTCTCCTTCTGCTTAGGGTTAAGCTTCTGGCTTCACAATTAACACACATTAAATAGATCTCAGGATGCCACCAAAATGTGTAATGCTACTATGGTGCATGTTTAAATTTAGGCATGCAAGTAATCCGATTAAAGTCAGTATCTGCAAAGTCAAACACAGAAGCCAAAGAAAAGGTTTAATATTGTTTCTGTGCTCAGGTTCTCCAGTACATTCATTGCCACTTCTCTAAAATGTTGTACCATCTGCATCTCATTAAAAAAATACAATTCCAAGATACTAACTGTGCTGTACAGGTATTCTCAAGAGTACCACAGAGAGATGCAGCATAGATTAGTTGTTCATGGTGTGCTTCTCTTCCTAAAACACAAAAAAAATCTTAATAGCCCAATGAAGAGAACTTGAACTATAGTTGAATTATACAGAACTACTGAATTACAGTTGAGAGTAGCAATTCTCTTATTTAATGCAATGGTAGATACAAGAATTTACTTTGTGCAGAAACCTGAATTTGGTACTCTAGCAAGATCCTACCGACTTGGTAAGAGTTTTATGCAAGGAATTACAGAGTGACCCTTCAAACACTTCTGAATTATTAATCAGGCCTGCAAGCACTTGCAAAACTGGGGGCTGAGAATTTGGCCCTTTATTTAGAATAAAAGAAAAGGAAATACTAGTTTATGCTGCATTTGTTGAATTCCTAAATCCATTGCAATAATTTATTTGTAATATTTCAAAAGATTTGGGGGTTTTTAATTATCCCATATCTGATCAACATTTGTAATCCCTGTCATTCCTGTAATGAATTCTAGGTATAGGATATAAAAGTAGTTTTTGTTCAAATAGCTTAAAAAAAGAATCATCATACTTCATGCTCCAAAGCACACAATAACGACTGGTAAAATTACGAAGGACCCTAATTATTGCATTACTTCTACACAAAATACGAAACCTTCTGCAATACAATATAGCAGCAACATATTTGATTTTTTTGGGGGGCTATTTTCTAATGTCAGCAGAATTATGCATTTAACAGATTTATAATCAGATACAGAAAAACACCTTCCATGCAATAACTCCATAGAACACAACACTCTGGATTATTAAAATGTGCTAGGTAGACTAACCATAATCCAAAAAAAATTCCTGCTGAACAAAAAACAAACATTGACACAACGACCAGCTGACTTATACTTTAATTAAAATTTATTTATCTAAACGAAAAACCCATTATGAACACACAAACTATGCTCACCATACTGGCTGGGCAAACTCAAAGTATGTTTTGAAATGTGGATGTATCTAGATATGGGATTTCTTTTTTTTTTAAGATTACAGGAACTGAACTAAACCAACATATTTCAGATTTGGCAGGGGAGAGGAAGAGGTTGATAACATACTAAGTAATTCAGTACCTTCACCCATATGACCTTAGTCTGACTACAGTTCAATCACCTGAATAATTTTTACAATGGAAAAAACTTAAATTAATGTATCGCTCATTAGTTTCCTAATTATTTCATCTTCCTTCAGGACAAATAAAAAGGCATCTTTGCAGTTCATCTCTGAATAGGGCTGTGCATAATACTCCTTCAAGAAACATTATCAAAGGTCTGCTAAATACAGAGATCAGTGTCTTCACCTATAGATACACCATGGCATCTCATATTGTTGTGACAACATTTAATACATATTTTTTACAATCTAATAAAAGCATCTGCAACAAAGAAAAACACTATTAATTTATATTACAAGCCATTGTAGTATAAACTTACAGCATTTCTCAACTCTGTAAATAAGTCAGGAATAATATCCATAAATATCAAGAACAAAGCCCCCAGATCAAAACAGTAACTTAAAAAGAACCCAAACATATTTTTAGAAGGCTGCAAAGTACTTTGAAAACATTAAAAACAAAACCTCAACTATTGCCCCCAAATTTCTTGCTCGGAGTTCTGTTTTTTCACATCCCATCCTGAAGGGCAGACAATGGTAAATTTATGACAGCACAATTTCTCAGATATCTATCACAGATTCCTCTCATTTGCATTAAATCCCCCATAGTTTCTCTACATAGCCTACTCTAGAAAGAAGTAAAATAGTAGAAATTTTAAAATAGCAGTTTTTTTTCCTACCTGTACATTCACTTTTATTTACAATGCCTTGAGAAGGACCTTATGGTACAGTTGCACCAAACTATCCGACATCAATCTCAGCTGTTTACTAAGACTACAAGTACCAAATAAAAAGTTACGCGAAGTTTCACAATTACATACTAATTTTTAGAACCATCACACAATTACAAAAGTTATTAACTTTATAAATACAGAAAAAATTACATGGTTTTAAGAACAACAACGTTACTAAAAATATATATTTTACCGTACCTCCTTTAATTTTTTTTTCCCAAAGAGTTGATCTTAACAGGTTATTAAAAAATAAAATTTCTTCAGCCACAAGCCTTTGTATTTTATTTTTATTTAAAATAAAAAGTCACACAAATGATAAAATATTTCGTTTTGGCCATTTGGCTCCCTCCTCCAAATTAACACTTTATAAAAACCTTCTCTACTTTTTTTCCCCCCTCCCTCTCTCCCTCTCTACTACCTCCAAGATGGTAGGAAAGTTGTTGTTTTGGAGGGCAGAGGAGCCGCTCTCTGATGTTATGTCCTCTCGGTGCCTGTAGTGGTGCTATAGGAGGCTGCTGGCTCTCTTCTTGAGCAGCCCCAGCAGCCCTGCCTTCTTTGCTGGAGAATATATTCAGGGATTCCCCTTAATAATCACCTACCCTCTGAGCACTTTGTAGTTTTAAAATAATAAAGAGCCCCCAAAGCTTCCTCCCCACAAAAAGCAGGATCTTCTCAGAGACAGGGGGGCAGCAGCTCCTCAGCACAGAGCCCGAGCACATTCCCAGTCCCTCTGCTGGGGAGGAAACTCTGATCTGTCAGCCCAACAGAGGGAAAGGGGGGAGAGGAGAGAGAGGAGGGAAAAAAAAGCAGCTGGAAAGGTAAGCCAGGCCCGGCCTGCATCCCCGGGCTCGCGTAGCGCGGCAGGCGGTGCGGAGGGTGCAGGGCGGGCGGGGAGGCGGGCTACGCGAGGCCGGGGATCGGCCGCGGCGGCGTAGGCCGCAGCAGGGGGTGCGGGGAGCCAGGGGGGTTTTTGAGGCTTTCGGGCGCCGGGAGGAGCGCCGGAGGGGGGTGAGACGGCCGCCGGGGCCCAGCGGGAGGGTCGGGGCGCGGCGCCTTTGCCCGGGAGGTGAAGGGCGGCGGGAGAGAACGGGGGCGGGGGGGCGCTAGGCCGCGGCGCGGCGCGGCCCGGCCCGGCCGCTCCGCTCCGCTCCGCTCCGCTCCCCGCCCCGCCGGGCCCCCCGCGCCGGGCCCCGGGCCCAGAGCGGGCCGAGCCCCGCCGCCGCCGAGGCCGGGCGGCTGGGGGGAGGCGGCGGGGGCGCCGTGACCGGGGCCGCTCTTCCCCCCCCCCCAGCCCCCCCCGTCCCCCGCGCGGGGCGAGGGGGCCGCGGGACTGGGGGACGGGGGCGGCATTAATTTGCCGAAATGACTTTTAATGAGCGGTGGCGGGGGGGGGGGGTAGGTGCCCCCTCCCCCAGCCCGGTGCGGGGCCGCCGCGGCGGAGGCGGTGCCGGTCCCGCGGGGCTGCGCCGGCCGCGGCCTGGAAAGTTTCGGCGGCGTTTTTGGGGTGCTTTAACCCCCACCGCCGCCGCCTACCCCCCGCCCGCGGCCGTGGGGACGGTGCCGGCGGGGCAAGGGCACCTCGGGATGCGGCCGCAGGTTCCCCCCCGCCCGTCCCGTAGCCCCTTTTCCCCCCATCGGTGACCCCCTTCGGCCGGGCCGGCGGCGGGCGGATTCGCCGCACAACTTTTTGGGACGGAGGGGTGGGTGGTTTTGGGGGTGTGGGGAGGCCCTCGGAGTGCCCCCCCGCCCCATAAGCTGCCGGCACGTGGGGCCCCGGGCCGGCCCCTGGAGCAGGGAGAGAGGGGCAGGAGCGAGGGGCTGCCCTGGCTGCACCTTCGCGCCCCCTCACGTGTTGGGGTTGGCGGCCGCCTGAGCCCCGCCGGGGCTGGGCTGGGGTCCCTCAGCCACCCTACTGTCCCAGGACTCGTTAGCGGGACGGGGGCAGCAGCCCCCTGGTCCCTCAACCAGAGGAGGGGATCACCTCAGCAGCTCCTACACAGCAAGGGCTGTGTCTGGCCCCCTCTCACGTTCCCCCGGGGCACCCTAACTGTCCCTGTGGGCTGGGGTCCCACTGGGGTGGGGGATCTCTGTGAGATGCTGCTGCCCTCCAGGACTGAAAATGAAAGGATCCTTTTTTTCAGGGAAAAGAACGTCTCGTAGTTGTGAAGTGAGTGCACTGGAAGACCTACCAACGCGCTTCACCCCGCACAGGTGAAATAGCTCCGGTTTCTAATGCGGGAGGTGGCACGTTTTGGTCAAATATTCCTTCATGTGTCTTTTAGGTCAAAATGATAATGGCTTTGTACAAGTAACCTCAAATGAATTTTGGAAGTGACAGTAGCACTCACCTTTGACAGGCTATGACAGTAGCCTCACCATCTGATTAAAATAGAGTTAGTTTTAACTTTGTTACTCAACAACATGTGATGAAGGTTTATTTTAAGGCTTTTCAGTTTTTGGGGATTGGGAGACTTAAAAATAAAATTGATGAAATTAGGGCAATACATTCTTCCCCTGTAGGCCCTCCCCTATGGGCTCACCTGTGCTGGCAGTGTTTCAAGCTAAGGCCCTTCCTACCAGGTACCACTGCTGATGGCTGAACTGGAGCACTGCTGTTTTGTATGAAGCTGTCACTTACAGCCTGGTGACATTCTGCCTTTTGCATTAGGTGTTTGTAATATATACAAAGATCACACAAGTTTTATTAATTGTAAAGCTAAATTATCTACAGAAAGCAACCCAAAATTTACTTACCAAGGGTTATTTTGATGTTCAATATTTTTGTGATGAGTGAATGAATTTGTATGTAGGGCCTGGTCCTACGAAACTGCATATACCATGTTCTCATGGTATGGTAAATCATCAGGAGGTACACCACACTGAAACTCCAATAGCTTATAACTGCTGAAAGGCTCCTCTATGGGGAGCTCTATTGGTTTATTTATTGGGTGTCCCTACTGAAGCAAGAATGATATTCCTGTATTGTGTGAAAATAAGCTGATTTGTCTTTGTAGTATTGGTACTAAAAATAAGACAAAGGTATTTTGTTTATAACCTCATATGCAAGGGCAGGTTATCTGTTATTTGAATAAATAAAAGACTTGGACTTTTTTTTTGCCCCCCAAGTACAGATGCAAGGTGTGTTGTGGTATGTTTAATCTCTCCTTTATCTCAGGATCATGCTTTTGATATTTAGAGATAATATTTTTAAAGTACCTTTTTGCCATGTTGCATTGGCCTAAAGGTTCCATTTGTTGCTGTATCTGAAGGCCACCTCTTTGCAGCCCTGGTCATCCTGGTGAAACCCAGGCCTGTTTGTAACTACACTGAAATAAGCGTGCATGAGAATGTCCCTGTGAGGATGTGATGGGAGGACAGGGGCCTGAGACCTTCTGCGCAAATGGAGAGATCCTTATTCAAAAGACTTTCAAGATACAGAGCCTATCTTGAACCTTCAGTCAGGAATAGCCATGTTTAGGAAATTACTTTTTTGAAGTCTGTAGGAATGTGCTCTTGGCAATAGTTGTGAATCTTCCTTCCCAAGATCTTTTTTCTTTAGAAATCCTTTGAAGTTCCTAAAATTCTTAGAGTGTTAAATGTTTGTTGTTTTTTAGGCTTTGGGATATCTGTGTCAGTTTTCTCTAAGGTATTATTGATCAGATGAGCGAATAAGCTGAAATGCTTAAGTTCATTTGGTGTAGGAAAACCAAAAGAATCTGTTCAGTTTGTGAACAAAAAGAGTTATTTTCCCTCCTCATAGTTATGTTTTCTGCTCTTGATTGTAACTAGTTACAAGTCTTTAAGTTCTCTAGCTGTTACTATTATTAGGAATAATACTTAAATTTAGTTCTGTATTTATCGTGTTATATTCTAAAACATAATCGCTCTTACCAGGTTTGCCTAAAATATTCTGCTGCTTTTCTGTTAATATATTGGACATCCTTATGCAATGTAAACTGCCTTTTTCCAGAGTTGAAGTAATAAGCTTTCTAAAAAGGCAGAATGAGGGCAATGTTGCCTCTATCTTCCTAGGTAGATCTTAACTTACGAAAAAAAGTAGGCCAAAATACAATTCCAGGTGGTAACTAAAAATATCTTGTAAGATCTTAACATGTTGAATGCCTTGATCTGTCAGGTTACTTCCCATGTGTGTTGCAGTACCTGCACTACAGAGGCCTTTGTGAGTAAGGACTGTAGTTAATAAAGTGTTCTGTACAGGAACTCTTGTAGTTGACTTTGGTTGCTTCCCAGTGTTCTCTGTTTCAATGTGAATGCTTTTACTGACAAAAAGACTCTTGTTTCCACAATTACAGCAGTGTTGGTTTGGTAGCTGAGTGTAGTAGAGTGGAGCTGTTAAAAGACTAGGACTAAACCAAACTAATGGTTAGGTCACAGAATAGGGACAGAAGTTACAACTTTGTGGTATTGATGTTGATCACAATTAGATGTGGTGCAGCTTCTCTTAGTAGAACAAAGCATTTCAAAGAGAGGTATTAATTTCTATGAAATAGAAAAAATGAATGTTTCTGCTTTCTCCTTAGTATTAGTAGAAAGTATATTTCTGATTGAAAAGTTTTGCTATGAGGCAGCTTTAAATGCATGTGTTTTTGTCATGAATTTTATGGTCTCTGTTCATCTCGGAGTGGATGAAATTCCATGTTACCAAACATCTTACACTCTGTGTATTTGCTTAGTTTCAGCAAACAGATCTGACAGTGGCAGGTACTTGTTCTTTCTTGGTCAAGAGACATTGACAAAACTGCTATTTGTGTTTGTGGAAAAGCTGAGATTCTTGCAGATCCATGTTCCATTTCTGGCCCCAAGCTGATGGTTTTGGAAACGTGGAGATGATTGTACCTTGTCTGTGAGATGTCATGAACATGCCAAGCAATTTAACATGAAATTTGGGCTAGTATTAGGAAATGCCAAACAACACAGTTAAGACTTCTGTAGTCGTGGGTTTTGTTTGGATGCAGTGTGTGAAGCTCTGAGCTCAGTCCTCTTAATTATACATTTTTTAACCACCAGCATATAATTGCCTTGCAATTTACAATGCATTTGGGGATTCCATTGCCTGAAAGGGTCTTATGTACATTGAATGTCAAGTTCTGAGCATATGTTTAAGAACATGTCAGCCCACATGATTTAAAATACTCTTTAATATTTTCAGCACAGCGTTTGCTCAAAATTACCAATCTGAGTTTTGAGGTTATAATGCTTTGGGCTTTCTAGTAGTGAGTAAGCCATTAACTTCCCTGTAGACTACACATGATGTCAGGTACCAGATGACATAATGCTGACACTCAGGTATGGTTATAGCAAAGATTGCCCTGCAAAGTTTGCTGCTACACTGTTTTCCAGCCTCTCTGAAGGACTGTTTAACTCTTTTGGAAGAGGGTATGTGGGGTGCAGAGCTACAACTTCGTTGTCTTGGAGCTGATGTGCACTGCAAGGGAGTTGATTATGCCTGCTTGACAGTACTAAAAGCGGTTGGGAGCTGGCTTCTTCCAGTATGTGATAGTAGGTATTGGCAGTTGCACAGGTGTGTACCTGTGTGTAGTGAAGTCTTTAATTTCTCATTTTGCAGTCATTTTGCAAACCACCTTCAGTTTTGTTACAGACTACCAGTGGCTGCCTTTAGCAGGACAGATAGCTCTGCTCTTAAGTGCTGATGTCTCAGAGTGTGGCTTTGCTCTGTGTCCTGCCTGTCCTTCCTAAAAAGCCTTGCTGGGGTGCTACATTTGTTACTCCTCTTCACATGTTGAGATAGGACTTTAGGCAGAGGAAGGAGGTTTTCTTCCAGTCAGCTGCTCAAGAATAAAAAATGGGACAAGGGAAGAAATTAATGTATTATGAAGTTACAAATATTAGTGGTAACCTCATAAGAACGTGAAAAATACCCTGCTGGGCAAGATTGGGTTGGATCCAACCTAATATTCTGTCTTGGGCAGTAGGAATAAGTGATGCTATTTAGGAAGAGCATGAAAGCCCAGCCACTTTTTTTGTGTTTTCTTCTCTTACCCCTCTGCCATCCATATTTGTTAAATTGGTCATGCTAGCGGGTACATCGCTTATGTCCCAATTGTCTATAAATTCTCTGTTGACTTTTTGAACCTGATGATACTGTCTGCTTCCATAGTCTCCTGTAACAGCAAGTTCCAGCAGTTCACTACCTGTGAGTAGTAAAAATGAAGAAATACTTCTTTAATATGTTTTGAGTCAATCTCTTACTAACTCCATCAGGTACCTCTAGTTCTAATCTTGTGTGATATGGTATATGACTGTTCTGTATTCACCTTATTGCCTACTATGATTTTTTAAACCTCAGTCATATATTACATCATTTGTCAAGGGCACACAGTTTTGGATTCCCTTCTGTTCTTTGCCCTCTTGCTTCTGACTAGCTCAAAATGTTTTATTTAGAATCAGTTGTTTAAGGAAAATCTAGGTTCCTCAAGAAACAGCTTCTGGTTTCTCATTCACGGATTGTGGCTAAAGTTAGTTTGAGCACATGCAGGCATAAATCTTGTTCCTGTTGAACCTTCCTACATCTTCAATGTAGAATATAAATGCAAACCCCAAAACAGCTTCCAGAAAGTTTTGTATTCTGATATTTTTATAGTGAAGTACAGCTGCTTAAGCATTTGCTTTTTCCAGGGGAAGTCCATGTTTCTGTCATCTCTTACTGAATCTTGTGGGACAAAAATAATTTCTCCCCCACCCACTATTTAGCTAAGTGTAGTTTCAGTTCTCTTCGGTTAACTGACATGTGCCTATTCCATGCTTGTGCTACTTTATACATAGGCAGTGAAAAGCTCTGTTAAGAACTCCTGTAAATTGTTAAAATAAAACACTGCATCAAATGAAATCAGAATGAATAGATTTCAGTGTCTTTGTTATACATATACACACACACACACTCTCTCACTCTCTCTCTTATATGGTATGCTATGGAAGTAAAAAGAAAAAGCTCTTTTTAGATTAAATACAACTTCAGTCTCCAATCCTGGCAGTGTATCCACATAGTGACATGTCTTCTGCAGAATCTGTTTAAGAATCTACCAATAAAGATATAATCGCAAGTTTGAGAAAGTTGCTGTGTTGTTTTTTTTTTTTTTAATATAATATTGGATACTAGGTTTATTAGCTTTCTTGTTCCTTGCACTGTAGTTGCACTAATTGATTCCTGTTAGGATTTTTAACATGGTTATATTTGCGTGAGCTTCTCCTAGTGTATATATAGACCCAAAAATTCATGTTCATGCTCATTGGTTTCCCTGGGGATTATTGTCAGTATTTTTGTGTGAATGTTTCATATGGCGTTGCACTTGTACCCTGTATCTGTCAGACAAGTGAGAAGTGAAATACTATGCCTGCCTTGACACAGTCAAGTTAAATGCAAAAATAAGAATTATAATTAAGTTAAATCCAAAAATAAGACTGTGGCCACAAGAATAAATCTAGGATTTTAGTGGCTGGGAACTGTGAAGCAGCTTCTTTACAGAAGCCTAAGGGAGACACAAGGTAGGCATTTCTCACTGCTTACTTTGGAACCATCCTGAGGAACTCTTTTTCTTTGGTCTGTTGCTTGATAACCTTCAGAAAAGAAATATGGCTGGCTTGTACAAGGGAAAATACAGTGATCCATCAGAAACTCTGCAAAGCGTGGTAGTAGTATCTTAAAAGAAGATGATAAATAAACCAGAAGGAAATAGAAAGCAAGATGAGTCACCCCAACTGCAAGATACACTTGGTCTTTCAAGTTTTATGTCCAGTCCAGTATGCCATCGAATACAAGCTTCTGTTAACTATTGAGAGAAGCAAACTCCTGAGCAAGAGGTTTTCTGTCAACGTTGTGTGTGTGAGATGCAATTAGTTCAGACTCATTTGATTTATCTTTTGCTGCCATAGTAATGGAAGAGTCCGTCTTTCAAACATATGAGATACAAACCCTGACCACAACTCCTGTGTGGGTCACGTTCCCATGGGATTTATGTTTTTCGTTCATGTTGTTGCTGAATAATACTGAAGTGTATATTGGTATCTGCCTGAGCAAAGGTGTCTGAAAGGATTATTTGGTCCTTAACATGCTAAAGAAGAGATAGTTCCCTCTTCCCATTCTGTAGTTTTGAAGGGCACAGTCAACAATGAACTTTCTTGTTCTTAAGACTGATGTGTTGTAGGAAGTCATACTCCAATGACTGGCTTTAAATATGTATGGTGTGTGCTTCTATGCATTGAGAAAAGTTGGGAAAGGTGCTTGAAACTGGACTAGGTGTCTSTGCTTATGTTGTGACTATCTGCTCTAAACAAAGCACAAGGCCCGTGCCTCTGGAGGTGCCTGCTTGCATGTGTACATGGAAAGGGAAAATGTGTATCAAGAGGAAATACAAAGTTATTCTTATTATTGTGAAATGATTGTTCAGGTTACTTGCAGTAGTTACATTTTGTAGCATGTGTCTCCATTCTATATGCTGTGTATGCTGCACATGTGCATATACAGCTGTTCCAAGAATATTAAGTGTGTTTTTAAATTTTTAGTACTCTTCTGTCCTTCTGCTTCTATAGCTAGATATATGCTAATGAAGTCCAGGTTTATGCAGTTTACTCKGCGAGATAGATTGTTTTGCTTTGCCCTAGTGACTTAAAGTTGCTTTTCTAGATCCTCCAGTGCCATAGTGCTTATCATTTTCTCATGGCACTTTTATACAGCAGAAAGTAAGGCTTGTACCTTTATAAGCGGAAAGTGCATCTCTCCTGCAAAGTCTGCATAGGATTCCTGCTTGCAATCATGTTCTTGCCATTTTGGGCCTTGGGAAAAAATAAGTTCATTGAGATGGTAATCTGTACATTTGTCACATGCCTGTAATTTATTATGTATTTCCTGAATATCACCTCTATGAACATTCGTTTACTTGGTGTATAAAACATATGAAACTGAACTGAGTACTGAATGAATACAGTGTTCACAAGAGTTCATTCCAGTGCTTCAGGATGACCTTTCTGAATAAAAGTTACCTTTTGCATGTTAAGCTTTGTGTATCAGAGTAACTGCAGAATATATGTACTGTTACTTTTATTTGAAGCTAATTTGGGATAGTTTGGGGGTTTTGTTTGTTTTTTTAAAACAAAATGATTGCCAAATGTTGGGAACTGAAAAAGTACCTTATGGCTGCATGGATTTGTACTGCAGGAATCTATTTTTGGGGAAAAACCACCAGCTTCTCACTGAATTGACATTTCAGCCCTCCTGGCATTGATGGGAGTACTGACTGATATTATTAATGCCTGTGTTTCCCTAAAATAAGTACAGTGAGGTAGGACAAACTTTGAAGAACCTCAGGAAGTACTGCATATGGATGCTTGCAGAAATTGTAAAAAAAAAAGCTTTATTGCACTGACTGACAAAATAATTTTGCAGAGCAAAGTCTGTGATGGTTGTGTAAGCAAAGATACTTGAAGCAAACCCTCTGCAATCAAATGGGTTAATCATCTTCCAACTTGATTTCTGAAAGCAAGTGATCTAATCTGACACTTAACCTTTTTCATCTTGTAGCTTCTAATAACTTTCTGGTAGATGAGTGAAGTTTTGTTGAAGAGATTTAAGTGTGGTGGCAGTAGAATTTTCTTTCCCCCAGTAATTTCTTTCATGTTTTCCAAAGATCTGTGACTACTGATTGAAAACTATTGTGCTATGGATTTGGTTTGTTGCATGCTAGCTGAACCACAGGCTTGGTTACTACATGTGCCTATTTACTTACTGAGCAGTAGTAATATCTGTTTTATTCTGACTGACATTGACCTTTTTGATATTTTCCGTAGACAATCTGCTTTATCTTGGTTCATCATCATTCCAGGATAGTGGTGTCCTTGGGGCTCTCTCTTAACATTGATATGGTACAGAAGATTTAAAATCAGGTAATGTTTTGGGTCCTTCTTTCCTGCCAAAATAAAACACACAAGCTAGAACTGAATGAATTTTTTCTTTCCTTATGTGATTTGTCTCAATATTTTGGTTCTTTCAGCTGATGTTCACAAGGAATAGAGTCACGTGATGTATGAAGGCAAACACATACACTTCTCTGAGGTTGACAATAAGCCCTTGTGCTCATATAGCCCCAAACTGTGCAAGCAGAGACGACTTAACGGCTACGCCTTCTGTATCAGACACGTTCTGGAGGACAAGACTGCCCCCTTCAAGCAATGTGAATATGTGGCCAAGTATAACAGCCAACGCTGCACCAACCCCATCCCCAAATCTGAGGACCGTAGGTGAGTTGCGGTTTCCTATCTGCAGAGTGGGAAGTGGCTGGGATGGAGGCTTGAGTTTTCTTTTAAGTTGCTGCCTGGATTCAGGATGAGGGAGGAACTGGTCTGAGTGAATTGTATTCCAGGATATTCCTTTGAGGATTTTGTTTTAACATCAGTAAACTTTATTTCATTTTCTGTGGGAGTCGAGTACTCGGAAAGAGGGCAGTAACTTAATCCCGAGGAAGTTTATGGGAGAGTTCATTGCTTTTCTCAAATTCGCTATAAACTGTGGATCAAACCTCTGCACAATATCAGCTGTTCTAACTCATTTGCTTTGTCACTCACAGTACATGCTCTTAAAAAGGCCTGCTTGTTTAGCCAGCAGTGCCAAAAGCAGACTTCCATCTGCTTTTTCAGGACAAACAGTTGAAAATGCTTATCTTCTGGACACAGGGAGCAGTGACACATAGGGAAAAATGCAGAATTACAATTCAGTGTTGGTGGTTTGGTACTGATCTGTAGTGTTGTTTTACTGGAATAAAATAAATACTACTTGATAACAGAYGAGCCAGCTGGGAAAGTGCTATATACTCCCTTTCTTCTTTGCTTCCCTTATTTCTCTCCCCCTCCCTGCCCAAATGAAGGTGCCCAGGTATTAAATTGCTTGCAAAAGATAGTCCTTGAAGTTGTTGGGAGCTGGGAATTCAAACCAGATTTCCTGAATTGCAGCCCATACTGTAACCACAAGGACATTCTTCCTTGCTCTTTAAAACTTCCTGAACATCAGTCTCATTGGTGCTACTCAGGCTGAAGTAGCAGAATTTGTCTAATCTTGTCTGCCATCTATATATGACTTTATTTTTCAGAGCTGTCATTGCAGGTTTTGCCAGTAACACAGTATTTAATTAATGTGTGTGTTAACTATCTGAGGCTTGTTCTGTTAGAAATGCTTTTTTAAACCTAAAATATGAACAAAATGTGCCAAAAAAAATCAAACCACTATTCACTGACCTTTCACATTATTAGCTGCCATTCACTAACCTTTTGCATTATTAGCAGTGTTCCCACTGTGCCCTACATATAACTTCCTTCTCAGCTCACAGCTCCCTCTCTTGTCTGAAACAACAGTTGGACAGTGCTCTAAATTAACTTGCACTTCACCTGCCATTTCAGCTGAGGAGACTGATGAAGTGAGAAAAAAACATGAGCGTTTGTCAAAAGCTGTAGGGCAAATGCTCAAATGGCCCAAGATGAATAAGTTTAAGCTGTAATTTGACAGTCGGAGAGTGGTTCTTTGCTACTATACAATTGAGGCTTTTTGGAAATAAACTCGCAGAAATGATCATGGAAATTGTTAGCACAAATGGTATGCTGTAATTTCAGGAGCAAGAGCTCACTGAGCCAGAGTTGCTGTTTACCAGGGGTCATACTTAAAAACAATAGAAGTAATAGTACTTAATGACACTTCTTTAGGTCTCATATGTTCCCATAGAATTTGCGATTTTTCTTTACACCTTGAATTGAGTTCACACTTCGTTCTTTTTGATTTTTCTCAAGTTAAATTGAAGTGTGGTCATGACATCTGGTGTATGTTGTATTAGAATAATTCAATTGCATGTTGAGTGTCACATTACAGTACTTGAAGAGGACAGCAGGTGTCTGAAAGAGAAAATAAACTTTTAATTTCAAATGAGAGGATGTGGTAGTTTGAAAGAATATTTTATAAGACTTCTTCTCGGGGCAGAGTTTAATTTTAACAATAAAATTTAATGAATGCTACTGATAAGACTGTGACCGTTCTAAACTTTTTTTTGGCAGGCAAACCTGTATCTGTTTCTTAGGAGACTTTTTCACACTCTGTTCAATATAAAGATGTTTGCAGTGTCTGAGTTCTTCACTCATAGCTTTTCATTTTCTGTATACAAAATTACTGTCAGATGGTCATTTTGTCACAGTTTTAGACTTGTAACTGTACATGATCAGAAGCAGGCTGTATGATGCTCTGACAGCTATCTTCTTTTATACTCTTAGAGATTATAAAAAAAAAAAACTCAAGAAGATGCATGCATTATATGCCAAAAGCTTCATAGTCTGTCCATAGATAATTAAAAAGAATTATCACTTGACTCCAGACAAATGAGATGCTACCAGCCACAAAGATGGTTAATATGGTGCCATATTATTAGATTTTTTATTAATCATTAACATTCTACAAATTAAATCCATTAATAGTGTGTGACTTCATTGTCTTATTTGAAGTCTAATTTTTCTATTTTTCAATTCACTGTCTTGTTTTTTTTAAGGAATATATATAGTGGGATGATACACACATGTGTCTTATATCTGTATTTTCTCTGAATACATCTTGTAATTCTTTCTTAGCCAAATACACACAAAGAAAATGAAATTCAACTTGGTTTTTAAATATAGGGTTGTTACAATTTAGTTGGGCTAAACACTATTTTGACTCTAATTCTCYTCTTTCAAGAGAATCTTTAAATATTTTGTTAATACGCAAGCTGCTCCCCAGTTTATTTGGGATGTGATGGAAATCGATGCCAGATTTAAGTGACGGAAAGCAATACCAGACTGGGATGTACTGAGAAGCAGAATGCAGTTGTAGATGGAAAACCTCACTGTCTGAATTCTTGCTTTCCCAGTGGATGTGGGAAACTGTCCAGCTGAAGCCTTCAGAGCCCATCACATTTTGTGTGCTTCACGTTATGATGATTTTAATGGGTATCAACTCACTGCTCTTGTTGTGTGTGTGGACTTGATTTGACCTTACCTCCACAGAATAAGTGCCTTTGGCACTGAGTGAGGAAGGGGGAAAAAAAACTGTATTAGGTACTTAATATGATAGTGTCAGCTGAGAATAACTCAGACGGGTTATAGATGTGACAAACTGAGCCTCTTAAGACAGGCACATCAGAATTGGCTCTTGTAGTGCAAGCTTGACCCTAACGGGTTTCATGCTCAGAGCTATGTGAAAAGCACTGTGCTACTTGTGGATTCTAGTCCAGTCTTCCCAGTAGTCTGACTTCCATGGAGCTTGAACTACTAATGCAGACTCTTCGGCACTGCCTGAAGTTGGCGCCAGTTTAAGCCAGGGCCAGCTAAAAAGCCATCCTGAAACCCGAAGGATGGGGAAGTGTGTGTGCATGCCCCCCTGGCTGTGTGCAGGACTAGCTAGAGCCTGACAAGGTCAAGGTTGAGTTGTTGCTAATGAACTATGCCTAGCCAAAACTGCTTGCGTGTAGCCTTCTTTACTCAGAGAAGACTGAACTGCTCTTCCTGGTTTCTTCTTGCTCCTAGTAGTCCAAAGTGTAACAACCTTGGTTATGCTGGAAGACAGGGAGTCTCTAGAGCCTAAAGCCCAGAGCCAAGTCAGTGTGTACTGGAGTCTGCAAGTGCATGTGATCTATATGTTGTAGCCTGGCATCTGTGGGTTTGCGTCCAGTGGAGCCAGTTGGCTCTCAGTGATGCAGTATGGTCAGTTGTAAGAGCCAAAGCTTTATTCTCTGCAATATAAAAATTATTCTGTTAGAGTTAAATGAACAAGCCAAACCCTTAATGGCCTAAAACTCAGAGAATGTTAGGAAGTTTATTACCTTTTCATAGACTTATTCACCGTTTTTATTTTTTTTCTTATTGTTTTTGCAATGAAAACAGGCTATCCAGTTCTACCTCCTCACATTGGCACAAGCACAGGATGACAATAATTTAATTTCTGAACAATATAAGGGAAGCATTTGCGTTGAGCAAAATACTCTTTTTATTGGCATAAGAGGGAAAGGAATTCCCCTTGTGTTTGTTTTGTCTGTTTATTGTTTTTTTTTCTTCTGTCATACTAAAAGTGCTGTTGTAACTGTTCAAACAAAGTATTTTAAAAGGGCTTAATTTTAAATATGGAAACAGTGCTTGTTGACTTTAAGGGAAGCTTTATTGAGCCCTCATTATATAATTTTATTTTTAGAAGTGCATCTCTCAGTATGAATTTACAGTATTCCAAGTATTGTGTTCTAATAAGGACTGCACAAGTTGCTGGCTTTTAGCTTGCCTCATCTAGGTTTATTTATTACTTACAACATAATGTAACAAGGAATTATTTAGGCAATAGTAAATAGCAGTGCTTTTCAGCTTTTTCTGATTTGTGAAASATTAAGAGGGTGGGTCCTTCAAGAAGCTACACATATGAAGACCATTAAAGAGTATCTATGAATTTGCTTTCTCTTTTTTACCTTTTAAGGACCCTTTAGAGCTGTTCACATATTGTTTCTTTAGAGATGGGTCAACAAGTTGAAAGTAACTAAACTGACGGGCTAAACCTTTTCGGGGGTTTGTTTTGGGCTCTTCTGCCATTTTTTTCACATGAAGACCAGAAAATTTAATTTTAACCTATTTGTTCAACAAAATTTACTTTTCTCAGATTCATACTGATCCGATTTTAACGAATACTTTCGGGGGTATTTCATTATCTTGTCCGTAAATACCTTGATGCAGACATCATTCTTTCCTTGTATCTTTGGTCATCTATAAGCTGTAAGTTATAGATGGGATTCTGCAAGGGCAAATTCTGATTGCTGGTGGGATTCTACAGAGGCAGGAGTACCTGCCTGTGGCATACAGGAAAAGGATCAGATCATGGTTCCTACATTTCTATCACATGCTGGTTTTAATCAGACAAAAGTTAATTGCTTACTTTTTGGTATGTTATCTGTTGCATAAATTGTAATTATTTCAACTTTCATGACAAAGTTTCAAAGACCTTTTTTGCTTTCTTTTTTATTTTTAATAACATGACTTTGAGAGTTTTTCATATTAGAAGGACTTAAAATCCATGTTTGTGGATTGTATGTATACGTATTCCTGGCATTGTGTAAATGCTTTCAAGCAGCAGAGAATTTGTTTTAAACTAGGTTTTTATTTGAAGAACATTCAGCTAATTCTCTGGCTTCAAAATTAATCATCTTATACTACTGAAACAGAATTTAAGTTTTTATGCTACTTGTTCATTAAATGGAAATAGTGACCCTTCATAGCATATATCTGCTGAGATTGTCCTTATAAGAAACTGCTTCCTACTACAGTAGCATTCATAATAGTAATCTGTGCATTGATGAAAATATTAACTACTTCCACTGAAAGAACAGGCAAATGAAAGGAAGTAGTCTTCAATGTACTTTTTCTTAGGAGCTTTTGAAATGATCAGTTAACGGCTTGAGTTGTTACTGTTACATGTATCAGGCAGTCCATTTGTTTTGTTCATTTTGTTTTGTGAGTATTTACCCTATTAGACAGTTAAGATTTTGAATGATTGTGTGTGATTGTCCTATGAATAATGAATGAAGAATCTTAGGATTAGAAATTGTCACTTGTATATGCCACAGTTACCTGCTGTATTAGAAGCAGTTGTGTACACTTCTTATAAAACATCTGGTGTTTCGATTTATATTTGCTTGAGGTTTGTGTGTTGGTTTCCCTTAAGAGATGTCTTGTCTTCAGATTTTACTTACAGAAGTTTAGTTAATAACTGACTGCTTTTACTTTTCAAAGGTACTGCAACAGCCACCTGCAGGTACTTGGCTTTATACCGAAAAAGGAGAGGAAGAAAAAGAATGATCCCATAGAGGAGGTGAAGGTCAGGCATCAGATGGATGCTATGGCCTTCAGTCTGACAGTGCCCACCCTGGCCTTGAAGATGCCCAATGGACTGGATGGGATGTCCCTCTCCCCTCCAGGGGCAAGGCTGCCTCTCCACTACCTGGAGGCAGAATTAGAAGACCCCTTTGCTTTCAATGAGGAGGATGATGACCTAAAGAAAGGGGCAACAGTGAAGAAAAAGTTGCAGAGCAAGTTGGCTCAAAACCGGCAGCGCCAGAGAGAGACAGAGATTTTAAAAGTTCGCCAAGAGCACTTTAGCCCCATTCCTGCACCTTTGCAGCAGCAGCCTCTGCAGCAGCAGCAGCACTCCCATCTGCCACCTTCATCAGCTTCGTTAAAGCCGACAGGGCTACCGCAGGGCATAGTCTGCAAGTCACCTCAACCTCTGAACACCAGCCTACCAATGCAGGGAGTGGCACCCACCACACACACTATAGCACAAGCCCGGCAGTTGTCTAACAAGAGACCTCTGCCTCTCCTGCCACCCGCCAGGGCTCCTGTCACAGACCCGCCAAGGACTGACCGGGTCCTCATGAAAGCCACAGCCTTCTCTCCGCACTCATCCTGCATGAGCCGGCTACAGAGACTGGTGAAACTGTGCACTCGAAAACAGCAGCTGGACACTGATCTGTTTCCTCATTTAGGTGAGTAGGTAATAGATGCACTGCAACCTTATTTTTTAATCTGAAGCCAAAAGACTAAAGGGGAATGTCTTCCTAGCCTTGTCCTGGTTCTGTATGGTCCTTACAAAATAACCTTGAGCTAGGAAATCTCGGCATTTTCTTTAGCCCTATTCTTTATGCAGGGAATGTCTGGACCCATCACATATGGTTTATGGTGTTTTGGTTGTTTATTCTTCTTAATGTTCTGTTAACCATTTGAGAAATCACACTGAGGTGTAGAAAACATTGCTTGGATTATAGAGACCACATATAGGTTTGCAACTCAAATAGTAAAGGTGAGACTAGCTGTACCTACGTGAGTGGACAAAGTTAGATTGAACATTAGATGTGTGACAAGTGCACGTGACAAAATGAACACAAGTAGAAGTTTGGCAATTTAACCTATCATTCTCTGCAGATTCAAATTTCCAGTTGACTGGAAAATTGGAACACAAGAGAGTTTTTCTTGACTGGGCCTGTTTATGTATAGAATGTGGATGAACAAAAGGAAAAGACCATTGCAGGAGAGCAGCACCGTTACAGAAGGCAGTTAGAAGGGTAGAGTCTTGTCCGCATGCCAGTGCAGGAATAGTCTTGCCTTTACATATTATTTAGAAATCATAATAATCGATAGCTGTTTGTGAAAATGTAAGCAAATATAACCAACTTGGTGCTATGGTAGTATTGCTCTATAAAGCTTTGAAAAGGCAGCTGTCTGATTATGAATACAGACCTAGGCACACCTATCTGTCCTTCCTCACCCTCCAAAGTTATTTTTCTGCTGAGTTTTAGGTTGTCGTTTTCTAACAAGTAAAATACTGATGGGAAAAAGGAAATACGAGTCTGTGTGATATAAGAGCAGGAGCACCATTTATGATGTTTAAAATAAAAAAAGACTTTAAATAAATCTGGACATTTCCCATGTAATGTCTTATTTAATTGCAAACATCCGTAATTTTTTGCTATTTCAATTAACCTTTTCTTAATTTGCTGTTAAGATCTGTCCTTTGGCACTCATGGGATAGTTTGATTATTTGTTCAGAAGATAATTAGCATCCCATAGCATGTCTCCAAAGGACACTGTTCTTCAGAAAACAGCTTTGATGGTCCTATATATAGTGCAGGTCTTTAGAGGAATGGCAACTCCAGAGGCATTTCTGAGTGTCACAGAACTCAATAGCTTAGAAAGTGACCTGTGTTTTGAAAGACTATAGAAAGATCCCTTTCTGTGCTTAATGTTTTATATTGTCAATTGGTGAAGAGAATACATTTTCCTAAAAAAGAGGTATAGTGAAAAAAACCAATTAGACTTATACATGTAGAGTTATGCAAGTGCGTAACTGTATGTCTATGCATTTAGAACCGTTTATATTTGGCAAAGTAAAGGAATTCACATATCAATTATGTGAGAGTGGAAAATATATTTGTTATTTAGTCATTATAAGCCTTAATATTAAAGACTAGTTATGTTAGTTCAGAGAATTTTGGGATTTCTTTTTTATGTTAGAGTAGCACTAGAGATGACTGCATAGAATCTTTAAAGATATTAAGCCAGTTTCATGTGTACCAACGTCAGAACCATGTAGTTGAATCTTAATGTAACTGCAGTCTTCAGTGTCAGTATAGCTGAATCTGGATTAGATTTTATTCCTTCATTTCTGCAATGCCCATTAGCAAAACAACACAACTTCTGATTTGGTTTTTAAACTTTGGGTAAACAATTTGTTACATGGTTATAAGCTATGAACATCTTTATGGAATGATTAAATTACTTTTTCATTCCTTTATGGAAGAGGCAAGAGGAAAAAGAAACATTTAAGTTGAAAGTATAATTCTGACATTTTATCAAATGTCTTAAGGTATCTTAGTTTAGTTCAAATGTATGTTGTAAAAAATAAAAACAAAAATTAAATTTTTTAGGATGCTGAAGTTTCTGAAAAATTTGGTTTGTGGTATTTGTGGTTCATGCTAAAGTGCTGCTTCTATATGATGAAGATGTATCTGGTGATTGTATTCCAAAGATATGCGTGTGTGTCTCTAACTCTGAAAGTTTGTGACCAAGTACTGATGTATTTCCCAAGTTCAAAGCATCTGACTTCAGAATCATCTCAGATACAGTTGTTTAGTTTAGTTTTAGCAAAAATGAAATGCTCCTTAACTCTATCCCAACTGCTGCTCCATTTTCAAGGAGCACACAGGAAAAATAAAAAAGAAAAAATTCTGGCTTGTAAATGCAGCAATGGGATTTTATCCCACCTGCTGCAAGAAAATGGCAAGAATTTCACTGGATGTGGGAGAGAGAGTAGGAAAAACTACAAAAGATGAAGTTCCAGATAAAATGTTCCACTTGAGAACTTACTGGCCTCTTTCTGGCTGTCCTGTTCAATAGCTGTGTAGATTGACTAACAGAGGCTGCTGGAGCACACAGTAAGTTGATCATCCTGCATCATCATTAAGTGCAAACATGCTGCTTGGTGAAAGTGCAGGAGTGTTTGTGTCTCTCCCGGTAGCTCTCTCTTCATGCTAATGTGTGCGTTTGGCAGGCAATTAGAGAGACTGAGCAGGGGAACATCCTGGGTAGCTGTGTATCTATCTCTATCCATGCTGCTGTGTCTTACAGTTTTCATACTCTTCTCTGTGCTGAAACACAGAGAAGGGGTCAGAATATAAACAGAAATTAAATTGGCCTCTTTAGATCATATAGTATTAAAATTTACCAAGTAGTCAGTTCTTCATGACAGGGACTTCTCTCCAACCTCATCTCTAAAGTACTTGCTTATGAAAACTGTAACATTTTTCTGTGGGTAGGAAAGCTGGTGACTTTTTATGGATAAAGAAGCCAGTAAGGACTTTRAAAAGAAAACTCAGTTATGACGAAAATCAGTGCGTGCTATTTGCACAATGTAATGGAGTTGTTACTGTAGCTTTTCCTGTGTAATTGAGAATTACATGATTTAATCAAACATAATTGTGCTTGCAACTGTACTATACATTCGTCTTTAGTGCCATAAGTTGCTCAGAGGCTTATATAAAGTGGATGCTCTTTTCATCCAGTTTTCATGTTTTCAATTCTCTTAGGGCTGGATTGGTCTGAAGACAGTGGAGAAGAGTTGGAGGATTCAGAGCAAACCTCCCCTTACCAGGTTGCGTGGTCTATCCGAGAAAGCCTTGGCTATGAGAGACCTGAGTGAGTATGATTCTTTAGTATTCATGCTGGCTTTGATGGAATAAATCATGTAGATGTGAGCTTCACTTCAAGTGGACTCAGTGGAATCTAAGCACTTGTTCAAGTGTTTTGCTGAAACAAAGGGTTGTTTAAACTCATTTGTTTGTAAGAGCTATGGAACAGCTTGTCGCCTTCTGTCCCAGTTTCCAGCTAACTTAGAGACCTTTGTGCAGTCTGCTATCAGAGGGATGCATCAGGAAAGGATTTAAGCTTGTTTGCCTAAATTTAATTGAGTTTAGTGGGATTTATTCATGAACTTGTGTGCCTTGCTGAGTGGAGGTCCTGAATTAGAACCAAATGGAGTTGCTGTTGGTTTCTTGTCTTTTCTAGTGTTTGTGAATAACTTTGTTAGTAAACTTGCTACATTTTGCTCATTAATTCTTATGATAATTATGCAGGCTATTGTTTAAATGTGGTTTTTGAAAGGCCATGGTATTTCTTTTCATAATTAAGTGTTGAATAAACATCTCTCAATAGTTGTGATCATTGAAAGGAAGGGATATGATCAAAGGGATAAGCAGAGCAGGAATTAGCTGCTGGTGCAGAAAAGCTTATGATGTTCTCCATATACTGCTAAGTCACAAATCTAAACTTACAGCAGGATATGATAATATATGTCTATTAATGTAAATTTAAGGTGCACAGTTAAAGCATCCGAAGTGTAGTATTGTAACAAAATTGTCCTGTATTGTTAACAAAGAAATTGACGTCTCAATAGAACTTGATTATAGTTTCTGTAACATGATTCTCATTCACTATGCAACTGGAATTTTTGATACTACAACTTTCCCCTATTTTTTAAATTTTTAAATATCACACTCAGAAGAATGGTGTTAATTAAACCTTATTTTGTTGTTACATGGAAATTCTGAAACTTACTAGAATTTCTTGCCATCTCTAAAGATTGTCCTCAAGGTGAACAACAAAGCTGTATCTCTGTCATCAGGATACTAAATATTGAGAGCTTTCAGTGAATCAAAGCTATAAGCAATGTGTAGACTTCCCTTTTCTAAAATAAAGTGGGGATTTTTTTGTTATGAATGACCATCGTTTTTTAGGGCATCAGCAGTTACAGAGTGAGACTTCACAGACATTACTTTTAACTTAAAAGGCAACTTTTAAATAAAGTGTTTTGGGAAAACATGAACAAACTTTCAAACTTTAAGTTTTTCACAGCAGATATATCTATTAAATAACTTCACTTACGCTCTTGTCTCTTTGACATTTGATTTGATTCTTCCATAGTTCCCTATATTTTTGTCAACTTATAAAGGTCATCTCTGTGTGTTTTGTCTTCTATTTGTCTTAACTTCCTTTGGATTCTTCCTACTCTTTTCACATAGTGAGAGAAAATAATACCTTGTCTTGACACTTTCTGTTCCATTCTAGCACTTTCTGCACCTTGGTTAAGCACTGTCTTAACTAATCATGATGGATAAATTTTTGTATGCAAGTGGCTGCTTTTGTACGTCCATCAGCCTGCCCAGGGTTAGCTCTTCAACAGCGTTACTAGTTTTGATTATGGATAAATGTTCTTTTGATGTCAGCCTTCTAAAACTTTAATTCCTATTCTGCAAACTTTTGTAGAGGTTTTTATTACCTGAGATGTTTCACTTTGACACTTCTGCAATGTGATCTGTCTTCTTCTGAAGATTAATTGGTTCAGGCTGTTTCTGGGGAGATTTGATTTGTTAAAATGACTGTTTTGCTAATCTGGCGGTAAAGACTGGTGGCTCCTAATGTCAGCCAGTGACTTGTTACAACTCTGAATTTTGGGGACTTACTTTACCAGAGAACCAACGGAGATTGGTTTCCCAAATTAGATTTTGAAATCACATACCTAAACTTACTGGTTTTCAAAGTAAAATTAAAGCTCTTTTTTCTCTGTTCATTTGTGTCTGAGCTTGTGGTCCACACCAGCTAACTCTGTTCTGTCCTTTTCTTTTTGACTCCATGGAAGACAGTGGGAGGAATGCTTCTCAGAACACACTACTGAAATTTCTGCTTTACTGGACAGCTGGTTCTCAGCATTTCTGCTTGTGTGATTGTGGGGGAAATCTCTTAACTTTCTGTTGAACTTCTTGTATGATACTCTCGCTGCTCTTAAACTCTCAAAAATTCACTGGATTTGTTTAAAGTTAATGTCTTAACAGTGTCTTGGTTTTGGCTGGAATAGTGCTCATTTTCTTCTTAGTAGCTGGCATGGTGCTGTGTTTTGGGTTCAGTATGAGAATAATGTTGATAACACACTGATGGTTTGGTTGTTGCTAAGTCAAGGACACTTCAGTTCCCCATGCTATGCCAGAGAGAGGGTGCACCAGAAGCCATGAGAGAGCACAGCTGGGACAGCTGACCCGAACTGGCCAAGGGGATACTCCATACCATGGAACATTATGACCAGTATATAAACTGGGGGGAGTTGCCTGGGAGGAGCCCTTTGCTGCTTGAGGTGGACTTGAGTATCAGTCACTGGGTGGTGAGCAACTGTATAGGGAATCGCTTGTTTTTCTTGGGGTTTATTTTTCTATTTTTTTTGTTTCATTACAATAAATAGTAGTAGTATATTTTATTTTGTTTCCATTAATAAGCTATTCTTAGCTCAACCCACAAGGTGCTTTTTTTCTGATTCCCCTCCCCATCCCACTGGTGGGAGCAGGGAGAGTGAGCACGCAGCAGTGTGGTACTTAGTTGCTGGATGGGGTTAAACCATGACAGCAATAATACATCTTTTGGTTCACTTGCCTTCTGGCCTTTTAATCTGTAAAATTCATATTGCTGCAATCATTTGTGGAAACACAGGCCAAATGTTTGCTTTTATTATTCTGTGCTTTAATTTTGAAAAGTTGTATTCCTATGCTCCCAGGATTCCGGGATGCAGCGCTTCGAGGCAGGCACAAATGTTTGAGTTCAAATAGCACAGGAATTGGCAGTGGGCACAGTGCAGGCTGGGTGCTGGCAGAGAAGGCTGCTGGGGTGGGAGGAATCCCTTGTGGGAGCAGCAATTCGGAGAGAAAGCAGGGGCTGTTCCCTGCTGCAGATTACTGGAGCTTCCCCCTAGATTATTTGATTACTGGGTCTGGTATTTTAGAAAGTACTGGAAAACAAATGACTTCATAACAAAGTAGTTTTTCACTTCCTACACTGAAATATAGATAAAGCAAGCATTTCAAGTTGCAAGTTTGAAAAAGTAGTGTGAGTACCTCTTCATACCAGCTCACTCAAAGGAGCAAATATCAACATTGTGTTGTCAAAAGTTGGCTTTAATAACTCCCAATAACTAGAATAACTAAAACAAAGAAGGAAAGGTTCTTCAAAACTCTCTGTAAGAAGGGATTTGAAGTATAGTTGCTGGGGTGTCTCAGAACAGAGGGTGTGTTCTCCGCATTCCCTGGTGATGCCTGACTGTTCGTGGTACCCTTTTGCTCTTCCTTTCTGTTGCTTCGTGCTGTCTTTGTTTTCTTCACGAACACTCAGCAATAATCCCCCTGATGTTTACACATGACAATCTGAAAGGGAACGGTTGGAAAGAAGCATTTTGGATTATCAAATGGCTTGTGTGCACTTTCAGAAGTCTTTTTAAAAATGAAATGCCACACAGTAAGTTGAACTTCAGAAGTTCTATATGCAACTTAAGAGAATAAACTAAATAGAAGTTGGCAAACTTGTTTATGAAAGGACAATAGTAAAAGTATCTTTCCTTTTCATTACTTGCCTACTGAAAAAAAGGAGATTTCTTTGAACACATAAACGTTTTGGTTAATCTTACTTGCCTGGGAACAAAGTTCTGAGCATACTTTTAGAAACTGTTTGGCTCAAAATAAGCCCTTGCCCACTGCAGGCGTGATTTCTTTCTATATCTTTGATATATGTCTTCATCTACTTTTTAAAAAAGATCTCATAAACTGAAGATCAAGAATATTTTAGCATACAATGACATTTTTTCTGACTCTTTCAATGCAAGAGAAGTAAAAAGTCTCAAATATAGAGAAATTTACATTAAAAAACACGCCACCCAAAAGAAACACTTATTTCCCCTAAAGAATACTCTTATGTCTTCTTAAAGTTAAATTTTAACCATATATAAAATTGAGTAACTTTGTTTTAAAGTCTTGGCCCAGAGCAGTAATGAAATATCTAAGATGTTAAACCTACCTATAAATATATATGCTATCCATGTATTCTTGTTTTCTTAATACATTGGAAAAAGGAAAAATCTATATTAAATAGCCCACAGTTAATTTTTTCTAAACAGGTAGTTTTTTTCAGTAAGCATTCTTTCCTAAGAGATCTTAAAAGTGTATTTTCTTTTAATTTTCAATGTAAAAGTATTCTAAACATTACACGTTAAATATTTTTAACCGGTTATATTTGCTGCTAAGCATGTAATTGCCGAGGTTAATTACTTGTAATTTATGCTTCTAGAAAATAAGCTGTGATCTGTTTTAAAAGACAAAAGACATAGTATGATTAACTTTCCATAAAACTTCATAAAAACATGTATTTGTGTCAAAGGCAGTGCTGTGGAGTTTTCATGGAAAGCCTTAGTGGGGATGGTTGCAGTCTCTTCCATTTGGCCTACGTGTAAATAGAGTCAGAGTTTCCGGAAAAGAAAGTAGGTCTTCATCATATTGCCTTTCAGGGACAGATCTGCTGTCTGCATTTCTGGATCTTGCTTTATTTAGTAAATATCATGGCTGGTATTTCATATCTCTACCATCTCAGTTGTGGCCCGCTTTGCTGGGCGCAGGTTTGGGTGTCAGCTCATTTAGTCCCATGGGCCAAGCTCTGAACACTGTGAGCTTTTGATTTGCTTCATTTGTTTGGATTTCTCTTCTTTCCCCTGCCCTTTCTTTGTGTTACAGATAGGAAAGTTAGCAAAATGTTTCTCTATTCTGTAAGGAAAAACTTAAAGGAAAAATGGAACAAAGTCTGCTTTGCTTAGATTCAGCACATGTATTTTGTTGCTCCGTGAACAAAACTCTTTCTGCAAACTAGTGCTTATTGTGGAGGACTTTTAGGTAGCTTCATGGACCTTGTTTTAACAAGTTCCAGTGATAATTTTCTGTTTCATGGCTTTTACTTAATTTAACTGAATGTGTTGACATGGTTTGATGGTCTTGTTGATGTGTGCCTGGACATTCAGAAAGCCAAGATAAATGGAAAAAGGCTTTCTTAAGCAAACAAAGAATTGGATTAGTCCTTCATCTGGTAATTGCTTGGCCCTGGTCTGATTTTTCTCTCTGTACCTTTGGAGGTAAATGTGATTTTTTTCTCTACTGCTGTACAATAACTCAATTGCAACTCTGCAGCAAGGGGAAATCAGTATCAGCTGTTAGCTGTGTTAGTGCGTATTTTGGTTTAAAAAGGAATACACCACCTGGCAGAGTAAAAGGAATTGGAAAAAGTCAGCAGTTTTGATACTTGTTAGAATTTGACCATCTTCTCCAGCCTGATCTTTCTTCAATAAATTTCCACTACACAGTTCCCCACCCATGTCCTCTTCATTAATTGCACTTTGGTTTAAGCATTTGTTTCATTTGCTGAGACATTTACGGTAAATAAAGGTTAACAGAATAGATTTCTTTTTGAACAGCAGGCTCTAGACATTTAAATGTGTCAGACTTGATGATAAATTCATGTAATCTCTAATAATGACATACTAAGAAGGGCAAATACCTTTAGAATTTAAGGAGGATCCTGCTCTTACTACTTCTCAAGCATCCCTACCTGATTTTAGCATTTGGATGTTTGTGTGGCTAGAAGATGGATGCCAACTTAACAATTCTATTAAAATGACAAATTAGCTTCTGTGGGGAAAAAAAAAGTAGTAACTTAAAGCCTGTTTGTTTTTATTTTCCCTTCTTCAGGTCTGATGATGACAATGCAGATGACAGGAGTTCCAGGGTGACCAGACTTTGCACTTACTTTCAGCAGAAATACAAGCACCTCTGCCGCCTGGAGCGGGCAGAATCTCGTCAGAAGAAATGCCGGCACACGCTCCGGAAAGCCTTGCTGCAGGCGGCCAGCAGAGAGCCGGAGCGCGCCGGGCAGCTCATACAAGAACTCCGGAGAGCTACATGCGCTTGTACCAGGTTAGTCTTCCCCTGGAACTGCAGTAACCTGGGGTCAGGACAGGGTGGAAATGGGCTGACCATCCAGCAGCTGAAATGCTGAACTCTGACACTGGTAGTCATGCACACGGCAGAAAAACCATGACACATAAATGCCTGTCAGAGGAGTGAAACGAATGTGGCATATGGAGTTTTCCATGAAGACAGGCCTTTCTCCAGCTTTGTTTTAAAATGTGGAATGTTTGTTCAGCAGTATATGGGCCCGATTTCTTAAATGTCACAAAAGAAGTTAGTGTCCTGCTAAAATTTGTTATTATTTATGTATTCTGGCTTCTTTCAAATATCTGGTACTTCACTATGCCGGTAGAAGGTGTGCAGTCTGGTCTGCAGTTCACTGCTTCAATTCAGATTTCGCTTTTCAGACAGCTTTTTTTGAAAAGTCTGTACCTCCTCTTAATTATCTTCCCAGCAAACCAAATTTAAGATCATGCTTTTTGTTAGATTTAACTCAATCTAACATTAAATGAAACTTGGCAACGAAATAAATAACTTCTAACAACTCTGAAGGTTACCTTCTGTGGGAATTCTTTCTAGATAATGTCAACATCCCTCCAGCTCTTGGCATATGGAGAGTTGGTTGTTTCATATTTGTGCAA
This sequence comes from Amblyornis subalaris, assembly GCA_018881555.1. Lineage (NCBI taxonomy): Eukaryota > Metazoa > Chordata > Aves > Passeriformes > Ptilonorhynchidae > Amblyornis > Amblyornis subalaris. The sequence continues at coordinate 7,747,647 of JACAXG010000012.1, read as the reverse complement.
GAATAGACTAAGTCTGAATCCTGGTGTTACATTTGGGGTATCAGAAGCATCCTTTTGCTGTTGTGGTTTTGCTCCACTGGATGTGTGGCTGGGGAGTGTAGTGGATAATGAGAGATGCAGGTTGGAGCAAGGTACTGAGAGTATGTTCTGGTTATTGGGATACTTTTGTTCCTGGACAGTGGGCTGTGGTTCATGACACAGTGGGGAGGTGGACTGATACTGAAGAGCTGCTCAGAGGTGTAATGCAAAAGTCCATTACTACTTTACAAAGTTGTGTAAATTTCTCTGAACTTAAACTGCAGCCCAACTTCACCTAAACTGACAAGCTCTTACTGGGTTTTTTCCCTATTATTTTTGCCTCTTATTAAGCAAAAAAAGTTTACATTGTTTTGGGTAGACCAGCAAAGCCAAATATGCCTGTCATCACTGCTCTGGTCGATTTAAGCAACCGCAGAGTCTTTTCAGTTACAAAATTTTTCGTAGGAGTAATACTGATAACTAAAACTTTGCTCAGTCAAAGTGCAGTTGATGACAGAAATGGCTGAAGGAAAACAGTCAGGCTACAGACAGTTTTTTGTCAACCTAGAAAACAACGTGTACAGAGGTGAAAGTCAGCCCTGGAATCGCCAGCTTTATCTCCATGAAGGTGACACATGCCTTGAGAGCAGGCTAACCCCAAGCGAGCTGTGTAACGCTTGAGTACTCGTCCACACTGCTGTCTGGTCGCCTGCTTGCAGCTCAGGCTCAAAGCATAGAGGCTGTGCTGAGGAAGCGCCCAGCTCTGGGCACCTGCTGGTGGATTGGGCTGTAGCACGTTGATGAAGGAGAGCTTTTATCCATGTTGAGCACGCTCAGGCTCTGCCACTCCAGAGCTCAGTCTAAGTTTGTCTGAGCACATGCTTGCATGTAAGCTCTGGGGATGCTCGGCATGTTTTGATTTATGAATAGGCTTGGAAGTGCACTTGACTCCCATGTAGGCATACCCAATACATTATACTCTAAAGATTGACCTCATTTTGAGGGTCACCTGTGTTGAAACTCACCTACTGCTGCCTTTGCTTCTGTTGCAAGGTGGTGTAATATTTACATGATAGTAGCACACAGCACCTCTCATTACAATTAAGGCCCTGTGAAATAAACAGTAATCCTGTTACTACAGTCACACCTTCACTTGTCATTGACATCTCTTCTGTGTCCCTGTGTAGARTCTGGTAGTAGTGTGCACCCATCTGGATCATGACACACACGTGCTACAATTTTTCATCCTACTGTGCCACATTCTGTATAATAATTATGTTAAGTAACCACCTGAGATTGGGGTTTTGTCTCTAAACTCTTTTATGCTTTCTTTTCAGCACAAGCCAAGCGAGGCAGAGAGATGCAGAACCAACAACCTGTAGTGGGACTTCGAAGGGAGAGCAGTGCACTAACAAGGCCCTTCCATTCACCAGGCACTGTTTTCAGCGTATCCTCTTAACTCTGTTTGGGAGTTGCATTCAGGTGTGAAAGCTGTTCTGGTTTAGGGTTTTTTTTGTTTGTTTGTTAGGTTTTTGCATTGACAAATAAGTTTTCAGAAAGAGATACCTATTTGTTAGTGTGACATCAACTACTTTGCTTTTAATTTGTATGTGATTTGGATCTGTAGACAGTGAAGATAAGTAGTTTGCCACTGGTATCTATTATAGAAACATCATTTTACTTTGTAAGCTGTATTTACTGTGTGCAAGAAACCTTTACAAAATGATCATACTTCACGATGACTTGGTACAAACCACGTGGCTTTCAGCCTCTTGGCTTTCGTACAGCCCTTGGTAGGTTCCAACAGACCACCTTCTTGTGACAGTTTTATGGGATCAGGTTTTTATACATAGTATAAAAAGATGGCTTACACTGACTAGAAGGATGGAAATCATGCTTTGCATTTTTTAAAGAAGCAGAATAGAAGGAGTCACAGAACCTTGTAGTCTAGATGAGGAAGGATTCCCAGTGCTTGGAATTTCAAACAAAGCCTGAAAAGCATGTTAAGAGTCAATGGTTGAAGATCGCAGAAAGAAGAGACCACATTAGATGTGAGATTTGGTTCTGAAGACTATAAAAAGGCAGGCATATGACCTGTAATACTTAAAAATTCTGCAGACTTTGTCTTTTTTGTTTTTAGCTGAAGAATTGTTGGTGCTTTTGTTGGGGTGACTCCTTTTGTTGGAGCTTTTGGGTTTGGTATTAAGAGTGACTAGTGCTAATCTGTTCCAGTTACTATTAGACTGCAGCACCTTTTCAATCTTTTTGGTTTGCAGATGCCTTGTTTTTCTTGGATGATTTTTTGCAGGCCCCTGAAAAGTGGTCTGCAGAGCAGTGCAAAACCTCTCTATGAGAGAGCACCATGGTGTGCAGCTGTGTTTGGGATTTGCCTCATGATTATGATTTTTTTTTTTTCTTTGTGTGTTGGTTTGGTTTTTTAAGTGGTCTTGCTTGTTGTGTGTAGAGCAGAGTAGTCAACAGTAGTGATTTTGCATTTATGCCCATTTTTTCTCTCTGCATGTTCTTCCCTAAAATAAACAGGTTCTTGGTTCTGACCCATTCGTCCAAGTCTGCTATCTGGATAGTTCTGCAGGTTTTTCATTTTCTTTGTCCTCTTTTTTTTTGTGTTTTAACATTTTATGAACATATATAGTGATGTTGAGGTCTGAGAACTGTTCAAGATGGAAGGAGTATTTCTAATGTTGTTTGAAAAAAGACACAATGAAATACCTGTTTGATTTGCTGTAAGTCTGGAAACATTTTTACTCCTGCTAGAGATTTTTCTGAAGGAAATCTCAGCAAGCTTATGTTTGGATTTACTTGACCTTTCTGTCTGATTGCACATCTTTTTTTCAGAGGAGCAGGAAGGATCTTGAAACTTCTTTGTCTGTGCTCTAAAGATAAATGGCAAGAATGTACCTTGAAAGATTGAATTAAGAAATACTCTTCCTTTAATGTTTCAGTATGGATTGTCATTAGTCTGTAAGGAAATAGTCCTGTTGACTACACTGTTCCAACTGCTACTATTGATCTATTGATTAAGACTCCAGGAAAAGGCTTCTTTTTGCTAAGAACTCATTAGTGAAATGGCTGCTTTTATGAAACTATCTCAGTACATAATAAAATCATTAGACATTCTGCATGAATGGAGTTTTTTCACTTTAAAAGTTGGGTTTGAGCCTTACCTAGCTTTGAACTTGAATAGCAAAGTTAAGGTACTCATTAAAATAGCATCTATGGACTGATAGAGTTGAAGACTGATCTTTATCAGATTGATAAATCAAAAGGCGTTCCTCCACCGTTGTCTTGTGTTATTCCTGATGCAGAAATGCACAGATATCTTACTGAACCGTTCTCAGCAGCTCTTCTCGAGTTGCACAGCCAAGTTTGCAGATGGTCAACAGTGCTCTGTGCCAGTTTTTGACATTACACATCAGACACCTCTGTGTGAAGAACATGCCAAAAAAATGGTAAGTACAAAGCCAAAATTGTATTTATTTGTGTATTGGGATGATCAGGAGTTTTAACCCCAGTCTTCCTATGAACTTGTCCTTGACAACTAGCAAGTTTATGAACGTAAGAGCTTGTTTGCTATTATTTTTCTTAAAAGGGTAAAACTTGCCAAACATTCCCAGTTAGTATAAAGTATGTTGTGAAAATCTTTTACGTAATTTTGAGGATATAATAAGATGTACATGAGAATATCCTTCACTGGAGGAAATTTGATTATTGTCTTGAATTGCGGAATAGAAGATCATTCTGAGAGATGCTGTGGTCATTTTGTTTGAGCTCACTCCTCATCCTTGGATCTGAATATAATATGAGTGTGGTATTAAGAACACTGCATCTTAAGCAGTCTCAGTACATGGGGCCCAAAGTATTTTCTAAAGGAAATGTAGATAGCAATTACAAGCATGCAAATAATGGTTTTGCTACTTTTTTTATCTTTTAGTAACTATTAGACTTTATCTTTAACCTCCTTCAGGGATCCGTGGATCCCAGAGAAAAAGCAGTGGCCTGCCTCAAGTTGAGAGAATGGAAAAATGAAGTTGATGTCCTCTGCTCTCCTTTTATGCCTCCTGTCTTCCAGAAAAAACCCTTTAGGATAATTCACAAACCCACTTCTGTTCTGCCCCTCCTTCAACGCTTCTTGTCCTACCTTCAGTTGGGTGTAAAACTGCCTTTTTTGTTTTGTTTTGTTGGGTTATTATAGGGTTTTTTTATTGTTTTTGTCCAACCTCTCCAATAGTTATGAATTACGGAGTTTTTTGGATTGAAATGTGAGTGTTTGTGCTATATGGATAAGTGTGGGATTTTCCCCCTCTTCTAGGCAATCTTCAGTATATCTCTAAAGGTTTACTTCTGTAGCAAATACAATCCTCTGCCATTTGCAGAATGATGGCAACTGAAGACTGATGATGGTTTGATTTATTTTTCAGTTGGTCAGTGATTGCTCTTCAGAAGCAATGAGGCCATAGTTATTTACCCACATCCTTACCATACTCCAACAGCATTAATTCCGTCTCCTCAGTGCTGTCCCTTTGTTACGCCAGTGGGCACTTGAGCCTTCTGACTTCAGCTGCTGCACACTACCAATATAAACACTATCTCACAACAGTCTTTTTTCTTTAATACAGGAGTGCTGCTAAAGGTTACAGTTTTGCACTGATTTAGTTAGGGTTTACTATGATAATTTTTGAAGTGACACTGCACAATCTCCTATTTACCATACCTCATAATTTGGTCTATGTTATTTTTGCCATTGGGGTCAATGAGGAAGGAAACAGCTCAATTTTTAAACTGTGCCTGGCTGTAAGTTAGCAGTCCCTCTTACATTACATTCGACATATCTATAAAATGACCAGGGTGAAAAAAGCAAGGAAAGTAATACTTGTTCTTAATATGCTCCCACTGCTGTTGTTTTACTCCTAAAGGATAATTTCTTGAGAGGAGACAGCTCCCGTAAAGTTCAGCACCAGCAGCAGAGGAAACCCAGGAAAAAAACAAAGCCACCTGCACTTACCAAAAAACACAAGAAGAAGAGAAGACGAGGCCCACGCCGGCCCCAGAAACCTATTCCTCCTGCGGTGCCCCAAGGGAACCTCACCATGCCTGCCAGTGTCTCACTGCCAGTAGAGATACCCCACATACGGTCAGTGCTATTCCTGCCCAGTTTCCCACTGCTGGCTTGAGCGTTGCCAAGGAGCACTGTACAAAGCTGTGACTTTGCTGTGCTGATCAGCATCTGGAGTGGGGCTGGAAATTGCATTTCCATGTGACTGTTGAAAAAAAAACTTTAGAGTGGGTCATTTTGGATTTGAGCAATGATTGGGTTTGATGGATAAAATATCTTGCTCCTGATGTTGCCTCTTGCATATTTAATGAGAAGCCTAAGTGTAAGCTTCCTAAAGAAACTTCCTAAAAGCATTTTTTTCCTAGATGATGGGGAAAAAAATGTGTGGAGAAATGTCCATTATAGATGGATATGCATTGTTAGTTGGCCTTTGGAGGAAACAGAGTTGAATACCACTGATGTTGCTTTCTGTTCAGGAGCCCCTCCACACCAGAGCTCAGTGCCGATGAGCTGCCTGATGATATCGCCAATGAAATCACAGACATTCCACATGATTTGGAATTGAATCAGGAGGACTTCTCTGATGTCCTGCCACGGCTGCCCGATGACTTGCAAGATTTTGATTTCTTTGAAGGTACCATTTTATTTTGTGCTAGTGTGAACACAGTCAGTCAACTGAAGAAGTGAGTGTTTCTAAACTGCATTTTGAGGAGTTGCTTGCTTTCCTGCAGAGGTAATAAATTCTAGAGAAGGAAGCGTGCATTTGCTCTATTGTTTGTGGGCTCCGAAGTAAAGCAGACTTTAAGAAGGCTGTGTGTATAGTTCTCTGCTTGCTCATGTAATTACTGCTCTGAAAATCATGACTGGTTTAGTATTTTAATAATTCATTTTACATTTTTGCTGCCTGTCAATGTTACAGTTTAATCAAGAGTATTCTCAGTAATGGCGTCATTCTGCCATCAAGTGGGGCTGAAATCACAGTCAATGTTGGCCTTTGATAAAAAGAGAAGAGAGTGAGAATAAAATCTTTAAATACATTTTTGAAACTAGCTTTTGATCAGAAATGTGCCTGAATTTCTGCATTCTAAAGCTCAGTACCTATCACATATAACAAAGAAATTAGAACAGCCCGGAGTTGGGTATGTGATTTCTTTGGTCATTTTCTGATATAACATGACATCAGACTGTTTGAGTTGAAATTAACCTAAATTGTACTATCTGTGTAAATTGTAGGTCCTGGCTGTACTGTGGTAAGTAGAAAGGGGATTGTGGACTATTTGTGTTATTGCAGCATTGAAGAAAATCTTACTTAAGCACTTTTACTTTAGGTCTAGTAAGTTTAAGAGGCATCTTGTATTGTAGTATGTGGAAGAGAAGGGGGAGAAGGGAAGTTCCATTGAAGAGGAAGGTGTAATTTCACTATTTCATTACCTTGCTTAGCTAGTGAACACTGATGAATGATACTTTATGTGTACTGCAAGCCATGCTGGAATGTTATCGCGGGCTGCAGCCCTGTACTGAACTGTCTGTATATCTGCATCCTTTGAGTGCCAGTGCCAGGCTCACGTGAGAGCAGCATGCTAACTACTGGTGTCCCTGTTTCTGCAGGTAAAAATGGAGATCTCCTTCCAACCACAGAAGAGGCTGAAGAACTGGAACGGGCCCTACAGGCTGTAACTTCTCTTGAGTGCCTGAGTACCATTGGAGTACTTACACAGACAGATGGTGTGCCAGTTCAGGAGCTGTCAGATAGAGCGATAGGGGTGTTCTCTACAGGTGCTGGAGCTCCAGGAATGCAGTCCTTGAGTCGAGAGGTTAACACGGATCTGGGGGAGCTGTTGAATGGGCGTATAGTACATGATAATTTCTCCAGTCTGGAGCTGGATGAGAACTTGCTCCGTTCTGCTACCTTGTCCAACCCACCTACGCCCCTGGCAGGGCAGATCCAGGGGCAGTTCTCAGCCCCAGCCAACGTTGGCCTTACTTCTGCCACTCTGATAAACCAGAGCGGCCTTGGGGAGAGAGCCTTCCCGGGACAGTTTCATGGACTTCATGATGGCAGCCATGCCTCCCAGAGGCCCCACCCTGCCCAGCTGCTGAGCAAGGCAGATGACCTGATCACCTCACGACAGCAATACAGCAGTGACCATTCACACTCCTCACCCCATGGAAGCCATTATGATAGTGAGCATGTGCCGTCTCCCTACAGTGACCATATCACATCCCCTCACACCACATCCTTTTCTGGTGATAACTTGGCAGCTACCTTCTCAGCAGAGATGCCCATGATGGCACAGCACTTGCTCCCAACTCAGCTGGATGTGCCACTTAGCGGGGTGGTCAACCCCAGAACTCACTGGGGAAATCTTCCTGTCAATCTTGGGGACCCCTCTCCGTTTAGCAACCTTCTTGGTGCAGATGGACACCTCCTGTCCACCTCCCTGTCCACACCACCTACCACCTCGCACTCAGAGACCACACAGCCTGCCTTCGCCACTGTGACCCCCAACAGCTCCAGTGTGCTTCCGGGGTTACCGCAGACCAGTTTCAGTGGCATGGGTCCTGCCTCTGCTGAACTCATGGGCTCCACCTCCCCTAAACAACAGCTCCCTCAGTTCAGCGCAGCCTTTGGGCACCAGCTGAGCTCCCACAGTGGCATTCCCAAGGACCTGCAGCCCAGCCACAGCTCCATAGCTCCTCCCACGGGCTTCGCAGTGACCGGTGCCACCGCTACCAGTACCAATAACGCATCCGCACCCTTCACCACCTCCAACTGAGCTTGTCTGCCTGGCTCCCTGCAGGTAGATGGGGGACCTGTGTTTTCTATCTTTCGTTTTTTCCTTTTTCGTTATTTCTTCTGTCTTCTCTTCCTTTTTTTTAAGAGGGGGTTGAGAAGAAAACCCCTGCTTCAGTACTGACCAGGGTTAGCCCTCTGTGAACCTTGCTGTAGCATTCACATGTGCTTGTTATGCACCGGTGCTCATTTATTGCAGGCAGGTTCACTGTTCCCCACTAATTCCTTAAGGATACAGCACAGTTATTGGATGTAATTGATCTTAGCAGTTAAGACCTAGAAATGGGAAGATACCTCAGATCACTGATGCATGTTACTGTTCCCTAGGGTTTGGATCAGTGCTTGCCATCCCATTAGCATCTGGTAGAAAGTTTTCCAGTGGACAGAAGTCTCTTGATTTATTTTTTTTTTTTTTTAATTTACTTTTTTCCCAAAGGTAGCATCTGGCGTGGAAAACTTGGCTGCACACATTGATTTGAGAATGGTGCACTGAAGTCCTAAATCAAGATCATGATTCAAGAATGAGTTTGGCAGTTTCTTGAAATAGTCTCTTGACTTCCTCTGTGTGCGTGTGTATGTTTGGAGTGCAGGGAGCAGCTATTCCTTTTCTTCTTTTGGTGAAGAAGTGGGAGTTGTCCCCTTCCAGAACTGGTCACTGTTCTTACTGCATGCTGGTTTTTGGGTTTTTTTATTATTATGATTTGTAATTCATTGAGTAGCAAAGGGATCAGTCGTCTGGTTGCCCATAAATTTGAAGGCTGATATGAAGTTAGCCCAGGGGAAAAAAAAAAAAGGAAAGAAAACCAGAAGGATTGAAATACATCTTGGATTAGTGAAGATTCCTGTGCAGAAATTCCCTTCCTTGCTGAAGTACTGTGGCCTTGTAGCATTGATGATTTGCCTTTTCAAGTGTGTCTTTGTCCAGAACTCTTTGCCTGACAGGCTGACAGGAATTTCCCAGCTGAAACCAGAAGAATTTGGTTGGTATTCTGCCCATCCACACAAGTCTAGGTCAGACCCTTTGTAAGTTTCAAATGGATGCATTTCTCAAAATATGTCTAACTAGTGAGACTTTCTTGCATAGTTTTTAATCCCCTGAGAGTCATATAGTTTTTTTGACACTTGTAGGGTTTGATGCTCTGTTTGGGAAGCTGAATGTATGTAAGGAACTAGTAGGTACCTATCAGCAGTCATGGCTATCCAAAAGAGAAATCACTAAAGCAAAATAGGTAAGAATTCCTTCTGTCTGCAGGATGGTTTTGTTTGTACTGGTCGCCTGCTAAAGATAGTAATCACTCTTTGGTAGTAATTTCAGTTCCTAAAGAATGCAGTCAGCTAGGTTTTAGATTTTTTTTTTTATTATTATTTTTTAATTTTATGTTTTTTAAACTAAGCGGTAGCAGCAGCAGACATTCTGTTTACTTGCATCTCCTTATCAAGAAGGAATTTGCTTGTGACTATAGGGCTCAGACTTGCTACTGTACTCTGACTTTGACTGTAAAAGTAGCTTCTATTTAATATAARTCTCTTCTCCGTTTGTTTCAGAGATGCAGATGAGAGAAAACAGAAAATTCTACATTTCAGTCTTGTACTGTAGACGATGGATTTTATTCTACCTTACAGTAAAAAGTCCTACCTGCGTGTATTCTATTCTATTTCAGGAAACTAAGAGAACCAAGCACATGTCATAGGGAGGCCTAATAAATTTTTTGAGCAAAAGATCATTGAATGAAGTTTAGTTGCTATAGAAATTCATTTTGTTAGCAGTCAGGCACACGCCAAAATATCCGACCCAAACCTCTCCTTCCATCTTCCTAAGGAACAGAATTTAAATGGGATAGGTCTTGTGTCTTCTTACTATTGTAGCAATCATACTATCCTTCTTTCCTTGAATGATCTGTCCTCTTTAAATATAAAAGAGTATGGATGATGCATATGTCCTTTTCTGAAATTGCAAGTGTATGTGGGTGGAAGAAACAAAAATTATTTTCATGCTTCTGTTGTTATGAAGTCATTATTTCATACTTGGTAAAATAGATCTTAATAATATAAGCCGAGTATTTTTAAGTGGTGATTTAAATATGTTTGTAACACTTAAATGTTTTTAAATCACATAAAAAGTTTAATTGAAGCCTATGAAATCCTGCTTGTGATTGTCCTGCTGATTGAGGAATGCCCAGTGGTATTGTGAATGAGGCAAATCTGACAAGGCTTTTATTTATTTTTGTATTATGTTACCCATACTTTGTTGAGGAGATAACTGATTTGCAGATGATTTTTGTTGTGTTCATATACCTTCTTCAATGTGTTGGGATGTCTGACTGAAAAAGAGTGGCGAACTAGTATACCAAATGGTTAATTCTTTAATCTCCTTGTGTATTCATGTAATTTTAGAGGGTGTTAATTTCTATGTATTGGTTTCAGGACTTTGGTCTTGAAATGGTTCTTGTGCCCGTCAAACTTTTAATGAAGCTGCAGCTAGTGCAGAGTGTATTTGCCCCACATCATATTTCTCTTTCTTAGCAAATGCTGGGGGGGAAGAGAGGATAGGAACTGAGAGCCAAGTTCTGCTTGGTTGTGTTGATGTAAATTACAGAGGAGCTTTTTGGTCTAAGGTCACGGTGAGTTTGTACTGGTCTAACTCAGAACAGAACCCAGCTCCTAATCTGTGCATTGATTTAGACAGGGAGTTTCAAAAGCTGTCAGAGCTATGCAGGTCCATGATTCCCATTTGAAATCAATGGCCTTTATGTACCTGCATTTCTTTAAAGTAGCCTAGGATATCAACTCTCTTCCCCCACTTAGATTTCAATTTTTGTGTATCCCTTGACTCTTCCCTGAAAAGTGACTGCGTGACATTTTTCAATGAGCAAACTAAGTTTGCAATAAAGCTGCACTTTTAAAAATAAACTTCAGTTTGTATACATTTGAAATAGGAATCCCTCTGTCCTCTCTGACACAGTGTTCTGAAATGGGCCACCACTCTTGCCTTTTCCTGGTTCACGTCTCATTTTCTCACTGCCACCAATTTCATGGTTACAGTCTACCAAGCGGTTACGGGTCTAGATCTTAGCTTTACAAGGTGGATCATTCCAGATGGGCTTCTACACCCACACAACCTGTTGACTTCAATGCATCAATGTCTTACTGTTGGATGCGAGGTATGTGCAGTCAGAGATATTTCACACCTCTTCCTCTGGGAAATACTGCAGGCCTGGTTAAGGTAGTCCTCAAGGCTATTATTTATGTGGTTCCCAAGTAGAATCCATGCTCCCTCACAAATGTTTTTGAGTATCAGCTCTTACAGCAGTTAGCACTCTCATCACTTCTTCACCAAAGAGCTAGTGTAGCAATTGCAGTTCATTGATTTGAGATGCTCAATACCTGTTGTGCCCTTTATGTGTTAACAAATGGAATAAGGCTAGTTGGACCTAAAAGTTAATTTCTTTACATAAGATTGTAGTTTTAAAGAATGAAAAAAATTAGACGCAGAATAGAATATAATTTACACAATTTTGGCAATAATAGCACCTCAGTTAGTCTTTGTACAAAAGTACTTAACACAAGATGAATTCTGACAGTGTTCAGAGGCTTATCAGGAACAGCTTCATGCTGGCCTGGGTATGTAAGGCATTCTTTAAGACACGCTTTGATGTTTCCTTTCACCTAGGAAGACTTTACACCAGCTTTGAGGGGAACCATATGCACTTAGATACCTCAAAGATGATTTGTTCTTTGGCTTCATAATTATTATGATACAAGAAAAGATGCATCGTTTTGTCTCCTGCCTTCCAGTTCCTCCAGGTTCTTGCTTGGATCCCTTCTTGTTAGTAGCATGCTTCTCTCTATGGTTGAGCATAAAGGCTTTAAATTGATAATGCTGAGAGGTAGCACAGTTGCAGGTCTGCCTCAGGCACTGTGGAGAAAATGGCAACAGCTAGATTTCCAACTGAAAACGGGGATTTGCGGTTCTCATTTGGAAAGCATTGAAAGCCCTGAGTGGCTTATCACCTGCTAGGCAAAAATCAGAGAAAAAAAAAAATTGTCAAAGGAGAATTGTACCTAATAGCAAAGAGAAGCCAAGGGAAGTAGCTTTTTTTTTTTTTAAAGGAAGATGAATATTGAAAAATTAGGAAATTCTGTTGTGAGCTGCCGCTGGCTTTAGGGGCATGGCCAAGGCAAAAGACCTAGGATTGAACCTGCAAACTAGTAGCCAAATTCAGTTTGAAGCTTCATTTTGCTGTTACTGCATCTAAATACATTCTGGGATTGAATCTGCTTGCCAAGAGAGTTGTGCAAAGGTGTACAATAAACAATGGGCAGTTTTCTGCCCTGAGAAGCTGGCCCGGGCAGCTACCTACGCTGCTTCTGAACTCCAGCTCCTCCCTGAGCTCCTGCAGTCTCCTTGCGGCTGCGTTTCCCTGTAGGCATGGTCAGACCTCCAGGGTTATTTCTCCCTGTCTTTGCGCTCAGTGAGCTAAATCCACTTGTGAATTCTGCAACAGTATGAATCTTTGGGCAGAGAGGAGGGAAAAATTTTTAGGAGAGCCAGCTACCTGCAGTTAACCTTTCAAGACTTGTGGGGTGCAGGAGGGTGGCAAGAGGTGCTTTCAGCAGAGAAACAGTAGAAAAGTTACCTGCAGTGATCTTCCACAGTGAGACATTTGTGTGGCTGTCTGGGCAGCTTCCCTAGTGGAACTGGTGTATTTTTTCTTTTGTATTTTTACATGTGAAGGAGTTGTCTGTGCAGACCYGTTACAAGGTTCAGTGGTGGTAGAAATAGTAACGGAAGGAATAGTTTGGGGCTAATGTGCTGGCCAGATCTTTAGGTCTTTCTCACCTTCTGATCACAAGGTCTTTCTGATCTTTTGGGTAGCATTTAATGATGGGGATTTGTGGGCTACTTCTTGTACCTCCATTATTTCCTTCCACTCTACATTCTTAATCATTCTTGCTTCTGTTTTCCCATTCTCAGACACTTCTTCAATGTAAGTAATGCCAACTGGTAAGTCTTCCATGGTTCTGAGCAAATCTGACTATAAAATGAAAAGGAGGAGAGATTCCTGCAATTCATAACATATATTTTGGATGCTAGAATGACACTGCAATAGATAAAAGTATTTCTCAGATCAGTGAGTAGGGAGATGTTTCACAGCTAATATGTCATGAACTAGGTGCTGAGGGTAGAACGTTGATTATGGGAGTGCACGTGCTAGCAGTGAATATACAGGCATTTTTAGCAAGAATTTACCTTCTTAAAAGTTCCTCCTCTTTTGAGATGTGTGTCTGTAGAAAGTCAGAAATTAAAATTTAAATTATTCTTTCTTAATACGCACAAGCCCAAATAAAAGTAAGGAGGGTTGGTGACAAAAATCTGTATTTGTATTCACTAAACTTAAACTTGGACTTTAGAAAGTCTGGTCATAAGAGACCTTAGTTCTTATCAGGTAAAGTTTCAGTCTTGTCTTTAAAAATAGACAAAAACTGTTGTTAGGAAAGGAAAGTTTGTGGGAGGAGAAGGAATTAGAAAAGATGCATCTTAAAACAATTTTCTCACTTGTGTCTTCAGCCTCTTTATAAAATAAACCCCAAACAGCAGGGACTATTTTCTCTTTGTTGTTCTGGTCCTTCCTACGGTTGTTGAATTCTTTGCTTTCCCCTGCTTTACTCTGCATTCACATGCTCCTTCTCTAGCTGCTATGGAATGAGGGAATGTAGTGGAAGCATGAAAGGACAAAGTGGGCGTGGCTGTAGGTTGACAGCAATAGTTGGAAAAGGCTTTTTTTATCTGTCTCCTTGAAGTAAGTGTTGGCACCTTTTCAGTCTACTCTAGATCATAGAATTCTGTCTGGAAGTGAATAGGATGAAGCCTGGGCTTTTGACCATAAAACTGTACTTACTTGTTGTAGAAAAATGCATTCTTCCTACTCTTCCCCTCACTAGTCCCCCAAACACACACACAGTGAGATGTCCAGAGTGCCCGCGTGTCGACCACATAGGCATGTTGAACTTGGTCCAGTAATGCTAATGTTTAACCTGCTTTCTGTCGTTGTCAGCTGGTGCCCACGGAGATGAACTCTGGATAGGTAACGTTCCCAGATATCCTCTGGAAAACTTTTAACTTTGGTGCAGATTGCTCTGATGTAGCTAACTGCGGTGGCATTGGCTTCTACCTTGGAGTGGACTGATTTACCCTGAAATGACTCTCTAACCTGCGTCTTAAACAGTGTAGTTGGTTCTGGTGCAAATAGATTCATTCTGAAGTGATGGACATTTTGATTCTCATGCAAAATAGCTACATCCTACTAGAAGGGGTTGAACCAGTTTCTCTGAACAGTGATGACCTTCACTGTACAGTTTTGGGTATGTCTCAGGGATTCCTTGTGGAAATAAGGGCAGTAAACAAAAAAAAAAAAAAGAAAAAAAAGAAAAAAAAAGAAAAAAGTAAATAGTTTTAAAAGTAAACAATAATTTAAGGTAGAGCGTCACCTAAGTGAGAGCGCAAGAAGGAGAAATCTTTGTTCAGTTTTATAGTCAACGGTGTCTGGCTTACGGACTCTTTCTCTTCTCGGGGCTCTCATCTCAAGTTCAACATGCAGAATCTTTTTCATCACGCTCAGCTTTAAACTTTTTATTTAAAGATCCCCTTCCCCAATGAGCTTTCAGAATACTTATTGTAGATTTTAAGAGAAATGGTATATTAATTTATGCTATTAACATCACCTCATAAATTATAAGTTTTATACTAAAGCTGTATTGAGTGTAATGAATTATGTTGCATATGTGTTTTTAATAGCTATAAAATTATATACAAGCTTTTTTGAAAAAACTAGTGAAGCACCTTTTTACACTGGATCTTTGCCGTGTCAAGGTGTACAGCTATTCTTTGCTACCTTGCAGATATCTATATCTATATATAGATATATATATAAATAAAATAAAATGGTATCCTGTATCAACAAGTATAGAACTCTTTTTAACCCTTATATTACTGTTCCTATAAATCTTTCTAAATTTTGAGTGTTACATTCTGCAATAATTTATCCGTGGTTTGTACCTATGATTAGAAATTTAGTTACAGGGTAAATAGATCAAATTTAAAAATCCAACTACTGTAGCTGGGAGTTGTGAACCAAGTTTGTAAGACCTTTTCTTTTTTTTAATGTATTTATTTCCAGTTAGCTCTGTGAGTTGGAATTTAAAAAGTTGGAACATTAGGAATCTACAGTGTCTTATTCAGGAATTTTTCCCCTCCTTTCCTCACAAAGGAATTCCCACTGTGACTTATAAATAGAATTAGACTGCTTGTGTGCATGTATGTATTATATATACACACAAAAAATATGCATTGGGGGGGGATGTATGTGCGATACGAATGTGTATATTGTATGTAGGTCATAGTTTTGTAAAGAGAAAAGTAGTCGAGAGGTGATGGAATGTATTGTAGAAATGTGATTATTTAGTAGGGGGTTGTTATGTCCTCACTGTTGTATAAATAACTGAAACTCTCTACTATATAATCTTCTGTTATAAGGCTAACTCTGATATCATGTACATTTTACTGTTCTTCAAATGAGTTGCGTTGAGCCCTGTTTAAAATGCCATGAAAATACCAAGCTCCCAAAGACAGCCTTTAAATAAAACAAATGGGGGAGGAGGAGTGATGGAAGAAATGAGTTTTTCAGGAGAAACTGAATGGGAAGGTCTGCATTCAGTGGGATGGAGAGGCATGAGAATTGCTGTATCTTTGCAAATTAATACCCGAATCTCTTACGGTCTGACTTGGAAAATGCTGTCAATCAGCATACTTGTGTTTTCCAATTAGGTTGTAAAGGGCACTGTTTGTGGAGAGGTCTCCATTCTGTAAAAGGGTGTTGTCTTCAAAGTAGATATTTTTCTTTTCTGAGGATCTTTGTATATATCAATTTTGCCCCAGAATTGCTGTTGTGGGATTGCAGAATAAAATGTGCATTCAATCAAGGGAGTTTCACTTATATTGTGAAATTCTGAATTTGATTGTGGCCACTTACCTTTTTTTCGTAATTGGAGATGGAAGATTTCTTTTTGGGAGTTCTCACTTGAAATTGTGAGAAATCAGAAATATTCTTACAGATTGGCTTACTCTTCATACTGTTCTATTTAGACTGGAGAAAGTAACCTAATCATTGTTTATTCATACAGTATCACTTTTAAGTATGATGATCTTGGTGACTTTCAGAACCTGCTTAGAAAAACAGAGCTTCCAGTATTGAACAGAAATTTGAAAGTTTTTTCAATTTTTATTTTCTTATATTCCCCTTCCTATCATTGTGTTGATACTCCCCAGGCATCCCTCCCCCTTTCTTTCTCCCCATAATTTGTTTCTGGCACGTATGCATACAGACAAAAGGGCAGGGAGGTGGAAGTTGTCAGAGGCCTTTTCTTCTGTGTATTTGGTGGTAATGGGAATTAGGAGCATATTTATGCCTTTATGGGGTGAGAATTTTGTGTATACCTGTACAAAGAGATATATCTGTATATGAGACAGTGGTATCATTTTGCTGAATGTGGACTTGCCCTCATGATGTACAGTAAATATGTGTGAATGCAATAAATCTAAATCTATAAATACATGCATACAGATTTATAGATGGAATATACCTTGTATCACACACATGTGCATTAATTGTAACATGGGTAAGTGTGTGAGCTAAAGAGAGGGACTATCCACGTAACATGTGTATCAGGTAAGCACTTGTGCCAGACAAGTTTTTTTAAATTCTTCTGGGGGATCTGGATGACTCAGAGACTGATCTGAGCTTGGTCACCATTGGTTTGTGTTACCTCGGCCCTCACAGTGGAGTTTCCTTGCTACGTCTCTGCTTTTGTTTTATATTAAGACTCTTTGAGGCCTCTTGCAATGCCAACCTCTTCTGCTTCTCTGCTCCATTGCCTCCATTCCAGCTCCTCCTTGTCCCCGCGTCTCTACAGTTTCTCTTGCTAGCAGCAATCAGCTTTAATGGCCCAATCCAGCTCTGCTTATGCATTAGGGAAATTCTCTTGGTGACTGGAGTGGTAGCTGAATTGGGCCCTGAGCACCTGCTTGAACTTAGGCAAACTTTCCCAGCTATTCAATTGTGCTTCAGTAGGACTGCGATTGATTTGCAGATGAGTACAAACTTTTCATAGAACCTGATGCAAAGCTTCCTAGCATATTAAAAGGTTAACCCAGCATCATATTTAAATGGTCCAAATGAGAAAACTGCACACACGTTCCAATTTTCAGCCCCAGGGAGAAAAAAAGGTTTGGTTTGTGTTTCTGCAGTAAGCAGAAGGCAGCCCTGTGCTGCTCTGAGCAATGGAGTTGTCAGCAAGCATATCAAAAGAAACACAATTTGTTACGCTTTACCATAAAACAGATTTTAAAATGGAGTGCAGAGTTGACCATTAACATGCTAGCACTTTGCATCTAATTGTGTATTGGGTAATCTTGCTTATGCAAGTCAGTTGTGGGCTTAAGTGTTTTATTTTCTGTTTTCTGGCTAAATGGAGCTTCTATATCTTTTTAGCAGAAAGCAACTGTCAGCAACCTGCTTGGTCACATTGAAGTGTGTAACTGTGTAACTTAGGCTTCAGTTTCAGTGGAGAATACTGCTCCAGTTCTGTCATGCAGCCATACTGGATTCCATGTTTTCAATATGGCTATGACACAATTTTTTTTGGCCACAATTCAGGCATGGAATTTTGTCTTCCTTGCATTTTTGTTAGAAAAAGGTAACTGGTGTTCCATCTGAGCTTTCATGCAATCATAACATGATTTCTATAATACATATGTTCGGGCATGTGTATGGGTATGTCTGTGTACTGTGTGTGTATAATATAGATTTATACGCACACATCTATTATGCTATTTCAGTTTATGTATGTGGAGAATGTACCTGTTGGTTATCTCCTGATATATACTCATGCATACATATATTAAATATGTATATAGAGTGTAGATGTCCTGCATATACATATGTATATGTTACGAACCTCAGTTGGCAATTTTTTTCCACACTTTTTTGCAAATTGCTGTCCCTTATGATTTATTTTCACTGAAGCTGCATTATATAGAAGAAATGGAGAAACGTGTTATCAAAGTTTTAGTTTAAAAAGGAGACTTTTAATTATCTAAAGTCATTTGTAATTGTCTTTTGAATTTTTACTAGAAGGGTTGTTATTTTAGAAAAAGCAAAGAAAAAGAAAAGGAAACAACCAAAAGCAAGCAGACAAGCCCTTACTCCCACTACCATTTAGGTGAACATAAGAAAGAAATGGAAACACAAGTTTCTAAGTATTTATTTCCTTCGGGTGTTTCTGAGGCATACAGTAGTCGCATTCTTCCCCATCCCCCTTTTGTCCAATTATAATTAATGACTCATTATTTCTTTTACACAGCTTTTTCCCTCATTACTTTCGTAAATCATTGTTCACCTACATTCAATAATACTGATATCACTAAGGAGATTTCATGTCCTTCTGTCCTTTTTAGGCGAAATACCAGTGCATCACTATTGTGTTTCATTTTAACATACTTTGTGGAGGATGGATGTTTTTATTGAAGATGTCTGTAACCAGTCTAACTTATTTAATGTGAGGAGCCTTCATTGGAATCTATCGTCTGTTTGTTTCCAACAAGTTCAAGTTTCTGCAACTGTTTTTTCACCAACATGTTAAATAATTCCATTCTTATTTGATGCCTGAGGTTTTAGAATTTGGGTTTATTGTTGTGGATTTGTTTTTTGGGTTTTTTTCCCTCCAATTCTCAAAAATGTTTGTGGAGCAAAACAGATGTCAGAAGCTCAACCAATATCCTTTTTGCAGTTAAGGGTAAATATATTTATCCTAAATTTCATAAAAGAAGGTGGCAAATGGACAATCTGAAGTGCTTAGAGGGAATGCTTACACTTTTTAAGGCTGTCTCCGAGAAGTTTGTGTTTGGTGTCATTTTAAAGGTAGCTTGATCATGCTTTGATATCAGAAACAGCCTTGTAACAAAGAGCCTCATACAGTTGTTCGGTCACTAGAGTTTAAAATGTAAACAAGTTGCAGTGGGAAAGCAAAGGTGAGGCAGTGTATTTTGAACCAGTGAATTGTAGCTTGCAAACGTACCTGATTTTGAAGTAACTGCATGGTAGCAAGGATTAGCAGTCTCTTACACCCCTTCCTTCTTCCCTCTCATCCCTGACATGTGTTCAGCATACCATACCTTGGGAAAAATAAGCAACTTCCTCCAGCAACGCTAATCCACTTAATGACTGCTTAAAGGGAACATACAAACTGGCCTTGCTGCGTCCCGTCTCATGGTATTAGCTGGAAGACTGGCTAATACGCACAAAAAGCTCAGTCCAGGTTGCTTCTGTGGATGTGTCGCTTTTCAGGAGTGTGGTGCATGGAGGTGCCCAAGAAGAAGGGTCCCTTCAACTGGGGTCCCTGGCAGCAATGGCAACTCGCACCACTGCTTCTAGTGCTGGAGGTTCACGGACAGCATTCCAGGGGCGGGTAGGAAAGCTCATGTTTGTACTTTCCCTTTAAATAGGAAAGGTTGGCTCACATGTTCCTCATACTTCTCAATGAATGTACTGTATTACCATTTAAAAGAAAAAAAAATCAATTAAATGATAATAGATTGGTCTCCTTTTGTTATCTGGTCCTTGTTTAATTTGTTTAAGGGTTTTTGTATACAAAAGTTTACATTTTTATGTATATTTTTCTTGTGTAAAAACTGATGTAATATGTGTATAAAACACTGTATGTATTATCTGTATATAGTGTGACAAAATGATTTTCTTTCTTTCTTTTGGATGTATTAATAAATCTTGCTGTGAAGTAGCTGTGTTTACTATGATGAAACCCTCTTCTCCAAGCCATTTTGCTAAGTCCAAGATGTATGGATATTGCCCAGGATGAAATCTAATCCATAAAGTGATTTTTTTTTCGTTTAAAACATATCCTAAGTACAGTTATTAAACTGTCCTTTGCTTAGATTGCTGTAGAGTCTGATTCTGCTCTTGCTTATTTGTTGCTTTCTAATGACATTAGCTAATTAGTTTTGCAAACAACCCCGGGTCTTCAGTCTCAGTCCTGATTCTAATTATAGTGCTTTCTAGCTCTGGATCACTTGTCTGGAGACCAGATCCTCTTCACCTTGTTTTCTTGTTTGAGGAAGTATAATTTAAGGGGTATAGAATAGAATTTTGTCATGTATGTTGTTATGTTTTCTGAGATTTAAAAAATATATACCTGCTTCATCAACGAAACTGGTTAAGTTGGAGTTTGGCATTATTTTGATGATTAGCATGTGGATGAGAAATGATGGTTGCTGAGGTGCTCTGGGGCTCTGGTCAGCTCTCAGGCAGGCTTGCCAGGCCAGTGCATGGACGTGACCTGCGTTGGTCAGACACTGGGAGTCACCACCGCCTTGATTGGACGCAGCTGCCGTTGGCGTCGCCCTGCTGCACCTGGTGCGAACAGGACTGCCCTGGCTGGCACTGCCCCTTCCAGTGCCAGGCTGGAGCTCTGAAAGTGGCTTTTCCACAGTAGCTTGAAGGATGTCCTCTCTTTAGACAGAACTACGCCTTGGACACTTTGCAGTAAGTAGATGGCTGCTGCATGTCCCTCTCACCATTTGTTTTGTGAAGTCTTCTGCCTCTTCTTTCTGACATGAGGGTATGTGCTTCCACTGGTGTTTGCTTTGCTCGGCTCCATTTTTAACATGTTTGGGGTTGTGACATGGCGAGGGAGCAGTTGTGTCCTTGGTGAGACCATCTTCCAGGTTCTGTTTTGCATTACCAATCTCAATGCTGACCTGGTCATCAGAATAACAACCAGCAGAGATTGATGAGAGAGAGATTCAGTAATTTGACTTCTCTTTTAATCAACAGTGGCCCGGCTATTCTAGACAGCGTAATTAGGGAGCATTTCACAGTACCTTGACACTACTTACCGAGGGGTAGTGTCAGTGAATGGAATAGTCTTTCATGCTAACATGTGCTGCAAAGGTTTCATGGCAAAGATGAAACTGCTTTAATACCTTGTGTTACTAGGAGTTGGGAGTACACTAAAAGTGCTGCATCCAGACTTTTATCAAGACACAGCGATGACAGAAAAGATGCTTGAAGTAAACAAAAGAAGTGCAGCAGTGTAAGTTCAGCACAATATGGCTTGAGAAAATCTACCACAAGCTTGTCCTTCTAGGGAATTCTCAAGGTAACAGGCCTGAGGCAATTGGACACTCTAGGGGTAATAGTGATGAGACAGTTCTGAGCTGTTATTGATGCAATTCTGGCTCTGCATGTGGATACTACAAAGCTGATCCTTCAAAGTGCTTCATCTCAAGTAGCAACCAAAATGGCAAGAGGAGGAATTGACTCTTTATGGGGAAAATAGTTGTTTAAAATCTGCTTTTAAGAAAACAGCGAAAGTAAATTGCTGTTTGGTGTAAGATTCGAGGCCATAAGGAGGACTAAGAAGGTGGAAGTTCGGAAAATGGGGGCTGTTCCCTGGGGATCACTCCCTGGCAGAAGCAGAGGTGTCCAGTCAGATCCTGAGCTGGGCATTCCCCAGTGTGGACTTGATGAGAGATGGGTTGAGACTCCTCTGCCGACTAAGGCAGAGACTGATTCATGTGTGGGGTTTTTTCCCTCGCTGTTCATGAACAACACAGAAATGCTGCTCTTAGAAAATGATTGCATGGCTCTCAGTCTGAAACTTTACAAAAGCAACTGGTCATGGTTCTAGTGCCACATTTCAAAAGACAAATAGGTTTTGTTTGAAGTATCAATTCAGGAAGAATGTGGTACATTTTTCTTTGTATTTTAATAGTCCTCTCAACCTCCAACAGTAGCCTTTTAATAGTTGGCAGTTATTTTCTCAGGCAAGCTCATTTAGTTTGTACTTGAAAAGCAAGTGACATTTTGTTACAAGAGCAAGTGTTGCTCTGGTATTTGGTGAAGCAATTGGAAGGAGAAACCTTTATGAACCTTGGGAGCTGGCTTCCTGCAGTGAAGACAACCTCTCTCTTTCCCTGCATAGTTACAGGCAATTGTCCCATCTGGAGGAAATAATGGGAGCCATCTTCCATGGTCCCTTCTGCAGCCTATGCCCCAAGCACAGGGCTGGTACTCTGCAGCTTTCAGGTCTGAGCTAGAGATACAGGATGCTTGTTTTAAGGGGCTAAGAGGTGATCATCATGTTTGCTGGCATGAGGTTCAGCCCAGGAATGGCTGCCTTGTTTTATTGCTGTTGCTGATTTATAAATGATGGAAGGTGCCAGTGAAGAGTCTTGGTACCACTGAATCTAGGAAAAAAAATCTGAAGTGTCGTGATAAAGATGTCCCTGAAAGCAAAGTAGCTTTGATATTCACATGCATTCTTTTCCTTCTGTAGGGGAATAGTGGTACAGAAGTTCTATGTCTGCATCCAATACCTCCTTTGACAGAGGTCCTTAGGACCAAGAGACTTATGTCTTGTTTGCCCCGCACATCTCGTTGTGCGATGGCCAACACAGGCACTAGTGTAGAGGAGAGTCCTGCAATGTAAACTCAGTCTGGCTCTGGTTGTTTCTGCTCAGCTTGTGCACCAGCTTCAGGTTCCTGCCTGTTTAAATTTAAAGTTCAAAGTGTTTACTTTCATACTGTGTAACTCTTGGTGGAAAAAGCTCCTTGTAATCATCCATCTCCAGGACGCTCCTGCAAATCTGGTTTGTGGGGCCTTACTGTGGTGCCTGCCAGGCAGCTGATACTGGCTGGGCTGCTGATACGGCCCTAAATGCTGTCACATTGAGCAGTACTTTTTCACAGCTCCTTTGTGTTCAGCAAGCCCGTGTTTCCTGGGAGGGTGTCACGGACTTCAAACACTTCCAGCTTCCCCACTGCAACCATGTTGGATGTAGTGACAGCCCTTTGCAGCAGGAGAGAAAGTGCTCTGGTGAGAGGAAAGGGAGAGGGTCTTCCCAGCTGCAGACCGGTGCTGTGAGCCTCTGCTGTGACCCCAGGGAGGGCAAAGGCTTGCATGGAACACAGCTGGCATCTGATGTGGCACGCTCCCCTGTCTGTCTAGTCCTTCGTCAGAGCATCTATGGCATAACGTCGTACAGCTCATGCTAAAAAGAACTTCACAGGTGAAAAAAAGTCCTGTTTTTTCTAGGGTTTTAGGTGTGCTGAAGCCTTTCTCCTCAAGCTGTGGCTTTCTTGCACCAAGGCTTTGCATGTGCTGAGAGTGAGCAGTGCTCAAGAAGGAATGCATTGGGTCCAAACTCCAGCTGAAGGCGTAGCAACAACTCTGCCTCAGCCAGCTTGTGCCAAAGCATCGGCAAGAACAGAGAGGCTGATTTATGTCAGATCTGGGCCAGTACTCTGCCAAGGTTTGATTTCAAGCTGTGAGTCTCAGTTATAAAACTGCCTTATTGGCAGAGCTGGTCCACATTTGTGCCAGTGGAATTTGTGCAGAACCAGACCCTGGAATTGTTCACAGATATTTCCCAAAGTGAATGCTGTTGCCATTTCCACATGGGACATGTGGTACCCGGTTACAGCTTTCCTGTGTCTCTCCGTGGTGGTGCCAATCCCTTTCGGTGTTAGGAGAACTGCCTGAGTTCCAGAGGCATTACAGTTCTTTCAACCAGTTTTGAGCAGGTCTTCAAAATAATACCTTTGTTGGATTTTGTTTTCCATTTGCTAGTGAAAAATGTTCTTTGCCATCACTTCATTAGGATGAACCCAACTRGGATGGCTAGAGAGGTTTAAGGGGTGATTCTTTAAGTGCCTACAAGGATATGGATAGGTGAAATCCAAGATACATGGGGTTCTTCTCTGCACGTTCTTGTTGCCTGTTGCTGCAGACATTTAAACTTGCTGCCTAAATCAAGAGACAAGTATTAGCATCAGCAGAGGATACCTCCTTAAATGTGTAGTCTCTTATAATTTGTGCTCTCAGCAATTTGCATACATTTGCTATGGTTGCTTTAGTAAAGAGCTTTTTTAGTCCAGTTGAGCGTTCAAGTCAGTAAAACCACTTGACTTATATCTGAGAGCATGTGATTATTGGGTTTTTTTGTTGGGTTTGGTTTTTTTCCCCAACCTGTTTAATCCTGCAGAATTTAATTTTTCTGTTAACCAGCATTTGCTCAGTGGAGCCAGCCAGTTTCCTATGTTAATAATATAATTTTTTTCTGTTCTCCCGTGGGTCCTACTGTTTAATATAGCTTTTAGGTTGTTTTTTTCTCCTCCTTTTTTGCCCAGTGTTTTGCTCATTCTATACAATGTTTTTGTCTTGTCCTCTCCATCTCCTTTCCTCTCAGACTGCAACTAAAATTGTTGCTGAAGAGATTCTGGTAAGCAAAATTAGATTCCTAGAACTCAGAATTGTTCCTTGTCAAACCTTATCCTCTTCACTCGTCTCTTTTATCTCTACCAGCTCTGCCCAGGTACAAGACCTTGCTTGGCAGAGCTATTCCTAATATCCCTAATTATGAAATTAGAATCAGGCAAGGTCTCAGTCAGCCCTTTCAAAGATGGTGGAGATGAGAATCTTGACAAACAATCTTAGAAAAATTCAGTGAARCTTCTGTGATATTTCGCTTGTCCTGCTAAGCCGGCTGCCTGTAGCAAATTTTCTGTGATGACATGCCAAAAAGATGATGCCTWTATCAGACATCATTTCCCATTAAAAATGCTTTCAAAGCTACCAGTCCTGCTCATCCCGGTTTGCTGTGATGTTGGCTACTTTCACACAGCCCTGTGCTATGGGGAGCAGAGTGTTTCACAGAGATCGTGCTGTGCCTCTTCGAGTGTGTCCCTGGCTTTGGGAAGACTTTGCCCACAGGCAGCACTGATGCCATCTGCCTTTGCCAGGTGACAGAGAACGGGGCTGCTGGGTGGCAGCTTAACTCTCAATTAATTGAATACTTGCAGGCACTCTTTTCCTTAATTCCCCCCCAGTAACATGGGGTATTTATCCACAAGCTTTGTATCTGTCTCTTTCTGCTTGTTCCTGGATTTTATGACTGATGCTCTTAACCAATGCCAGAATCACCATCGGACTGGTCTAAGCTGAGTCTGTAAGGGACAAACAATGCATAGATCTTCTAGTGGCTCTAAATATAATCTAAACTGTACAGAAAATGATGGAGGATATAAGCAGAAAAGAGCCAGTGACTCAATGTGACTCAGTCTGTTCAGAATCAGTGAGTGACACAAAAAGACACTCTCGGTTATCTTTCAGTTCTGGTGCCTGCATGCACTTTGGAAGTCCATCTCGCAGGCTGTCCATTGTGCCATGCACCTCACCATCCCTGTGACACCTGGCAGCACAGCTGGCTTCACCATCACCTTGGATACTCTCTGCTTCACATCTGCCTCCTTGTCTTTGTTTTGTCTTTGTGCTGCCCAGTGACAAACTTTCTTTGGTGGACAACCTGCAGATTTTGCTGCCTTACACCCCAACCTATCCCAGTGGGTCCAAACTCTTGCTCACAGCTCTCTTTGGTCTGCTTTGGTCTCTTGTCCAAAGCTCCAGTTTGCAGTCCATGCAGCTATACAGACAATATTTTTAATCCTTTTGCTGCCTTATCAGCCCCCCCCAGCCCACATTACTGACCTCTCCTATACGGGTGGCCATCCTGGTGTGAGACTTCCTGTCTGGAAAACTGATGGATTTTAAGCATCATGTCCCAACAATTTTTACTCTCTGGTCCTGTAATTGAAATGTAGCCTCTGGTACAAAATTCTTAAAATACATCAAAACTATAAAAGGAACTTCTGCTTTTACTTTGGTCATCTCTAATGCCATAAAAAAAAATCATCCATATACTTCACAATTCAGCCTTGTTTTCCTTCTTTCTGTTGTTTTCCCACCAGCTGTTTGGGATTTGATTTGCAGTGGAAGATGGTGTTCAATAGAAGGGACACACTGATGACAGCAAAGAGCTTCAACCTCTTGCACTTGGAGTATTAAGTTTTATGGCTTTCCCAGTGCTGTAAAACCAACACATGCTATTTTATTTTTCATTTTGGATGTCATTCTGTTTATTTTTCTTGCAAGGTTTTATACCAAGATAAGCATTCTCAGAGGTTTTTGTTTACTCTGGGAAAATGGCTTGGCAAAGAAAAATATTACTGTGCAAGGCCCACATTGTGAAATTGCTTTTTGGCTGTAATTTTTATGAGAAAGATGCCAGACTATTAATAATCAAGGATTAAGTTTTCTCCTTCTGTTTTCAAACAGGTAATTTGCTAATTATTTACCTAGGGATTCTTCCTTGTTAATGGCCTATCTGAGTGCATGGCATACTTCTAATAATCCTACTGTCATGATCTGTCCAAGAGAGAAATGCCATTCCCCAGGGTGGAGGTGCAGAATGAAGGCAGTGGTGAGAGGAGACCAGTGCTCTGGGAGCTGTCCTGCTGTCCTCTGCAGTCACCCCAACAGCAGTGGTGGAGCAGAGACCCAGTGTCTCAAAGGATGTAATCTGATGTTAGCAGTGTTATCTGCAAAGGTGGTTTGCCCTAGCTGCTGGGCAGGACCAGGGGGATGGATGCCTACCGAGTTGCTCTCCAGGTGGGAGCAGCCTGCTTGTGCCCACACCAACATGCAGTGGTGGAAGAGCAACATCACCGCAGATTCAGGGACACCTAAGGCAGGACTGTAGAATATTCTTGTTTGAGATTCAGGCTGAATGAATGAGCCTTGCTGGCAGTGGAACATGGCTCTCCCACTTAGTCCCTCCATGCCTGAACTACACCCAAATGGAGCTGTGTCCTCCAGACCCGTACCTGTGCCAGTCTGACAGGGTTGTTTGAAGGGACCTCAGTCAGAAGGGTGGTCCCAGCACTGTGTGGGAAGTGCTGCACATAACGTCAGGCCCTGGGAAGGAGCAAATAGTGAGAACCCAGGCAGATTGCCACAGGCTGGGCAAAGATGCTGCAGTTTGCCACAGAAGGGGACGTGAGCTGCTTGGTCCATCATCTTTAGCTTTGCATTCTTGGTTTCATTTCATTTCCCAAACTCTGCAAAGGGCAGCATTGTAAAAGGTTTTTGTAAAATCAATATAGCCTGAGTTTTTAATAATCAACCCAAAGTAGTTCCTATCCTGTACCGGGTTTATTCTAGAGTGGCCATGACAGAGCTGCCAGGGAGCACCTGGTGGCAATGAAAGTGACAGTGTGTGACTTGTGGGGCTGGGAATGCTGACAAGCACGACAGGGCTCTCAGCTCCAATTGTTCTTTTCAAACTAGGAAATTGCAATGTGTGGTATAGTCTGTGCAGAGGCTCACATGTGCAGAACCAATGTTCCCCAAGTGGTGTGAGACAAGGGAGAGAATTGGGAAGTGGAATATCTTTATTACTTTTTTCAAGGGAAGATTCTTTCTCCCTTTTCATTTCCTCTTGCATTTCCTTTCTGTATTTGAGCTTTATCATTAGGCTTGATTCTGTCTTTATAGCATTCAGGTGAAGGCTTACAGATTTCATCAGGATTGTCTCTCTTGTTTTCAGGACTGAAAACAATATGAAGCAGTCACAGCCCTGTACACATCTGGAGTCCTTTCATCTGCTCCAAACAGGCACTTTCCTTTATTCCTATTGACTCTCATTACTTAATTTCCTAAAGAGGCTGCAGTTCTTCTATGCCTGAGTGACGTATGTCAAAATGTCTCGCTAGGCTCTTCTACTATGTGAAACAGTAGAAATGTATTTCCTCAGCTCTGTTTCCAGAGCTGAGGAAATACATTTCCTTCACTTTAGCTCATTACCCTTTAGGAAATTGTTTTTCTTCAATTATCCTGACAACCTGGATTTTGACAGCTCCAGGCTCACTGGGTGAAGCTCCTGCATCTCTGCAAACATTTTTTTTCCCTGAGACTTCTCTGTCATCTATCATGTCCTTCCTAGAGAGGACCTTTTCTTTGGGACTTTTCTTATGTCTGCCACTGGAGGCTGGGTGCCAGCACAAATTTACAACACTAATCTTGAGGGTTTAAAATACACCTGGCTTACCGTGCCCTCTCTGACAAGGTAATGCGTGGCTTTGCAGGCTCATGGCAGTCTCCACAGGCGAGCTTGTACTACCTGTCCTGTGTTAATGTAACTTCTATGGCCAAGTTTTATAAAAAGAGTCATCACTTGTGTTGTCTGGAACAGGATCTTAAAGGAACACAGATAAACTTCAGGAAGCATTCCTCAGCACTTTCTAGTCTGAGAGTCACTTAAACTATCCAGAGGAAAAACCACAGATAATCTTGCATAGGGCTGTTATGAGAGCTTTCACTCATGACCAAATACAGATGAGCCCAAACTTCAGTGGTCTGAACACTGTTCTCCTTCCTCCTCTGCTCTATTACTGTGCGTGTAGGAAGATGGGCTTCCCCTTTCCCACCCCTCATGGTCCCTGAGCCCCCACCACATTAGCAGCTGGGGGAGCCAGCACAGCCCTTGCTATGCTGGTTTGCTCAGCAACTTTTCCCCAGTGCTCTGTGGTGTCCTCTGAGGTTGTCTTAGGAGGCTCAGGTCCAGAGGGAGGGTGACCCCATGCTGAGACACCTGGTCATCTCATGTCTAGACCAGAAATGTCCTGTGCTCCTGCACATGCTTCTTGATCTGTAGGCTGCTAATTGCACCTTCCTGCCTCTCAGGAATATCTTGAAAAAGCATGTGATTGTGAGATATTGCTGTATCATGTGAGGGAGGAGGCAGCAGAGGTGGAAATCTAGACCAGTTCATAAGAAGAAAATACTATACCAACACTGGGGACTATTTATACTTAACGAGAATCTTGCATTTGAATCCTAGACCTCACTAAGCCCATTTTTTTTTTCAAAACTGCTTCACTTCACCTGCACAAGAGTCATGACTGCCGTCTGTCCCACTTTTCCTAGGGGCTTTCCTGACCCAGTCAGTCATCTGTCTGCTGCAGAAATCCCTCTTGCAAGCAGAGTGATCTTCCTTGTTTCCAGTTTCCATCAGCTCTAAGTGAATGCCAGCACATGACTCCCCTCAGCCTCCTTTGGGAAGCAAGAGGCTCTCGGCTCTTCCTTCTCACCATACCCCACCAAGAATTACATGTTTTATGGTGAAGTTTCTCCTTCCTCAACCAGTGCTCTTCTGGTGACACTGGGTAAGATGCATTTATTTGCTGGGACCTGCAGACGTATGCTGATGTCCTTTCCTGACTGCTGCTCTGAACATGTATCTCATTTTCAGGTGTAATGAACCTCTCTAAGCTTTTCCTTGTCTCATCTTCCACTCTGAACATTTTTTGGCGGTTACCTGTGACAGTCTGATGGGAAAGAAGCTTTACTGGAAGAGTGTATCACTTGCTGATTATTTTTTTTCCTCTTTTGTGATGAAAAAACTCCTGTTGGGTGTTTATCACCCAGGCTCTTCTTCAGGAGAGAGAGCAGACCGGCTGGCAGCAGCTTCAGCATTAACAGGCTGTCAGGTAAGTGGGTCTCATGGTCCTTTTAGGGACATAGCAACTGTGCCTGCCTGGCTCCACAGGTGACAACAGCTGCCCTGTCCTGCTGGGGTGGGTCTTCTGCAGGTTTCATCAGCTTGCCTTAGTTTGGTTCTGGGTTTTGTAGCTGTTTTGTCACTGATTTTAAGGCAGCCTCAAAACTGCAGATGTGCTTTCCTCTTGACAACTCTCTTGCCTCCAGTTAACACCAGACACTGAACTGGGGGGAGGATAAACGGCACCTGCAAATTCTGTGCACCTAAACACTGAGATGCTTCATTTGCAAGTACAATGAGGTATTTTGGTGCCTGAGGCCTGTGCCTCATGTATCTGCATATCTTAAGCATGTAAACAGCTGGAATTTGCTTGGCCAGCAGGCAGGCAGGCTGGTGTGGCCGTGCACACCGCGGTGGGGATGCCTCCTCAGCGTGTCCAGCACTGTGCATGTGATGTTGGTGATCCCTGCCAAAACAGCAGCTCCTGCTCTTCCCCTGTCTGCCAGTGACTTTGGGAACAGCTCTAGATGGTTCCCTTCAGCACACCTGATTATTGCTGAGGACTAAGATCACCTTGAACCTCACTTCAGCATACCCTAGCCCAGTTGAGACCCTGTACCAGAGCCAGAAGGTGAGATTTAGGTCCAGGGGACCTGCCTGGCCCCTGCTGAGCCCAGCACAGCCTTGGTCACTTATGAAGAGGACCCATGTGTCCTCAGCCAAGGGTGCAATTTTCTGGAGGTCACCAGGGCTACCTTGCCTGGGCTTTGCAGAAGGGCAGTGTGTGCGTGGTGTGCAAACACTTAAATGAAGCAGGGATGCTCTGCACTCCCTTTCTGGTGTTTCCTTCCAGCTAATCTCAAGTCATTTTGAAAGCTCATATTTTGATCTCACTATATACAGAAAACATAACAGCTCCAAACCCTCATCCTGACAGCACACAGGAAGGCCATTGCTGTGCTCTCAGCATGCACAGCTTTCTATCATGTCCTGGGGCTCAGGTCAGCAAGCAGAGCTCTCCTATAATGCCCCCAGGCTGGCAGGAGCTCAGGCAGTTCCAACACTCTCACAGCCCACCCAGTGGGATGTCATGCTGGGGAATAGGGGTGGAGTTTGCTCCCTGGACCCTTGCATCCCTTAGAGACAGGCAGTGACAACGGAGCTTCAGCAGTGAGCTCGAGAAGGGGTGCATGGCTGGCCGAGGGAGCAGCTTGTTGCAGCCCTGCCCATGGCAGCTCTGAGCTATTACCCGTGGGGCTGCTGGTGTGGGGCCCATGGGTTCTTCCTGGGGAAACAGAAACATTGTTCTTAGAATCCAAAATTTTGTTTGAGGCTCCTCATCTGCCAGGTTGCTTTGTGGGTGGATGGGCAAGTCATAGGCTCATAGCACAGACCTGTCTCTTGGGCTCTCTGCTGCCCAGCCAGGAGCCAGAAGCCCCAGGGACACATCAAGCACAACACATGGCAAATCCTAATCTTAATTCTAATATTCAATTGTAAGAGCGGGTGCTTGACCCTCAAGCTCCTCTGCCCTCCATCCCATAGGGGTACAGCTGAAGAAGAGCCTGCAGTTCCTCCTGTATCTGAGGCTGGCAATGTTTCCTGAGCATCCTGACCAGGGGATGCCAACTGCCCTCCATCGCCTGCCTGGTCTCCTCAGCTCTCAGAAAGGGCTGAGGCTTCCACCTCCTCTGTAGTCCAGCTGTGGGCAGTGCCATGCAAGGCTGGCATTCACAGCTTCAGCTGGGGCCTTGCACTGGATAAGAAGGAAATGTATTTCCAAAGCTGAATTGCTGAGGAAACACCAGGTTGAGCATGCGGGTGGGACAAGCAGAGCGAGCTGCCCGTGGAGGTGGTTGCTCCACAGGACAGATGGACGATSTGAAGTCATTAGACAGGTGAGTGAGCTATGATCAGATAGAGCAGAATTACCTGCAAATGCAAAAAAATCAAGCCTGTCAGGAAAAGCAGGAACACAGAAGAGATAAAGACGTCAGCACTAGCCTCGTCTTGGGAAGAGTGTCAGGGCAATAATAACTTGCCAGGGCTTTGATTTCTGGTGAATGCCTACAATGCAAGTGATTTGTTCACTGCTGGTGCAAGATTTTGTTGGGGGTAAGGAGACCAGAGGAAGCAGCCCACGCTCATTGGCTCTCTCCAGATAAGGAACCGTTTGATAATGTGGCATCTCTGCTTTCAGAGTGGGGAGAGCTCATGGACTGCTCTGCACAGGCAATTCAGTCCAGCTGGCAGAATGCAAGGTCCTTTATTACTGTTTCTTATGATTATTGTAATTTTTGTTATTACTATGATTACTGTTATTTGTTATTACAGACACCTGCCAAGACACGCAGGCCATTTTTTCTGCCTTCTTAAACGGCAGTACCTAGTTTGTTAGCTGTGAATCTGTGGACACGTGTCTGAGCAAGCCACGGTTTCCTCTGCCAGTGTGCCAGTGCGGGGGCATTCACAGGGGATTTCTTGGCATGAACTGAGCCAGGTGTGTTGTGGGGTATGTGTGTGCACATCCATAAGACAGACTGTCATTTCTTAACTGTCTTGCCCTTTTCTCCATACTGCAATGTCCAGACCATGTAAAATTAAACTCCAGTTCATGGAGAAATGCATTTCTCCGTACACTTTTACATGCCCAAGGCTTGGTGTCTCACAGGGCTGCAGGCTGTATGTGTTTGAGTCAAGATCTTGATACAACCTGGGAAAGTCCGAGCTAAAAGACTTTAACGTGGTGGTGTTTTCAGGTGCAGAAAAGCTGACTGATACCATTTCGCATCCTCTGTATGAACTTCTGTCCTGGAGTGTCCAGTGCAATTTGGGAATCAGGTGCCCAACGCTATTCATAGGGAGGGTCATTGTACATTTAATCCACACCCCAGATCACACAGACAAGGGTAATTGGGGCCAGACTCCCTTAAAAGCAAGCCAAGACATTGCAATGACTTAAATGGCATGAAGTTGAGCCAGGAGGGATGTTTAGGTGGAGGGATTCATGATACAGCCTCCATAAAACAAGATCAGAGCCAACCCTGCTGCAACAGGTGGGCAGCCAGGGCAGGAGGATTGTTGGTGAGGCTTCTGCAGACCCTGATTTACAATTTATTCTGTCTTTTCTGGCACAAAACTGCACAGAGGAGGTGTGCAATGTCTGGACTCATATGATTGACCAGGTGGAAGCAGCCAGCCATGGTCTCGGCAGTGCTTGAGGTCTGTGTGCCAGCACAGCACCCTGCGGGCTCAGCCATCAGCCCTCCCTGAACCTCTCCATGTGCAGGGACATGTGGCACCAGCTCTGAAACTCAGCACGAAGGATGGCAGGAGCACTTCGAGGCCACGGGAAAGCCTGGGTCATTGATGAAGCTGTTAGCACTCTTTCAGTCCTTTAATGTACAAGTCCTTATGAGAAGACACTGGCTTAATCTCAGCTCAGCTGGAAAAATGCCGATGACTGGAAATGTCATCAGCTGCCTGTGGGCCAGGCTGGCCCTGAGCTGATAAGGAGCAACGCAAAATAAAAGTGTCAACAAAACTGGAGAAACACAGAGGCTGGTTGCAGCTCTTCTCCATCCTGCAGGAAGCAGGGCCCCTCCGCTACCAGTCTTTCCAGGAGCTGAACTTTCCCTAAAGCCTCAGTGACAAGCTCTGCTTTTTCTTAGAAAGGAGAAAGGTGGCTGCTCTCAGTGCTGTAGAGAAAAAACTAAACTCTTGTCCCATTGACTCAAATAAAGAGGGTAAGTAAACTTTTGTTGCTTTCTTTAATGTTTTAAGGCAATCTCATGATGTTCTGTGCTGGAACCTTGTTTTCTGTAAGTACTGGTAGGTGGTAGGGAAAGGAGACCCAGCTAGAAGGATCCACCTCCCTCCCATCTGGAGTATGGGCTTGGAACACCACCAGGGCGTTAGGTTTGGGCAGCAGCTCCTCTCACCTCATGCCAAGTATGCATTCAGGACCCCACAGGAAGACTAAATACTGCAGCCTTCAGGCAAAAAGTAATGCCAAAAGTGACTATCTAACCTTCCCTCTTTGATGGGAGGGACATGTTAATTCTCCATGGGGAATGGGGTGCAAAGCTCAAACCTTGTAATTTCTGGAGCAGAGCAGTGTCTGAAAATGTCACCTGGGCCTTGAATCTGTCTGCATCCCTTCTCCAAGTTTACAGAGGAAATAAAATCTAAAGAAGTGTAGGGAATTATACTTGCACAGCCAGCAGATTGTAAGTAATTTACGAACTCATGAAAGCAACCTGTGAACTTTTCCATCAGTGTTTTAGTGAGGAATCTTTGAAAGAAAGATAAGAGCCAGAGTGAAGAGAGGCAGAGTGATTCAGAAAGCCTGCAGCTGGTATCAGTGCTGGCTTTATGTCACCAAAGCACTGGGGTTCAGAAAGGGGGGAAGATGCAAACATTCCTCGCATCACTGAATTCCTTGGCCAAGCTCTGACCCTGGGACTTGCTTGCTCTGCCCCAGGAACAGCAGCCATCCAGGTTGATGTCATTGTACCTTCCCACACCTACCCCGATGCCAGCTCTGCCCTGGAAGGCTCTGCGGGATGCAGTGTGCATCATGCGTGTGTGCCCGTGGTTAGAGTGATGTTTGTGGATGGTCTCTTAGAAGCCATTCCTTCTGGGGCCGGGTGTGCGGGGACAGCCCCTTGCCACCTCAAACCAACCTCCCCGGCAGAGTTGCCCCGCTCCTTTCGGCAGCACGGGCTCTCCTGCCTGTCCTTACGGGCTTATTTCAGAGATTAAACCCCCGAGCCCACTGCCTCGCTCTGGTCTCCTTTGCACAGACACGGGCCCCGTGGGCAGCCGAGCGGCGGCGGGAGCTCTGGGCGAGGGCTGGCAGTCCCCGGAGGCAGCGGTGTCCCCGGCAGCGCGGGGCCTCTGCGGAGGGGCCAGGCCCGGCCACGGCCAGCCCCGCTAGATGGAGCTCGGGGCTCACGCACCGAGCGGGCTCCGCTCTGCGTCCGCTGTGCTCGGCTGGCGCCAGCCCCGGAGCCCGCTGTGCCCGGCGGTGCCAGCCCCCGAGCCCGTTGTGCCCGGCCGTGCCAGTCCCACAGCCTGAGGGGGCTAGCCCGGGCGGGCGGGCGCCGGCCAGGATCAAGGCTGCGACCTGCGTTCTCCAGCTGAACCCAGATATTCCCTGCGCTGAGGAGCTGGAAATGTCAGTGTGGGGCTCGGGGGGGGCAGCCACGGAGGAGTGGGCAGAAGACGGGTGTTGGGACTGCAGGGGGAATGATGCGGTGGTGAAGGTCAGCGTGACAAATGTCATCCTCGCTGTCAGCCACCGCCATGTGCCTTTGAAGCACTGAGGCAGAGATGGGCTTTAAGGACAGATGCGACAGTAAACGAGAGGTGGCCTGGCAGGCACTGAGCTCCTGATGTGCGGATGTAGGAGAGAAGAAAAAAAGCTTTGCTAAAACGCTTGCTTTTTGAATGGATAATTTAATCAGTGACATTAAGTCCTTCCAATTATTTCTTGCCATGGGTACTGCCTATTTATTAATTTACTTCATATAAATCCATCAAGCAGTTGTCACACAGCAAGTAAACAAAAGCACCCCAGAGTTTTGTTGGGAAGGCATAAACGTAATCGAAGAGGTTAATTATCACCGTTAATTAATTGCTTTGCAGATTTGGCTGTGCACAGCATCTCCTTGTGCCCTCGGTGCTGGAAAAGCCAAGTCCATGGGGCTGAGGTGATGGCGGCGGCAGGGGCACCAGGCAGGGTGCCATTGGCAGGGCACTCCTGGAAGGGTGCCATTGGCAGGGCACTCCTGGAAGAGGGTGATGGTCAGGTATCACATATCCATTCTGGGACAAGAAAGTTTTGTGGAAGCCTCAGGACAGCAGGGGTGTGACTAGCAGTATATTTCCTCACCTTCCAGAGTGATTTGGTTAATCAGCTTTGGCTTCCTGCTCAATCAAGCAGCTCCTTTGGCGGGTCAGTGGGGCCAGAGGGGTTGCCAGGGGCTGCCCTGGGAGAGAAGGTTCAGAGGTTGGAAAACTTTCCCTGAAGGGAGCCATGAAGGAAGTTTAAACTAATTTAGTGTAACAAAGGAAAGGTTAAGAGGTGACTGGATCATAATCTCTAAGTAATTATTTAGGAATAAGGCTTTTGGGAGCAGAGGGCTGTTTAATTTGGAGGAAAAAAGCATAACAATATACAATGTCTGAAAGATGAAGACAGGTAAAAATGGGATGTCTCCCTTGTTAATGCTTAAGATTACCTACTAGTGTATTTGGAAGCATGGTAGAGTTTCCATTCTTTGGTATCTTCAAATCCAGATTGAAGATCTCTCTACGAGACAAACCTGGGGTCAGACAGAAAGTATGGACTTGTGTTTCTGTGGCCTGTGTCTTGCAGGAGTTCATATTAAATGATTTTATTTGATCCTTTAGCCTTCAGATCTATACATGTCCCTGCAATAACTAACAGCTGCCACAAACGTGCTAATTCCATCTGGTAGCTTGCAGATGACCATAATGTGATACACTTTGTGTCGTCCTCACCCCAAAACATGGTTTCGATGTACACCTGGGACCTCTGTGCCATTGCAGACTGCAGAGCCCCCTGTGAGCCCTTTTTCCCTCAAATGGATTTCAGTGGTGCAGCATTTTCCTGTGCTAGTTTTCTCTCCAAGGACAGCTGAAAACTTGTTGCTGCAGAATCTGATGAAAACATATTTTGTGGTCCAGGCTCTGCTGTTTGCTGAAGACTACTGAGGTGTGGTATCCATCATCTGCAGAGGCCATAGGACTTTATTTCTGCTGAATTCTGGCTACTCTGAAAAGTGACTGTCACTGAAATAGTGGGAACAGATACCTGCGTTTACAGAAAACTTTACAATTTGGGAGAAAGAGTCCTCTCTTGTCCCCCAGAAATGTTCAGGTTTCTGCTGCTAAGTCCAAATGTGCCTGATGGAGCCATGAAGTTAAAGCTCTTAGCTTCCAAATCCACCTGATTTAAGGCTGCTGCGTGTTTGAAATTCTTCTCCTTGGAGTCCTTGAGTTGCTCAGCTGAGTGTTGTGTTAATGCTGGGCTTTGAATTTGCTATTCCTCCCTTGAATGGCTATGCTCTGTTGCCCAACAGTGCAATAGTTCCTTAGCTGATGTAAACCAGTTTAGCTCCACTGCCTTCACTCCTCTGTCACTTACCAGGCTTACACCGTCTCCCCACAACCCAGCGCCTGAGGCAGTCACCTCAGAAACCTCACTTGCCCCCAAGGGCCCTGCATAGGAAGGGGATGTTTAGCTGGAGTTCCAATTAAAGCCCAGTTGGCTGGGGCAGAACTTTGGTGGAGTGGTGCTCTTGTATTCTTGGTCCTGGGGCCAGGACTGGACTCTCATGTCTACCACTCTTTGGAACAGGCAGGTGAAATGTGGCTGTGAGCCCCCTCGCTGCTGGTGGTGTGGAGAATTCAACCCGGTGAATGTCGCTATGAACAGTACAAAGGAAGGCTGTCCCTGC
Source organism: Amblyornis subalaris (assembly GCA_018881555.1). Classification (NCBI taxonomy): domain Eukaryota; kingdom Metazoa; phylum Chordata; class Aves; order Passeriformes; family Ptilonorhynchidae; genus Amblyornis; species Amblyornis subalaris. The sequence goes on along the minus strand of JACAXG010000012.1, from coordinate 7,710,805 downwards.
ACTAGGTCCTTGACTTCAGCGGGCTTCCTAGTGTATTCAGACTTCCAGCATGACTCAGGGTATTGCAGTGAATCTTTAAAATAACATCTTTTCCTTGCCAACATGTAGGCTGACTGCCAAAGGTGGGGGAGGAGATCTGTTATGAATCTTTTGTATGTGCTCATAGTAAATAGATACATGCCAAATTGATTACACTTGCCTTTCTATTTCTCCATTAGGAATCGAAGGAAGGGAAGTAGTCCCCTGTGGTCTGCCCCAAACCACTGCCTCACACGCTTGGTTTCTCTGGTGCCTGTAACTGCCCGCTGCTGCTGCAGCCAGCACACACCCCAGAAACAACGGTGTCAGGATCCAGGTTTTGCAGCATGGATCGAGATCCCTGACCCTCTGAGCATGATGCTCTCCCACTCTGTGTCGGAACATGCTGGTGGGTGAGAGAGGTGCTGGTGTCCCTAGTGACGGGTGAAGGGAACCAGGATGCAGCAAGGCAAAGTGACATAGTGTGCAGCTGCCTGAGGTCAGAGCTGCCCATGGCAGGGGCATTCTGCCTGGCTCAGCCCTCATCCTGCAGAGCTAAGCAGTGTGCTGGGCCAGCTCAGCCCCACTTCATGCCCTTGGTCCTTGCCTACTTGCAAAACCCCAGGACAGCATCAGTTTTTGATCTACTGTCTCACTGCCAAACCATTAATTTTTCCAGTTTAAATGCTTAATACAATGGCCTTATTTTGAAGTCTGCCAGCTGAGCTGCCTCTGAGCTGCCTAGGACTATCATTTCCAACTGTTCTCTGGCAAGATGATTTCTCAAATGATTTAAAAAAAATAATCAAAGTTGTAACCACATCTGTGGCTGTCTTTATCTCTGAGAGCAGGGAAAATTAGCTCGGAGGCCATCAGGTGCTTTCTGAAATGGAAGTCTTCTCCTGCAGACGGCACAGCTCCTGGCAGTGGAAAGACCAGCCACTAATGTGGCTCTTGCTGAGATTTCTGGCACGAGTGTTCCCTGGCTGAGCGAAAAGAGCAGCCTAAAAACCACCTGATTTAGGCTGTTATCCTAAATCAGCTGTGGGTTCTCTTCACACACACCATCCAGCTGTGCTGATACATTGGCAGGCTGACCTGGTAAGGAGATCTATAGTGTTCGTGAGTGGTTTTATTTAAATGCTTCTCTTTTCCTATTAGTTCTTCCTAGACTGCGATATTGGTCCTCCACTCTTTCCTAGCACAGCTGGCAGAGGAGGCAGCAACACAGATTTTTGCCTCCATGGAAGAGACTGGCTAAGATACAGAGCACATTTGGAGCCTTCTCTGTGACATACCAATGAGGTTCCACTGGCATACTGCAGCTGAAGCTCTGTCCCTGTCATCTCCAGGAAAAGTTGATTAGGTCCAGTGCATTGCTGACTTCTCTTATGAAGAAGCTGTAAAAAGTTCTTTTCTTCTGCTTGTGCTTTTCTCCAGGGAGTTGTTGGCAGAGAGAGGCGAGTGTCTCAGCAATAATACATTTCAAAGTTATTATGCCAGCAGAAAAGAAACACAAGGATTTGAACTTGGTAATATATATCTTTTTATGACAGGACAGGACAGAACACTAAAGGGCCCCCCCCTGCAGCGCAGACCTCCCTGGGTCTGCAGGGCTCCTGGCTGGCTCCTGGCTCGCTGTGGGGCGACAGCGGCTGCAACTGGGATCCCATTTCAGGCCTAATCCTGGGGGAGGTACTGCCACTGAGCTGGCTCCCATGCAGGCTGGGGAAGATGGGGATTTGGATGGAACTTGTCTGTCCCTTGGGCATATTCCTTCTTCTGATTGCAGGCAGACAGGGGCCTTCTCCCTCCACCTACAAGTCACGGTGACCCATTCAGGGAGCGAGCAGTGCCACTGAGCCCGAACCTTTGTGCTGCTGTCGTAATGGTAGTGCTTTCACGTAGGAAATGAGTGAATTGTCAGCTGAGACCTCTTCTTTTTGTAATGATTAACCTTCTGCTAATGATTTGATATAATATTGAGCGACATTGAGTGCTGCAATATTGATGTTTAATGTGTTCCAACGCAAGGGCTCAGGAAGCAATAAAGATTTACTCCAGCTAATGTGTGAGGGCCGGGTTGTCCCTGGGCCCTGCACTCACTGATGGCCTGACGTGTTTGCCGTGGTGTGGCAGCATCGTCTAACAGAAGCTGAATTTCTGGCCAATAATTTAATGAAGGCTTTGCTATATTTCCAATTACTAGAAAAAGCCATGATTCTAGTCTTATATGTGTTATAAAATCAGCCCCTCATACTCCACAGAGCCGGGGGAGAGCACCTCATACCTCTCTTTTGGCTCCTGATCAGTCCTGCAACCAAGCCTCCCCGCCCCATAGCAACACGTTGGGCCATGCAGAGATGTTGCCCATGAGTCCGGAAGGTGGCTCGCGAACGGAGGAGAGCAGCAGAGGCAGAACACCTTACGTGGCCACTCACCCAGCCCCAGGATCCTCCACGCCCTGCACACGGCTGAGGTAGATGGAGCTGGCACAGACTGACACCACAAATAAGATGGTGTGGGAGGAAAACTTGGAAGGACAAATTACTGTGAGTATTGATTCCCCTGACTRCTTGCAGAGGGATTTCATTTAGCAACACTGCCAATGACATTATGTGCAGCATCTTGTCCATGGCTGGTTCAGTGGCATTAAGAGAATTACTTTGGCCTAATGAATAGGAATAAGAATATTTCAACCTCCTCCCTGGAAAGTAATGGTGGATCATGAAGTGTGCAGCCAAGTTCGGGTCTAGTCACTTGCCAAGTGAATGCAAATGACAGGCTGTTTTATTTAATGGATGCCATGGTGTGTTGGCCAAAACTGTTGTCTCTTTTCTTTGTGGATTGGTCCTCCCCCACCCCCCTTCTAAATCAGACTTTGTCTCTACTTCTTATTGGCTTTTTTTTTTCCAGGCAGAAGAAATTTTTGCTGACTCTTGCACTGAAATCTGTCTGTAGATTGCACCAAAACTCCTCTATCAGCTGTATTTTATGCTATGCTATGGGAAGAGGTAGAAGCTGGTGTGCTCGTAGCGGTCACTGCCAGCCTACAGTGGGGCTGCAACTCCCCGTCTCCTTCCAGCTCAGAGCCAGTGAGATGCTCCATYGATGTCGCTGCTGCCCCATCACTGAGACCACAGGGACATTCTGGAGTCCCACACTCTGGCATTGGGCCCTTTGCTGGCATGGTGGCCTGGGAGCACCTGGGCTATGATGCACTTGGGTTTGTACAGAGCACTCACTCTTGCAGCGCTCCAGCATCTCTGCTGTCAGCTGCCATTCAGCCAGTGCCTGCCAGCTGCTCTCCTCCAAAGCCTTCCCCCTCCAGCATGGCTTGTGGAAATGTGCTTCCCTCAGCCGCTGTTGTTGAGGAGAGGTTTGCAGGAATGAAAGTCCCTGTGAAGGGCCAGCCCCTCAGCTGCTGCATGAGCACCCAGCTGAAGTGTGAGGTGGGTGCTCTGAGCTGCAGGGTGTGGGCAGTGCTAAAGCGTGGCTGCACCCCCAGCCCAGCACCGGGTCCAGCAAACTGAGGCCAGGGGCGCTGCAGATGGGGGCTGCCATCCCATCAGGGCCTGGATTTAGTGCTACACATACAGTGATTTATTAAACTCTTTGAACACAGGCTGTGCCTCACCATGGCTCACAAATTAGGTCAGCATGAGACAAAATATGGGCTAACATCTTCAGATGGGACACGGTGTTTTGCTTCATACAACAGTGAGGATTTGCAATGGCTGAGGGTGGGCTTTTTCCCTGTTTTGTAAAAAAACAGAAAGCATTTGCAAAGTAAACTCTGACATTTCAGCTACAGACTAGTCACCTTTCAAACGAAATGGCTGCGACTGCTCACTGGCAGTTAATCCTTGCATGGAGGTTTTTGCTTAAAGAGCTGGAGGGAGGTGGGGTTTTTACTTATTTGTTCAGAATCAGGGTTCTGTCCTAATTACTTCTTTAGCTGACAGGTTTCTGCTTTGTTTCTCCAAGTGTTTTGATGTACGAGCAGAGATGTTGCACGGGATGTGTGTTTGCAAAAGAGTCTGATGGGAAAGATCAAAACTGATTTGTTATGTTTGCAGAGAAAGAGGCTCCATGTCTGTGAAATAGAGCAGGGAGTGACTGGAGGCCCCAGACACCAGCATTTTCAAGCTGAAATTGTGGCTGTAAGCTGGTGACCAAAGCCCTGTTGACCTTGCAGAAGCCATTTCATGTCAGATGTCTGTCACATTCTGGTGCCCCCCTCCCAGTCTCTCACCTGCCCTGAACAAAGTTAACTCAGCACGATCTGGGGATGAGCCTAAGGGCTTCTCCAGCTCCAAGGCTGAGCACAGCAGGGGCTGCTGAGCGATTTAGGGATGAGCCAGGCTGGGAGAAATGCTAGATGGGTCTCTGACCATTTGCAAATAAGCTGCAAAATCATGCTCACAATAGGGCTGCAGAGCTGCCTTTTGACTGGAACCATGCCTGGAAAATGTATTTCCCAAGTGGGGACTTCAGCCATTACAAATCCCTGACTGATGTGGTCAAAGAACATGGCAAACACATGACCCACTACCATGATCCGCCAGGCTGGATCCTGCTAATGTGCTTGTTTAACCCTCTCCAACACCACCCAGAAGCTTCTGCCTCTGAGTGTCTCCAGTGTCAGCCCTTCCTGGTGCAAACCCCCCATTCCCACAGGCACGGGCAGATGGGAGCTCCCTGGAGGAGAGCTGGCCTGGCTGCTGGGAAAGCAGCAGTGGAGAGCATGGGAACAGGCAAGGAGATAGCTGTGCTGCTCCCACAGAGCCTGAGAGCGAGTGCTTACTGTGAGGGCTCACCAGGACAATGGCTTCAATGCTGCGTGGGGTGGGACAGGGGATTGTCACCTCTGTCCTGACACCTGACTGCTTCTGAAAGCTGTGAAGTCCCCCTGGTTCTCTTTCTGCTGCCTTGTTTGCTTGCAGCCTTTCCTTAATGGCAAGCCATTGCCAGGGTGGATGGCTGTGGGGTGGGGTCTATGATGGGATGGATGGAGGTAGGATGGTAGTCCTGTTTGGGCTCTAAAGCCAAAACCTATGCTTTGTGGACATGGTATCATGGTTTTGGGGACCCTTAAGGGCATGGGCACCTTGTGAGAAGCTCGCTGTATCACCCTGCATCTTGCTGAGGGTGTTCACCTGCACAGGCAGACAGTAAGCTGCCATTGTCCTTCACGAGCTGTTCTAACTTCTCTCTAAGAGGGCTCCAAGAGCACAGTCTGCCTGGAATGATTGTCATCCACAGCAGCACTGTGGCTGGGCCTGAAGTTGGTGCCAGCTGAGGCGCTTGGCCAAGATGCACAGCCATGGAGCTGGGTGCTCTCGCTTCTCCAAAGAGCTGTGGCACTGTGACCTGATGTTGGCATAGGCTGGCACTGTGCTTGGTGAATTCAGAGGATGTTTTTACACAATTGGGGCTGGGAAAGATTGAAGAGGGTTTCTTCATCTTTTTAAATAACAGATAACGGCAAAATCCATCCCCTGCCTCTTTTAAAGACAGCTCCTTTTCCTGATGGGTAGATAGATATAATGAGATTCTCAAACTCGTAAATCTGCTGTGACTTTATTACCAACATCTGTTGGAGATGATGTGAAGAGAACTTCATACAGAGAGGACTCTTGAAAGGTTACAAAGGGAACCAGCAGTCTTCAGAAAATCTTCATCTAGAGAAAACAGCCAAGAAAACCCACACAGAAAAAAGCACTTGAGCTGGATGAGTAGGTGTCGGAGATGAATGCCAGTGATACCAGCAATGGGGCACCTTGTTGTGAAAGCAAGCTGAAGCCAGTCCCCTGTGTGRGACAGCTCCAGTGCAGGAGCCATCCTGTGGCTGCTGTGCACAGTCCGCAGCCTAGCACCAGGCGTGCAAGGGGCTGGCCAGCACCTCTGCCCTTGCACATCCAAACCCATGTGCTGGCAAGGGGAGGGCACGAACAGAGGCAGAGCTGAAATGTGCTGTGGCATTTTTATTTATCTTGGGTGAATGTGCCCCCATTTCAGCCTTGTCTCTGACACAGGGACACTGGTGGGAGGCAGCCCTGTGGCTTAGACCCTGCTCCAGGCTGATGGGTCCACCACAGTGGGCAGTCCCATGGGTGTGATGGCACACCATGGCCTTACTATATCCCCATGCTGCTCCACCTTCCTTCTGGGCTCCCACAAGGTCACCAGTGGGTCCAGTGATGTGGGAATGGGAAGGGGTGCAGGAAATGGGCACAGAAGTTAACTGTCTGTTAAGCTGGTCAGTAGATCAGTGGGGAGCTGACCAGCTCCCAGGTGAGCTGGTGGCAGCTCTGTGCTTGTTGGGAAGCCCTGGTCCAGGGACAGGCAAAATACTAGAAAGATCCCAGTAGCTCCTGAGCTGGGACAGCCTGCTCAGTGTGGCCGTGGCTAAGAGAGTGGCAGGAAAATGAGATGTCCCAGCCTGCGCCTTGCCCCAGGACCAGTGGTCAGGGAGCTGTGACTGCCAGGCAGGGGACTGCAATTAGTGAAAATGGGCTGGAGATGGTACCAAAAGGTGCAGCCTGCTCCCAATGCACAAGCTGTTGTGCAAGGTCATGTCTGCAGTGTGATGCAATGATGTCATCATGATGTCATAATGCAAGCTGGCAGCTATTTTAGTGGCAGAGAGTTAGACTTAAACCTTCCACTCCCTGTTGCAAGGGGGAAGATGTGCTTGCTGGCTTTCCTGCCCCAGGCAGCCTCTGCTCTTGCTGACATCTCAGCCTTGCTGAGATGGGGAGGCAATCGAGAAAGCAGGGCTGCAAGCAGGGAGAGAGCAGATGACATCTTTAAGCTGTGATCATTGAAGAATATTAACTGCTCTTGGGCTTTGTGACTGTCAAAAAGTGATGCTTGAGCAATGTGGCGCCAGGAATCCTGAAGTCACTTTTGTAGCCTTGGAAAATGCAGCTGCTTTGGGATTTCAGCCCAAGACGGCTGTTATTATCCACTGTGCAGAATGAAGCTTCTGTTAGGAGCTTTTACAAAGGCCATCAGTCTTCCCAAATAGTGGTTGTTTTTATCACCTGGCAGTAATGATACTCTCTGGTCCCTTTAATATTCGAGTGTGTTCCCAAAGTGAGACCGGGAAACTCATTTAGGGCTCGCCCCCTCCAAGGGAAACAGCTTACAATTTTCTGCCAGGTAGCCCTACCGTTGTGAGAATGGGCACGGCTCACCTAATAAAAACCTTGCTGACAGACACGACCTCCTGGAGGTTTATCTGAGTCGTTTGTTGCGGAGCAGAGCGACATACATCAGGGCTGAAATAGGTGCCAAGCAGCAATCCTAATGCACGCCATGTCTCTGCTGTAATTGATTCGCAGGCAGGACAAATACCTGGTGGAGAGCGTGAGGGGCCCTGCCTACTCTCCCAACTAAAATGTTATAACGCTCTGTGAAATCGTATTGCTGAAGCCCAAGCTAAATTCCAGCTTGTGGGCTGGCTGGCTGTAAAACTGCATCACCCAAGATATCCCCATCCCTGCATGCACGGGCTGGGGCACTTGGGCTCCAGTTCAGAAGGAAATATATTAAAAAATGGATCAAAAGTAATGACTCTTGCCAATAATGTATGTGCGGCACTGCATGTGGGTTGGCTTCCATTTTTTGGCCAATGCTGTTTTATTGTTCCTCCAGGTAAATGTTGAATGAGGAAAGGCTTTGTCCAGTTGCTTTTTGTGGTCAGTAAATGCCGTGGGTACCCTGGGTGGGAGGCACTGCCGCCTGCCATCTGGGGCCTTCTAGAGGTGTGGTGAGTGATGGTACCAACACTACTTAAAGCCACAAGGAGTTGTGAATTTTAGAGATRGCTAAAGTTGATGGGGATGGCTTGATGTGGCAGTATGGAGTAAAGCAGGTGGTAGCTCTGGGAACACCCAAATTCCCTGCCCTAGGAAAGAGCCTTAAATTTTGTTGCTCGTCTGGTATCTCATACATACACATGGGGGCAGCTGTGGTACTGCCTCCCCATCGCTCAGCAACTGGGGAACTTGGGGTGGGAAGGTCCCCAGAGAGGTGTGAAACCTCACCGGACACCCCTAAGCAGCCTCCCCAAAAATACAGGCTGGCTGGGGGAGCAGGCAGCAGAGAAAAACTGCCATCTCCTGTGAGCTTCTTAATTTCATCAGCTGCACAGGGCTGCTTCACCACACATCCCCCCCGCATGGGATCAGGTGGAATTAGAGACTTGATCCTTGGGAAGGGCTGGGGGAATGTCTTACAGTGCGAAACTGGAGGAGCTCAGCTTGTTTAGCTTATTAAAAAGAAGATCAAGGGGTGACTTAATTGTGCTGTGTGAGGTACCTTCATGGGGAGAGAAAGGCAGGTATTAAAAGGCTGTTTAATCTAGAGGAGAAAGGCAGCGCACGAGCCCGCGCCTGGAAGCTGAAGCCAGACAAATTCAAATTGTGAATCAAATAGACCTTTTAAAAAGCGAATGTTAATAAAGATTAAACTACCCAGGAGAGCAGTGCGTTCCCTTGCCTTTGATATATTTAGACCCAGACAGAATGCATTTCTGCCCCATACACTTGAGCCAAGGAGGAGTTACTGGGCTTGGTAAAGAGTAATTGAATGCCAGACTCGGCCCTGCATCAGGGAAGGTCAGGTGAGATGATCTAATGGTCTCTGCTGGCTGTCAGTGCTCCCATGCCTGGAGGCTGTGATTTGTGTGCCTGTGTCCAGGCAGCTGGCAGGGACGCGGCTCTACCAAGAAAAATCAGTGGGGAAACACAAGGAACATGGCACTGCGTCAGAAGGGACAAAAAGACAAGTGAAGACTGACGTGTAGGGGAGAATCAAAATATTAGAAAGGAAAGGTTTTTCGTTAGAAAATGGCTTTTTATTAAAAACCCCAGATTAACTCTGTGGACGTTAGAAGACATGTAAATTTTTTGTGCTTAGCTACCCCTCATTTTTCTCACAATTCATTAAAAATAAAAAGTTTTATGTTGACCAGGAAATCAAGGTTTCAATATGAAAGCCTCATTTGGGGAAAGACAAAGACAAGTCATATCTCAATTTCATGTAAGTAGGGTACAGTGAAATGATACCTGAAAACCTCAGTGAGACACACAAGTGGCTCAGGAACTACCACTCACTTGACAATGCCAGTCCCAAGGACTGGCAGAGTATGAATGTAGAGAGGAGCTGCTGTGGGGTGTCCCTCATCATTTTTAATAACACTGTGATTCAGCAGAACTCATCTCCTTCTCAGTGCCCCGAGTCCCTGTCCCGGCCCTGTGGGACAGCCTGCCCGGAGCAGGGTTCAGAGATGCAGCACAAAAGTGTGGAGGGGTGCACTGGGCCTCAGCTGCTCCCACGCTGAGCACTGGGCTCCTGCAGCAAAGGATGGAGATTGAGGGAAAGCTCTTGCTGAGAAGTTGTTGTTCAAGGTGCTTTTCATAATATTTAAAAAATGTGTTTGCTTCCTCTTGCAAATGTTCAAACATCTTTAAAGTGTCTGTGGTGCCAAGCTGCTTCTCGCCCTGTTTAAAAAGAAATAAGCTTTCTTTAAGGAAAAGGAGCCACAAAAAGCGCAGCAAGCCCAAAGTTAACAGCAAGCAGACCGAAACTAAATTAACGCCAGCAAGATTTCAGCTGCCCCTCCAAAATATTGTGTCTCACGGCAAAGGGTCTGGGAAAAGATGGGAGAACAGATTGCTTTAGCGCATCTTCATGGTGTCTCTGCAGCACAGATGAAGCTCAGGCTGGGTCCCTTTCCCCTTGCCAAGCCTGCGGTGAGGACTCACAGCCCCCAAAAGTGGACATTTGGAGGTGCAGGCTCAGCAGTGCCATGAACACTCAGGGGTCCAGCACCAGAAGGGGATACAACTTGGGAGACTGTCGACAGATAGTTTAGAGAAGCATCACCTGCAAAACCAAACCACGAGCCCAAAAAACGAGCAGTGAAGAGGAGGCAAGGGACAGGGAAGGAGAGCCTGGCCCTCCTCCACTGCCATAAATTGGAGGTGAGGGAATGGGAGTATTAGCCATTGGCCATGGTGTCACAGCTCCGTGTGGATTACATTGGCCAGCTTCAGTGATGAAAATAGGCAGCTAGCAGTGAATTCCTCTCTGTAACAGAAAATAGTCAAAACAGCTTGAAAACTATTCATAATGAGAGCTCTGAGAACAGCCAATGCTACACACACAGAGTGAATACTGTCATTAAGCACTCTTTGGATGACAGTCCCAGCAGTTCATTATCCCCTATCACTGCTTGGGGAGGGCGGTGGAGGAGAGAGAGGGGTGAGGGGTTTTTTAGATAGTCCTTTTTTTTTTTCCCTAAATTAATCTGCACTGTAAAGCAGAGCACCAAAGGAGCAGTATAAAGGCAGCATCCTGCCTCACCAGTGACCTCTAAGGCTGGAGTGTGGGGCTTTTGCAAGAACCAATGCCACCGAAACACAATTCCAGCCTTGATTTTATTTAATTTGCTAATGGATTGTATTTATCTCCATGCTTTCTTTCTTCTTTTTTCTTTTTCCTTTTTTTTTTTTTTTTTAAAAGATATGGTTTCTGGGTGTATTTTCTTCCTCTGGAAGTGCAAACAAAAGTTTACTTTTAAGACCCTGGCTAACATTTCTGACTCATATTAGGCAGCGTCTCCAGCAGACTGAGCTCCAGCCTCACCACCTGTTCACGATGAGTGATGCACCAGCTGCTGGGAGCGTTTTCTTCCATGCAAAGATACTCACGTGCAGGTTGTGACTTCCTTATGTGGATGCAGGTGGGTGTCTCTGGCTGTGCCCCTGAGGCCCATCCACATGGGGACTGTGGGCAGGGTGGCAGCCAGGAGGAGCAGGTCTCCCAGCTCTTGTCCTTTGGTGGACCAAATCCTGTAATTACCTGTGTTTAGGGAACAGGTGCAGGATGCCACGCCTAGTATGGGCACAGGGCTGGCAGCACTGTACACGTTTGCAGACTGAGCCAAAGTGTATCCTGCCTAGGCTAAATGGGGACATCAACTGGAAGTGTTTTATAATTAGCCTCCTCATTCGGAAAAGAAGTGTTGGTTTKTGTCAGGGACAGAGTTACAATGCAGATTGGGTCTCCTGACCAGAGGTTTTTAGGACGTGAATATCCCCATATGCCCAGAGGAGACCTCTTGCCCTTGCCTGGTCAGAGGAGCCCAGTACCCTACCGCTGCCATCCAAATTCATCAGGGCATCCCTTGGGCATCAGGAGGAACACTTGTTAAAACTTGTGCAAATATTTCCCTATGCAAAGTCACCTGGGCTGCTGTGATGAGTCACTGTGGCTGTGCGTGGCTCCCTGCACTTCATCAGCATTATCTCTCCTTCATCTCCAGTATCTGAGAAAAGCATCATAACTTATTCCCCAGTCAGAATGCTGAATCTCTTCAATTCCAGCAACATTGCTGCATTCACAACCTTGTCATTATCCTGAGCCTGATAACCTCAGGCAGAGGTGTTAATTTTTTAAGTCATTGAGCAATGTCCTGTATGTGACACTGGATATCCAGAAATAAAAGATACAGCAGCCCTTTCAATCCTCCCAAATCACCTGCCAAACCCTCCACCATTCTACCCAGCCTTGCTGCCCTACTCAGCCCTTGAAATAGATCCTGGTTTAGAGCTGCTCGTCTGCAGGTCCCGTTACAGCCCCCTCCTCACATGCTGCGGTCTGGCACAGCTGCACAGCAGGGACTGCGGATCGCTGTTGGAATGGTTTTATCCCAAAGCAGTACACTGCTTGTTCCCAAGTGTGGCACTGCTCTGTTTTAATGAGCTTTGGACATGGCATTGTCAGCACGGCCTTGGCTGTTTGACAGCGGTCAGTGGGGATAATTAACCTGGTGTGTGCCCAGAGCCCCATGCCTGGCTGTGGCCCCGGCTGGGGCAATGCCAACAGCATGGATGGGCTATGGCTGAGATGTGAAACTGCCTTAAAGGGGCCTGCTCTAACCCATCTCTTCCTCTTAAATTTAGGCTAACATTGTTTCTAAACTCAAATTTCTTCCTGTCAAAAAAAAAGAAAAAAAGACTATTTTTGAAACAGCTTCCAAGTGGGACTCTGTGACTCGCTCCTTAATGCCACCAGGCCCAGATTAGGATGCTCCTTGCTGATACCTGTGTCTGCACCTGGCTTTCCCAGAGCTGGTGGGGACAAGGCTGGGGCTCCTCATCCCAGGGAAATGGGTTAATGTGCTTTGCACCACACCCTGCCCTGAATCCCCAAGGCATACAACCCCGTGGGGGTGCCTGGGGAAGGGTTAATTGTGCTGCCGCCTTTGCCTTTGACCACTTCAGCATGTTTTCTCCTGTTTGCCCCAGCCTTTTGGAGCGTGCTGCTTCTGCAGCTGGAACGAACTGCTTGAATGGCACTGAGCATTTGTGTATTTGAAGTTCAGAAAAGCAAGAGTTACTGACATGGCTTTCCCTTTCCCGGAGGAAAGCCAGAGCTGGACTGGCCTTCTCTTCCTCCTTCTTTCACTAAATCAAAACAAACCAAAGTTTTTAGCCTCTTCAGCAGGCAATCACTGCCTTTGTGTCAGAAAGAGCCATGGAAAACTTCCTTTGCTTCATAAAACTGAGGCGGCGCATCCGTCACCCTCCTCAACACAATTGGCTTGCCACATGGCAGGAAAGTGGCACCTTCCAGGCACTGGGATTTTCTTGCAGCGGCAGCAATGGGCAGTGGTGATGGGACAACCTGCAGCAGGAAGCAGCACAGCTTCCTTGCCTGTCCCCATCCTCATCCAGTCTGTGAGGGCTGGGCAGCCTCAGCATGGTGCTTTTGGCACAGGGTGTTTAGACAGGGTCACCAGTACCTGGGAAAGCCCCCCACAGAGGGGGGCCAGGCTCCCATCACCCCCCTGTGTGGGTGCAAGAGAGGGATGTGGTGAGGACACAGATGGGTGCACACAAGCCACATCTCCCTGGCTGAAACAGCATGTGTCACTCGTAGGCAGCACCAGGCCCGGTTTTCTATGTGTTTGCCGAATGTCTCCTCATCCAACAAAATAAATAAATGAATAAATAAGAATTGCTGGGTGAGATGTGGTGGCAGGGTGCCAGTCCCAGCACAGCCAATTCATTTTCAGTTCTCATTAATTTGGACTGACCTTTGCTCATATTTCCACCATGAGCATGTTCAAAACAAGGCAGACATTTAACTCTGTTTTGGGCAACGTTACTCTAATGTGGCTTTTTTTTTGCATAGCTCTCTCTTTTATGGTAAGCGAATGTACTGCCAACTTTTCTCTTGCTATGTACACCAGAGAAGGGAACCAGATGCTTTGTGTTTTCCTCCGAAATGTATCTGAATGTTGTTTTTTGTTTAGTGTTTCAGAGGGAGGGCTGGCTTACAGACAGCGTTTCATAAATCCAGTCCTCACTGCACGCTGTTTCCCAACTTACAGCGGGTCCTGGCTGTGGCTCCTGGCTGGATTTGCGTTCTCTCCGCACACAGTGTGGCAGCAGCCCCTGAGGCTCTAAGGGGCCAATCCCATCTGTCCCACTCTCAGAGGGGCACGGTTGCCTCTGGGGAGATTCCACTGGAGAGGTCCCCAGTGACGTGTGGTGAAAGGTGTGGGGCTGGGCAGGCTTATCCCACTGATTTCTTGTACAACAGACCATCTGCAGCCTGGCCACGTGCAATGGCTGTGGCTCTTGGGGAAGCTTTGGGATCAGCACAGAGACACATTTCGGAGGAAACAATTCCCAGTTCAGGAATGGGGCTTCCTGCCTGTGGGGAGCAGCATGTGGGGATTTGCCCGGCGAGTGCTCATGTGCCTCTGGAAATGGAGTGGTTTCACTCCCTCACGCCTGAGGATACTGGGGCCGGCAGTATGGGGCTGCCTGTGCCCATCCCTCTTTGCCRGGGTGCTTAGAGCTGGTGTTCTGCATGGTGGGAGCTGCTCCTCCTTCTGTCCATGCAGAGTCTGAGCTGTTAAAGCCAACCAGAGAAATTCTTGCTGTGCAAGAAAATCATGCGCTCTTGGGCAAGATTGTCAAAAATACCTGTGCCACCAGGGCACTTCTGGCCATTTTAAATAATTCCTCTCCTCTACCTCCATCTCTACTTCTGGTGCTATTTTTATAATCACTCTTCTGCTTTCAACTCCTTATCTTCTTTAGCTTTTCCTCTACTTTTCACACTTCATGCCCTAAAATCTTTTCATCACCGTTTTTTTTTTTTTTTTTGTCTGATTGGGCTTTATTTCTTCTCCTCCACCAGATTTATGTGAGTTGTCAAGTCCAGCAGCCGTTTGTCTCTGCCTGATGACAGACTTGTTTCCCACYCCCCTCCAAAATCAGATTCATGGCTGTTCTTTAAGGCCCTTTAATATTTTAATGCTCTGACTATAAATTCCATTTTCTCTAAGCTTCAATCCTTCTGTGGGCCTTCCTGCGGAGGGCCGGCAGCGGCCCCCCCGCTCTCCGCTGTGATTTGCGGTGTGTCATAGGCGGCGTTTTCCATGGCTTTGCTCCATGCACGGGAGAGGAGGGCAGGGGAGAGGAGCGTAGCAGGAATTCGCTTTTCCTTAAGCTCAAACGATTCTTCAAAACTTGACAGGAATTGACTTTTTTTTTTTGCTTTCAAGACATGATTTGTTGTGGGCTTGTTGTGCTTTTTATTAAAATGCTCTCGTGGAGTGCTTAGAAAGGTTGGCTTTACTTCCTTCTTTAATAAATGCAGCCTCGGCTTACAGTTTTTCCCTCTGATGTGTCAGCTGGGGGACTCACTCTCCATCTCAAATAGACCCAGACTGCTTAAATCATCCTTATTTCTCTCAGAGGGAAGAGAGACTTTTGCTCTCCAAAACTTTTCACACCCTAAGTTAATAAAACTTCTCCACTGAAAGGGATGGATGTGACACTGTGCTGAGGATTTCATGGCCGAGTGCTGGATTATTGCTGCGGTGTAAAAGGTTCCCCAGCCCTGGTAAGCACATTGAATGTCTTCTTAAAATATAATGTTGAAATGCATTTGGCAACGGCTGCGTTGCTGAACACAGCCCATCAACGAGGTGTCCTGTGCCTTTGCTGAAGCCACTCTCTTTGGGACTGTGCTTCCAGAGCTGCAAAGAGAAGCTGGGCTGGGAGCCAGGGCAGAGTTACTCTGTATAAACCCGAGAGACTAGGAGGGCAAAAACAGTGCTAGAAATTTTGACAGCATTTGTAAAGAAGTCAGCTCTGTTATTAAGCGTGAGTTTGGCAGCTGATCCGAAGGGTGACAAAGCAACCCTGCACTGTGCCAGGAGGGACCTGATAGGAAATTATCAGCAACATCTGGGATAGCTATTTCCTCTAGGTTTGTAAACATTTAACCAAGGAAATGTTAGCGAAGCCTATTGTAGCAAACAGTCCTGAGCCACCAGCATGGGCTGGCTCACCCCGCAGCTGCAGCCCTCCACCCACTGCAGCAGCACAAGCAAGCAGGGCTGTATTTCTTCCCTTGATTTTTGGCACCAAGGCCAAAGCAGGCGTAGAGCTGCTGAGTGTTTAATTCAGTGCTTTCCATTTCGGATATTAGTGGTGCAACTGAGTTATGATACAGGAGCCTAGAGAGGAGTCATTCCCTCTCAACACATTCAGGATTAGTTATTTTCCCATTAAACTGCTTTAGACATGGTGACTTTGTTGCCTCAAATGGGTTGCTGCATGTAACAGGAGTTGATAGGAAAGCCTATCATACCTGATCAGTGTGAGTGACAATAGGGACCTATTGAATTTAATGCAAATTTTGCCATAGATGTATACAGAGCAAAACTCAGTGTCACGCTCTGTATTTACACCACAGGACTCTACTGAGCAGTAAGGCTGAAAGGACACAGCAGGGACATGGCAGTGATGGCACTGGCTGCAGTCAGGTCCCCAGTGCTCAGCTCACCAGGAGAGAGTCAGTGCTTGGGAGTTCACCAACACCTCTCATGGCCAGGTGGGTTTGCCCATTTGGGGTGTTAAGCGGGAAGGTGTGAACTATTTCGGTGCAGCTACAGTAAACAGAGCAATCCAGCTTTCCCGGGGAGGCACAGTGGGGAGCATCCCAACGGAGAGAAGGTACCCTTATGGGTGCTTGTTGTCATGGTCTAGGGAGCCGGGCAGTTGTGGATGCAAAGGCAACGTGCTGCAATGGACAGGCTTCCTGTAGTCCCTGCAAGGAGAAGGTGGAGCTCCAGCCTCCCTGTCTGCCAAAGTCGCTGTCCATGGCCAAGCTGGCACCAGGTTTTGCTCAATCCGGTTGGATGGCTGGTGATAGTGCCAGGCTCCAGGACACAAAGGCGTTCTTCAGACAGAGACAGAAGAGAGTGAGGCAACAGGAGGCTCCACTTGCACCTGCCTGCAATTAATTAATTACGAATCCACTCACTAGCTCAGCCCCATGGCTGCCCTCACTGCCAAGCCCCCAGCTGTCCAGAGAGCAAGTCATTATTTGAAAAGATTTCCTATTAAACCYAAAAGCAAAGGAATACTTGAAAGAAGAAGGGACAAGAGAAACAGCAAGGGTATGCACACGACTGCAATCAGCTCTAGAGGATGTGCTGGAGTGGCTGGATCATCTTGGAACAGCCTGAGAATGGTGAAATCGATTTCATTAGCCTGCTCAGCCCCTGATTACTCTTGCGTCACATGAAACACCCTCCGTGGCTCCCTACAGGCCGGCCTCTGCTGGCAGTGGGTACCCTTGTGTGCATGGCAAATACACCAAGACAGCCCAGGTCCCCCTGCATCCTGCCGGCTCCAGAGCAGCCCCACCCAAGTGCAATCCCAGCTCGTGCTGAAAAAACCCCACCGGAAGCTTTCAGTTTCCTGAAGTGAGTGCCTGCCTCCCCTTGGTGCCCAGATGGAAGCTTCAGCCCACCTCACAGGCTTTTAATCTCAGCCAGAGCACACATCTACTTTGCCGCCCTTTTTCTATTATCTGCTCTCTGCTCCCCACGTTAGCAGAGGCTGCTCTTAAACCGCAGTGATTTACAGGCGGTGTTACGGCAGGACAGGTCTGACACTGATTGAGTCGCTTATCTGCTGTCTCTGTCCTGCTCTCTGACAGCCTTTCCCCCAGGTATCAATCTGCACATCAGTTCTTTATTCCTGGGTGAGGGGAGAGCTGTCAAGGTTGCAACTACACTGTCATCTTCATCTAAGCTGCCAGCCACCCTTCATCGCTTAAAGATCCTCTTTAACACACAGACACTTTTGGGAGGGGGTCACTGTGTTGGAGATGGCAGCAAGATTTCATTTGCTCTCAAGGTGCCCAGGGCTTGATGGATTTGCTCTCATTTGTCAGGGTGTCCATAAATAAACAAGAGTTTCCAAGCTGTAGGTTCAGCCCCACAGCTTCTCCCTTCTGGAGCCCCACACTGGCTCCTGGCTGTCTGCTGCAGTGGGACCCCTGTGAGACACAAGGCTGCCCTGAGCCTGGGCTGCCTCCAGGGTGRTGGGACAGAGCAGAGAGAGGGTGGAGAAGACAAATACGTGGAGCCAGGCTTCGCATTGGGGTTTGCCAGGAGTCCCCAGTGTTTTCATGACACCCAAGGACGGGGCTGAAGCTGAACTGCAGAAAATCATGCCATTCCAGTCACTGCCCACCTTGGCAGGTTCATAGACCCAGGACAGGGATACACTGGGATACCAGCACCTGCACCCTTGTGAGGTGGACAAACTGGGACAGGCTGGCCCTCACCAGTGCACTTTAGTTCTAAATGATGTTTTTTTAGCCTAAAACTGCACTCCTCTCCAGGATCACTGGCAGCACTGGTCAGTGGCACAGGGTGGCAGGAAGGGACCTTTGTCCACTTTGGAGTTTGCTCTCAGATGCTGCTTTTGGGCCAGAGCAGATTCCAGCTGTCCCCATCTCTGAGAGGAGAAGCCGTGTGTGTGCACTGGCTCTGGTTAAAGCCCTGTGTCACCTTGGTGTGCCAGGCAGCCTGGGGTAATCCAAAGGGACAGGCAGTGCACAGCAAAGGAGAACTGTGTGCCTCCAGTTGCACCTCATTTCCCTGGGGTTTCTGCTACCCACAGCCCTCTTCACTTTGGTATCCTTGTTGCTGCTCTTTCACGAATAAAAAAGCCACTGAAACATAGTCTCTACCATAATGTTTATTAAATAGTAACTTTAAAAGGTTTTTATACAAATCATATAAACACAGTTTTATTTTCTGTTTTGTTTTGTTTGTTTGTTACACCGAAGAATCACAGTAAAAGCTCTTTAAGTCCATAAGTCCTGGCTCAGCCAGTGAACGGTCAAATACCTTGAACTGCAAACCTTGGAGAATTTCCATTTCTGTATATAATTTTAATGGTTTAATTCCCATGCTCACCTCCGGCACCTTCCCACAAAATGAAGTCACCCAGCACTACAGCCCACCCATTAGCAACATGTCCTGCCATGGGAAGCATGTGGAGGCAACAGCCCAGGGTAGTGTGTGGAGGCAACAGCCCATTTAAGCAAAGGCATTAACACCAATTGGTTTTTTTTTCTTTTCTGAATTTCACAGAGGGAATTGCAATCAGCAAACCTAATCTATTTGCAGAGGAGGATGCAATGAATTGAATGCACTGATGACTTTTCCCCCTCTCCCTGCTGAAGTTACAATCAAACACAGTTTTCCGTAGAACAGTAAAGCACCCGGCAGAGGTAAGTGAGGTATTGGCTGTGCAGCATTATCGGCCTTCTCCCGCCTGGCAAGCGCACACGTGGGCCCTGCCCCAGCTGCCGGGGCGAGCGGGACACACGGGCTGGGCGCTTCGCTGGGCCCATGCCACGTTAGTGCCAAGGTCAGCAGTACTTCCTGCCCCAGATCAAGAGACACATTAACACGAGTCAGTCCCACGGAATAAGTCACATACACGATACATACAGAGAATTCACGTGCGTGTGCAAACACACTATTTCTGAATATATGTATATATGAACTCTTCTCTCTGTACGCCTACTAGACACCATAACATCACCTTTTAAATTATATATTTTCACCTATTGTTTGCCTAAGTTGGCTTTTCTACTGTATGGTCCTTTTTCATTCATCCTTCCCCTCTCCTGTGATTTGAAGGGGATAAAATCATTGAGCAGCAGCAATCCAGCTTTGAAATGGTCTGGTACATTTCCTCTCACTGCCTCTGTTTCTTTTGTACAGTAAAATAACACCCCTGTGGAATTTGTCTGAAAAACGCCAAAAGAAATAAGGTGATTCGCAAGGAGAATCAGAGACACATTTACTGCTGTTTTTGTCGGGAGCACAGCATGAATTAAAAAATGAAAGCCTTTGTGTGTGCGCATCTCTGCATGTGTGTATGAACCATGGATGTTCTGATGACKCAGCTGCTGTATCTGCTCCCCCAGTACACGCGCGTCTTTCTTACAGCAGAGGCTTTTTTTTTTCCTAAAAACTTATTGTCTGAGGGAGCTCTTCATGAAACACGAGACAAATGTTCCTATTCCCACAGTACTGAGGAACAGCTGTGGCACTGCTCATGTGTCCATGCTCATCTCCTCTCCAGATGTTGCTTGTGTCCCCAAACACCTGGACTCCCGCCTGATGTGTTTGCAGGGGCTGGGCAAATTGAACTTCACAACACATCACACCTTTGCCACTTGCAGTTAGTGAGGAAAATAATTCCATCCCAACCCAAACTATTTGCCAGGTAAAATGTAAAAATCAGGACATGCCAGGTATTTCCAGAGAGTCCCTGGAAAAGCAAACCCAATGTGGCAGAAAGGTTTCTTATTTATGTATATGCAAGCTGATAGAGGTGATCCATCTGTACTGAATTGGGAATGAAGGTGTTGGTTTGGGGTCCAGCGTTTGAACGCTTTTTCTCCACTCAGTTGTTTTCATAACACTCCTCTCCCACAGCACAGTGGTAAGTGGAGAGGTACCAGCTGCCACACAATGTAGCCAGACCATTTGAAAGTAGAAGGACCAGACTTCTGCTGGGCTCTACCCGGCAGAGAGCGGTGAAGAAGAGCATTTTGTGGGGAAGGATGAAGGCCTCACTTGCTATTTGATACAGCACTGATCATCAGCTGGAGAAAAAATACTTCTAAGGCACTTGTTCAAAGTAAAAAAAAACCCACAGCTTATAAATAAAACTTGGGAGTTTTGCTACTGATCAGGAGCAGCACAGCTTTGCTCCAAAGGGGATATGGCGGCAGCCGTTTGGTCCAGCAGTGCTGATGGCACCAGCTCATGCCCCCCAGCTCCAGGGAGAAGGAGAGCACCGTGAAGGTGAGGGGGGGCCAGCAGGCACTACGGCCGGGCTCTCCAAGGCTGTGGGCATGGCTCCAGCCTTCTTCCCTGTTCGTTTTCCCTCCCTGGCACCTTGGAGAAGCCTTGGCACTGTACCTCAAGTCAAACCTCAAGTGAAGCCCCGTTCCCAAAGCCGTTGCCTAACCGCCAACAACCTGACAGGCTCTGTCTTTTGTTTGCTGCAATTTTCTCATTACAGCAAAAAGAAAAATGGCAGGCTTGAGAGGGGTGGGAGATTCAAATAAAGGCCTTCCTGATGAAGGCCTTAGCTGTTGCAATCAAAGATCTGGATTTAATAAATGGCTCTTATTCACAAATCACTTTAAGGCTCTTCAGCTTCTCTCAAAGAGGTGCTTCTACACATAGGGTTTCCTTTTTATTTTATTTCTTAATGATTTCAGAAAGTGCTGTTGTTACCATTGACACTTAAGCCAGTATCCCATCTTTCCTCTGCTACCAGGAGAAGGAAAGTTGAAGGTAACAACATGCTTCCATTTTCAGGACTGCAAACTGCAGCTTCCTGTTCTTAGTGTGAAGTGCACAAATCCCTAGAATGATATCTGGATGGAGTTTAAAATGGACAGGGCTCTGTGTGTGTGTGTGTTATTTCTAAAGAAATCCCTCAGCCTTCTCAGCAACTCACCAGAGAAAGGAGGTGGGAAATAATGATCAACATTTAGTTTCTCACATCCGAAAGGTAAACCAGGCTCCCTCACCACATCCCAGCCACTCGCATCAGCAGAAAATGAAGATGAACCAACAAACAAGGGGCTCAGTCCCCCCTCGCCCGGCACAGTCTGGTTTGCGGGAAAGCCACTTGGTCCTGGTGGAGCATGACCCGCCAGCAGAACCYGGTGGCAGGAGCCGTGCCTCCCCTCACTCCTCCTGCTCCCCTCATTCCCTGTTATGGCATTCAGTTCCCATAGAAAACAGCAAAAAAAGTACGCCCCTGCCAGCCCACCTCACCAGGCACAATGCCAAGGGTGATCCCCAGGCACCCGTCAGGCCTCTGAGCAGCACTTCTGGTGGTTCATCTTGACCTTGTGCTTGATGCCGTCATACAGTTCGAAGTTGTAGTTCTCCAGCGTGGTGGAGCTCCGCGAGGACAGCCCGGCGTATGAGCACGTGCAGTAGAGGAGCAGACCAGCGCAGATGGCCCCAAGGAGGACACCGAGGGAGCTCATTGCTATAATGGTCACCAGGATGGGATCCAGGGTGTATAGCCAGCTTTTTTCTTTGTCCAGCTTCGGGGTTCCTGGAGAGTTAGTAGAGAACATTGTGTCGTTCCTATCCGATCCAAAGTAATCTGCAGTGGAACGGGCACTTATTATCCAGGGATCACTTTTTATTCCCCCTCACATTTATGCATTTCTTACTTGGAGTTACAATGGCTTTACAAGAGTTTAAGTATATAGATGGGAATATCTCAGCAGGATTCACTAACCCAGGTCTAGAAATAACATGAAGCACCAAACTATCAAGAAAGTTAGGCACCCTAATTCACTTTTACACATCAGACTATTTATGTAGCATGCAAGCATTTTACACCCACTGAAACTCTGGCCCTTCCAGTGCCACTGGGTTCAAAACTATGGAATCAATCTGTCACAGGTCTCAGACTTAATTTTCTTCATTTACAAGTCAAAATGCCATGCAAGCAACAATTAATGCTTAAAAGATCAGTTTCACTTGTCCCAATGCAAAATACGATATATTGACTTTGCTGGCTTTTGAAAAAGGAAAACAGGAAAAGAAAACTAATGTCTTTGAACACTAAGTTACCACTTTAGTGTATGTTCTCAACTGTGTTCTGGCTCCTAACACCACTAAAGCTGAGGTTTGTGAGTAATTGTAGCATCTGATACTGAAACACAAGCTGCCACAGCTGAACTATCCATGTGGCATTTGGATACCAACCTGGATCATTGTTGTCTTCGAAGTCTTGCTCAGAGCTTGGAAATTCATCCTCCATTCTTGGGAAGTTCACTAGAACAACAAAATGGGAAGCACTATTTGTTAAAAGAGGCCTTCCGGGGGCATTATTGCCACTGGTCACTGGATTGCAAGAACAACCAGAAGAAATTAATAGTTAAAGTAGTACAAGGCTCTTCCTTGTGGAAGGCGGAGGAACTCTTTATCTTCCTTTGGCCAAAGTCATTGAAGACTCTTGCACACTTGAGAGAACAGGATCTTCACACTATGTCACATTTCATAACCACCAAATGACCAGCTTTTAAGAAGAAAAGACAGCGAGTGAAAAGCAAAGAAACCAGACAACTTGAATAGGACTAAAATATTGTCACTGGTGCCTGCATAATGGCCATAATTCACTATTAACATGCTCATGGGTATTACCCTTACACCTCTGAATAGGATCTTAGTGCCTGTCATTACTCGCCACTAATGCTAGATCCATTTAGCACACACACTACTTTTCATCTTTTCCCATACGTCTTACTGGATATAGAGCTTCAACGACCCAGTTCCTCTTTGGGTTTCACAGTAATTTGGGAATTCATGTATCATCATTATATGCTTTAATGAAAAAGCTGGTTGAAATGGAGAGAGAGGCAAATGGGTGTCCATATCTAGGTCCTTACGTTAATATTTCCCTGATCCAAATTCCTTTTAGTGGTAACTTTTCTTTCTATTGTTCAGCACAGACCAAGGACTAGTAACCAAATGTGCATATTATAATCCGAGCAGAAATAAGTTATTTTCCTGTGCAGTCTTCCTATCATTATCTCTGTGTACAGTTACCATGGCTGTTTTCCACTTTTCCAAAAGAAAATGTCTTTTCATTTCAATCTGCCAAGAGTTTTCAAGCTGACTGTAACTTGGGGTCCTCAACTGAGCAGGTGTCTCAAAATGGTCAGGAATGCAGAAAGTCAGAGACTACTAGAAAGCCACAGTGATAGAAGTCTCTGATATCTTCTGTGATAGAAGCCACATCTTTGAAATAGTGGTGGTTGTAAACCAAGACTACTTCATGTCTTGTGCAAAAATGGCAAGAAGAGTTTAAAGAGGTTATTTATAAACAACCAAATCCAAAGAATGTAACTTGTGCCTAAAAAGCCACGTGCAAAGAAGTTATTAAAAACCTTATAAAGGAATTTTTCTGCATATTGGCACGGATATTTAGGACTTGAAAAGGCCTCCTGAATTGTCAAATACATTTTTTTGCTATCCCAAACAACTGTATCAGGCAATTCGTGCCACCGACATTTCAAGGTGCACTTCTGGAGTGGGGTTTCTTCTAAAAGCCATGCTGCCCCAACACTACCTGACCCCTCACTGCAGTGATCCTGTGCTGGTACTAATGATACAATTCTGCCCAAGGAATGGGAAGGTATCTCAACCCAAAGGATTAAGGGATTTCTTTGAAATTTCAAGTGAACCTGGCAACAGGAAGGCACACAACCCAACACCTGCCCCTCCTGCCAATGAGTTCTGCATCTTGTGAGTCAGGTATTTCAGCTGACTCAAGGCTGCTGATACCTTGAAGAAACATAGGTGCACACTATATATTCTGTAAATCCTCACTTTAGCAGTGAGTTCACATGATTTCGCAACACTTCTCGAACTGACAGGCCCAGATGGCAACATCTTAAGGCTGGGAGAACCGCCTGAGGGCCTCTTGCAAACATTTAGAACCAAACATGTGGAAAAATAACTTGCAAAGCAGTTCACACGTGGAGATATCTGCACTGCTAGTCAGCCATTGGAAGACAAGCAGTGACACTTGCCATCCGTGTCACCCACACAACCCTACAGAAACTGTATGTTGCTCAAAGCTGAGCAGAGGTCACAACTGGATGACAATCTGCCCAAGCAGCCCATGTGTGGAGAAAGGCTGTTGGAAGTCATTTGACTTTCCATATTGTAGCTGCTCTAAATTTTGTGTGAGAACAAGCTAGCAATTTGATCCTTTTGTTATTTCCCAGGGTAACCTTGAAGGAAAAGCCAGAAAAAAAAGTATTAGTTAATCAACACTTTCAAAAGAACACCAGTTGTTCCAGCCTGAAAGGAAGGAGCGCTGGGAAAACTTGAAAAGAGAGAACATTTATACAAAAAGCCCAGCCCAGAATCTATTTACTCTTCTGGTGATTTGCTCAATTCCCCGTGCTAATATGATTCTTAAGTCCTGCTTAAATGCCATCTTCCTACTTGCCCATTTTCCTTCCTCCTCAGGCCCTCATTCTTCTGTTCCCCACATGCCATTTCATTGCTATTCGATTGTATGTTATCATGCAGGGCTCTATACCACCTTTGGAAAAATATAGTTCAATGTTTCTTTTTCCATACTGGGATTTCTTGAGTCATTAACTGAATCAGCTCAGGCTGTGTGGGTGTCTGTGGGAATTAAAGCTGGTGGTCTCAGTTCAGTTCCTAGTAGAAATGATTTAGAATCTAGCTTGTCACAGAATCTAGCCTGCTGTTTGTCATCAATTAGGCTCCTTTGGGACAAGTCTCAGCAATACTGTCACAAGTAGAGCAGGCTGTGGAAGGCAACTCTCTTAGAAAGCGGTCCCCAGAAAAGCCCTGCAAGCTGCTGGGCAGAATGGGAGAAACATGCATCACTCTGTATTGTGGAGAGCTGCTTCCTTAAAGGGCAGATTTCAGGCACAATTTACCTTGCATTTTAAAAGGTAAAAAATATACCGGGGAAAGGTAGTCAAGAAAGTTAGGGAGAAAATGTATTTAAATATGAGGAATGATTTCTCCTGAGTGAAGGGCTGTTTTTAAAGCTTGTGTGCCAAATGATGGCTGTGAGCACCTAGCCAGTCACGGCCAAAAGATGATATTAGCAATGATGTTGAAAACAGCCGGATGCCAAGAAACGCTGCTATCTGTTGGATCTGAGAGCACTGCCAGCTAAAAAACTAATTTATGGGACCTGAAAAAAAAAGATAAAATTCTAATCAAAAACAAGGGCTGACTTAAGTACCACGTTTTATGAACTCCCATGGAGGGAAAGCAGGAGAGAATTAGTATTTCCAGAGATTAAACAGCTTCAATGTACATCTGTTTTAAAATAGTAGCAGGGGTGGGAGGTTTTGGGCCAGGGTGGATGAGGGAGGCACGAGAGCGGACAAGGTTCTCTGGTGTCCCACCACAGACGTACACATGCCTCTTGCAGGAAAGCTCTCCAAACCCGTCCAAGGCAGCTCACCCCTCCAAAGCTGAGCTCGGCATGTCTTATGGCCTGGCATGTACTTCCCACCACCACAGGCACTCGATGCCAGCCCTCCTGCATGGGCTTACCAGCAGCACCACCACCTCTGGCAGAGACCTCTGCACCAAGCCAAGGGCTATTGCTGTGGAGAGAACACACAGTCCTGATTGCTGAAACCTGGACACATTCTTCCAAAGCAAATGACAACTGTCAAGAAAAAACCTGCTGTTTCTTTCTAGCCTGACTTTGTCTGGTTTAAATCCAGGCACCAGGTGCTGCCTCCTGTCAGGTCCCTCCACCCCGGGGCAGAGTTCTATCACCCCTCACGTCTCTCTAAACACAGGCATTTGCAGATTACCTGTAGTGCCTCTTGCAGTCTTTCTGGGTGAACAAAATGAGCCTCTCAGCAGCAAGTGCCTTTCCCAAACAATATATCAAACTTGCAGCAATTTCCAGATCTTATTATTGCCTGCCTAGAGCCACTATGGCACAGGATAGCCTGGCTTGGAGAGCACTCAGGATGCACTCCAACCATCCCTGTTCTCCTGCTCCCCACTTTCCACAGGAGTCCATGGGCTTATGGGCTGAAGGTGATCCACCAGGTGATGGTGGTTTGTGAGCTCTGCTACCTACAGTCTTTCATTCCCCAGTAACATCTGTGGCTGTGCCTGCTGGTACAAAAGAGCAGAGCGTGTAGGAGGAAGAACAACAAATTGCTGGTTTTGGGAAAATGAGCAACCCATGGTTGTTTCCCCACTGTGGAAAGGACCCGAGGGCAGCCAGCTACATGCTCACCCTTCTTTCCTGCTGCTACAACATCTCTCTTGGCCAATGCTGCCCTGCCCAGCAAGGAGAGTGTAGGAGGTACACTGCCGCTCTGCTGCCAAACAGTGCCCACGAGTGCCTGAAACATTAAATGCAGCCAAAGCCAGGAAAACGGGGTCAGAAATTGCCATTTCGCAGTCTTGGCAGAGAGAGACAGAGCTCCAGCTCCGCTYTCATCCTTGCTTTTCTCTTTGCTCATTCCCAGTCCTTTTCTCTCCACAGCAATAGTGTGACTCCAACACACATCATTTTGTTTTGACACAGCAGAGCAGCCGCCGTGGCCTCGCCTTGACACCGCTCTGCTTGGCGGCGGCGCAGCGCTGCTCCTCTGGCTGGGAGCCCCGAGGGCTGGGGGTGACACCTCCCACCCTCGGCGAATGGAGAAGCACTTCTCAAAGCAGCAGCAGCACAGGCACCAGTCAGAAACACTCCCTCTGAATCCCCCATTGCTCTATTTCCAGCTGAAAATCCACCTCACTTCTCTCTTTCCCACTCCTCCAGAAACACAGGACTACTTTAGTTTACAGAAAGGAAAAATCCCTGCCAAATTTCAAATTAGAACAGCGCTTTGGCTACAGTTGAGCATTAAAGAAAGCAAACAAGCTGCCACTCCCTGGCCCAGTCTCTCTCCGCAGTGCAGGAACCCCTGGACCTTATTTATTCTCAGATTGCCTTGGGGCTGCCCCAGGGGTGGCCGACAGTGCACACCACAGACCACCACAGAACCCTCATTGAACCAGGGGCACTGATGAGGATCTTGCACTCCTTGGGCTTCCCATATGCAGATAAGGTGGAAAAGTGTGGCTGGGCAGGTGAGAACCTCCCACTGAAAGCACTTGTAGACATGGAGCCAGGCTGGGTGCTTGGTGTGGAGGCGGACATGAGCAGGCAGCTATTTCCAGCCCTGGTGCTACCCTTGGCACACGGCCCTGCTGTATGCATGGCAGATGGCCAGGGTGGCTGCTCAAAACGAGTACCCTGCCAAACCCTCCCTGCAGCAGACACATCCCCTGTTGCAGCCTGACCCCTTCTCCAGCATGCCCTGCTTTTGCACCTCTCCTCAGCATCGGCACCAGGCCGGGGAAACCGTGGTGGCATGTGTGCGTACAGCATGACAGCAGCATTACACAGTGTGTGTTTTCTCTCCCTCTCTCTTAGTGCTGGACTACCTGGGTAAGGAGCTGACACGCAGGTTTGGTGCTCTGTGCTGGAGCTCACCCATCCCAAACGGAGCAGCTCCTCGGCAAGGGCGGCACTGCACTCCCTCCGCTGCCACACAAGAGCTGGAGCTGGGGGAGAAGCTGGCATCCTGGAATGTTTATCACCCTCCCCATTGTTGCTGTTTGTTTCTACAGTGCAATGGCTAACGACACTATTCCTCAAACTGGCAGTCGCGCCTGCAGTCTCTGCTAAGAGCCGCCAAAGCCACTGATGGAGGAGCTGTGGCGGAAAGCCAAGCGGCTGTCCAAGCTCGCCTCAGGGCCTTGCCTGCTTTCTGCACACCTCACTCGCTGCCCTGACATGGGGTAAGTGGGCACCGGCCCCGGTAAAGTCAGCAGGTTTTCAAAGGGTTTCTAGAGGGGCAAAAATCCAAACATAGCCCCATGCACAGTATGATTTCTACCTTGTTCCCTCGCACTCAGCAGCAGAGGCATTTCAGCCTTGCCAGGAAAAGCCAACCTCGCCCCCACAGCCCAGGAGGAAGCAGCTCTGGGGTCCCTGTGCCAAGTGTCATCCTGAAGGTGCCTGCCCTGGCAGGAGGCTGATAACTGTGTGGCCGGTCCCTTGGCTGGTGAATGAGCTCTGCAGCCTGCTCCTGACCGATCAGCCATCTCGGGCATGCTGACACTGCTGAGGCACAGCACAACACTTMCCACAGCGCTCTTTGCTTTGCCAGGTCAGTGCGCCCTTTCTCACGTTCCCATTAGGCACTGGCTTTGCTCCATTGCTTACAGAGTGCCCATGGACCCCCTTCTGCTCCTACAACACAACACCAACTGTAGAGATAAGATAAAGATTGACATCATCATGCCACATACCACCAGGGAGCCACACCCGGAGCCTACCCATGACACACAGGACACATCAGGCTTCCACCCCTCATGCTGCTCCCTGACAAACAGAGCCCCTACTGCTCCGCCAAAAAAGTTTTCCTCTTCTTTTTTTTAAGTAGATACTTAAATGCCTGACGTTACTGGCACAAGAGTTTGCATCAAAATCACACTAAGCTGTATTTATTGCCTTAAACAAAGCATGCTAATTTTAGCTGCTTTCTTCCCTAGGATGTGCTGCAGCCTGAGCAGCACCCAACTCTCCGGTCAATCTGTCTGTGGCGCACGTATGGAATAATTAATCCTGAATGATTCCTCCCTTTTCGTCTGTTTACTTAACAGAATTTTTTTCTTCCTTGTTGGGAAGCCATCAGTCAGTCTCTCCCTCCCTGTTTTTCACATGTGCATATTTGTTTTGAATTTTGCTTGAACAGTCGCTGAAGTGTATAAAATGCAAATTACAAGTGTAATTTGCTTTGCTGTACAATTAGAGGAAAAAAAGCGCAGCCCTCTCCCAGAAAAGCAGCATGGGTCCTCAGCTTTGCTTGTGTTTGAATAGCCAATGTGAGGGATCACATTTGAATTATTTTTTTGTTGATGGCCTGAATTCCTAGTAAAGTCAGAAGTTTCATTGCAAAGCTGAGCTTTATGCTAGGGTAAAGAATATGATATAAGGAAAATAAATGAAGGAGGGAAGGAAAAACCTCTCAAACTGGCAGGAAAATATATTTCACGTGAAATGTGATGCTGCCAACTTCTGAAGGGRGGTGAAAGGTGCACCTAGAGAAGATGGGAATCAGAACTGCTGCTGCAGAGGTCCCTGTAACAAGTTGAGAGGACTCAGGAGGAGGGAAAGCAGGGGACATACATCTCTCCAAACACTCTGTGCTGTGGCACCCAGGCCACTCCCGTGCAGGTCTCCCGCAGTCTGACATGCAGAGACAAGGATTGCACAGAAGAGGAATGCATTGCTGTTTTCATTATTAATTTTGGTAATGGCTTACCCGCTTTTTGCTGTGCTCAGGGACAGAGTGTGCGGCTGAGCTGAGCTGGCAGCCAAGCCAGCCCCAGGGGCCCTGGAAAGTCGGATGTCCTGTCTCCAGGGGCCTCAGCTGGAGAAATTCCGCATAATCACATTGAGCAATTTAGCACTTAGGCAACGCTAGTGAAATCCCCAAACAATCCCAAGTGTCAGTCCAGTTGCCCAAAACTCCCACTAAGGACTGATACAAATGTAATGGATCTAAAAGCTGCTATTAATGGCCCTGTCCTGAGTGCAGCAAGGCAGGGTGCACACAGCAGCTGCGCTGCCAGGAGCTGGGTCTGCACACAGCAGGAACAGGAGCTTCGCTTGGCTACAAGAAATAGCCCTGATGCTCCAAAGAGTTTTGAAACTCTGCTTTGCTTCAACCAACAGCATTCTCATTAGCAAAGAAACAAGAAGAAAGAAAACCCCCAGATATTTGTATAAAAATATCATCATTTTATTACATTCCACACAATACATCTTCAAAGAATTTCAAATTTCCACAAGATATTTTTCACACACAGGCAACTGGGCAACGCTGGGGATGTCAGGGCTCAAGGAGCAGGGGAAAACTGGGAGTAAAAATCTTGAAGTGACCTTCTGTTTTGTCTTTGGTGATTTTGGTTTGAAAGACAGGGTGCCACATTCTCCTCTCTGACACACCAATGCACACTTGCTAAGTCTATGGAGGTGGACCTGGTCAAAGTGAAGAGATCATCTGAACTAGGGAGACTAAACTGACTTTGGAAAAGTGACAATATCATCTGCTGACATGGTTTGGGCTGACCTGAATATGCAGCAAGAGCATGCCAGTACTTCACATCTGTTTTAATTTGCAGCTGGCCGAGGGGGATGGGATTCCACATCCCAAACCATATGCACTGCAGCACCAGTGCTGTGGTACAAGGAGGCTCTTGGTCATAGCACCCTGGCCCCTGAAGCCCCACTCCAGGGACATTTCAATGGTACTGCCTTCAAGGTGGCAGGAGCTCTCTGAGTCCCTTCTGGCCCTATGGGACAGGCACATCCCTGCCACTCTCGAAAACCTTGTGGGAGCCAGGCCCGGGTGCAATGGTGCCCCAAGCACCCACCAATGTGCTCACCATGGAACATCACCTGCTCACCATGGCATTCCCTGCATGTTTTAGACACTTGCTGCTGCAGCTGAGATGGTCCCACTGAAATCTGTTGTGGAAACAGCATGGGGAGCTGAAACTGGCTGCATGAATTAAGGCAAAGAGAGGGATAGAGTGACACCCCCATCAACAGACATCCCCTGGGGATAGGGCTCTGCAGTAAAAGGGGCCAATACCACTTAAACACAGTTTGTATTTCTACTTTTTTCTCAGACCAAAAGGAAGCTCAAGACTGCAGGGAAGTTAACAGAGCTGCTCATCTTGATTCATTTTATGCAATATTAAGGGACAAAGGAGGGGTGGGCACTAGCAAGTTTAGAAGGGGGGAGGGAATCTGATCACTTATCACAGATGGACACAAACAAGATGGAGAACCTTGCTCACTGGAGGTACTTTTTTTTGCCTGCAAACAGATTAGGGTTAACGATTCAAACCACTTTTGCATGTCATCATTCAGTAATTTATATAAGGCATTTCCACTACAATATGCTGGGCCATTCAGCAGTCGGAGGCATGTGGAGGCTCCTCCTTGCCTCCCTGGTTAAAGCAGCAGCAATAGCTGGGCTTGGCTTGCTAGATGTTACTGGTGCTCTAAGAAGCAGAACATTAGCAAACGCAAAACTGACTTCCAGAAAGTCAACGGGCAATTTCTATGATTCAGCAGCTATGGATTGGGCAGAGGAAAAAAAACCAAACCCAGAAAGGGGAACTACACTTGTCGCTTGAACATTTCTATCAGAAAGACGAGGAGGAGCCCTCTCCCCTTTCCCCATGTAAAAGCAAAACCATCAGCACMCAGATCAAGGATACTTATTAAATAAATAAACCTTCAATTCTCAAGAAACTACAGTATTTAGCATCCACTAAGACCTGCTGAAGTCTATGTGTTACCCTAAGGCTGGCTTTAACAGATAAAAACAAAACATTCATTATGAGCTTCTCTGATATAAGGCAACTTTAAATAGATTCACTTGTGGGTGGGGGAAGAGGAGGTCTCCCCTTCCCTCTTCCAAACAATGGCTGTGTTATCGTGTTGGCTGCAGAAAGAATAAAATGGAGAGATCTTACTTTTTGAATGTCTATGGACCTCTCTGGATTCTTCTAGCTAAGGCAGACATTCCTACTGTCCAGCCTGGCCTCTTCTCAATTTGCACCCAAGACATTAACACTATCAAACAAGAAACCCAGCCAAAGCTAGATAAGGCAACAAAAAAGCATTGCTCTCTTCCCCAAGTAAACAAATCAGGGCATTCACCATAAACACATCCCAGACCTTCCAGAGAGGAGGTGGGAARGGGGGAAAATTAACAACAACAAAACCAAAAACATTCCCTGTGCAAGTAGAAGCAACAACAAGCAAATTAAAAAGAGGCTGTTTCTAAATTTACATTCAGTCAGTCATACACACACACTCCCATGCACACTCGCACACACAGCTTAGCACACATGCGCATGAGCCTCACACACAAGCTTCCAGGCTCGCCATCAGGTTCCCTTGCAGGTTGCCTACTGGGAGGAGAAAAAAAAAAAAACAAACCAAAGAAGCTGACCACCAAAAAAAAACGTATTCCCCAAACAAACACAACAAAACAAAATAACGCCCCATCCGACACCCCAAGAATCCTTGAAAAGTAATAGAAAGGGAGTGTTCACTTCTGAAGTGAAGGGGCGGTGTGTCTCTTCTGGCGATCCAAGATGCAGCATTAGTTTAGAGTTTGTAAAAGATTCAGGGAGGGCTGGGGGACGGAGAAGGGACGGAGATATCTAAGAGTTCACACATATGCTAGGTAAGGAAAAAAGTGCAAAACTGAGGCAACGTATTTGAAGTCTTAGTTTCTGTCTGTCTGTCTGTCTGTTTTGTGTTTTGTTTGCTTTCTCGTTCCTGTTCGGCTCTCAGCAGCGTGAGCTGGGGTCTTGCTCTAGTTTTATGGTTAGGGTGGGCTCCACGGCCACAGGGGCCCCGTTGGCATAGTGGG
Organism: Amblyornis subalaris; assembly: GCA_018881555.1. Lineage (NCBI taxonomy): Eukaryota > Metazoa > Chordata > Aves > Passeriformes > Ptilonorhynchidae > Amblyornis > Amblyornis subalaris. Next base: position 7,678,351 of record JACAXG010000012.1, on the reverse strand, counting down.
AGGTTTTGTAGGTGATGGAGTGATCGCTCTTCTTGGCCGCATAGCGGAACCGGTGGTAGTGGAGCACAAGGGCCAGCGCGACGGAGACCAGCACCACAACAGCACCTCCGGCGGCAATAACGTAATACCAGTAGGCTGGGATGGGCTGCACTGACACCGTGTCCACTGTGGGCTCGGTCCCTGGCAGGAGGGTTGCCCCTGGGGAGGAGACACAGAACAGGGTTGCTAGGTGGGAGGCATGCAGACGCACAAAAAGAAACACACATGCTTTCAAGAGTACAGCACGGAGCAACACGAGGTCCCACAGCCGCCTCCAGATATGGAGCGTGCTCCTAGGGGAGGGCACAGCCTGGCATTTGCTGAGCCCGCATATTCAAGGACCTTCCTCTTCCCTTTTAATTAATCAGGCTGCCTGGATTGCAATACAAATTCCATATGCACACTATTATTACTGTTATTTCTGGCATCAACTAATGTTTTCTTTCCTTCTTTTTTTTGGCCATCTCAGATCAGCCACCTGGTTTTGCCTCCACATGACAGATGTTGTCAAGCAGTGACAAAACACATCACGTTCCTAACTGGAAGAAAAGCATAATCTCATATGGCCAAGGAAGTTACCACAGGAGACTGGGAATGAGATTACAGGGAGAAGCTTTTGTCATTCTTACTGAAAAGACAGAGAAGAAGTTCTCTGTCTGAAAGTGCTCTGCACACAGATCTAGTCTCAGTACGTGCCCCATTCACAGACCTACAGATTTCCTCACTATTTTTTAAAGCGAGAAGGGATGGTTATAATTATTTACATGGCATGGGCTGCGAAATTCAACCCAACGTTCATATAAGAAACTCATGCTCTCTGCAGCTTAAGCAAGCCAGGACTATGAATTCATGCTGATAAAGCAACACGCCTTGGGAGGGCTGGAAAAGCACCTGCCTCCCTTGAACTCACGGGCAGCCAGTGCCTAGACTCAGCCCAGCGATGGTCAAGCCTTGCTACTTTTGCAGCTGTAGCGTGTTGCAGGGCACGGCGGCAGGGCTGTTCTCCCTTCCCAGGTCATCCCGGGACAGCTCTGCACACATCTGTTGATCAGGCGCAGGGCCCGCACGGYGTGTGCACACGCGCGCCTCCGGCAGCGCCAGGGTCTGCGCACACCCACGGCCGGGGCCCGCTCTCCCGCTCTGCGCTACTGCTCCTGCACATGCTGCTCTCACCTCCCCAGCAACACTCATGGGGGCGAGTTGTAAATAACTAGGGAGGGATGTATTTTTGCACCACATTTATTTACTGGTTACTTCAAACGGGCTGGAGTCCCCAGGGGAACTCTCTCCGAAGGGTTYGCTCTGCAGCTGGACACATTGACCCCCCTACTCTGCTCACCCTCTCCTCTTGCCCCTGGCCTGCTAGCAGGGGGCAGCCCCCTGGCTCGGTGCTGGCAAGCAGAACTTTGGGGGCTCCTGGGTCTGGTGTCAGCACATGGTAAGCTCTGTGCTAACCAAAGCACAGCTTGGTTTCCTGAGCAGACTTGGAGGACGCCGAGGGGAAAATACAAAACAGTGCAGGATGCACTCAGCTTTGCCAGCAGCAAGGGCATCTTGCAGCACAGCCTCTGCCCTCCCCTCCAAACACTGCCCTAACAGCAGAGTAACTGGCTGGAAATTTGAGATGGCGATGGCTTTTCTGCTGCTAGTGGCACAGGAGATGAGGCAAAATTATGGTTCCTCTGCCACTCACAAGGCTTTTCTCCCCTCCCCACTTCCCAAAACCTGGGCACAGGGACTAAAAGCAAGAATGAACACTGCAACCAGATGCATAGCTACAACAAAAAAAAACCCTCAAAACCTAAAAGAAACCCCACACAAGCAAGACAAATCCCGCTTTTACAGAGCAGGAGGCTTGGAACCACCCACATATTTGTCATTGTAGGCAAGAAATTTGGATGTCTCAGGAGAAGCCTAACTGCCAGATATGCCGCCCTCAACCTGTCTCACCCCAGCTGGCCCTCACCATCAGGAGTGGGGGTGGCCTTGTCCCTCCTGCCCCTCAACAAGGCCTGCGGAAGGTGAATACAGGCTGGGCTGTGTGTTGAGGATGGCAAAGGCAGGGAGCAGGCAGCCCTCTGACCTCTTTCTCTACCTCCACTGGCCATCCTGGTGTGGGGGAATGAAAGCAGCACATCCCTGCGCCTCCCTGAGCAGCTGCTGCCCCTCACCTGTCTGTGTGGGGGGTGGCAGTGTGGGACATCCCATGGGGGCTGCCACCAGCTCCCTGTGAGGCTGAGCATGTTCAACGCTGCCTTGAACTTCACTGATAACTCACCACTGTCTCCCACTGCAGATCCAGCTGGCCGAGCCAGACCAGACACGGACGTGACCCACCACCATCCCCAATGGATCAGCAACACCTCGCCTGTGCCTGACAGCATGGGGGTGCAGGGCTGACCCCCAGGAAGATCGTGGGGTTGCTCACTGTGTAAAGGCCACTTGTGTTTACACTTGGTGACAGTCTCTGCTTACATAGCACCTTGTTCCAGTGAGAGATTTACAGGCACACAGGTCTCACACCACAGATATACACCAGGCCCCATTGATGGAAACAAGTGGGGAGAGGGGGCAGGTGTCAGGGGTGACAACAGCTCCTGAGTCTCAAGAGAGTGGGAGGAAGGTTTCCTCCTGATGGCTGTACATTGCCCAGTGGAAGCTGAGGGTACAAAGGTGGGTCTGACCATAAAGGATCATGTGCCATAGTGCCCAGCCTGCATCTCTTGCCCCTTCCTCATGCACCTCTGCCCTCTACCTGCCTGGGGATGGAGGGAAGCAGTACAATGCACCCCAGATGATCCCACTTGTGGGAAGGATCCCTGGGGAAATTCAAGGCAGCTGCAGCTTCAGGACAGCCTCTGCTTGGCCCTGACCCACTCCAGCTGTCCCAGCCAGGGCTGCAAGAGTGAGGGGTGGTGCAGAGCCTTTCCTCAGCCCCGTTTCCGCATTGCATGGCCCTGCTGAGGAGATAGCAGAAGTCTGGAGAGTTCATTTAGCAACTGAAGTCATTAAGGAATCACACTCAGTTGTCTCTAAGCCCTAACGAAGCCAATTCCCAATATTAATGATTGTTCTTCCTTACACTGCCAGCCACTAAATATAGCTGCCCATCCACTCAGCACACAGCACTGATGTTACCTGTTCTGTTTTTACTGGCTCTGCTGCTCTCTGGAAGTTTTCTGATTTATCAGTGGAAAAGTTCACTGCTCAGGGAGATGGAAAAAAAAAATCCATCTTCTTAACTTAGTAATTTTTCCACTCCCCTTTGCCTTCCACCACACACATACACTTGCCCTTCCTCATTTATTCACTAGTGCTCTCGTCTTAATAAAGAACTGCCTCCCGCTGTTGCTGTCAAGTTTGTGGCTGCTGTGTTTGTGGCACAGCTTGGAACACCAGTCAGTGGAAACCTGATTTAATCCCTACAGGATGGGTATTTCATCTGAGTGTGCTGGCTCTCACACTTCCAACCTGTCCAGTACTGCCCCATTCTCTTTTTGATAGGGAAGACTCCATAGCGACTAGCTTTGGAGGTCTGCAGTGAGAATCAAAACCCAAAAGAAGGAAAAGCAATAGTCATTTGGGGAAAAAAAAGGAGGAAATCCTTTCCAGAAAGCCTTCTAGAGGGCTGCCTGCCTTGCTCTGCCACTGCCGTGTCACAGCTCGTATTCCTTTCCGAAATCACTGACATTAACTGCTGTGGACAAGCAACACAGCTGGACTTTTCATAGATGACACACATGAAAACAAGTATTACAGTCATCTAATCTGAATACCACAAAACTAGTGTCAGTGTCAGCCCCATAACTGCTACCTGTCATTTCTCCAGGGAGATATCTCTATCTTCATTTCAGGATACTGGCTGTTACAGAATCCACCAGTCCCAAAGGCAAACTCTCCCCATGGTTTGTCTCCACATTCTTTGGAATATGTCTCTTATTTTTAACCTGGTATTTATCTAATTCTTTGCTTCCAGACACTCCTGGATATACCCTTTCTTTAAGGGTGAAATGCATCAACTCTCAAATGCAGTACAGTTTAAGCACGTTACTGGTCGTGTAAGATCCCGACATATTCCACCTACACAATTCTCTTCTTATTATTTGCCTTGTGATCCCGGAGCCTGTAAGGTGCATATTTTCAGCTTTGCTCCCAAGTCAGGAGAGGAAGGATTTGCTATTATTTTTAATGGCATCTGACTTTTTCAGCTCATCATGTAATTGCAGGAGTGGGGGCTGTAGAACATCTCAGTAATTTCTGCATAGTTTTTCCTCTCCAGCTCCATTTTTTTCTCCAGTCAGGGACTTCTTCCCCTGATTTTACCCTCTCCTTCTGCTGGGCATCTCTGTCTTTCCCTCATTTTAATTATTATCATGTTTTTGCCTCCAATCTTCATCTTCACTTCTTCATCTTTTCCCTCTGCACTTTGCTCTTTCCCAGCTCACTCCATCCCTCTGTGCCATCTATTCCTGCCTGTCATCCAGGGAAACATTTTCAACCTTTTGCTGCAATTGCTCCCCTGTTATGACCAATGTTAGGATGTCCTTGAGGGAGCCAGGAATGGGCAGGAGCTACTGGAACAAGCTGGAGAGTTCCAGTGTGAAGGGGAGGTGTGCCTGTAACAGCATCTGCCTGTGGTGTGCAGGGGCCTCACTGTTGTTCCCCAGACAGTGTGCCCGGGGGAATATGATGGAGAAGCGGAGGGACTCAGGCAGCAGGGCAGGAGTGAAGTGGAAGACAAACAATATGGGTTAGAAGGACTTTAGAAAAGATTTTAGAATAGAATGTGAGGCCTCAGAGGGAGGTTCAAACTGAAGGTGACACGTTACAAGCCCCAAAAGACAAGGATTGTGTTCGCAAAATAGATACCAGACCAGGCCTAGGAGAATGTAGACAATGGTGGAAGTCATGAAGGTTGTGAGGCTTTAACTGTCAGCTGAGAATATTGCAGCAGCTTTTCAGTAACACCACAAGCCTGAATACCAGATGAATAAGCAGCCTATAAACAAGCAAAACTAAATTCCTAGTCGTTATAGTAGGAGTATGACTGTAAAATAAAGTGTTACATCTGCACTTGTCCCTCACGTTGGTAACACTCCACAGCCTGCATCCTAAGCGATGGAGTCACGCGTGTGACTTCAGTCTTGGCATCTACTACTGCCACAGCTCCCAGCGCATGCACCCATGAGAGACAGCTTTGCCCACACGGAAATGCAGCTGCTCCTAGGATAGAGTCCAGTCATATCTTACGGTTCACCAGCACAGTAGGGGATGGAAAGAGTACAGACATCATGTCCAAGTGAAAGCAAAGGGCACATTGACTGAATCAACAAAACAACTTTCAAAGTTAAGGGGAGCCCCAAGTTTGCTCTTCATCACAACACAACCCCCAGACACATTCCTGAAGAGGAAGGCAGGAAAACAAAATCCAAAATCAAAACATGGGTAAACTCCTCAGACTAAACTGATGTCTGCAAAAGTAGACAGCTTTTCCCACCCCAGAGGAAGCACCCCCACAGAAAAGGGAGAGGCAGTTTTTCAGAGTTCCTCACCTTTTCTCCTATCCCACAGGTTTGATCAGAAAAATGCTGGTTTCTATCCTCCAGGCTAGTATTAAGCTATTAAATGCACCATTTTCACCTTGTTTTCCTTTTATTGACTGTCACCTTCAGAGCTCCTCATAGCAGTTTGCTCTCCCACTTCTACCTCCCAGCTCCCTTCCCCTTCTAAGCAGACTGGCTGCACCCTCTTTTGCCAGCAGCTGAACACCACCACTGCAGGAGCATCTAGGAACTAGAGAACCACCTTCCCTCACAACAATGTGAATTACTGCCACCAGATTTCACTTTTATTTGGCTACTGATTTTTTTTCATTTAAGTCAGTTGAAAACTACTCTTTACTCCTCAGCCTTCCCATTTTGGGCTTAGCTGCCCTTCACGAGCTAAGTGCTTCTCGTGATTGCAGGTTTCCTAATGCTATTCAGTCCCAAGACAGGGCGACTTGCCTGCTTGCTTATTCTCTGTCATCTAGCAGAAGTCAGAGGATGCCATCTCCTGCTGCTGTGGTGGGGGAGGTTTAGTACACGCTTCCCATTTCAGTGCTCAGAACATTTGCTGTTTGTACAAGCACGCACACTGCTTTCCTTTGATGTAAAAGCCCATGCCAGCAGAACAAAACCACCGAGAGAAGTGCAGTTTTACCTGGAAAGTAGGAGTTCTCACCTGGGAAAGCTGTGATGGGTTCTGCAGAGGAAACACAAAACCTAGTATTAGAGAGGGGAATATTACACACAAAGCCCCCAATTCACATCCCCATTGATTTGCAGTGGCCAGTTGGAGCAGGCCTGTGGCTGTGCCCCACAGGAGGCACTCACTGGGAACAGCACGGGGAGCCACCCAGCCTCGCCAGGGCTGGGAGAAACCTGGCCTCAGCTGGGGACCAAACAGATGCAAAAAGCTTTGACTCAGACTTCAGAGAAAAATATGTCTGAGGCTGAGGGTCATTTGGATTCAGTCTGGCTGGCCTGAGTCATCCAATGACAAAGCCTCACCTGGCCCAGTGATGAAACCCTGAAACCCCCTAAATTTCCAAAAGTGGTTTGGTTTCTGGCTCAGCTCTGGCACTGTTACTCACATGGGAACTGTGTTAATTCTGGGCAGTGATGCCATGTTCTTCTTCATCTCAGAGTGACAAGAAACAAAGGCAAGTGATATTTTTCCTTCTTTCAAGATACTTTGAAGAAGTAATCTATTACAAATTACTGGATCTGAAAAGCAATAATCGGTACTTACTACTGATTACTTTCTTGCAGAAGTAATAGACTTCTGATTATTTTTAGATTACTTCTGCATTATGCCTGTGAGTCACAGAAGCAGACTCTGGCTCTACTGAGTGCTATGAAATCATCACTCGGGTTCAAAATGCGAATGACACATTTGTCAAAGGAAAAAATTATTGTGACTTATTAGCGTTCTTTCATGCTAAAAAGGAATCGGATTACTTCCAAGGATTATGTTTGAAAAAACAGTAGCCTGTGCTGGAGTCAGCTATTCTCATGGCTCTGAAAGAGAAAGAGCAGCATGGTATCTCTGCCATTTCATTATTATTTTGGTGAAATTGGAAATGACCCCTAAGTTATGTTAAAGTTTGCAGTGGGAGCTCTTTGCTGGAAATGATCTGAAACAAACGTTCCTTATGGGTTTTAAGATCCACATTCAGCTTCCTAGATCAGGAAAAATAATTTTGTGTAGCAGTTTGGTGTTATTTTTAGGGCTGGATATGCTTGAAACTTTGTAATTTATTAATGCTTTTGTTGTCGAAATATTAAGCTTTAGGATCATGAGGCCCAAGACACAGTAACACTGGAGCTAGGTGAATTGCTGAGCTCAAAAGAAGTTAGATAGGAAATACTATTAGTGTTAATCATCGGTCTTGCTTCTCTTTAATGCCATAGAAGGCAAGAGATTAAAACACCACTGTCAAGCCTTAAATACCAGGAATTTGACATCYGAAGTATTAGCTCCTTTGGCAGATGGGAGACCAGCAGAGTTCAAAGCATCAAAGAAACGGGGATGGATGGTGCTTAAGAGCATCTCTGGGGCAGTCCTAGTCCTCTTTTATTATCACTGTTGGTTCCTGCACCATCTTCACCATCACCTGCCTGCATAGGGGGGCAAGCAATGTAACCAGCCCTCCCCAGGCACAGTTTGTCTGGTGCTTCCTCCACTGAGAAACACCCCTTGGAAGACAGTATTTGTCCTGCTTGGATTAGGAGGCACCGGGATCCTCCTTTGGTGAGGGAGAGGAGAGCAGCTTCACTGAATGGGGCCTTCCAAAGCCCAAAAGGGGCAGAGGCTCTGCTCCACTGACTTTTTCCATTGGCTTCAGGATGGGTCAGACACCAGTGAAATATGCCTCTCCCAGGTCATGCAGAAGAGCAGGACCTCGCTACTGTGGGCAGCACTCAGCACAGATCCCACTAATTGAATACTGCTGGTCCCACGCTCAACTGGGATAGCTCTAAATCCACACCCAAGCTAGATGGCAACCAGAGCACCACTGTGCATGCATGGATACGAGGGAAATAGAAGAAAAGTGCAGGGCAATGGCTTCACCAGCAAACTGCTGAAACACACTTTTTTGCTCCTTTTTTTTTTCCCAAGTCTTCTGTGTTTTACACTGAATTATTCCACCTGGCTTTTGGCCTGTTTTGGGGAACAGTGAATTCTAGGACAAAAATTTCTTTTGTTATTCTGTTAACATTGCYGTAAAACCTCTCTGCTGTTTTCTTTCTTATTAGAGAAAACTCCTTTTGAACTCATCAGGCCCTCTAAGCATGTAATACTGACTGACAGCTGGCTTCTTTTGTCCAGCACTTTCCTTTTAAATTTGGTGTATATCCTTATCATATAGAATAGTCCTCAGTAACCCTCAGCTGCTCTTTCAGCTTTGCGTGGCAGAGACATGTGCTTCCTTCCTCTCACACCAGCAGGCAGAGCCCCCTCCCCCAGAGGCTGAGTCCCCCTCATTTCTTTCATGGGCAAGGAATGTCCCAGCTGAGATCCAGAAACTCTTGGTAACTCAAGCAGGGGAGAGGTGACCCACTGACAGCTTGCAAGCAAAGGCTCTCCARCCCCAGCTGCCCCTGCCACCCTCCCTGCCCCCATGGTGGGGTGCAGCACGTACCCATGCAGTTCTCCAGCGGGATGTCAGTGCCTAGCCGGATGTCATCCAGGGCCAGCTCTCCTGAGTGGCCATTGCGTATAAATCCCTCGAACACGATCTGTGGGGAATCAGGACAGAAATGTCAATGTTAAGCTGGGAAGCAGAGAGTGGCTGCTGCTCCCAAGGGAAAGGGTGGGAAATCTGCTCCTGGCTTTCTCTGCAGACCTGTGGATCGCCTGAGACTAGTCCTGCTTCCTTGCCCTGCTTATGCCACCCCTTCCCCAGGGAAAGCTGCTGTGCAGGGACGGGTTCAACAGAGGTACCTTTGCCTGGCCTGGCAGCACTTGGCTTGCAATTTATTCAATTAAATGCCTCTCACAAGGAATAAAAACTCAGTGAACCCCCCTGGCCCTTGCACAAATGGTGCAAGTGGCATAACACTGAGTTACAGCAGCAGCAGCTTTGGCCCATGGTATTAACTGAGCTATGATCAGAACAAGAAAGGGAAGGACACAAAATGCACAGCTACATTAACTGTAAAGTGCTGTTCCCATCAACATTACATAAGAAGTACTGAAATGTTAGAGGAGAAGGGTCAATTTATTCCTACTTAATCACAGGCAAAATATATTTACAAAAATAAGTAGAGTGGTTAACTCTAAGAACTGCTGAGTGGAGATACTTGCAATATTTACATAATGATGCCATTATTCAGCTAAGGCTGGTATATTCACGTTTAATGCACAAAGTGGTCAGCCAGTGCCCATCATTCTTATCTGTAGGCATATTGTGTTTTCTGGTATTTTATTGAAAAGCCGAACCCATACAAGCAAACTAGTCACGCAGCTGCAGTGCAAAGCCTGTCTACTCTCAAGGCATTGGAATAGGCTGCCCAGGGAAGTGGTGGAATCACCATCCCTGGAAGTGTTCAGAAGGCATGTGGATGTGGCACTTGTGGATATGGTTTAGTGCTGCACATTGTGGTGCTGGATTAATGGTTGGACTTGATGATCACGGTGGTCTTTTCCAACCTTAGTGATACTAGGATTCTAAGGGTCCAAATAACTTCCTAGGGCTATGTATTTCACAAACCTTCTCTCCCCATATTAGGTGCCCCTTTCATCTAGGGTGCCTGGGATCCATGCCCGCCTGGAAGGACACCTCCCTGAAAGGGCTGGGCATCTGACTGCACAGGGGATGGAGTGTCTGGGCTGTGGATCTCAAGCTCGGGCCATCAACCCATGTGGGAGGCAGCAGTTTGGAGGGTTCAGTGGCCTGACAGCAGCAGCTCCCTGGGTCAGGGTCAGGGCTGGGAGCTGGCTAGGGCAAGACTCCTCACCAGGGTGGTCATTAAAGTGCTTCCTCAAGCCTGCAAGTACATGTTTCCTTTTGCAGTGGTGGGTGCTGGATGCTGTGCTGCTGCTCATTAACACATGACAACAGTAGCCCTGTCTCCCTGGCAAACAGCACGCTGCCCAGAAGGGCTAACCATGTCAAAGACACTCCCGGAAGCAGCAGCCTCTCCACGGGGTGCTGGTACAGCTGTGCCGGAGGGGCTCAGGTGGCTGTGGCAAGCAGCACATCTCCTTTTCTCCCTTTGGCTCATCCCTTCTCTTCCACTGATCTCCTGACCGTGGACAGGGCCTTGATCCACCCAGCCTCTGATCTAGTCTAAGGTATCTGAGAAGAGGATTCACAAATAAGCTCACATTCCCTCTTCCTTTTTCTATGTCAACACTTGCAGCAGAGGCTGGAGAATGGCTGTTTGCTGCCCACCCTTAAGAGCTGGCTGTGCTCGCTTCCAGCTTCCCACTTCTCCTGGCTGCAGGGTTTGCTCCCTGAAGTCTGCCTCTGGTCAGACTATCTGATGATCTTCAGGTGGAGGAGGAAGAAATGCACAAAACAAAATGGGGGAAAAAAAAAAGAAAAAGGGAGAATATTTGCAAAATGGGAGATCTGAGGAATATAAAAGGCAACAGGCTGAACAAAGGCCCAAGTCTGTGCAGAAGACAGGCACTCTCAGAATAACAAACAGTGTCATTTAGTTACTATGGTAACTTGAGAAACACAGTGAAAACAGCCACATTCCCTAATGATGAATGGGCCCTGGCTCTGAAACACTGAAATCAAGATGCTGGAGAAGTCTACCTGGTCCAGCACACCTTCTGCAAGCATCTTACCCGGTACTCCATGTCATAGCTTGGCAAGATGATGCGGCCTTCCTTCCACTCCTCCCCTTGGTCCTCCGTGATGACCCAGAGTGCCTTGTGCTCCTGGCTGGCTTCCCGCCAGACCCGCAGCATCACGCCATTGCTGCCCCATGCCTGGTACTGGAAAACCATGCAGACAGCACTCTGGGGCAGATAGATGGTGGGGCTGATGAGCCGGGCTCGCTGGCCTTCCTGTCTTCCACTGCTTTGCAGGTGAAGGTAATTCTTGACATCTGTTCAGAGAGGAAAACACCGTTCTATTATTTTCTGCAGCCAGTGGCAACAAGTGTCTCRCCTCCTGCCAAGTGGCTTTGGCAGTGCTGGATGACAGTACAGCCTCATGCCTGCAAAAGTGGGGTCTGACACTGGCACCCCTTGTGTGCTCATTCAGATGTGCCACTGCTGCACCTTGTGCAGCCCAGGCAGGGCACCCAGTCACACACTTCCCTCATGAGCCACCACCGTCTCCCTTCACGGGAGACCAACAGCAAAACCACAAAGTGGTTAAGAAAAAGACCAACATAATTAGAACAAGTTAAAAAGCTGGAGCAAGCTATTGTCAGAAGAAGTGATGCCATGATAATTGCATTGGCATGGGGTATGTATGTTTATTCTACTGGGAGCTTGCTCAGTGAACAAGCCTGAGGTGGGTTTTTTCTAAATGCCAGTGCTTAAAACTCATCTTGTTTTGAGGATACACAAAACAAAATGAAAATCTGGCTCCTAGTTTTTCTGTAATGCAGCAAAACAGCTGCTAAAGCCCAGCACAGAGGAAGGATGTGGTCCCAATGAGTGAAGCATGCATAGGTGACAACTGGGTGGTTTCAAACTTGAAGGTAGCTGAAATACACACGACAGAGGATTCACTTGCTTTAATATTACATTTAAATTGTGCCACATTTTTTGTCAATCCTCAGGGAGSAGAGATTTGACACACTTGATATCGCTGGAGAAGTTCAAGGCTGAGACTGGAACTGGAGATATTTGATCTGAATACCAATAGCAGCAAAAGCCCATAGATACAAACCCCTGGGCACATGTGACTTCATCTGGAATCAGTGGTTTCCAGCCCTCTATGATGAGAAGCCTCCTCAAGGAGTTTCCCATTTGCAGCTTGGATGTCTGAAGTCCCTTAGCACAGACTGAAAACCATGTGTGTAGCTGAAGTGATCCTTACCTGTCCCCCCAGCATGACCAATGTCAAGAGAGAGTCCCTTGAGTTGCTCCCACTGCAGAGCCCACAGTGCACGGTGACACAGACAGGCCAACTACAGATACTGCTAGATTTTGCATTTTGCTCAACAGAGGGATGCCCATACTTGCTCTTTCTAGACAGTGGGTAAGTGCCACTGGTGCTTCACGCCAGCACGTGCCAGCCCAGCCACAGGAGGGTTATCTCTGCCCCAGAACTACACTGAAGGGTTTGTCACTTCCTTACCCCRCATCTTAGCCTGCTGCACTTGATGGGCCAAGCTCTGAGCAGCAGCTTGTTCCTGCTTGCCAGGTTCCCTCTGTGGCTTCAGTGCCCACAGCAATGGCAAGAGCAGCATCTGGACTCAGAATTCTTGCAAAGYGCACTCAAAACACCTCCAAAACTTAAACCAAACTGAACTTGGAATCCATAGAAAGACAGGTCCCACCCAGAAAACAGCTGCTGACTTCACTGCTGCTCAGCCATCAGGTGACATTCCAGCCCAAGGGAGATCTATCAATGGCACTGGCCCTGCTGCAAGTTTGTCAGTGCCAGAGAGCAGAAATCAACCACTGTGAGCTACACAGCTTTCTAAAATACATTTAGGACAAGATAACAGGAGTATTTGCCATCACTCTACTCTTGGCATGTATGATCAAAGTATTTCAAAAGCATATCCACTCCTATGAACTTTCACTGATTTTGCTGTGTGAAGGACAAATCTGTTCCCGACTGGCCACATAAAGAAAGAGCAACATTTTTCAGCAATATTTTCCAGCACCTATGAAATGTCCCTGGGCAACTTGGCACTTTATGCCAACAAACAGTAGCAGAAAAAAAAGATGAAAGTGTGTTTGCCCACTCCTGCTTGAGTGAATCACTTGAAAAAGTACCATGCCGTTTTCTAATGGAGGAGTGTTCTTGTGATTTACCTCAGAGTGGTAGTAGCGGAGGAGGAGATGTGGGAGATAAACAAGTGGAGGAATTAAAAAAGAGAACAAGCTGTACTCCATGCCTAAGGAGCGATAAGGCATAATAAGTCATCAAGGTCTCCAGAATTAAAATCCTCTTTTTGTAATTCACTACAAGCCTCTTCAAATAAAAAAGCAGCAACAAGAAAAGAACAGCAACAACAAACAAGGGAGCAAATCAGACTGCAGTCATACACTTATCTCACAGCTGAAATGGTCTCACAGGCAAATCTTCAATAAATGCACTAGCCAGGCTCAAGAATGATCAAATCCATATGCTCAAAGTTCAGGACCAACCTYTGATGCCAGTATCTAGGCAGCCTGATTGAGTGCAGGGATTTGAGCCATCCTTGGATCCACCCAAAGCCCACAGCTGACCATAGGGGACTATGCTAATTGTGCAGCTGGACACCTCCCATGATCCACACCCTGGTGGTATCCAGCGTTGCTGCCTTGCCACTTCAGCAGGAGAGCCTGTGTGCCTCCGAGTCACCTCCCTCCTGCCAGGGTTGACACTGACCTTCTGTTTGTTCCCATTCCTATCAGACCGTGAAATCGAAGAAACTCCTGAACTGCAGCCAAAACTAATGCTCCCCTCAGCAACACAGGATCTTTTCAGAGCCCCGGGAACCCTCCATCTCCTGTGCTCCCTGCCCAGTTCTTGCTGGGGTCCACAGAGCTCTCCAGGACCTACTGGTCGTCCCAAGGGCTGCAAGGAGGCTCAGTTTTTGGGTGGTGAATCCAGCTGCTCCCCTGGAAGTAGCAGTGGGTTTGGGCACCACACGCTCTTGCTCCTGGTACTAGTACCAGTTTCTGGAGTGGAAAGCTGAGTGCAGGCAGGCATGGCTTTCTATGTCGTTTGAAGATGAAATGGCTGGATCACTCTAACGGCTAGCTGGACCTTTGGAAAAGCCCTACGAATTTGCTGAGACTAAATGAATAAGGGCACTGTGGAGCTAATTSTTGGAACAGCATGTGGAAACCCAGTGGTTCCAGTAGTCACTCTGTTTGATACAGTAAATGGAAGCCTTTGGCACAGAAAGCATCTGAAAGGCTGATTTCCCCTGTTAAAACACTTGAAGGGAGCTTTGCAACGATGAGCYGATCAATTCTTGCAGGATCAGAAATGCATTTTAATCTCTTTCCCAGAACTKTGCTTTGCAGTCTCTAGTCCAGCTAACACGACAGCTACATCCCCCACAGAACTGGCACTGGTAGTTCAAAGCACTGCCTCAAAAAAGGCAGGATAAACACACTCAGGCATTTTACCGCTGTTTTGCAACTGATGTTACGGCATAAATCTCATGGAAGATTTATGGGATCATCTGGATGTAGGGAAGTCAGTAGTGTGAACATGGAACCACCCCAGCCAGATGATGGCAGAGCCCCTCGTGTGTGCATGGCAGTGAGTCCTGGATAAATCACCAGCTGGGCTCTGCAAACTAACCATCTGGCCAACGCAGTTTCCTCCTGGCACACCTGTCCCCTCCTGCTAGGAAGCCATCTGAGAGGACATTAGGGGCAGCGGGGAATGAAGCCTCACAGTTTGGGTCAGGCTGCAAGCACAAGCCACAGCAGCCACCCCCTCTGCAAGGTCAGCCTGCCTGTGCTTGGGTCCTGTACATCTCACCCTGTCTCTCAAAGAAAAGCACCTTCCCTCATGGATCTCAGCAGCACGTCTGGAGGTGTTCCAGCAAAACATGTTGGGCAGCATGTACACAAGCAATTACTGAGATTTCAGATTCCCCCTGCACTTCCCCCTCACTGGATATCATTGAGTTACAGCTACTGCTGCTCTGGAGGAASCACTTGAATTGCCTTCACTGATGTCCCTCCAAAGGTCGCTGCACTCTTCATTGCAGAGCTTGATTCACGGTGTGCTTTACTTGGCAGCACAGCAGCCCAGTGGCAGTCACCTCTTGTCTGTCAAATCCCATAGGTGACCACACTGCTCTGGGCACTGTCTGCTGCCTGCACGGCCCCAGATGCCACCCCAACCACACTGTGTCAGAGCCAAGGGGACATCCCAGTGGGTCTTGATCCTGCCATTCTTCTGGGGCATGTAAGGCGGATGCTGCATCAGCTCTTGCCAATCCTGGGAAGCAGATCATCTCAGATCCCCTCAYGACTGCAGGGTGGTCTGGTAGCAAGGGAATGGCAGCTGCGTGAATATGCAGATTGAAATTGGATAGTTATCATATTTTTAAWTTTTTTGGCAAATCATGCAAATTCACCTCAAAAGGCTGCCGCTGTAATTTCATGACAGGCATCTCCTCAATGACAGACTTGCATTTACGATGGGAAGTCAATCCTCCATAAATCTAATATTTATATTAACTGGATCACTGCATCTGCTGGAAAATCCCCTCAATTTTGATTATGTGTTAATTAGCCTGCCAAGTCCTTGCCATTTCAGTCTCTAAATCAGTTCGTCAAAAGGCATAAAACCCCACACTTGCCCAGAACCAAGCTCTCTGCCTGCTCTCCAGAGCCTTTCTAATGGACGGGCCATTACATCCTCTCAATTAAGCCTCACATCCTCAACAGCACGGTGCAACTGTGAGTCCTACTACCTCCCCCAGGGAGTGCAGGGAGGGCACAGTGTCCCTGACAAATCGAATGCCAATTAGAGTCTGACATTTATGCTAAGTGAGCTGCCTGCCACCAAACCTTGTCCTTTGGCAGCGTGGCGGGCACCCTGCCTGCCCCTACATGAAAGGTGTGTACGGCCCCAGCAGCCCCGTGTCTGTGCTGCACAGTGGCAGCCACGGACGAGCTGGCGCTGCACGGCACAGGCCGCCCGCTGCCGCTTGCTCCTGCACACGCGCGCTTCCCCCGTCCCGCTCTGTGACTCACCGCTGCGAAGCCATGGAGTGGTGCACACGCTAAGGTTTGAGAGACGGGGTCTTGCTTCCAGAGAGCATTCCAGCCTGTTTTGTTAGGTGGGAATGTCACTGGTGTTTGGGTTCAAGAAGGGACTAAGGAGTGAGGCAAGCAGCGAGCCCCAGAGGCATGGTTTCTTCTCCTCTGCCTCCRGCCCAGCCCAAGCAAGCAGGAGCTTTGCTGGAACGGACCATGGCCACACCCATTTCTCTCATGAAAGACAGTATCGGCACATGGACAGCCAAAGCCTGGCCCTGACCTGCAGCCAGGGAACTCACACAGCCCAGCTGACTCTCAGCAAATCTCCTGTGATCTGGGTGCTGGGGTGTCCCAGCTCTGCCATGCTTTGGGCAGCCAGGGCACAAAGGACTTTTTAGCATTTGCTGTCCTCACTGCAAATGAGAGTCAGGAGAAAGCACGTACAGTTTTGCTGAGAGGCAATCTGCACCACACATGAGGGGAGTGAAGAGAGACAGAGCTGGATATGTGGTCTCCTTCCCACAGTGTGCAGCTGCTCACTCATTGCAGAGAAGTGCTTGACTTTCATACCAATGCACATGTAAAACTCATTCCTACTTCAAAGGACACAGGATTGACCCTTGAGGTCAAAATGTGTCCCCAAGGCACAAGCCCTGAGRCTCTCATGAGAGTAAGTGCAGACCCACTTCAGTCCAGCCCTGCTCTGTTAACACCATGAAAACCTTTCTGCGAGTTTGGACACAGTAGAATCAAGGCCTTCAGGCAGCAGTTCTCATGGATCGCAGGAAAAATATGAAACTTTCCCTTTTAAAGATCCCATGGGAAAAACACAGGAATGGTAAGGGGTCACCATCAGCTTAAAAACAGCTTAACATTTGTTTCTCTTAAAAAATCAGCTCTTACGAAACTTCAGAGCACTATAAACACTCCTCTGCTGAAAACAGTTTGAAACAAATAAACCTTTCCCTGCAGTGCTCGCAACCCAAATGAACAGCGTTCCTGACCCTGAAAGCCAGCAAGGCTGTGGCCCGCAAGAGAAGCTCAGTGGGTTTTTGCAGCCCAGCCCAAGAGCTGTGTGGTCAGGAGAGCTGCAAGGTCAAAAGTGCTTCCTTTTCTGTGTGCATGTACAGCTGCCAACATCCGAACAACACAAGGTTCACAATGCTGCCAGGTCTCTGACCCTGATGCTGTGCTCACCCGAAGGAGAAGCAATAACACGGTAAAGCTGCAGATCCCACAGTGCTCTTCTAGGACCACAGGGTATTTACTTAAGCACTGCAAGAAAAGGGAAGGGGGGAAAAAATGGGCAAAACACAGAGATTTCAGCTTTTCAGTGCTGGCTTATCAGTGTAGCATCACTGAGAGCAATACAATCATGCCTACAAGCTAAGGGTATGACCCAGATCTTTAGACCCTTCAAGATCAAGATCCCAGTGAAATTCACAGATGATGAAGAGTTGAGGTGCCCAAGTTATCAACCCAGATTTATTTTCAGGTCTTAAGGCCTTTATCTTGACACCAATGGCATGCTGCCATTGCGTGCAGCAGGAGGGGGAATGAAATCTCATTGAAATCTGAACTTGTTGCTCCTTGAAGCTTGCTAGGTGAAGCTAAGGTGAATCTTTCTACAGATGGGAATCATCTGAAAGTCCATAGTGGCAAAAATCCTGGCAATCTCTTGTGGGGGGCATGGAAAAAGGAGCCAATGGTATTTTCTAGGCTTGCAAAGGGCAGGTAGCTGTTGGAACCATGCTGGGTTTCTGCTGAGCTGGGAGCTTTGGGTCCACTTTCACCAATGAGGTCCCCAGACATGTAATGTGAGCCTGCAGGAGAGGACGTGGAGTTAATCCATGGTGTGAAGAGCCCAAGGAACACAGGGCTAAAAAAAGAAATGCAGAGCTGCCTGAAAGAGTATCTTGGAAATAAAAATAGTGGAATGAGAGCAGTGGGTGTCTTGTCAGTCTTGAGAAGTTCTCCGTGCCAAAGACAAGGAGGAATTGCATGCAGCGCATAAAATGAAATTGGGAGATATCTGAGGAATTCAGGCCTGTCTCTCAGCAGACTTTTCTAATCAAGTGTCTCACAGAGGATATTTCACCATGGCCATTTCCTTCCCTCTCTCTCTTATGCAGACTGAGCCAGAGCTCCTCCTTTCATTATTATTTTTTCCCTTTTAATTTTAATTTTTGTTTTGCCATTTTCCAAAGAAGTAGAAACACATTCCACATAGCTCTTAAAGGCACAGCACACTTCCTTGCTACTGTGGAGCAGCCATGGCCTCTAGCCTGGGCCAGCACCTTTAAATCAGAGTAAATTGGGCTCCAGCAGCTTTGAGTTCCCGTTAGCTTTTGCCCTGCCTCTAACCAAGCACAGCTGCTCTCCTTCACCCAACTGCTCACCCCAGGGTGGGGAATTCACAAGCAAAGACCACCCCGAACAACGGCTTTTCATTCCCTGTTCCCTGGAGTCCAAGCGTGAATTTTCTAAGTAGAAAAAAAGTGCTGGAGGGAGCATGAGGGAAAGGCAGGGGAAGAATGAGGGAGTGTGAACCAAACAATGCTTTGATTCTGTCCCCACTGAGGAGCTGGCATTGTCTCTTTTTCATGTTTCTCCAGTTGCCTTTAAAAGTTGTACAGGGAGGAAAAAAGCAAATAGTTGCTTCCTTTTTCCTTCTTCTTTATTTCTAAGAGCAGGACCAAAGCGAGGTGCGGCAGTGACACCTTTGTATTCCGACTCCTCTGCAGCCCTGTGCCGCAGGGGCAAGGCAGCGGCACAGACGCCAGGAGAGCACACCCTTGCCTGACCCAGCCAGGAGGCAGATCCATGGCAGCACCAACAACGATCCCTCAGCCTGTGCTGGTGTCTGCTGCTGGCTTCCCCCACTGCTGTGGGCAAGTCACTTCAGCCCCCTGGTGCCACCACCTCCTCTTTCCCTGCCCACACACCATGTGACTTCCTGGGCAATGCTGGAGCTCCTGCACCTCATTGGTGCTTTGGTGCCTGACTCTGCACAGCACCCTAACGGAGACCTCTCTGCACTGGCACAAAAACAGACCACTGAACTCAGTAGGACAACGTTCCCCAGCCCCCGTGATGAGACTGTACAATTCATAACTGAGAAAACGGAGAAAGAGCAGAAGAAGGGTAAAAACCAGGACTGCATGCTGAGCTGTCTGAGGTAGCACCAGCCTCTCCTGGGCCACAACAGAGTCTTCTAAGAAACTATGGCCAACTAATTGTAGGGAGACTCAGGGGAAAGGAAATGAAATGAAAAATTGAGTCTGAGTTACAAAAATAAGTAATTTTTATCCTACTTGCAGGAGACTTATATTAATTAAACATTATTACAGTGAATGAGATGGGGAGGGTTATTAAGTCTGGGCCTGGCTGTAAGTGTTCGCTCCTGTTGCCTGAGGCTCCACTGAGCTCCACTGAGCTCCAGATATTAATCTTCTAAAGCACTCAAATGCTGAAGAGATAAACACTTGAAACATGAAAATATTTTTCTCCATAGCAGACACTGTGTCCCTATGTCACGCCAAAGAATTTGTCAGATGTCCATATGGGCTGCACTTACAGCATTACCGTGTCTCTTAGAAAAAAGCTGAGCACCTCAGGAGCTGAAGAGAGAGATGATGTGTGCATTTGTGTGGGGGTGATTTGTGTGTGGAGATGTAGCAGATTCTCCTCTTCCCATATGTTTCTGGAATACATATTTTCCTCTTTAGCACTGCCTACCAGGTGTTGGCTGCACGGCTTTCCAACTGGCTGGCAGCACTGCCAATCTGGCCAGCGACTCTGCCAGGTGGCTAACAGGTTCGCCTGAATGTTTGCATTCCGAGACTCAACCTTACTAAGGGGAGGGCGAGGAGGAGCCCACGTGAGGCATGGCTCTCTGGGCCATGACATGCAGACACTGGAATCACTGGGCATCAGGGCAGAGTCCAAGACAGGTAAGATCAGCCAGCTCATCTGTGGAACTCTTGACTTCCAGAAGCAATGACTGAGAGCAAAGTGATGCTACGGTGACACAGTCTGCTATTATAAGGAAATTGGCAAGTGTTCTTCATGCCAACCATGCCACAAAGTCAATGAGGGATAAGGAAAGCACACTAGTCCCGGGGTGAGCTCCAAGATATGAAGCTGAAGAACTTGATCTATCAACCACATTGCAAGAGGCAGGCTCCCTTGCAACCCATGCCAGCACATCTCAGTGAGGTCCTCCATAAATTAGGTCCTGTCACACTCATGCAAATCTTCTGCTTCCAAAGCAAGAAAAAGAGCAAAAGTCAAATAGCAAGAAGTTGGCATTTTCAGCATTCTTATGGCTTAGCTCATCCTTCACTTGGGCAAGACTGAAATCCAGCCTATGCAAGCTCAGAGTGCAGAGTAGCTGAAGACTATAGGCAATTTAAGTAACATATGGGAGAGGAAGAAATGCATTCTGGGGAAAAAGGCATTGGATCCTACAGAGGACATTTGGATCAGGATGTGGAACAAAGCCCAGGCTAAGCTTCACAGTCACATGGGATTCAAAGCCCAGTGTCTGATTCAAGGCTATCTCAAGAGGACAGTTAGTATAATTCAGTGCCAGCGGTCACACTGCTATAAATAAGTCACGAACCATACAGCAAAGCATCTGAAAGCTTCCATAAAAGAAAATGTTGAGCTCTGCACAGCCCTCACAACTCATGATAGCTGTGCAATAATCATTCATACTGTTCACATGGAGAAAGCCCCATCAGCTCTCTCTTCCCTGCTTTGGTATTGATCATCTTACCAGGCACAGTGTCAGGGCTTGGTTCAGAGTTGCCAATCCAGGTGCCTGTAGGCTGAAAAGACCATGTATAACCAG
This sequence comes from Amblyornis subalaris, assembly GCA_018881555.1. Lineage (NCBI taxonomy): Eukaryota > Metazoa > Chordata > Aves > Passeriformes > Ptilonorhynchidae > Amblyornis > Amblyornis subalaris. The sequence goes on along the minus strand of JACAXG010000012.1, from coordinate 7,657,557 downwards.
TTGCCAAGTCGTGTGACCAACCGCAAAGGTCTCCAGGAAGATCAAAGTTGCAGTTGAAGTTCGCAGGGAGTTGGAAATCTTATAAAAAGAAATAGAAGCAAAATAAATTTGGGTTAAAAAATGACCTACCCATGAAGGGTTGCTATTAAAAACCAACCCAAAACTAAAATAGCTGGCAAGCCATCAAAACTGAAGAAAGCATGAAATCTCACTCACACTGATGCTTTTAACCTGTCTCACATTTCCTTAGCTCCAAGGATCAGCCTGAAGTTCTGCATCATCAAAATGTTCACACCACGTCCTGTGGCTAATCCACCAAACTAAGCAAATATAAAAGCAAGTACCAAATGCTTCCAGACTCTAATCAGCACCTTCTCTTCATCCCCTAGAGTGGTCAATATTAAATGCCTTTTTAAATGTCAGGGAGGAGTGCTTCCTGAGTGCCCCATGCTCAGCAGTTCCTGCTCTGGCTCCAAAAGAAGAATCTCAAATGCTCCAGAAACCCAGCTCCTGAGTGACAGACCTAGCCACTTGCACCAGACGGGAGCTGTCTGTCATCCTGGAGAGCTGTCACTCACCACTTCCTACCTTCTCGTGGAAATGCTTCCAGGGAAAACGTGGGGCCACCATGAGCTCAAGCTTTTGGATTCTGAGTGAAAGGAGTCAGCCTCTATCTCTAGCTCTGCTATGGACTCACCACATGGTCTTTGGGCACATCCTTTAACTTCTCATCTTGAAAGAGGAGCAAACCTAATTCTCCTATGACAACAGCTTTGAAAGCTCTGGAAAGCTCTCCTGCAGAGACAGGGCTGTGGGCAGGCAGGCATGTAGCAGTGAGGCAGCTGCTGGGTCCTTCAGTTGAGAGAATCAGTCATAAGGCATGAAGGCTGCAGAAATGGTTTGAATCCATCCCAAGCACTCAGCGGACATGCACGTCTGAGCCTAATTATAGGCCATGATTTTCCCGAGCAAAGAGGAAGTTTTAAATCATAGTGCCCACAAAGTGAGCAATAGCCAGAAGGAGGTGAGTGACTCAAGTGATAGGCATCAGGGCAACTTCACTGCGAGGGGCAGAGGGCTTTTTTTACGTGCTCCCACTCCAAAATAAAACAATGCAGATCATGGATCCTTTTTATTCCAATCTAATCTCATACCCTAGAGAGCAGCATTGTTTCTGTTTGGCTGTCATAAATCTGATTGTCCAGAGAAACACACTCATTGTTTTAGGGAGTATGAGAATGAAAATTATTGCTAAATCTGAGGGAAGCTGACAGGGAGACTGGTTCCGCGCTCCATGGCATACTCTGCTTGCTCTCTTACCCTAGATTGCACCCAGGAATTGTATTCTTGCAAAGACTACTACCAGCCTAAATTTCCTCTCAGCAGTTCCCCAAGTGCCTCAATGGTTGGCAGGGTTGCACAGGCTTGCCACTAAGGCAAAGCAATGAGAATCCGGCCCTTTGAGCTACTTCTGCAACTTACATTTCTAAACTAAAGTACAGCAGAATCCTGATGGGAGGTGTGAAAAAGCCAATTAATGTTCTTTTAAAAATTTATTTATTTAAAAACCCATTAATTTTTTCTCTGGGACTGCAAGTTGAAGTGACAGAAGTCCTAGGAGATATCTCAGAGGATAGTTTTTCCTTGTGAGATTCTTGTTGAAGTCCTTGTGTAAATGCACCAGTGCTGAGGCCCAGGCTCTGCTGTCGTGTCCAGGGGAGTGCATTTCCTGCACACTGCACTAACCTTGTACAGTTTTGTCAAGCCCTCTCCTCTTCATCTGGACATTTCACAAGCTTTAGATGCTTACAACTCCCTTGCAAGAAGCASAAGAATATGATGTCTGCTTTTACAGGTAGCAATTTGAGGCAGAGAAGATTAGCCTCCCCCAGCACTGGCTCTTAGCAAGCACAGTATGTAGTCTAAACTAACATTCAGCTTTTTCCATAGTCAGAAGAAGCAGGCAAGTGCTACAGATACCAAACCATTTCATGTACATCTGACAGCCATCTAAGACTGGATTAAATCCTGTAAGGAGTTAGTGTTCCCCTCTCTCTGCTGTGCTTACAAGGAGCCCAGACTGTCCTAAATTTTAAGCCGGCTGATATTAGGGAAGGTGATCCTTAAACAGATAARTGTTCAGGACATCAGTCTTCGATACATGTTGTGATTTACTCCCACAGTTGTGACTTCTGCAAAAGGAGCCCTCCATGCCAGGCAGTCTGAATCACCTTCTGAGTTTATGACATCCAGCCAAGGGGCATCTGCAACGGAGGTGGTTCTAAACAGGGCACTAAATGAGTTTCTTCAGGTCATGTAAGGAAGCTGGGAAAGCAGCTCCTCATGTCTTGTACCCTAGGGACCAAATTAGTTGCTATCTCTTGCTCTTCCATCCTTCCTTGATATAACTTATCAGATTTTGGCAGATTTGTTTATGGGTTGGTTTTGGTTTTTTTTTTAATCCTGGCCTATCACTAATAATATTACTCTAAGCTTTCCAGGAATCAGTACCATGTATTGGAGCTAATGGGAAGATAAGAGTATTTTCCCAGCTCTTAACCCATCACTTATTGAGATGAAGATGTGCTGCTCTGATACATACCCTCCTCTTCCCCACAGCTATCACCACAGTCAGTTGCTTCTGCATCAGTTGGGTATGGGGTGGTGGTCTCTTCACTCTTCAAAGTGGGCACCAGAGTCTCTGCAGTGGGCTTGACATCTGAAAACAATGGAGTAGAGAAGCTGTTTGCAACAGACAGTACAAGAAGTCCAGGTAGTACAAAACAAGGGAAAAAAATCTTTTTCACATGTTCTCATAATGGCAGGAAGAGATAGAACAAGAATGCCATGAAATTTCCATGTGCTACAAATGTCAGCACGGTTTGAACTTYGAGTGAACTGTCTTTCCATATGGGAGTTCCATGGATTTGGAGTTCCCACTGAACAAGCCTCTTCTCTAGACACACACACTACTTTTTCTCTTAATTTTTTAATCTACACTTTACACTGGTGTTGGCAATCCACTTAGCTGTCATTACTGGATAAGTGAGATCACAGGCAGAACATCTTTTTCTTTCATAAAGGCATATGACACGTTAAAAAAACACACACAACATTCTCACCAATTGTGCCAATTTACAAAACAAGTCACTCAAACCCACAAATGATGTAACCGCAAACGGACCCAGAGGATCCCCTAGTGAGCTCTGGCTCCGTGCAGAAAGCATCTGGTTTCACACTTCAGGCTCCTGACTATGCTTTCAAAGGGTCTCTGTCCAATTTCCCTTTCTCTAACACGGCCCATGTGAAACAGCCTCCAAGCAGGTGTCAGGGGAAATTTAAGCAAGAAAGGGAAGGATATTAAGATCAACAGTAAATGACATTACGTTCCAGCAAACTCTCCTTTTATGGGTGCATTAAGTGGAGTACAGCAGACTTGATTCTTTCCACTTTTAAAAAGAAGCAGCTTTGCTCAGTTATGTGTGATTGTGTTTCTTTGTCGGCACCCTTCAGGATATCATTTAATAAAGCCAGAAGCAGGAGGAAATGGCTAAATACATTGAATATTTTCCACAGGCTTCTTTATGCCCTTTTATTTTCCTGTTATTAAACATGTTGTACATAAACTCTTAGGGGTTTTTTTACTTTTTTTTTTTTCCCAGTGGCTGTCTTTTGTTCAGGATAAAATACCAAATAACCTCAAAGTCTTTTAATTTGTAAGTTCAAATTTGTTACAACCACATAAAACTCCAAATGCAACCAAGAAGCAAATTGCAAGCAGCCAGGCACAGAAAAATGTCATAAAAAAAAGAAAAGAAAAAAAAGCAGCAGGTGAAGGCAACATATCAAAAGCTGCAACTTATTTAGAGTTGGTACATTTTTTTACGTTGTTGTTTCTGTATATCAAGATTTATAGCTGAAATGTGACAATGTGGAAGGACCTTGAAAGCCAAGTCCCATATGGGACACAGATGCTGAGCGGATGTAAATCAACAGTGTTGCATTGCCCTGGACAAGCCGCAGAAATATATCTTGAAAAATCAGTTACCATGGCAGAGCCACAACACGATGGTTACAAGAGATAATGAAAATAACAGGCAGGACAGCATCATGTGTGAAATGGAAAGTGAAAAAGAGGTCTTGCTTGCTCGCTTTCTCACTCCCTCCCTGGCCCTGCAAGTGTCTGTTCGACTGGTGGTAACTGCTAATCAAAATGCAAAGTCACTGAGCAATTGAAACCAGATGTTTGGAACTTCAAAGGAGAGAAACCCAGCTGCAAGTGAACATTCATCATTCTCCACTCTTCAGAGGAAAAATTTTGGCAGGTCTTTGAAAGAAGCCAATTGCTGACTGCCTGCTTCCCAATTTTTGAGTTAGTAGCCAGCTAGTGTGTGAGCCCAGTTGTGGCTGTTACCTGCTTAACTCAGTAATTGAGATGCTTTTTGCTGATAAGAAATAGAATCAGCTGGGTGGAGTGCACACAGGCTTAGACCCTTACTTGAAAATATTTTTGATCGGGTTGTTTTAATCCATTTCTTAATCTTGTTCCCAAGCAAGCGCAATTGCCTGGGTTTTTGCAGCCAGTTCTGTAACATGCCTGGTCCTCCCAGCAAAGCAGGGCTGTATCTCGGCATTGTCAAGGACTGCTGCATGTAGCCAGCCTGGATTAAGCATGCAGATAATGCCATGGGCTACCTCTGCTCCCCAGGTTGTATCAGGGATATAAAGGCTTTTTATAACATGGTGAATCCACAAGATTACAAGCCCTGCTCTGATTACAAAGCTGAATGCCTGCAGATTAATAAAGCTATGGATATTTATGACTGCGCAGTTGAGTTTTAAACATTACAATGTGCAAATTATTACCCAGACTGGGAACTGACCATAAAGCACCTTGCCTGGAAAAAACATGGGCTGTTGCTACTGATATTGAAAATGATCATAGACACAGATGTAAAAGAAAATTTTGGCCAAAAATAGCACAAGAAGTTAAGGACGACAAACCCCTCTTATTCTCTGATTTGGAGGAGTGCAGTGGAAGGGCTGACATGCACATGGTTGGAGGTCCTGTGTGACTGCTTCCCTTTAGGGCAGTGATGCAGTGCTGTGATGCACCATCCAGCAATGGTCTGCAGAGATCTGGCAGCTGGAGACTCCTGGGAGCTGCAGGAAGCAGCAATGTGGGAGCTGCCCGACCACTTCTGCACAAAGCTTCAGCTCCTGCTTCTTGCACCTGCTTCTCCTACAACATCCTAAGATGTTGAGAGATTTCAATTAAGATCGAATCTGATTTAAAGTTTAGATAATTTACAAGGGATTCCCAATCCAGGGAGAATTTACCACTGACTTCAAAAGTGACAAATTATCATTATTAATAGCGTGTACATGTATTGTGTGATTTGCTGTTAAGTGTTTGCAATGCATCTTGTGGCATGTCACGGGAGGAGATGGTAGTAAAGACTGCACAAAAGCGTAAAAAAAAGCCCTGTGTCTTTCAAGCTTCCTAGAATGGGAATTCTTACAAGAAAATGCCTTCTACAGATGTGTTTATAAAATGGAAATCATACCTTTTTATCACTGACATCTGGACTCCAGATTCATATGTAAGCAGATTATTAAAAAAGAAAAGATTAAAAAAGGGGACAACTAGCCCCTAGCACTGAAAAGCTATCATGAGACCCAATGACCTGTTTGGTTCATTTTTTGCTTTTGGGGGTTAAACTATGGAGAAATCAATCAGCAGTAAACCTCAGAGGGTCAGACGCACAACCTCTACTGATCCCAGTGAATGTGTTAAGTCAGTTTTCATCTCTGTATTAAAAAGAGTGGTGGCTGAAAGGCATACCATGTGTGAAAAACAGGTGGGAACAAATTTCCTGGGTCTTGGGGATATTGTAGAGATGTCATAGAGTTAAATCCCCAACCTTGTCTGCAAAAGGGTTTCTACACTGGGTTTGGTGAGAAAGGGACTGTTGTTTTTACAGCAAAGCCTTGTTGTGGCAGCTTAAGATATGAAGTATTGGTCACTGCACCCCTCTTCTGCACCTCTGCTTCTCCTCCTACTTTTAGTCTTACTTATTTGGACTAAAAAGTCTAAATGTTCTTTAACATAAGAGACTGGGAAAGCCTGCACAACGTCCAGATAAAAGATCTGAAAGGAGTGTGAAGGGAGTTGGGGACAAATTTTGCATGGAGGTCTGTGTGAAAGCTTGGATTGGAGTCCCAACGTTGCTGCTACATCCTGGATCAAGGCCAGTTCTTTTCAAGGCGGAAATAAAAAGGTGAGGCCTAGCCACCCTACAAGTCCCACCTTCATGGTTACAGACTCCCTGCTGTGCACAGCATGGCCTGAGGTAGGACTGCAGGAAATAACCTTAAGTTGGCAAACTTGCTGGTTTAGTGCCTGACGTGGCCCCAGTGCAGCCAGTGAGCAGAGGTGTAGGGGTTCCTACCTGTCCAGTCACAGCCCAGCACCTCCAGGCGCATTCCTATTCCCGCTGGGGACCACCTCTCTGGGTGCACTCGGATGTACTGGGCAGGAACAGGATCAAATCTCCGGACTTCAGGGATATCGTAGTGGATGTTTCCTTCAAAAAGCTACAGAGAGGAAGAGAGAGAGAAAAGCAATGGATGTGTGCATCTCACATGCTCTCAACCAGACTTGATATTTTGGGTCTGGCAGAAGGTAGCCACAGTCTGAAGTAATTTAGCTGTCCGACTCCAGGCCATTGAGCCCAGCTGAGCAGAAATTGGGCTGTTCTTTCTCAGTTTCAAGGGGGCCAGCCAGGCTATTTCTAAGAAACTTGCACAATCTCTCCTGGCCTCTGCTCAGAATCCAGGGGTCAGATTCTGATCCAAGCCATGCAGGGGAAGCCTGGGGAATATCCACTAACTTCACATATAAATGAGATCAGATTTGTCCTTTGGTAAATAAAGAAGCTACTGCGTGTTCTAGGATAGTGTAAATGCTTGGTTTTCYTCACAGTCCAAGTACTGCTGCTTTTCAGCTTACATGCATGAATTAAAGTCTCTGGGGAATAGATGGCATCAGCCCTCATTTGTAGGATCAGGAAAAATTTAAATTTACCCAAATTTTAAGCAGAGGAGTACGCATAAAAACAGAACAGGCAGTAGCAGAGAATTTATTTATTCCTCTAGCCGATTGCCACTCCCATACCACTAAGCAGAAAGATTATGGGGAACTACAACAATATGGGAAAAATATGGGGAATTTCAGGGTCACACCAGTGTGGCAAAGGGACTTCAGATATAGCAAATTTCCCAAAGAGAAGTTGTGATTCACCTTCCTCTTTCAGAGAAGCACACCACAACAGCTACACCTTTCCCCTTAAAATACATAATTACTTTGCGTCAAACGTAATTGAACACACAGTCATGTGGGCTCTGACCTGCAGGAACTGGGAGAAGCAGCAGGTGATGTCCACATCCCCAGGCCTGGTCAACAACAGAAAATGAAGAGAAATTGCCATCCCTGGGGAAGCTACAGCCTCTAGTACAGAGTTGGAGCAGCACCAGGGGACACAACCTGGGATTTCATGGTGACAACCCAAGCTCCCAAGGTGTCTGTGGGAATGAACAGCCAGTTTCCCAAGACCTCATCAGGCAGACTGAAGCTAGTCAGAAATATATCCCATTTTGCAGCTGCTCCAGGCAGTGCCTACCTTGGCTTGCATTGTTTTGGGGTCCTGGATGAAGTCCCAGTCCTTTCCATTCATGCTGTAGGCCACCTTAAACTTCTTCACAAAGGAACGGGACTCGGTGGTGGTCACACTGTCTCCTCCACGAGCCCCCTGGATAATGATGCCTTTGATGTTCTTTGGGATGCCAAGGTCCACCTGCAGCCACTCCTCCCCAGGCTGGGCTTGAGGGACACGGGGAAACCAGCCCGAGCGGCTGCTCACCAGGCGGGCCATACTGGGAGACCAGTCATAGCCTCTGATGGAAGAGGCGGAGATCTGTGAGTCAGGAATGAGGCCAGAAAGCATTCCGAGCAAGTTGGAGCAGGGTGAATCTGCAGGGAAGGAAAGGGCATGAACAGTCAGGGTAGTTGAAGGGAAGTGCTTGTGGTTCTCCTCACAGCTTTAAGCTCCGGACACTAAACCAACACCAGCATTTCCCCCTTGCCTCCAGGACCTGGGTGCCTGTCTCTCCAAGTGCATCCTTGAGATGGATGTCTCCATGCTGCTCACAGTGTCACCATTCCCACCCCAAGCAGCCATGACAGCAGCAAGGGACAGCACCCCAGGACAGGCTGTGGGAGGGACAGAGAAGAGTGCTAAAGCCAAGGGGAGGAGAGCACCCTCACCAGTTATGCGGCAGCCATACAGCTCCAGCCTCAGGGCGATGCCGTTGTGCCAGGTCTGGGGACGGATGCGCACGAAGCGTGTGAGCACCGGGCTGTGGATCTTGTTGAGAACCACCTCTGTGGCATCCTCGTTGGCCTGAAATGTCTGCAAGGGAAAGGAGCCACAAATGTACATTTGCATATACTGTTACATCCTCACCAGATATGCAGTCAAAATAATCTCAGCAGGGAAAACCAAGGAAAGGCTTTCTGGTCCGGGCCAGCCTCCAACAAGGGCAAGTACCAGGGGCCAGCAGGAGATCTGAGCCACTGGCAGGACAGCATGGTGGATGGACTCACCTACCAGCCAGGAGACCCAGGAGCTTGCTGCCCGACTGCCTCTCACAGTACTTTGAGGCATCTCTGATTATCAGGCCTCAGCTGCTTCAAGCTTGCCCCCAAACCTAGATCTGCTCCAGCACAAATGACCAGATGTCCCCAAACAGGCTGACATCCTGACACATCCCTGCACTGAGCTCCACTGGGAACAGCACATGCAAGTAGTGGTGTGAGCAGGAAGGATGCCATCTCTGGGGTGACAAGCCCCTGCCTCAGCCAGCCCCTTGCCTCTGCCTCTCCCATGCACGTGCAACCTGCCACATGGAGACAGCTTTCTGGGAGTTTATGATCTGACATGGTATGAAAAGGCTGCTGCCTTACCAGATGGCCATAATCAATAACTACCAGATGGATGTTAGATCCACCTCTTCTGCCCATTTTTTTGATAGACTGGACAAGGACTGACTACATGGTTTCAGGCTGCAAAGTCATAGTGGGAAAGAAAAGGGAAGAAAAGAGGAAATACCCAGTGGGAGGGTAATTTTCAACCCTTTCTCTGCCCCAGCACAAAGCACTAGAGCTCACAGACCAAGGCTGCAGGCATTGCCTGCTTTACCTCCAAGCACGCAGGCACTTCAGGACAGGGCTAGAGTATCCTCCCATCTCAGCCAGGAACCCCATCCACACTGAGATATTGGCTGGATTCTCCTGCAGGCTCCTACCTGCATATGTGTGCTAAGCACAAGAGTTCCCACTAAGTTTATCTTAGCAAAGTAAGAGAGTGTAATCTCTGGCACCAATCTCCTGTGGGAGGCAAGAGTCAAACAACTCAGGACAGAAAAAGGGGTGAAGCGGTATCCTGGCCCTTTGCCTTGAATAGCAGCTAGGAAGCATTTTATAAACCTCCCATGGCTCTAGGCTTGCAGACAGCACATGTTACTGCTCTTCTCCCAGGATCCAGCACGCCAGGGTGTGCACAGGGTGTTTACAGGGAGGGACAGCAGCTATTTGCAGCACCCCTGCTACCTCTGGGCTGCCCCTGCACATCACCAACCACCCCTTCAGGGCAGGGAGCAGCCACTCACAGAGGGACTCAGCTGCAAATCTGGCTGGTAATTGGGATTTAGGGTTGATGTGAACTTGAGCAGAAATGCTAATCTAGAGAATATATATCATGCTGCTACCGTTTAGCAACACAGCATGCTTTATGTGTTTTTAATATCCTATTTTATCCTGTCTGACCCCACTTCCCATCCTTTTCCTTGCTCAGCAGACACCAAATACCCTTTTTTTCCAGCAGGAGGGCTATAAGAAGAGTGGGTACTGTGAAACACTCTCCAGGCATGCGTGTGTGTGTGTGTGTGTGTGTGTCTCGTAAACCTGTGAGCACACACACATACACACACACACACAATTTGAAAGGATATATTTCCACACCACAGCAAAGCCTCCAGCTGTACGCTGACACAGAAGCTGACACACAACACCTTACCTCTGAACCTAACACCGGAGGACAGGAAATGCTTATTTGAGCTGGTACAACTATTTTAGCACAAGGAGTCAGCCCAAAGGTCCCTCTGTCCCAGAGAGTAGCTCCTAATGGTGGCCCCAGCAGATGTCCGAAGGCAGCAAGTCCAGTGGAGTCTTCTCCTGGAAACCTCTATTCGCTTTCCACCATCAGCGGTGTGAAGACACCGTGAGCCAAATATTGCATAGGGACCAGCAATGTTTAACAGTCACTGATGAGGTTTGCTGCTCTTTTTGATTTAACATATTTCAAGTTTTGTTCTATTTAACTCACTTTGCACATACGAGCATCAGGGGCCAGAATCCAAATTTACACCAGCATAATTTGTTGCTGACTTCTGCACAGTCAAGCTTGACAGAAAGCAGAAGCAGGACTGAACCCAAAAACTTTATCACTACTATATGCATTGCTGAAAACATCTCTTAGACGACCTTGGTCCCAACCACCTGCTTCCAAGGAGAGGAATCTTAATTCTGCTTTAGATTTAGAAATCAGTAATTTACTCAGGCTAGATCACATTCAACAAGGTATGAACTCTGAATCTGGGCCACAACACTCCAGACTGTCAGTTTCTGAGGGCAGAATTGGCACCTGACTTCCAGCTCTGGTATCAGCTTTACTGGCAGGATCTGTTCCATTGAACCTTTCTTCTGAAAAGCCCCAACTGATCACAGCAAGTCATTGCTTTGCACCCCATTCAGCGTAACAGAAAGGGGCCATTTTCAGAGGGCATGTGCTTAGTGCTGTTAGAGACCTGGGGTACTCCCACGTGCCTCCTTCCCAAGTGGAAATGCATTGTGAACCCGCAGGTCCCAATGCTGCTGACCAGGGTCTGACCCTTGACGGTCTGGTTTCCCTGCACTGAAAATGCTGACTCCAGAGCCCCAGCGCACTGTGGAGACAGGCCCATTGACTTCAACAGGCTCTACATCCTGCCTCAAATTAGCACTCACAGCATAGGAAGAACTAGCAAGAAAATGTGTGAAATTGGGAGTGCCAAGAAAGCAAAGATTTCTTCCCTCTCTACCAAAATAGAACATTGCTATTCCTCCTGTCCTATCTGCTTCCCATCCCACTCAGCACATATTTTGAGCCAAGTCTTCGAATGGTGTAAATCAACATATCACCATCAAAGCATAAGAAGTCACAGTAATTTACACCAGCAGAAAAAAAAATACCTGGCTGTGATCTAGGGAGATAGATAGATAAATAGATATACACTCAGCAGAGAGCACACATGCTTATGCACATGAACACACACTGAAGGGTGATGAAGCCAGAAGACAGATAGGAAAACCATTAACAAATTAAAAGCACCTTCCAAGAAACAGTCAAGGGAACTCGCTTTCACTGCTGCGTCAAAAAGCTGCCCATCTCTTCCCCATATACTATATGTTTACTTCCGTTTTAGTCCAGACAGTAGGTCTGGTTGTAAAATTAAATTGATAATCAATGACAGCTGACCTGCTTAATTAATTTGCTGCAGAAGGTAAGTGGTAGGGGAGAGGCTGGAAAAGCTGGAGAGATGATGTCTAGGCTAGAGGAGGACTGTGAAAGTTTTCCACGTGCATACACATGCAAGCTCCACACCAGCACTTACAAGTCACATTTCTGACATGTTGGAACCATCATAGGGTGATGGGGGGATTTCTGAAGCTACATTAGTTCCAGTGGATATGGGAATTGTGCCACTGGCAGTTTGGAGTGAAGGAAATGAAGGACAGGCAGACAAACAGTGCCATGAAGTTGAAGAGGCAGTGAGTCAGGGAGGGGGTAGGAGGTACCCAGTGCCTGTACACAGTGCTTGGCCACTGTGCAATTTCTTGAGAAGCTAAAGAAAGCAGCTGAGGGAGGAAGAGGAGAAGGCCAAGGATGGCAGCAGCCCTGCCTTTCTCCGTATGTATGTGTCTCTGGACCCGCTAGATTTACTGCAGGATTATGTTACTCCTGTGGAGACAGAGCCCTGGAACAGAGCATGCTAACAGGATTAGAGCTTCAGGATTTAGACAGAGAAGCATGAAGGAGAAAAGTAGGGGAGATTATTTTCCTTGTCAGATAGGGGAGGCATAAAATGGGGCATGTTTGATGGTGGGAGGATTCTGGCTCAAGTGGAGGGTGGATAGTTCTGGATTTATTAAATCCAGGAACAAGGAGTTAAAAGAAAAATGATACTTGGCAACACTCAACAAAGCACAGCTTCTGGGCAAGGCACAGTGTGCTGGGCTGGGCTTGCCAGCTCTGTGTCTTTGAGAGGCTCCACTCAGATTTGGGAGTCATCAGGGACGTGAGGAGTGGTACTGTGTTAGCCTGCAAAGGAGATATCAGGCCCAGAAATACAAAGCTGCAGCCTTGCTAGGAAAGCTAGGGCTGTAATTCTCCCCTGGTACTGCACCAAGGGTGAATGCGCAAGGCTGCCTTTGGCAAAGCCTGATGTCTTTGTCCTGTCTGCAAAAGCAGCAGAAGCAGGCTGGGACCTGGATGCTTCTGGGCAARTCCTCTGCACCAGGATGTCTCTGTGCAGAAACACTTGTGGCCCTCTGGCTGATTGTGCAAGCTTTTCCTGAGTTTTCCAGATTAAAAAGCCATAGGACTGAAAGCTTTTCTCTCCCTCCTCAGATGAACGAATACAGGAGACCCGATCAAGAACTGAAAAGACAGAGGAATGCTCCTAAAGGAAGGCACAAGGGTCTCCGAAGAGTCATCCTCAATATTCCCTGCCAGCACCAAAAACCTCTGATGTCCCCAGCTCCATGTACAGCTGAGATACCTGGCTCTTTACAGCAACTCAACCTTTGTGCATCCACCACCTGAAATGCCACCCAGGCAAGTTAGCTGGTAACAAGCACAAACCCATCAAAATGAGTAGGAAATGAAAAATGCACATCAGCTGGATCTTGCTGCCATTTCTTGTCCATTGACTTCTACAGGTTCTGAAAACATATGTTTCAGTTGCATCCTCTCATTTTACACACAGAGCAATGGAGGCAGCGAAAGCAGCACTCATTGGGGTCCCAACCCACTCCAGTTCCTGAAATCCATCCCATCCCCCAGCTCCTTGCCACACCAGATGATTCCCATGAACTCATCTCTGCAGTTACTAAGATGGAGCAACTCGGACCACACGCGAGCTGGAACGCAAGATGCTACAAAGAAGGAAGCAGATCAGAATGGATGAGAACTTTGTTTTCTGATAAAATCCTCATTGTTGAGTCTGTCCAAAGAAGATGAACAAAAATAAAAAGTCAAATCCTGCCAGGTGAAGAAAATGGCCAAAAACAAAAGGTCAAATCCTGCCAGGTGCTCTTTTCCTTCCTTGGGTTCAAGAAGAGTTGTTGTTTTCTAAAGACATTTGCAAACCACTAGATAAGATCTTGGCATGCACACCAGGGCCGCTGTCTGGAAGATAACCTCTGAGGCCATTGGCCTGGCCCGGGGTCACACAGAGGTGGATGCAACGGGGAGGGCAAGAGCTAGACCAGCCTTTCTGCAGCAGGGTTGGTTTGGCCCTGTGCCCTGGGGACATGCTGTGAGTAGTAAGGACCGAGTATGGGGCAGCATGTGGTCACTCTCCTYCCTGTCTCCTCTCTCTGGGACAGACAGGAAGACAGCTCAGCACCTCCGGCCAGGTCGCTGTGTTAGCCTCTCCCCCTGGTCCCATGCCTGAGGGAAGGACAGAGCACCACCCCCTGGACAGGGGGACATCTGGCATATGCTGGGCTGGGCTTTGGGGGGAGTGGGCTGCCAGGCAGGGGGAAAGCCTGGCAGGGAGAGGGAAAACCTGGCAGAGATGGGGTGGGAAGGGGAGGGCGTGGATGTGGGGCTCCACTCCTGCCAGCTGCCTTCCCAGTGTCTCCTCATCCCAGAAATATAGCAGTGCTCGGCACGGAAACAGGCCAGCCAGCCCTGTCTGCTGTGAGCACATATTAATCACATTTTCCGCTGTTCCATCCTGCCTTTCCCGTTTCCCTTGCCATTGAGTGCCAGCAGCTGGGGACTCAAAGGTGAGCCATCACATTTTGCAGGGAAACACCCTGGCCTCACTGTCATCTGAAACACCAGAGGGAGGGGAAGCGGGGGGCAAAAGAGAGGAGGTCAGAGCTCCCCATCCTCTGCAGGGAGCATCATCCCCTCCCCACCCTCCTGCACTCATCAGTTTTGTTTTGCTTTAGCTTCCTGATGAAGATGTGAATGCTAGCTGACCCACCTATACATGGCAGAGCTTTGCTTTTGGCCCACAGAGTTGGCAGAAATTCAGAGCAGTGTTTAGTACACCCCATATGCCTATGTGTGCATGTGCATATATATGTGTGTATGTCCAGATATATGTATGTGTATATATGTATTTGTCTATATCTATCTATCTATCTGCATGTATATAGAGAGTCCCTGTCTGTCCACACCTTCCCCTCTCTCACCACTCCTCATGGCACCAAATCAAGCTGCGGCAGACTTGACGAATCTATTTGGCATGGTTTGCTCCACCGTTGCAGCCTGAGCTGTGCGGAGCTCCACACTGATGCAGGGAGGGATCTGCACCTTGAACAGAGACATCTGGGACCTTCCCTAATGCAGGAGCAGCGAGGATTAATGTGGGCATGGAATGTGGGGCCGGAGTCCCCCTGCACCAGGTTTGTGAGCAAGTAGCTTTGCCCTGGCCCCACTGCAGCTCAGCAGCTGGTGGCCAGTTGTTTGGCGGGGAGGGAAAGCACTCACTCGGATGCAAGGGGTAGGCAAGCCACCAAAAAGCAATTACTTATCCTCCAGCCTTGGGAGGTGTCTACTAAATTGAGGCCAGAACATGGGAATAAATAGAGACTGGAGCAAAAAAGAAGAGTTTGATTTTTCCACTGTTTTTATGAGAAGAGAAAACTGAGTAGAGAAAAGCTGACAGGAATCAAGGGCCAAATCCTGAAACGGTGGCAATTCAGGGATTGTTTTGGATTGACACCAGCCAGGCTTTAGGGTCTTGATGGAGCAATGTAAATTGGCTTAGCACCACTGAAAACAGCCATGCTGTCCTGTCCCACCTTGGCTGAGGATCCAGTGTTCAATGCCCAGGACTGCAAGAACTGGACATTTATTCTCCTCTGCAGCTAAAAGGCCCGCACCCTCCAGGCCAGATTCCTGCTCCAGTTAAGACTGGAAAAGGTAAATTTATTGCCAGTGGTTATTTGAAACACTGAGCTGTGTATTTAGCCCATCTCTCTGCCGAGGATGATGTGTATCTCCTGCCTGCCTCAGCTTACAGAAACAGTCCCAATGAGATACCAAACTCACCTGGGGTGAGGAGAGATGGCCCCGGCTCACAGGAAGGTCTAGTGTGACCAGCGGGAGAGCACAGAGCCTCCACACCACTGCATGAACACTGTGTTAGGGTTATACACGAGCTCTGCCACGAGCTACTGCCCTGGAGCCAGCCCACCCGAGATGTGGGGAAGCCCGGCTGTTGACTCCCCTACGTGGTGCTGGGCTGCCGAGTGCCTCCATTTCCCTGCTTCTAAAATAGGACTAACACCACCTCACTGGCACGTGAGGAACTTAAATACTCCAAATATTGTGGGTATGAGACCCTGATAGGGACCTCTGCACAGAGAGGACTCATTCTGGGAAGCAGAGGGAATTTGAACCTAAGACACACTTGTGGGGAAGGGAAAATCACACAGGCCGGAAGGGAAGGAAATGTCTGGATGAATCCTGAACAAGACAGGCTACTGCATTTCATGCCAGCAGCGCCTGTGCCAGCAAATGGAAGGGACAGCTAATTTAATAGAAGTGCTGAACAATCAGAAATTACTGAGACGTGTGTGTGGGGGGAGGTGTGTGCAACCCCAGCCACACAGTACACACACACCGACTATGGCACATCAGTGGGGATGACCTGAACACAGCAGCAGTGCTGGGTGGGCACCACAGAAGAGCAGGGAAGTGCTTTCTTGAGGCACCCTTAACCAGGGAACAACCACACAACCAAAGCTGCCTTAACCCCCCTCCCCATACACCAAACCTTCCACACAGACCACCCCAAGTTTATCCTTCCTGGCCGCACACCAGCATAAGGCATGAAGTGGATGAACACCCATATTTACTCCCTCCTCCTTGCTCCCACCTCTGTGGGTGTCCCACAAACACAGTAAGAGCATGCACAGTTCCTGGGGCTTAATGCACCCTTGCTGACTGTGCCTGCAAGCACAGATCCCACAGCTCTGGCAGCCCAAATTGTTTCTCATTATTTATTGCTCATTTTGTTCTCTGGGATGGTGTGATTGCCTCTTAGGATTTGTGCCCTTTCATTTCTAGGCCTCACTAACTCCTGAACTACAGTTTCACGTGGTTTTGTGATTGTTAACCCAGCATGCAGATGGGTCTACGACCATAAAAGCTCAATGAATCTTGTATGGCAAAACACAGGCTGCAAAAACATTTTCTCCTTCATTTGCAGTCAAAGAACATACTCTCGGCACCACGAAAGATGCAGCAGCAGCCAGGTTTTCCAAGGAATAGTGTTTCCTCATTGCTGTGCAGAGGAGAAAGAACTATTTCTGCTCAGAGCATCATCAGTCTTTTAGCTGTCATAAGAAAAAGTGTCCCTCACAGATTAAACCCTCCAGGCCTGCAAAATCACTCTGTTCTCTTCCCTCTTGTTGGCTGCAAGACTCACCAAGGTGCAGGTAAAAGAGCAAAAAGGCCTTTACCTTGTGGTTTTTCCCGTGTCGGTACATCATCCAGTCCTCCCCATTGGTGCTGACCTCCAGCTTGTAAGTACGGACATAGTAGCCCTTCTGGGTCTCTCTCGAGATGGCACCCTGTGTGGCAATGGCTGTGAGCACAGTCAGGAAGTGGAGGTCCACCTTTCCAGGGATAAAAGAGACAAGAGAGAGAGTGGTGACCACCTGAGAGTCCAGGGTGCCTAGCTAGTTCCTCCTTCTGTCTCTGAAAAATGAAATGTTGCAAATTCAGCCTGTCTTACTCTATCTGTGGGTGCACAGTTCAGCAGGCACAACCCTCCCCAGGGCTGACTTCAGCAGGATAGGACCATGGGGCAAGAGTAGCTAAGGATCTTGATGTCTTTTCATATGGGACCATCACAAAGCCTTTTTCCTGCCTCAGACCAAGGAACAGGATCTGCACAGAAGCTCATATCCATTAAAGCAGGACAGAGATTGACTTTTTCCATGTAAAATAAAAGCACGATATCCAATTAGCAAGTGCTGCAGTTCTTGGTTTTCCCTAGCTGGTTTGTTGGTTTTTTTTTGTTTTACAACATGGGTTGAGAAAGGTCAGCAGAGCTGGCTTAGTAGCCCTGCCATGAATGAAGAATGAGATGTCTGCTAGAGGCAATGACATTCACCACCTCCTGCTCGTAGTGCCCTTTAGCAAGCAGTGTCTACTGGCGATGTGACACAGCCAGAAGCCGTGTGCAGACAGACTATGGCTCTAACCAGCTCCCAGGGAAAGCCTTTGCTCTGTCAGCCCCCATCTGATATTAGCCCGCTCACGCTCCCTGCATCACTGATGAGATAAGTATTATTCTAGTTGTTTTTCTATGCAGCCCCCGGAGACTTCGGTCCTCAGGCCAGTGGCGGAGTCAGTGGCCCTTGTAAGTGGCAGAGGTCCCTCAGTCTCTGTCAGTCTGCTGGAAAGTCCATCAAGGTTTTGGGCAGGAAGGAGGGGGTGGAAGAGAGACAGTGGATTGAGTCAGTCCTTGTGCRGATAAGCTAATGGGAGAGCCAGCCTGTCGCATTTCACGGAGGCACGGCAGCTCCCCTGCTGCTTGTTCCTCATGAGCCACAGAGGCAATAAAAAATTCAACAAGCCTTATGGTCAAGGGTCAGTTTAACAGAGTGACACTCCATTTGGTGGGAGAAGAGATGAGGGGGCTGGAAAGGTACCTGGAGGTACTCTTTGTTGCTGTCTACATTGGGGGTCCAGCCGTTGTCATCACTGTTGAGCCGGCTCTGTTGAGGGGTCCATCGCCCATCTGAGTAGGTGGAGGAGGCACTGATCTGCATGTTAGAGATCCTGCCAGACTCCATCCCCAGAGGCACATTGCACTGAAAGTCTAGAGCAGACACACACATACACAGAGATCAGTTTGCAGTCTCGGTACTTCACCACTAAGTGGAAGACAGCCCTGAACTAATCTCTCCAGCTAACCCTGAGCAAAGCTGCCTGTCTGGAAAGATGAACAGATCTGTACCATCTTGCAGGTTGTGTGCGTTCACAGATGGCACTGAAGAATTGTATATAGGGCAGGTTTGTGTTTGCATGGCCCTCTGAACATTAACACAGTCCAGATCTTTCTCTCCTTCTCTATCTTCTTCACCTTCATTCTCTTTTGACACAATTCTGTCCCTTCCCTCCCTCCATCTCCACCAAGATGTACCAAGTGCCCTTGTCACAAAGTTCCCATGTTCTTGAAGGCTGTAGGTGAAATCTAAGCACTGACAAGGCAAGGAATACAGACAGACACATTAGGAGGGTGCTTACTGTTGTGCTGCTGGCAGGAACATCAAGGACTGGAATGGGCAGCTATAAAGGTTTTGTGTGCATGTGAGAGTATGGATGCATGTGTGTATGTGTCTGTGTATATGTGTGTGCACTATATGTGGTATCAGGCCCATAGGAATTAACCAGACAAGATTAAGAAAGGCTCTCTGGTATGCTTTCATTTGGATCTCCTCACTTCTAAGGCTTTGAAAGTCACAATTAGCTGAATTTTATGGCACATCTCATCTATTTTATGGCAGCTGTCCTGTAAAAACAATAGCAAAGAAAACAGTGATAGAAAATACTGCATGGGCCCAAGTGTGCTGCTGCTGTAAACCAACAGGGCTCCACCAAACTGCCTGTGTTTTTAGTGTGGCCAAGTCAGCCTTGGGTGGAAACGATGGGCCAAGTTAAGATGTCAGTGCTATTATTAAAGTTTCAATTTACACCACCATACATGAAAACAGGCCTAGCCCTTTAACCAAGGCTCTTGTGCTTGATTTCTCATGCTTTGTGTTCAACATCTTATTTCCAAATCCTATTAAAGAACAGAATAGAAAAGGGATTAAAGAACAAATCAACTGAGTGTGGCAATAGGTAATGGTGAAGAGCTTATGCTTGTCTGTAACCCTCACAGCCTCAGCAGAACATCCCGTACTCAGTCACAGAGTAAGAGATTGTAACCCTGGTGCTGCACAACCCCTAGTCTACCCTGCTCTCTGTCATAGGCTTTCAGTGGCAGGTCAAGGACTCCCTCTCTTTCTACGGGACTGAGGGGTGTCCTGAAGGCTGCTTCTATTGTATCAGAGGTTCACTGCTAACAGAGGTCACTAACAGTAGCTCTGTTGCAAAAATACCATGGGAAAACAAATTGAACCTTTCCTTGCCTGCAAGTGTTATCACAAAGAATTAAAATGCTCTTCATTCTCAAAACACACAACTTACTTCCTCACTCCACATCAATTTACCTCCCTTATTAAGTGTTACAAAACAAAATTTGGCTTGAAATTCTTCGAGCTTTAAGCAATCTTTAATTAGACAGCAAAGAAATTCCAATTTGTGGTTTGGGACTGTGAATTTCTGGAAAACTAGAGAGAAGGAGAGCATATTTTTCCCCATGCTTTAATGAATCTGCTACACATGCTGGGCTGAAGTCTTCTCCTAAATCCTTTGGGCTGAGCATACACATGAAGGATTCTAAACCAAAAGGTATTGAGAAGACTTCACAAGCAAGTGAAAAGTCAACAAAAGGTCAGAAAGTGAAATTCTTACTGAAATCTAACTTCTATCAGAAAGAGAGAACACACCTAAGTAACACTGCTGTCTGTACTGCTGGTGGGGATCCAGCCCCTGGACACACTGCTGTCTGCTTTACTCTTGCATATGACAGATTAAAGATGGGAAACACAGGGGACACAACTAAGCCATACACACACATTTCCAACTTACTTTCTGAGACTTCCTGGTGGATCAAGTAGTACTGAGCAGAGAAACCGTCCTTGGCCACTGCCAGGTCCGTGTGGAAGGTGAGAGAGAGGACGCCTGTGGTTGAGCGGATGTCTGATGGCATCTTAGTGCCACAATACCTGCCTATCAAGGGGCCAACTGCAAAAGAAAGAGCAGCAAAGGTAAGGCCTGCTTTTCCACCAGCCTCCTGGGACACCGGCACACTGGCATCACTCAGCAGGGATGCCTTAGCAGGACCAATTGGGATAAAAGATAGGCTTTGGGGATGGGCTATTTTTTATATCCACTGGCCTGATGCCATGCGGTGCAGAAATATCCACTGCAGCAGACACTGCTCTGCAATTGCTGGGAAATGCTCCAAAATGCTCTGTTTCTCAGTGTTGCTATAAGGTACGGAGATCCTCCCATCATTTGCATGAAGCCACTGCCCTCCCCTGAGGGAGAACTGCTGGTGTCTTGGAGTGTCCCATGGGGCTTTTCAGATCAATGTTTACAACAGAGCAGTAGTTTGGGGTTTAATGAATGCAGCCTTCTGCAGGCACACTGTCCCCAGGCTGGCCCAATGGAGTGCCCCGATGGCAGGTTGCATGATGCAGCCACCTTTGAGGTTAGGCACCCTCGGTGTTCAGACACAAAGTGCACAGTTTTGGAGCTTTGTGGGACACCAGGAAGGGCTGAGGACAGCAGCACAGCACCCCATGGCTTACCCTGAGGGATGCCATCCCAGATGTCTAGCCAGTCGTACTTGCAGTCTCCTTCCCCCGCCTGCAGTGGGTCGTGCTCGAGGTCAAAAAGCAGAAAGTGGAGGAGGATTTCTGTCTTTGGCTTGGCTATGATGGTGAAGACGCAGTCCAGGTTGTGTGGATATTTGTCGGGGAAGCCTGGAGACTCAATAGTGCCATTGGAGGCAGTGAAGTTTCTGGAGCAGTCCTCAGAGCCTGTAGCAGCAGGAAAAAACCAGAGCCTTAGCAACAATGAAGCTTAATGCCAACAACTTGACAGTGTGGAAACCCCATTTTGAGCTTAGCAGGGTTATGTATTCACTTCTGGAAATATCCTGCAGCTCATGAGCTGTGTGAATTCCTTCAAGAAATGAGAAGGTGATTTTCAAAGCTTTCCGCAGGTGGAGACACGAGGTCCATGAGATTCCTGTAGTGGACAGCATAGTTCTAAAACCCTCAGACAGCTTTGCAAACGTAACCTGTACACCACTGCTGATTCTCCTCACAATTAGCTCAAACCCAGAACTAGAAGAGCGATCCTATCCAAAGCCATGGCTCTGATTTGGCAGGCCAGCACCCTGCCATGTCCCTCACATCAGAGGTGATGGTCAGGGAGGCCACACCGAGCTGGTCTGGCTTCCCCAGCTGGCCCTTTCCACTGTAACCTGGCTTCCCAACACTGACCTGCTGGCAGACCTGTGTSCTGCTCCAGAGCCTGTGGAGAGGCCACCACCACACAGGGAGCTGCCATACACAGTACTCATGACCCAGCTGCTACCTGCAGCCATGCCGGCCAGGGGCCACAGCGGCCCCAGGTCTGATGGAGGAGCCCCCATTCTGGGAGGGAGCCGCCTGTGATGCGGCAGAGAGGAGTAATAGGATGTATTCTTTTTGGAAAGGCTGTCCCCATGGGCCAGTCTCCTGCAAACTCCACCCTTCCAGCACAGACATCTGTGCCTCAGTTTCCTCTTGAGAAAATCCAGAAGCACAAATATTTACACAGTGAAAGGGCTGGAGGAGGGTGCCAATGTCTCCACTGTTTGCTGCGAACTCTTGGGAAGTGCACAGTTAGCCTGCGGCCTCCCCAAGACCCACACAAGGCATAAGGGCCAGTTCCAGCATACATCCCCACAACATGGCCACAGCAAGAGTGGGGGTAACAGGGGCCATGGCAGGGGGTCTCTGCTGAGAGCAGGAACAGAGCCCTCTTTTTCACAGAATGAGCCATCCATACCAGAAATGCAAGTTATTTCTATCCTTAAGGAAGACCTTTGCGTGGTGAGGAGGACAGACAATGTTGCCTCTCATTTATTGCTGACCTCAGCACTGGCCTCGGCTGCAGCCGGGCCAACTCAGTGCCCCTCTCATACAGCCAGGGTGCCTCAGGGTGGCTGGGGAAAGGGGAATTTGTGTCGTATTCATACCACGGTGACTTTGAAACCCTCGCCAGGACAATAGGCAACAGAAATCTGCAGCCTGGAGCTATCAGAGGGGAAAGGGGATGTTAGAGAGGCTGCTGGCCACTGCTGCAACCTGGCACTAGCATTTGCAAAGGTTTCTGCTTCACTTTTACCGGGACACTTTCCTTCTCCTCTACAAACCCTTCTGCTCCGGCTCTTCCAGGCAGCACGAGCCTTCCCAAGACTAATGAGAGACTTGTTATTCAATTCGGCATTAACCTACCGGTGTCAGGCCAGCAGCCCACAGTAATAGCAGGATCTTGCACTGCATTATGCAGTGCCTGGCTGGAGAGCTACTCAGGAGAGGCTCTTAATTGACTATCTAATGAAGCAGCCAGCTTTTCTGGTGTGAACCTGTGGGGTAAAATGCAGAGGCAAAAAATAATGCCAAACACAAATCACAGCATAATGCCATGAACAGGGATAAGGGTGTACTTCGTTCCAAACAACTTGAAAGACAAACAGATGAATAGGGAAAATAACACAAGCTCCGAGCTAGGAAGAAAATCAAAGACTAAACCCAGAGTCAAGGACTGTCCTCYAGAGACAGGAAAGAGATGTAACTATGTCACCACATTAGACAACAGTTCCCTCATGCGGGGCTCTTATCGCATTTGGCATCTTTGTCTACATTTTGGCTAATAGCAGCAAACACAATGATCAGCTTTTTATAAGGAAGCTGCAGATAATCAACGGGACTCATGCTGGCTTCGGCAGCACAGGCCAGCCTGAGAGGAGACTTTGATGCCCAGCGCTGGAGAGCTCAGGCCAGCCCCGCCAAACTGACTCACAAAGGGAGCAGCAGGGAGGCTGGACCAGCCAGGGCAGGCGGCTCTTTTGTCAGCCCACAGACCGCTGACTGATACCCATCAGGGGATTCAAGGACTGGTATGCAGTTGTTTGTATGCAGATTGCTCCTCTCACACTGTGATAAGGGAAATTTAGCACGAGGTCAGGAAATAAATGCTCGATTGAAAAGAGTTGGTTTTTTAGGTCACCTTTAAGAAAGAAGGAATCTGCGGCCTCTGCTGCCTTTACTGATGCGGACAACGACAATCTGATGACCTTTAAAGCTGGTGACACCCTTGCTGAATACCCTGACAGCTCAGACAGAAACTTGGCCCATGTCTGCCTGCCAACAAAAGGCAGGGTTTGCTTGTACGGCAGTAGCCCCGAAGACAGCACTGCCCACCACCCTCTCTGGAAGCCCTGGAGGGCGCTGGGGCTGGGCAGATGTGGGCTGAGAGTGCTCCCGGATCACAGGCTCATCCACGCTTCTGTGCCCACACCTGCCTTGTCAGGCTTGATTTCATGGGCTGTGGCTGTAAGAAAGCGTGGCTGTATCTGGAGAGGGTGGCTGCCTGCAGGGGTGGGGGTGGCAAAAGGAGCCCCAACACCACTTCAAACCTGAGGGCAGTACAGCAGGGACTTACATCGAGGGACACAAAGTCTGCTCCAGCCTCCATCCAACACCTGCTCTCTTCCAGATCAGCCTCCCTACCTACCTCTCCCTCCCTACCAGCAACAACTTCTCCTTTCCCCATGGATTTGGTCCCTTGTTGGCACTTACCCAGACAGACACAGTTCCTGCCTCCTGTCCCTTCTCACAGCATGGCCTGGCCACCTCAGCCTGCTGGACCACCCCACATTGCCCTGTGCCCCGACTCAGGGCGTGGACCCAATGTGAGGTCAGGCACAACCCGGCACAGTCGGTTGGGCTCACAGGAGATGTGTGCAGCGGGAGAGAGGCAAGGGGGGCTGAGGTGGGTCTTCCCACTGATGCCTTAAGGCATCACCACCTGTACACAGGCATTCTTTGCCATCCTCTGTGCTGGTAACTGGCCTTAGCAAATCCCAATAGCCATCTGAACCACTAAGCTCTTTCAGGACTAATCTGCATCCTAACCATCAACTAACAGCAGTGGTGAGCTGGCTGCACAACAGCTCAGTGACCAGTTATGCAGTCCAGGCAACCACCAGCAACAGTACTTTCCTCATCCATCTGAATCTTCATACATGTCCTGTCCTCATCATTTCACAGTGAATTTAGAGAGTCTCATTCTCTTGCAGCAAAGTCTCCACATTCACATCTACCTACGGCCAGGTCGTGGGCTGTCCGTGCACCTCTGCCTGCTGCACAGCTGGCCCAGGGCCCCTGGGCACTGCTGCCTGTTCTTCCTGTCTTTTCTTTAAAGAGGCTGGATAAGCAACCCTGTTCTGCTCCTTTCTGATTCTTCCCACAGCATGGAAATTTTTTTTGTGCTGGATGCAATGACATGAAAGCCACACACACGTTGTCTTCCAACATATCACCAAAGGAATGTGGGCACAGGGCAGGTGCCTGCGTACCCATGCAAAACACACTCCTGTTCCCTCACATGCAGGCACACTTTTCACACACACACAGAGCAGGGGTTATGTTTTCAAGCCTCCTTCTTCCCAGACACAAAATTCTGGCAAATATTTAGACAGAAACACTATTAAAAGGCCTCTGACTATTAAAAGCTTTTTCTTTCCTCAGTAATAGTTCAGTATTAAACAGAATTATGAATAGTTTCTCTTATATCAGCCTGGAAAGGTGTTGCCTCAGACTTTGACAGCACTGCTGACAGCAATCACTTGAAAACCAGAGCTCCCCAGTTGCAAACCTCACTTCCAGTGAGAGAAAACACAGCATCATTGATCAACCCTGAATTGCAAATCCACAGGAGGGAGAGCTCCATGCACTTCTAACAGAGGGACAATCCCCTTTTAGCCCTAACAAGCTCCACACATGCCAGGGAGAAAAGATGTATATTTCTAGTCCTCGAATACAAGAGAGTATTTAAGGAGGAACCCTGCTTTTATTGCCACACTGTGATCCAAAAATGCACTGTCATGTGCCACTAACATCTTTACCTTCTTGGAAATGTGATGCGCAGACTTGCTTAAATGTAAAAAAAATAAATGTCCTTTATCTCTGGAAAACGTGCTAGAAATCACATTGAAAAGGTGGTGAAAGACATCTTCTTGTGAAGATAGTTGTGGCAAACAGCCTGGGAGACAGGCACTGACTCAGACACTCACCTGTCTTGTAGATCTCATAGCGCAGAGAGAAGCCAGCACCTTGCCGTGCGTAGTCTGAGGTGAACTTGATATAGAGAGAGGGGCCAGAAGAGATGATGGTAGGAGGTGCAATGTTACCACAGTGCTTGCCCAGCAGGTCTGCCGCTTCACTGTCCCCATCGCGGATCTCGATGTAGTCGTACCTACGGAGGCAGGTGAAATGGCAGGGAAACCATCTGTCAGGGGGATGCTTCAGGATGCCAGGAACAAACAAAATCCACTCTTGGTAACTGCGTATTTCACAGAACGTCTTTCAGACAGGTACCTGGGACTCTCCTATTCACACCATACCAGAGCACCCCAATACTTTTTTCTCTTTTGACTGACTATGTTTAGATCACTTCCTCTGTTGCTATTCAGATAATTAATTTATTGCACATACATTCACTTCAGAGTCAACATGCCAAATTTAGGACACACTCTACCTCCATTTCCACAAAACTCCTTTGGCATGGGAGAAGCTGAGATACAATTCTCCTGGGGCTGCTCTCCTCCCCTGACCTCTCTCCTGAAGTGCCATTGTGCTATTTGGCAGAGCTCACTTTATTCTAGTATCCACGTGAGATTTGGCCAAGCACACACCAACTGTGAGACTGTCAATGTTCAATCCATGTGAGCAGGTAGCTATTTTGTGCACTGACACCACATTGGTCCTTTAACAAGCATGGCCAGTACACTGACTTAGCACTTGGATATTAATGTTAATCCTCTTCCATTAAGTGCTAACAGAGATTCTCTGTTGGTGAGAAGTGCTGTGTAAGAGCTGGGTACCCACACTCACTATTGCTGATCTTGTACACCCTGTAACTGCAACCTGCCTTTGCTAAACTCTATTCGGAGCTGTTCCACCCGCCCACTGCCATGGTTCCTGAGTATATGACTGGTCTGGGGGAAGAATGCATAGGGTTAGAAGAATTGCCTCCTGGGGCAGAGACAAAAGCTTGTTTTAATGCCTGGCTGGAAGGTGAAACTCCCACAGATTCCTTCATATTTTCTAGGCCATGACTAGGCAAGGTAGTAGTATCAGGCTCTGTGTGCTGTGAAGAAACAAACAGCTTTTACGTGTACATCTTGTTCTTTAGCTGCTTTCTAACACCCACATTCTCCTGCCCCTCTCCTCTCTGGCCAGCACAGTGCTATTTACAGAAACTGCCCATCTCACTAGGACTGCTTATTTGCTTTGCATCAACCTGTTTGAACAACATGCTACAGCTCTTCTCACAGGGCCAGGAAGGGAAAAAGCATTTCCAGGCTGCCAGTAATCTGCCTTTCTTCTTTGTCACAAGATCTTCTGTTTGGGAACGGAGAGTTGAAAGGAGAAGTAGCTTGCTGGATACAGAATGATCCTCATGTGACTCATTCCCGTTCTGCAAAGCACATATCGGCAAGCAACAACCTCAAAACAAACTTACAGGGACTTAGTGTGCTCCTCCACAAAGAAAGATGGCCTGGATGGCTTTGGTTTCACTCCTTTCTGGGACTAAATCAGGCTGGGAGCCAGAAGCAAAATGCCTGCAGATAAAATCCTGTCTATGCTGGACCGAGCACTCAGTTAGCTGCAATCACCCAGCCTTTAACTTCATTACAGACTCAATTGGCTTGGCCAAGGTGAAATCCAAGCGGTCTTGAGAAGTCGCACTCGAACAGGAAGAGCATTTGGCTTAGCTGGTGTGTGGACACACAGCAATGCAAATGAAGATCTGCTCCCTCTGCTCTCTCCTCAGCTCTGCCTAGCCCCCTATCACCTTGTGACCCCTTATTACCCTGACACCATTCAGTAGCACCCTGTGTGACCCCACTAATGTCCATCACGTGTGGCTTGATCCTCCCATCTCCCCATGGAGGAGGAACAGAGAGGGCAGTGTTGGTGCTTCTTCTAAGTAGTTTTTTTTCCTCCTTGTTTGTCTATTTGTTTAAAGTAGCACTGAGCAAACAGTGGGCACATTTTGTTCTCTAAATAACTGCCTGCTTTCAGCGTGCTTGCAGCCCTTCCACATCTGAAGTGTACATCTGTGCCGCAGGACTACTGGCTACTAGTGAAATTGTGAATATGTGGCAAAAAATTAATTTGGCAAAAACATGAATGTTGGCAAAACACATTTAATGGAGTGGATTGTAAAAGCTGCCATTTTCATGCACAGGCAGAGGTTAGCTACATCCCAGGGAATCACATCTGTTTGTGTCCTCGTGGGGGTGTAACTTGCCAACACAGTACATGGCTTCAACTACTTGACTGCAACGATCACAGCTTCTGCTGTAGCCAGCACACCAAACACCCTACTGCTGTCCACATGGCTCCTGAAGCCACCCAGTGCTGTAGGAGCCCTGCAATTTCAGAAGCAAGTTCTGGACTGAGAAATATTTGCTTATTGAATGGGCGACTGACTTCCAATAATACATACAATTTGGGAATATTGCAATCTGCTCATGGGCAATCTGCAAATGGAAAATTAAAAGAATGAATCTAGTAAGTAAATCATCAGGAAATATTTGCCTCTTTGAATTAAATCCTGTTTGGCTTCATTCAAGCATCTAACTAAGCTTTCTCATACTGGAGCTAATCCTTAATAAATCAAATGTTAAAAACAACTAAAAAAAAGACCTTAAGAGAAGGTCAGGGAATCGTTTTTTGCCAAATGTAAAATTAATATAAATGCATAAGAGTTTTCTTCCCTAGTTAAAAGATCTTGGCCCAAGTCTTCTGCTCCTCATGAGGCAAAACTTTTTCTTTGGGTCATATAAACAGAGTGCAAATTGGGGAAATATCACACTTGGAAGATAGCTCCTGCCCAGATGAGCAGGAGCACCTACTTCCTCTCCATCACAGCAAATAAGCTTTAAGCTTTCAAAACGAAACACCAAAGACATCCAGTCAAAACTGTTCAACTTCCAAACTTCACCAAGAATGCCAGCTAATCCCCACCACCGATTCTTTTGGAACCATGTGCTTCAGTCATGTCCATGCCTTGGCCCTCAAACAAACAAACTGATAAACTCCATTCTCCTCATGCTGGGTCACTGATCATGTTACAATCTAGTTTGGCTAAACCTTTGCTTCTGTTCAGCTTAAGCATGGTTTCCAAAATTTCTTCTTCCCTTGTGAAAAAGAAGAAAAATTGGAAGGAAGAAAACCCAACCCTGAGGATGCTTTCTACTCTAAGCATTTCATTTTCAGATAATTACAGACTGGAGCACAGCTGGGTGGGACACATTTATGCTGCAACGGCATCCAAACTGTCTCAGACACTGCCCAGCAATTTGCATTTCACTCATATAACAAAATCCATTGTTTCAGCCAACATGCACCAATATCCTTGTGGGCTGACCTCTCCGGAATTACCTCCACTGGGAAAACTGCCATCTCCAAGCACATTTCATGGCCACTTCTCCCCATCTAGGCATTGCTCCAACGAGCCAAGCATAAATATGTGAGGGCGGGGTGCAACCTCTGTCACCCACAAGTATAATCAATGGATTAAGCAGCTCTTCTTTTGCAGGGAAGGTGACCACAGTTGGCTGCTCCTCCAATGGAAGGATATTCTCAGCTGCCGCTTGAGTGGGAAGGCCAGTGAGTTGGTTTGAAACCATCTCAAAGAGCTTTCCACCAGGGAGTTTTTAGGCAGGGAGGCAGTGCTGAAGTGCTTTTAACTGGCCAGACTATGGAGGCTAAGAAGGGAAACACATGGCTTAGATGCTCTTCTTGAAGCTGTTTAACAGAATTAAACAGAAAATGTACAACGCTTACAAATATTGCTGCGTTTTTATTATGGATTTTTAGTAGAAAGTGCTTTGCTGATGTTAAGAGAGCTTTTATAAACTAATTATAAAGCACTTCTAAGGCCTGTATTATTCACGCTTGTTTCCTTGCTTTTTCCTCCAGTCAACCTCTCTGCTTCCCAGTCTTTCCTCTCTATTTTCCCTAAGTCACTTTGCTGCTGGCTCTCCAAATGAGGTGCAAAAGAGGCAAACAAGAAGATCTCCACCTTTTCAGTCCTTTTCTGTTGTGAAATAGCTAACCTGCTCCCGGGCCATTGAGCTGTGCTCCATGATCCTCTGGGGCCAGGACAGACCTCCCAGCTGCCCACCCAGGCACTGCTGAGTTCCAGAAATGCTACAACCCACCTGGAGAGCAGCACCAGAAAGCCTGTTCCTCTGGGTGCTCCTCTCTGAAGGAACACAACTCAACACAAAGCAGTTTTGTGACCCATACTGCTGTACACAAAATCAACAAACCTGTTGACCCTCACCCCCATGTCCCAAGAGATGCTGAGTCCTTCTCCACTGAAAAATGCTTCAAGGGCATTACAGGGACATTACCTTAGGATGGGCAGAAACATGAACAACAAATGATTTATATGTTCACAGCCATACTGTGAGTTCTCCAAATACATAAACTTGTGCTTTGAAGCCTTGCTTCAAAGCCTGAGGAGGACTGGCTCCCAGGCCAAGCTCTGACCTAGCTGGCAGCTTTCTCAGTCTCTTTCTAGAGCTATGTTTTGAAGTAGGTGAGGACTTGCACTCAGCAAAGCTTCCAGTGCTTGCCAGGACTGGAGAGAGTTGCAAGGCTCTAACCTGAACTTCCCCAATGTTTAATTTGGAGCTTTTATTTATAGGCATTTCCATGGGGCTCATGACTGCAGCTGGCAAACAGCAAGGATGGGATTCTCATGAGACCCTGGGAGGTAGGAAGGCAGAGAGGAGCAGTGTCTGGCCCAAAGTCACACAGGAGTCCCAAAGGAAGTTTGCAGCACAGCCAARAATAGAAGCCAGCCTTGATTGGAGAGATTATATTATATTGGAGAAATCTGGCCTAGATAGACAGAGAGACAAATAGGTATAGAGTGCATGCCAACAACCCTAGATTTGAGAATGCCCAGTGCTGACTTGAAACTTCAAGAGCTCTGATCTGCTTGAACCATATGTCTCTGTGTCTTGAATGCATCTGCTGAGGACAGGAAGAGAAACTGCAATTCTAGTGAAATTCGGCAGGTGTTAATACTCTGCAGGTAGCGGGGGAAGGCCTGTGCTTAGCCATAATGACATCTAGTAAATGCAATTGTTCCCCCTTTGAAAAGGAGGTGCGAGCTTTATTTGTCAGAAATTGTTATATAAAGCATAAGGTTTTTTAAACTTTGTCTAAGAACAGGCAGTTTCTTAGACATTAAATAGCAGTTGCAGTACACAGATAGTTAAGAAATGGTGAACCAGCACCTCTGTGCTTGTGCAATCAAGAAGTGGCTAGAATTAATGTACATTATGTGCTAGCTGTCTTAGTCRATTTTTCTGTGTCACCACCCATCTTCATGCTCTTTTGTACGCCACCTTCCAACCAAATCCTTATTTCATGGGTGGTTACATTGCAAAACACAAAAAAACTTTTCCATGATGTTTACACACTCTTGAGCAACTGCAGGRCATACCACTCAAAGGTTAAATGGTTCCAGAAGCTACTGAGGACTTTTAAATGATTTTTTTTTTCAGCCATGATAGCAGAGGCGAGCACCACTGTTGTCTGATGAAACAAGAGCAATGAAGTTTCATCTTAGCTGCCAGCCCTTAATCAGAGTAATTAATTATAAATACAGCTGATGAATTGGATTCTCCTTTGACTTGAACTGGTTTTACACACGTGTAACTCATCATTTTAAGGGTAATCACTCCTAATTTAGCCTGGTTGTGAGAAGAGAATCAGTCCTCATAGACACAGGTCCTGATGTAGATTTGTGCACAGAACTAAAAAGCCTGTACCACATCTAGCTTTAGCCAACTAAATGTCCACTGCTCTCAGTGGAAGCAGACTTCTCACACCCAGCTTGGGATGGGATTAATTGTTCTTCTGCACTGACAACAGAGGTACTTTAAATCACTCTTACAGACTGGACTTGGGCTTTGGGCRTCTGAACATTGGAGAGATGAGTCTGATCTCAGTCTGCACATTTTGGGGCCATTTTTGCCCATGCTGAGGCAAAAGATGCTCACAGATCTTGCCCTTGTTTCGCCCTTATGGAAGTAACTAACTGTCCCTGACAACAACAGAGAGAAATGGGCTATAATTGCTCTGAATCTGAAGAGAGGGCTATAATTGCTCTGAATCTGAAGAGATTCCATTGGATTTCAGTGACTAAAATAACAAAAATCCAATGGCAGCAGGGGGAGAGGCAGACTGGAGTGGGGGAAGTGAAGGCGATGGCACAGACATAACTGCTCAGGATTTCTCTGAAGTTTGTTTTGAATTTGTTGTATCCAATTACATCTTGTGTAATCACAGAATTGTGGGGGTTTGTAATCATTCTACTGTGCTTTGGATTATTTTCTTATCTCCTCAAAAAAATCTGACCAGAATTTCTGAGAAATGAAAAGAATCCAGTTATCCAGTCAAAGGGAAAATAAAAAAAAAAAAGGAAAAAGGAAAAGAAAAATAGAGAGGGAGAGAAAATAACCCTATCAGATTGCAAACTTCTTCAAAAATGCCTTGAAGACAAAAAATGGAAACTACAAAGAGCCTCTGTTTATACTCCTTGGGTTGTTGTTTTCACCCCCTTACAAGCATCACTGATGGGAAGAGGCTTTCAGCACTTACTGCTAACTTATATGGGGGAAAAAAAAGAAAGGTAGCCAAAATACTTCGTGCAAAGGGAAGAATAAAACATAGCTGCAAACCCCTCCTGAGGCAAGTTCTGATTCAGGAGGGAATTCCAGCTTCTAGCATGCTGCTGCCCTCCCCTGAGACAGGAAAGCAAAGGCTCCCCCGCGTTTTGCCGTTCATCCCCAGGCTGCCTCCTTCGAGCTGTGTTGCCAGATCACTGYGGAAAGGCGCGTTGGAGTAGAGAAGTGCTCTCATCTGGGACATGTCTGAAAACCATCCGTTATGTAAGAAAAAGAGATGTGCTAATGTGCACTTCAGGGGTTTTCTGTAGGCTGTTGTTCAGGAGTTACACATGGCTGTTTAATTTTATTTCTGTCTCCAAAACTATCTCTATAAATTTCTCACCCTTCTGTTTTTAGCTACAGGGGTCTTTTGTTGCAAGATAGCTTTGGTATTCATTGGGGGGGGGGGGCGGGAATTATGGCAAAATCAGGAATAAAATATATAAAGCATGTTCAGAGCCCCCTTTCCATGGCATTCTGCCTTCTGTTGCTGCTCTAAGGGAACTGAAGCAACTCACAACCCTTTCATACCCCAAAATGCAGGACACTTGAGAAAATGCATTTGCACTTTTCTCCTTCTGCTACAATCCATCTGTGGAAAAAATCAGACTTCGGTTTCTATGTCATTTTACTGTCACCACTCACAGGCACTTGATCACTAACAGAAATAAAAAAATGTATATAATAAAAGATAACAACCACAAAAGGAAAATTTACTGCCGAAAAGCAGCAGAGCAGGCAGAACGTGAGGGCAAATGCTCACTTTGATTGCTTTGCAGTGGGGGGATAGGCTTCCCTCTCCTGATGGGATCCAGYGCCTGACAGCCCAGGCAATAGATGGAGACGAGCTCGGGCCAGGCTGACCCAAGGTCTGGGGTGCTGACGTGGAACTTAGGGAATGCTCACATGGCCTGCTGTGCCAGCCATGTTCCCAGAGGAGCGAGCATTGTCCCACCACACCTTGCTGGTGCAGTATCAGTCATGGCCTTAGACACAACATGCAGTGAAGAGCAAAACGAAAGAGTAGAAACCTGGATCAGATGGGAGCTTTGTAGCTGGGCTTTCCACTATCACTTATTTGCACTGGCTTTTTTCCAGCAGAAAGCTGAAATAAACACCTCGTTAAGCACCAATTGTATAAAGCTGGTTGTAAGAACAGAGCTCTGACTAGCCCACCCTCACCCTCCTGGCTGTCTACATCCCTCATTAATGATGGATGGTCACCCTGGGACTGGCCCACCATAGGACGACTTTCTGACCCCACATTTTCTSAGACACAGACTTTTCACAGCCCAGCTCCTGCCTTAGCTGATGCACAAGTGAGTAAATCTTTGCTGCCAAGACTGGCCTGCAGCCTCCACTATTTGGGCATTCTCACAATTCGCTTGTGTCAGCCTGTAGTAAGAGCAATCTCTGGGGTGAAGAGTGCACCAAACCTGCCTGATCCCTCTTTGCATACTGTATAGCTAGCACAGCATCTCCTACCCCCTCCTCCCGTCAAAATACGGGCACTTGCAGCTCAATAGCCATCTGAACTGAGCAGTGCCAAGAGTCTGAGCACAATCAATGCCTGAGTAAGGGTGAKTGCTGTGCCATGCACATGCCACACCTTGCTGTGCACTGGCAGCAGCAGTGACCTCCCACATAGTTCTCAGAGACAGCAGTATCTATCTGGGGGTGTGGGAGGAATTAGCTGCTGGCAGGGGCTGGTTGGTACCCCTGAGGTGAGCTCAGCCCAGCCCAGGACAGCAGGTCAGTGRGGGAGCCACACCGAGATGGAAGAGGGAGACCGAGACAAGGGAATGGGATGCTGCATGGAGCTGTTTGGTACCTTTCTCCTTAATGTGCTCTGGAAACAGGGGGATGGGACTGTCCCTGTTTCTCTCACAAACAAGGACCTTACCACTGCTTTGTTCAGAAAGATTTTCTTTCAAGCAACCCTTTGTGTCACCCTCCTGTTCAGCCGTGGCAGTGTGTCTGCTTTGTCCTGCCAGCTCAGCCATGGAGTGTTTACAAGACTCCCTCACCCTTCCAGGCTGTGGTTCAGCTCCATTGACACTGAAGGCAACAGACTCCTCTCTCGGCGTGTGATGAATCAATTACTTCCTCTGACACTCTATTACTATAGCCCTTACATCTCCAGATTGCAGATGAAAAGACAGGCTGAGAAGGGGGACAGGGAAGGGGAGAGGTCTCCTGAGGGAGACCTCCTTCAATTGAGTTGTTGGACATCTGAAGAAATCCCCATCTGCCATATTTAAAGACACAGAGAGATGTTTTGTTCCTGAATGGCAGAAAAATCAGAGGGTCTTCACAAAAGAAAGCTTAAGAAATCAAATGGGTCAAAAAACTTCAACAAGATGCAGTGAACACAGATCAATGGTGAGTCAGTCCCCTCTGCTGATGGAGATCCCAGACCTTGTTCCTGCCCATGATTAACAGCCAAACATCAGTATTACCAAARAGACAGTCATTACACCTTCCCTTTTCACTGCAAAATAACAATGTAAATGAAACCTCATACCAACACTTCCTTCCAAAGAGGAAGGAAGCTGAGCACATGCCTCAAACTCTCGTGCTGCTGGTGGAGGGGGGTGCACTTCTCCTTGTTTAACATCCATCAACAACCCCGGGTCTGACGGTTCTCTGGAGGTTTCTAATACATTAAGCACTTCCCGTGCAAACACCCTGCATGCGGCATGGCCTCGACAGGCACTGGGCTGAGCACAGGGGCTCTCCCTGCACCAGTGGGTGAGTGCTGCTGGTCTCTGGAAAGCAGAACTCCACCTCAAAAAATTCCTCACACAGACCGCAGTGTCTTCGGTACTGCTGCTCAGGAAAGGGGAAATCCACTTCAAAAAAAACGAGGGGTGCGCCCTTCCTCACACGGACCACAGTGTCTTCTGTACCGCTGCAAGAAGGTGGGGGCAGTCACACAACACGAGCAGCCACCCTGCCAGTTTCCATGCCATTTGTAACGGGACGAAGTCTTTGGCAGAGGAGACTCCACTGCTTCAGGCTCTGCTTTTAGGAATTCATTAAACAATATATCTCCGTGTCTGACCAGGTGTTACTTTAAAACCACRCCATACTACTGTACTGTGATTGCTCACCATGGTTGTGTGTAGATCTCTAGAATTTCTTGGGAGTAGGAGTGGGGTGGGGTGAGAAACCAACAGAAAAACCCTACGTTATTTACTCTGATGATCTACTGATCTGCTCACTAAGCCAGCACAAGGAAGGCTTTCTATGGTGTGTTTGAACTGATATATCAAAGACAGTTGTTTAAAACATCCTAGCTGTGATTAGTGGACCATGACTGCTATTAACTTATAAGGAATTCCAGGATCACCAGACTGTGGTTTGCAACATATTATTACATTGCCATTCAATGGTGGTGTGCAGCAACTTGATTTAAAGAAAACGGAGAACTAGCCTCAGACTAAAACCTAACCTCCCCCAATTCCTTCAAACATGTTCTATGCTGAGTTCTGGCCAAAAGCGACCACAAATTTCTTCTGTTTTTCAGTCTGTTCTTTGCAGTCTGTTCTTTTTATTTTGCATTCATATTTAATTGCAGAATTCACACCCAGCCAGAAAAGGCTGAGAATGAACTCGTCATTGTGGTGCTCTGACCTGCTCCTGTGTGACGCTGCTGCTCAGCAGCCTTTGAAGGGGAGTGTGCATTGCACTGTTGCTATCTAGACTGTGTTTTATGCCTGCAGATGCCCAGATCTTCTCTTCTTTATAAGGCAGAGAATTTTAAGTGATTCACCAATGCAGGAACAGCAAATCAATAGCAGGGAAAGGGAAGAACCCAAATCTCACAACTCCCAGAACTGATATTTGCTGGTGAGTCTGCCACTCCCTTGTTACAGCCTGACAATAGGGATTATATCCATTAAAAAGGCTGCCTGTAGCTAAGCCAAACAGTTGCTCATTAAAAGACTAAACTAGTTCCTACATAAATCAGGGTAAAACCTCACTTTGCTTTTACTGGGCTTTGCATCTATTCCTAAACAAAAAATGGATAATTTTTTTCATATCATTCTGGCACTGTCCTTACATTCACTAAACCTTCTAACTCTTACATCCAGACAGCAAACCCCTGACATAGAAGAACACTGCTAACTCCACTGTACAACACAGAAAAAGTGACCAAGACTCATAACCCCACAGATGTTTCTTTAGGCTCCTGAGACCTGTTTGGGATGAGCCTCTGGGAATGGTGTCACCTGGTGTCACACAGTGGGCTGGAGCACTGTTGCAAAGATAGCCAAGGTCCTCAGGCTCTGCTGAAAGCATGAGCACCTCAACACTGTGGTTATCAGGCATTTCAGTGGGATTGCTCTACTCCTATCCTATAGCATCTGCACTGAGTGGGGTCAGCAAAGAGCTTAGAGCTGGAGTGTGGCTTACAGTGCTTGCTCAAAAAAGGCACATGTTTCTGACACTTTTAGCCGAGTTCTGAACCCACTTAGTGAGGAGTTACCACAGCCAGCCCTGTGCTTGCTCCCTCTCCAGACACTGTGGGATCTTGTTCCCTCCCTCACTGGACAGAGAGGCTGACTAAGAACTGCTTACACCACCACTACCAGCTCCTCCTCAACAGCAGGAAGGAGGGGGAGAGGTCTCTATCCCTAATGTTATTGTTCCCAATGTCACCAGCTGGCCCTCAATTTGTCATCAAGCCAAGAGGAAACAAGGTGCAAAAGGAGATCTGACTCCTTGCACCAGATGTTAGTGAGCTGGCGGGACACAGGAGACCCCATGAGTGCATTTAGGGCCACCACCTTCTGCAGAGTTTGGACTAGGTATGTCCCTCCAGGGAAAGACCTTGGGSCATAGAGGAGCACAGCCACAGAGCAAGCAGAGAAGGGAAGCAGAGAAGAGGGATGTGAACGACCTTGAGCTGTTAGCTCATGTGGCTGGTCTAACGCCATCACAGCTAACCCACTCACTGATGTTCCATTGCAGAAAATGACCTGGGCTTGACGGGAATTATGAACCATACAGCGGATGCTGCATGGAGTTAAAAAACAGTAGAAGCTCATTTGAAGACCAGTTAAGCTGCAGTGTCATGTTACCCAGACTGAATTATTTCCTGTACGTTAGAAATGTTGCTTCTGGCTACCCATGCCACAAATGTATGAGCAAGCAAATGCCTTCCTTAACATCTCATCTTTGATTTCCTCTCTCTGCAAAGTTAAAGCTCGACTCCCCCAGTGCTTCAGGAGATGCAGTCACTTCCCCTTGCATCCTAGCAAAGAACCCCTCCAAGCCCTGGCATTCTCTAGTGCTCCAAATGTATTTCCCTTTTCTAAGGATTTTGCCAATCTCAGGATGAACTGCATTTTTTCTAAAATGTTTACTAATAAGCTAATTATGCATACTTTTCAAAGTATTTACTAATTAGCTGTCCATGATTGCTGCCTTGTCTACTCTTAACRTTCACTGATGGAAGGATGGCTTCTTGCAATATTATGCTTTTGTTTGAAGAAGATGGCAAGGGAGGCAGGCTGAATGCTGCAGCCACCAGCGGCCTGGCTGGCTGTGGGTACTGGGTCTGGATGTAGCTCTCCCTGCCACTTCAGCAAGGAATTTGGTCCAGTGTCTCTGTGTCTCTCTAGGAAGGATGCAAAGCTGTTTTGTTCCAGTGCCCAGCTTTTTGGACACTCAGGAGATGGCCATGCTGCCATAAGAGGCCTTCACTGGCTATCCAGGCTGCATGTCTTATCCTTTGTACTGTGGCATGGGAACACGAGCATGTTGGTGCCAGTGTCCCCTGGCTGGCAGTGCTCTGTGAGATGGGCTCTAGGAGTGTGGTGTCTCCCCTTGCCAAATCTCAGTTCCCTCTGCCCCTCAAAGTGGGAAGAGGCATATCTCCTGCCATGCCTGCCCTGTATCCAGCACACATCAGGATGCTGAACTTGATTCAACTCTCTCAGCACCATTGTGGCATTTATGAAGTCACAGTGACAACTGCACAAATTTCCTCATTACAGTGGCTCCAGTTCTTGTTTCTGGAAACCTTCTGGGCTTGACAGTGGGACCCAAAGTCAGGAGAAAGAGCCTGACTGCAGCTCCAGAATGTTTCCAATTTTCCATCTCCTGCCTGTTTTGGGAGTCYCCGGCCCCCATCTCCACAAACCTTTGCCAGCATTTGGCATGTACCACCAGAGGGGGCTGCGAGCCACGGCAGTGGTCCCCCAAGTCCCTCCTAGGCAGGGGTCCCACCGACTGCAGCCCAGTTACAGCATGTGTTGGAAGTGGCAGCAGAAAAACCCACTGGCCGTGGTCTGACTATCAGTCGGGCTTCTTTTAAAACAACAGCGTTCCTCTGGAGCAGATGTTATGGCTCAGATGAAAGGTCTTCTGCTTGCGGAGGAAGCACGAGCACACCCACTGCAGCCTGGAGCGAGTGTGCCTCTGCTGCATGTGCATGTCCCACCCTAATCCTCTGGTTGCATCAACCGAGTGTGGCTGGGGGTGGCCAAACCCAGGAGGGAGCTTTTAGTGGTCCATAGAGAAGTCCAGCAGTGGGAGGGTGGCACAAATGGAAAAGGTGGTTGGTCATAAATGCAATGATTCACTCACAGCTGAGGTTTCAGACTTGGATTTTCCAAGCAAGCAGTGCAGACAGAACAGCAAAATGGCAATTAAGAAGGAATGGACTGCTCAGCTACATGACTGCACAAGCTGGAGGATAGCCATCCCTGTTGCACACCTATTGCAAATGGTTCAGGTCACTCCTGGGATCACAAAAAACCTCTGGCATGCACAAGGCTGCCCAGCTACCACCATGCCAGAGGGGAAGAGAAAACATTTCACCATAGCAGCAGCATGCTCTTTTCCACTGGGTGCCACTTCCCTGTTGAATGAACAGATATCAATGATGTGGGGTGCGGTACCTGAGTGACAGCTGCACTCTCAGCACAGAGGGGCAGAAACAGYGAGCAGACAGGCACTGGGATGATCATTTCCAAATGGTTCGGCAGAACTTTTATCAGAGCATCAAACTTCACTTTGGGCTCTGTCATTACTGCTGTGGCTCCACAGCTGCAGGACAGCATGAACAATGGCCCAGGTCCTGTACTGCCTGCCACAGCATGCCCACCCTCCCTGCAACAGGTGCACAACAGCCACAACAGCAGGAAGGCRATCTTCTTAACCTAGCATGCTCCCAAAGCAAGACGCTTCCTCAGAGCACAGATACAGCACAGAGAGAGAGAAAGAAAGAGATGTTCTGGGGCTTCTTTTACACCAAATTACTCCTTTCATGATGGTGGTGGTAGAGCGCAGTTACTTCTTAATGCAGCTGGACACAGCTGAGAAATAGAAGCCCAGATGTGCTTCCAGAAAACAATAGCAACAAGCAACACAGAGCAGCCACCTCTGGCTGCCACCTCTGGCACCCACCCCTGGCTTATGCTTCCACCCTCCAGGCTGCCCAAGCTGCTCTCTGCAGCCAGCTCTTGCTCTGGCATCTGGGCAGCACAAGTTTTGTAGGCCCCTTCCGGCCAGCTGCTGGCTGAGGGGAAATCACTGACCTTTCTGCAGAGGTCCCCAGGGTGCTAGGCACTGTACAAAACACAGGAGGAAATGCCTCCTGTCCCAAAGGGAAATCTAAAGCAGATACAAGGAAGGCCAGAAGGGACACAGTAAAACTAAAAAGACTTTTGGAGATATTTTTGTAGGCCTTCGAATGGGTTTTAGGAATGTAAATGTTATGCTTTATGAGGGAGAAACTTTAGCCTAATAAGGTAAAATGAAATGTTGAAAGAAGAAGCAACAGAGGAAGGGGTTATGGTGTTTACCTCTGGCAGCTGGAAGCACAGACTGACCCCACTGTTGCTCCAAGAGCTGCCAGGTGGCAACACCAGAGCAGGGGGATCTTGTCTGCCCCAAGATCAAGTGCCACAATGGAGTTCATCAGCCTGTCACCTTTGTGTGAATGTGCTTTATATTAATGATGAGATGTCAAAAGGAAGGCTGTGCCCTGAGACTGTGTCTTTGATGCAGAACTCCTGTTCCTGTTAAGGTTCCCACCTGCAGCTGCAATGAGGTCTTTGCTTCTTCATAAAAAAAACCTCTGACACTCAGATGAGATTTATTACCAGAGGGTCACCTRTTATTACTGCTTAATGCTCAAGCACTACACACTACTAATATTTGCCTCCTTCTKGTTGGTCACTTAAAAAATCTCCCTCCTATCCATTTCTTTCAGGCTGCATTTATCATGCACTGTTTTCATGKTTTTTTTTATACTTCCTATCAAGCAATGTCCATGAAACCTTTCAAACCCACTCCTATTCAGCCCTGGCTCGAGGGAGCAGCACCCTCGAGCCAGCAGAAGTTCAAGTGCACAAGTGCACAGTGGATAAATCCTGTTTCACTTTAATAATGGCTCCCTTGTGCATGTACATGCAGAAAGGGAAAGGGTGAGACCACACAGCAGCCACTCGGAAGATTGCCACAGTAAAGTAGAAAGCAGCAAAGGGATAACCAACAACTTCAGTGCTCAGGCAGTCCTACTGCACACACCACCTGCAGCTTGGGACCAGACAATGCTCTGTCACAGGCAGCAAAACATGGCAAAAGCTGTACAAGGGGCTCAGAGCTAAAATTGACATCTTCCTATAGGTGGAGGAAAAACCTGGTGCCCATGGGGAATTCCAGCTCTCTGACTAACCTGGTTTTGCTTGCGTGAGATCTTGAAGAGGCAGAAGCTGGAGGCCCTCCTGCCCASCACACAATACTGTCCTGGCCAATACACATGACACACTCTTCAGGCTGCAAATATAGGCCTATACAGCTTTTATTACTGTGAATTTGGGGCAACTGCATTAGCTACGAGATGGTTATGCAGTTTAGCCCATGCAAGGAATAATAAAATCTGATAGCAACCATCATTCTCACATGCATTGAAAGGCCTTGTTGTGTTCATCTATGCCCACATTAAGCATTTCTCTACCTTCTCCCTTCTTTCTACACAGGCCTGAGCCTGCAAAGCACTAAACACCTCGCACACACAGTGACTTCAGGGAGAGTTCCTGGTGTTCAAAGCCTTATTAGCCCAGGCTCTATCTGTAGGGGGTGTCGAGGTCCCCAATGACATCAATCAGCACACCTTCATTAGAGTTAGAGGAGCTATGCTGATTTATGGTAGCTGAGGATCCAGCTCTGCACTTCATAACCTTCAGTACATCATCAAACCCATGCTGAATTCTTTGTTCTCCACAGGACTGATTCTGCAGTCCCACAAATGCTTCCCCTGTCCCTTTGTCCTTTTTTACAAACAGAGTTTCCCTCTCCATATGTAACCCCCTTTTAATCAACAGGGCCAGTGTATCCAGCAGGACTGCTATGTCAGGCCTGGTTCAGGAGACCCCAAGCTCCTTTACACTCAGGCATCCCTGTAGCTGGTTGTGGATTCCAGATTAAACCCACAGGTTTATATGTCTGCTGAGACCATGTTATTAACTCAGCCTTTTACGGTGCCCTTTGATGCCATTAATTATTCTTTACTAGTTGTTAATTGTTTTTCCCAGACATCTAGTTCTGAATCCCTTCTTAGAAGAAAAAGGAAAAAAAAAAAGGCAAAACYACCCGCCCAGTTTACCAAATACAGCAGAAAAAGCACTCTGGGAAGTCAGACCCAGCCCAAACAGCTCAGACCACTAGGCCTCCAGCCTCACATGGCCCAAACCTGTGTCTCCAGCCCYAGGGCTCTCTCTGCCATACCTTTGCCTAGCTACACACCAGGAAATTGCTCTGCTCTCCCAGCATGGTTTAAAAGAACAGTGAGGCCACCTTGACCACCACACAAAAAAACAAGTGGCCTTGTAACCAAAGTCGAGGTCAGGCTGAGAGCCAGTTAGGGCTTGCTTTCAGGTGGTATCAGACTGAGTTAAGAACTACCAGCTCAATGCAGAGTAGGCTCATCCTATGTGTCCAAAGCAGCATCTTACAACCTCACAGTCAGYAGAGGCAACCCTTGCTCCTGAAAGGCAAGGAGATGCAGCACTACAGGAACTCAGGATGATGCTTAATTTCAAGTGCAAGGAAGCATGAGACCCATACCACTAGGCAAAAGCAGGAAGAGGAAGTAACTATGTACTAGAGAGAAAGAGGAAAGCTCTTACTTGCAGTCATGTTTTTCAATTTCAAAGTGAGGGTTGAAGTTGAGGATAATCTTCTGGTTGGATTCAGGGGCGTAGATGACCCATTCACAGTTCTGGTGGGAGGGATAGTCATTGGGGTACCCTGGGGAGGTGATGTACCCGGCATCCTTGGAGTTCAGGCGACCCCCGCATGGCTGAGCTGCAGAGACACAGAAGGGAACAAGGCATTGAAACAGGTTCTGGGCATCAGGAGTGCACAGCAGGTCTCTCTGGACCACTGATAGGGGTGGTCTGATACAGACCATTCTCCAGGCCATTGACATCCCTTTGGTACTCTAATATTCGATATTAATCTCTGGGCAAGGACAATTATTCTGCAGAACAAACATACTCCTTTCCTCTCCACCTCCTGCCACACTTACACACCGCATTTCACACAGACCGGAAAAGAGAAATGAATGCTCTTGCCAAGGCAATTACAGAGCCATAAAGTAAGAGACAGATTGATATCAGATCATCTGGAGCTGCCTCATTTTATCCATTCTTTTGCCTCCTCTGCAAGCTGCTCTGTGGCAGTCTCCCACAGCTGCTCAAGAGACATCAGAATTTGGACACTACAAACTCAATCCAGCTGCAGGAGGGCAGAAAGCTTTGCTGTTCCCAGGGAAGGAAACTGAGGCATGTCAGGGATGATGGTGAGCCCAGGCCCACCCGTTCTGTATGGCAGAGCTAAGGACAGCATCTGTCCTTCCTGGGCCCAGCCACGAAAGCCCCACTCCGCTTGCTGTGCTCTCCATCCCCAAGCTGCCTGCCCCAAGAAACCCAAGTCAGCAGACTTGCAAGCTAACCCAGCCACTGGAGCTGCAGACACAGATAATCAGCAGTGGTTTTGTGGGATTAGCCCACAAATGGCTGGCAATGGCTGCGTGGTGAGCAGAGGAAGCTTTCTCAGCTTTGGGCTAGAACAGGCCCTAGAGGGTGATTTCATAATCAAAAAAACATTTAATCTCATGAATGCTGCAAATCAAATTTATTATTGCATTACCTGCTGGGAAGAAAATCTGCATCAACGGGTCACTTGATAACGCGCTACAAATCCCAACAAAGTCCCTTTCTCCATGGGGCCCCCATCGTGTGTATCCTGCTGCCCCTACTCCCCTGCCACACCCCTGCCTCATCACACAGGCCCACAGGCTGTAACGGCTACCCCTGGAAGACAACATTGCCTCTTCATTCCCAGCAAAACACACAAAAACTACCAAAATGGGCAAAACCCAACAAAACCCTAAGCTCCTCCATAGGGCAGGCTGGCAGGCATACAGGGTGACCTTGGTCCTGCATTGTGCAAAGTCCTTCCCCTCCCTGGCAATAAGCAATGGGGTACAATCTGGGATGCACACACCTCATGGGGTCCCCACTGTCAGGTTATCCCCACAGTTTCCCCACAGCCCCAGAGGACCCTAGACATGCAGGAGGGTACAAGYGGGTTTTCCCAAAGCTGACATGCGCATGCCCTGAGATGGGGCCTGCAGCACATCCCATACACCCAAGGGAGCCAAAGCACAGAGGAGCATCACCCTTGATATAGGAGAGTAACCACACATCCCAGCAGCTCTGTGAGCCAAGGGTTTCCAGAGTGTTCCCCATTGCCTTGGTCCTGAGGGATGTTCCTGTCCCTTCACAGCAGCACTCACTGCAAAGCCCCAGGACCACCCAGGAGAAGCAAAGCAGTGCAGATTGTGTGGCTTCAGCCCCATGCTGCAGGTCTGGCTCTGTTCCTCTGCCATGGGGTCTGCCAGGCCCCAGGGGTGTCCCCTGCCGGGCGATCACAAGTCCACCCTCTCTTGGGAGGGACACCCCAGCCTGTCTTCAAACTGCCCTCTTGCCAGAGCCAAGGGGAGCAGCAGGAGTGAGGCAGGACCCAGCAGCAGCAATGCTTCCTAGAAAAAAAGCACTTTGAATAAACAACCTGTTGCCTGCATGCTGCCCGCAGAAAATGCACATGTCCTGTGCAAAAACAAGGGCAACAGGAGGGCCCTTCATGGGGCAGCAAGGCTTTCTTTTCCATGAAAARACAGTTTCACCCATGTTTTTCATGCCCTCTCACACATTCATTCTTCAAAATAACTTTCTTCGCACACACCCAAAGGCAGATCTGCAGCCTTCCCTTTTTCTTAAAATAATCCTGTAAGTATCCTGAAAAATACGAGGGGAAAAAATGCAACACTGCCATGAAGAGCTGAGAATACCAAAAAACATCTGGTTTTGTTCCACAGGAGAGCTTGCTCAACACACAAACATTTACAAACCTACATTCTTGCACAAATATCTTCTCTCAGGAAGGCATATTTGCCCACACGTGTTTATGTGGGTTTGTTGGGAGGGAGAGAAAGAGACATTCACGTGGAAAGAAGAAATTCACTGACTTGTCGACATCAATGTACAAATAGACGTGTAATTCACACTTCACTCATGTACGCACTTTCACACCTTCTCATAAAAATTCACACCTCGTTTGCACACATGTCCACCCCCTCCAGCAAAGAAAAATATTCAAGCTGCAGATTATTTTTCTTGGAAAGGGCAAAGTCTCGAAACAATGAA
This sequence comes from Amblyornis subalaris, assembly GCA_018881555.1. Classification (NCBI taxonomy): domain Eukaryota; kingdom Metazoa; phylum Chordata; class Aves; order Passeriformes; family Ptilonorhynchidae; genus Amblyornis; species Amblyornis subalaris. The sequence continues at coordinate 7,612,768 of JACAXG010000012.1, read as the reverse complement.
AATACAGTCAATCCTTCCACACCTCGTCATCCCCTCCCTGTCTCTCCAGCTTTCACACACATGCTACCCGCTAGGCTGATACCACCAACATCACCCACCACTCAGAAGCTGCTAGCCCCTTCCTCACGCCGGATACCAGGAACACCCTGTGAGTCCTTGCAACTGAACCAGTTGGAGGGGAACTGTCATGTGAACAGAGGTGTCAGCCTCCAGCTTGCTCCAGCTATTCCCCAACGAATGAACTCAGGAGCAGAAACACAGTTCTACCCTGACCTTGAAACTTCTCCATTGCCCTGCAAGGCCATCGCAGTTCAGTGGGACCTAGCTAAGGAAAATCCTAGGCTTGATCCTAATTTCAGGTCAGACTGGTGCCCAAATTAGACTGTTGGTACCAGATGAGGACAGCCTGAGTGAGAGGGGCTGGAGCTCAGCTCTCTGCAATTCAGGTGTCTCCAGCAAAACAGGACAAGTGGGTGAAACCCCAAGTAAACAAGAGCACCAGCCACATCCCTCAGGTGTTCAGATACCACCAGGAAAAAGTCACCATCTTTCTGCAGCAGTGAAAGTCTCCCACCTGCAGGAAAGCTTATCTGTGTCTCTCAGAGGAACAGATTTTGTCCTCTCATTCATCCCTCCCCAAGAAGGTCCAGAGAAATGAAGGGGGCTACTTCGGTACAGCACTGCCTTGCCCACATGGTGGGCAACAGCATACCAGGGAACCCAAGTCTTAGAGTTATCTGAAGAGGCAAAATTACTTTAATATCTCTGTAATTGTTCTGTTGGGCTTTTTCTCTCTCAGCTCACTGGTATCTAGCAGATGAACACCTGCAACAACAACAAAAAAATTCCATCACCATGCCCACTGATGGGCAAAGGGTTTGACTCAGCAGTCATGCCAACCACTGTCTTTCTGTATAAAATACGGCCTGTTTTGTTCATAGTAAAGGGTCAAACTTCTATGTAAATGAATTCTTACAGATTGATGCATTGCATCTATGCAAAAGAAAAAAAAAAAAGAAAAGGTGAGTGGCATGGCTACTGCTCAGGCTGTATGCTTTGGAAGCAAGACGTGTTCCATAGCTAATGGGCTTTGGCAGCTTTTGCCAGCCCTGAATTCACTTAATAAAATTAAAATTAAATTCTGAAGTACAAGCCAAGTCTGCCAGGTACGTGGGACATCCCGTTGCTCAGTAAGCAAAATGCAGGCGTTGAAAGCAAACTGCTGGGGCSCCTGCCGGTCCACACGGTAGAGAGGCCGGGGGAGTGGTGTGCTAATGGCAAGGCCACAGGAGAGTGGCAGGGCTCCTCAAAGGAGGCTATGGAGGTCGATACTCTTTGGCAGTGTTGGAGCAGGCTATGGTCAGGATGGGAAATCTGCAGACCCCTTCTTTTATTAAGGCTCACCACATGACTTACATTATCCCTGCAACCCTCTCCATGCAGGACCACCCCAACAGGGGAACTACACCAGAGGATGACAACCAAGCCACAGGGGTGGGAAAAGAAGACCTGGAGAAGCTCACAAGGARTGAACTCCTGCAAATGCTGCAGTGTACAGTGTGAAACTCCAAAGTTTCCCATGGAGATGGGTATCAGCAGCTGAGCTCCTCACCCTTTGCAAGGGGCAGACACCTCTTTCTCTGCCCTGACCTACTGGAGACACCCAGGCTGATGAAGTCTCCTCCTGCCTCCCACAGGCTGCAACAAGCAATCATCACTCAGGGGACCCAAAAATAACAGCCAGGCCCCAGGAACCTTCGCTCACACTTGGGGTTTTTCAGCTCTGCAGCTCATCAGGCTGAAACCTTAGGCTGGGAGCAGAGCATTCTCCTACTTGAATTTCCTGCCGAGTAAACCCCTCTGGATTTCCCTCACCCCAGGAGAGCAGGGCTCACTGTTATTGTTGGACCTTCCACACAGAAACTAAAGCCAACTCTGCCTGTAACAAAAATAATCATCACCAGAGAGGCCCATTTCACAACAAACATACATGCTACAGCCTCTCAGAGCTTGTAGTGTCCAGCACAAAACCATTGCGTGAGTTTAGTTTATTTTTGGGATGTAATCCAGGGCTGCGCACAAAATTTAAGGTGTTCTGGATGCCTTAGAAGCAAGCAGCAGCTTCACTGTCTGTGCTGCTTGAAAAGAGCAGCCTTTGAGGACAGCAAAGGAACAAGAGAGAGAGATCCTGGAAGTTCCACAACAGGCAGATGCACTGCCTAGCCTTGTCACTTCTGTTCCTGGCATGAGGCCCTCCAGCCCAACTTCACACTCTCATTCAACCACTGCAGAAGATTCGCATGTCCCAGGATGCAGCATTGGGCAGAGGAGATTTGTCCTGCCAACCCTCTGACAGTGCAGCAAAATACAGGTGTTGGCATGCACAACCTACTTCTCTCAGAGCTGTTGAACTTGGCTTGAGCCCTTGTGCAGGAAGCCCTTGTTTCTGTTCTGTTAGTCACACAGCTCTACAAAGATCAGAGTTTTTCAAGGTCCATGCGTTTCCAAGCACTTTGCAAAACCCTGGTATGGAGGAGACAAACAGCTCTCTTCTGCCAAGGATTCATTACCATTAAGGTTCATCCTGCCTCATTCCCCCAGCTCTGACCCTGGCTAGGCACAGCTAAAGTGGCGGGGACTCTCACCCCAAACCGCACAGCACAACTTTCACAGGAGGCAGGAACACAAATATGAACACTTAGATTTAAATCTTACACAGTTTAGCCATTGGCCAAGGAGAGAGACATAGTGCAGAGGAAGCTAATAAGAKTAGATATTTTATCCCCAGTAGCATAGATCATTTTAGCAGAAGCGTGTTTGCTTTGGATTGCGAGATAAAGCTTCAAAGGCTTCCTGAACAAACTAATGGACAAACACACCCAAACAACACAAGGCTCTTACATGCACATTTCGTTCCGGAGCACTACCCACATCCACATCTTGATTTCACACAACCAGGGAAAGTCCCCTGAACATTTCACTGAAGACCTTTACCAGTTTAACTAAATTTCACTTAAAAGTAGAGACATAGTAAAGTAGAATTTAAAGACTGCTTTTGTCATTTGAACTAGGATTTTGTTCAATTCAAAGTATCTCAAGCCTGTCATGAGACAAGCTCATAAAACACTGTCTGGGCTTAAGCAAGAAAGAAACTCGCCAATCCATCAGTTGAGGAATGCAGGCATTTGACTGCTTCCTAAGGCAACTGGGAAGGGATGCAATATATTCATTTTATAGCGCTGGACAGCATTTAAAGGGGAATACCGGAAAGCTCAGCAAATGGAACATTTTAGCTGTGAGCATTTGCAAAAAGATGTCATTTCAAATTATTTTTAAATAAGAAGAGTATGTTGGAGGGAGGACAGGAGAGAAGGAGATTTGGAGACTTCTGATACCTGTACTTTTTCTTTCCATGTTAATTCACAAAAGAATTGAGTGGAAACCTGAAATAGAGACCTACTCAAGCTTCACCATGGAAAATGAGAGGGCCAAATCCTGCATTCAAATCCAGGTAATTTGCTTTGAAATCACTGGAGCTCAGCTGATTTCCACCCCTGTCGTTCTGTATAGCCACCTTCCAGGGACTGACATCRCTTTGTACCACTTGAGCCACTGACGACCTTGACCTTTAAATGTCCATCCTGTCCAACCCCTCTCTTATACCTTTGATGAGATTTTATATCCTGTTCATCCACCTTCACTAACTTTATTATTTGTTATCTTATATCAGAGGCAAATGCAATTCCAATAGGGCAACCAACTTAATAGTGTTAGTCTTTATATAGACACATGTGCACACAATTTTCCCAGCTTGCTGGCAAAYGTAATCGGTGGGTCTGGAATTACAACTCCTGGCTATTCCAGCAATCATTCCAGAGAGCATGTGAGTGTGTGCGTGCACATACAAGGGAGGCGGATAACTGCATTTTGAACTTGGAGAAATCATGCCTGCCTCTCCTGCCTCTGTATTAGGCTCCAAAGGGCTTGAAGTCTCATGGAGACACACTGCCCTCTCCCAGGAACAGGTGGCAGCTTTAGGAGACCTTCAAGCTGCAGGCCAGGCAGTTTCTGAGGAAAATTCCCTGGCATGGCAGGCAGGCAAACAGATTTGGGGAAGCTTGAAGGCTTTCTGCATGGCAGCCTGCCACCCTACCTATAGGCTACATTAGCAAAAAAATAAGACAATGAAAATTTGCTGAGCCACCCCCATGAATGCTGTCAATAACAGACGGGTTCAAGGGCCATAGAGACAAGGGACATTTCTAGTTGTACACATGAAAAAAAGATTCCCCTAGGATTCCTCTCTAAAGAGCTTCAGGCTTGATGAAAGGTGTTCAATGCCTCTGAAATACTAATTAGTATTATTATTACAAAAATTCCAAGAAGAAAAAAAAGCTTATCTCATCTGTCATCTCCCCCCACACCCTCCCAGCTTCCTCACAGCTTTTGAACTCATCTGTCAGGGTCCATTCTGAAACTGAATCCTGGTTTTCCCCACCAGGCAATGGCAGTTTATGCCTGCCTCTTTCCACAGCAGCTAGCAGAGCCTCTCAATCTCACAACACCCCTGGCTTGTTCCTCCCTCCCAAGGGGCCCTGTTGGAGCCTCAGAGCAAAATTCGGTGCCTTGGCTGCAGCCAGCCCCACGGCTGGGACGGGAAGGAAGCAGCACCTCCAGAGCCACATAGAGCGCCCCACCGCAGGTCCCCCCATGCACACTGCCGAGCAGTAGTGGCTTCAGCCTCTGAGAGCTTGCTCAAATCCGGCTACTGTGGAGCCTCACGAGTAGCACCGAAGTTATTGCACATGCTGGAGAGTGTCTTAAACACATTGTTAGCTGCTGAGCACATATTCTGCAGGCAAACTGAAAGAGAGGAAAGCAGGAGTGAGCTTGGGGGTGTGCATGACGGAGAAAGCTGTTGAGGGGCTCTGGGTATGTGAGGGAGAGCATAGGGAAGGAACGGATGCAGAAGTGTGTGTGTGTGTGTGTGTGTGTGCGTATGGCAGGCAGCAAGGCAGTCCCCCCCGACTGGAGGGGCTCTGTGTGTGAGGAAAGGTAGAGATCTGTGTGCCTGTGAAGAGAAAGGAGGAACCAGGGAGATTATAAGTTCTACATACACAAGGGGTTGGGGTTTTCCTCCCTCCTCTTCTGGCATACATCCCTTAAAAAAAAGAGGTTCAAAGGAGCCTTTCAACAAAACATAAGCAGAATAAAAGGACAGCATCCTTTTGGCTTCACCATCCTCCTAGAAGGGACATAGAAAAAGGCAGGTATTCAAGCCCTACACAGACAACACTTCACAACTAGGGGTGACCCATCAGAACAGCTGGGCAGATGTCTTGCCTTTGTCTCAAATGCATGGGGAGAAACGAGGGCAGGTTTCAAAGACCTGGAGCCCAGCACTTCATCTCTGGAGCCCATTTTCTTTGACTCATCAAGCATGAAGAGAGGGGAAGAAGCAGTCAGACAGAAAGTCCCTACAGCCATCCACCCCTGCAAGTAATACTTCAGGCTATTCTGCATGCCAGCTTGCTACTTGTACCCCCTTTCCCCATCCTGCTTGGGAAGAGGTCGTCTCACCAAGGCTGTAGCTGGAGTCCCAGCCTCCCAGCATTACTCTAGCCTCCCTCCCCAGTGTGATTCACGGGCACCACTTGCACATAGAAAGGGTTACAGATCCAAGTTGTGATTTCGAGTGTTTGGCCCTGTGCCTGCTGACCTCGTGCTGACAAATCTCTCCTCCGTGTCTGCATTTGTATCTTTTCACTGCACGGGCATCAAGCCTGGCTCAGGATCTGGCCTTCTGAGATGGCGCTTTGGCTCAGGCAGGGAGCAGGCTGACCCTTTGATTCTGAGTGTGATTAAACCCATGCTACTGTAGCGCTAAGCCGTGTGCAACACTGTTAGCAACAGCCCTGATTTATGTTGTTGCTAGTATTGCGGTTTCCACCAGGGTGTAGACGGGGATTTCGAAAATAGCCCAGCTACCTCTTTGTCTGTGTGTGAATTATAATTAGAAATGTGTCAAAGGGCTGTTACAGAGTGAGGATAGAGCTGGAAACGTTCACATCCCACTTCTGCCCCCACCTCTGTGCTGACACCGTCAGCCCCAGTTTGGGTGTGTGCAGGCACATCAGCTTTCCGCACTTCCCGGATTAGACAACTGTGTTCCTGAGACCCCATGGGGGCACGGTGGTGGTGACTTCACCACACAATGGAGAACAAGTTTAACAGCTTACAGTTTGCTCTCAGGCTGCTGCAATCTGCCCCCACCACTGTGGCTAAATGACAACTTTTTTTCTATTTCGATTTCAGATAGGATCACGGGTCTCAGATGTAGACAATTTATTTTCCTAGCACAGCTGGTCTGTCAGAGGTCATATAATTTGGCAGCAATCCCAGTGCTTAAAAATTAATTTTTCCTTATTAATACAACTGGGGATCCCACAGGATAGGATCCCAGCCTTATCTGAACCTGACAGCTTCCTAAACCCCATGAAGGATGCTTTCTCCTCTCAAGCTATCTGCAGTACAAGGCCACCATGTCCTGGAGCCTGGCAGTACTGGAGGTTTCTGCTAGGAAATCAACCCACCCGCCTGCCCGGGCCGGCTGCTGGGACAGGAAGCACTGCCTTCTCCGGTACAGCAAAGTGGAAGGCTTTCTCTTTTTCACCTTCTAAAGCCGTGCACAAGGTACCAAACACAGTAGATACTGGAGGGGGGGGGGGGGGGGGGGGGGGGGGGGGGGGCAGAAGGAGCAAGGCAGGGAGATGGGAAGCGGCTCCGTACAGCCCTTTGGGAACAATATGCATGCCTGTCACTCCAGACACCACACACCAGGATTTTCTGCAGCAGTAAAATTAGGAAAAGAAAATGCAACACCCTAACCTGGGTCAGAGCCCCCCACCGAGCTCGTATCAGAGGTTTTCAGTGATGCTCCTGACAACTATCTGATTCCTAGTCCAAAAAAAGCTTTTGTTCCCAGTAAGAGCCGAGTTAACAGCATACGGGCAGGAGGCACTACACTCAATGCTTCCATGGGGGTGTGTGTGCATGTTTGTATGTGTGGCTGTGCGCTTGCTTGGCAGCAATTTGTTTTGGTCCCTCTCCCCACCTTGCTACATCTCCTAAGTCATTACTAAAAATACTAGCTTTTAAGTAAACTACTTGGAAGGCTTCAGAGTGAGCTTTGCTCAGAGCTGCATAAACATCATCTGAATGGCTCAGTACTTGGGTCACTCAAATCCGTTACTTTCTTACTTCATTGCTTTTTACAGGAAAATGAAAAACATACAGGCATCCAACCTTCAGATTTATCTTCACGGGTCTCCCACCCACTCTCCTCCATGGTTATCTCAGGGTTTGCTTGGCTACATACAAATTGGCAGCTGCACTGTTTATCTCTTACTGTAGAAATATTGCATGAGGTTTTTTTCCATGTGGATTATCATATTATTGTCTATTAAAAACGTCTCCCTTCTCTACTAACCTCCCTTAGGGAACCTAAAGAGGGACTTGCATAATGGGGGAAGGCTTTCAGATACACCAGACTGAAACATAAATCCATCTACCTCTGGCATGTTTTCCTTACTAGGCTGGCTAATTTACTGGAGCTGAGTGTAGCCTGATAGAGGTTTGCATCCCATTACCCCGTACCTTTGCTCGCTATGCTGGCAATAAAGTAATTTGACTGGGTTTGCAGTCACCCAACATCTCGGAAAACCACCGCTTGGTGTCGGCCGCAGGGAGACAACTTCCTTGCTGGCTSCAACACCATGTGATGCTCTGCTTAGCCGGGAAAACCCCGCATTCAAATAAATACTGCTTACAGCGACTGAACGGCCTGAGAGACACAGTTTGCTCACAAACGTCTTCCTAGTTAACAGTCCTGATGCCGAACTCACTCCAGGATAGAAAGGAGGCGCCCACATRGACACAGGCGCACACTCGGGCTCAGCAGCCACAGGGCTGGCAACCAGGCTGACCAGTGCACCCTCAGGATCCAGCCTCAGATTAAAGCCCGATCTGCCACAGCACAAAACCTACTCCAGGAGATCAGACATTCTGCAACAGGGATCATCTGAAAAGACTGTTGAACTCAGCAAGGGCCTCCCAGGACACTACACTTTCTCTTCATCCCATCGAGTGCCTATTCGTTTTCCTACTTGAACAAAAGATGGGATTTTTTTTTTTCTTTATGACCATTAGGAAGGATGTGATGCCAACCGGCAGCTGAATGTATATCGGGAATGTCTGTGCTTTGGTCTGCAAAAGAGAGGGATTTTCTCAGGCAGCAGAGACCCTCTCACTTCCCCTTTTCAAGGGGAAGCTGGGTGGCCACACAGCTCCGGGGCAGAAGGCGGCAGAAAGGCAGGAGAAGGCAGAGAGGCAGGAGAAGGCAGAGAGGCAGGAGAAGGCAGAGAGGCAGGAGAAGGCAGACTGCACTCTGCCATCATCTAACACTGCCCGGGTCAGACCGCAGCTCAGGGCCCTGAGCCATGTCCCGAGGCCCCGACTAACGGGAAGGCAAACCCACAGCTCAGCAGCTGCTGGCTCGGCACTACCGTCCTGCCAGGCAGCTCCTGAGCACAGAAGGAGCCCCGACAGAGCAGTGGAAGGCATATCCTTTTCCTCCAGGGACTACTCCAGATCGGGACCCTGTTGCCCCCATCAGCAACACTAAAAGCCAGTGGCTGGCGAGCACWGGGCCCAGCCTCAGCCTGCTCCGCTTCTGCCCCATACCGAAGCAATGTAAAGATGGGTTTCATCCCAGCGTCTCCTGACAGTCCAGCCTAGCTCTTCAGCGAAGACCAGAAAAACACACTCGCATCCCAATACCTGCCACGAACCCGCCTTGTCCCGGGACAGCCCGGCGTTTGCAAAGTAAGTGCAGGTCCCGCACGTACCGCAGGCAGCCTTTCCTGAGGGTACCGCCACCGCCGCTAAAGCTTCGCCCGCTACCAGCCCCGCACTGCTCCGACTGCCTGCTCCCTGCCAGATGATTTTAATTTCTCATGTAAAGTTTCCCGAGGTTGCAACCGGGCACGGGGCCGCGGGCATCCGGATGCGGGTGTACGGGATGCGGCTCCTACCGCTTCCCCTCCCTTCCCCGCAGCTCCCCCAAAAAACAGCACGCAACTTTCCAATGCGGCTCCGTCCCCTCACCCCGTCACGCCGGGCRCTGGGAGCTGCGCGGCTTCAACCGCTGCGCGCCTTGCCGGGGGCTGCGCCGTCTCCGCCCCGCCATACGCACGAGCCCCTCCAAAACCCGAGCTGCGAAAGCTGCGTGGCGCGGCCGATCCCTCATATATTCCCTAAATTTATTCCCACGAAAAGCGTCTATGGTGTGAGACCGGGACCGCGCCCGGGAACCCGAAAGTTGGGCGGACGGGGACATCCCTCGTCCATGAGGGCGCCTTACCTGTCTCCGCCGTGCCTCCAGAGCCGGGCAAGCACAGCCCTAGAAATCCCCACGCGAGAAGAAACGTATCCATCCTTCGGAACAAATTATGAAAAAAAAAAAAAAAACAAAAAAACCCACAACACAACACCCGAGGCTATGGGGCCGGGCTTCGCCTCCCTACCCCGGGCGCGCCGCGCCCCGCGTGGGCGCCCCACTCGTGACCAGCTCCGGCGGGGCTCAGCGAGGGGCGGCGGCGTTTCCCGCGCCGGGGCTGCGGGGCGGGCGGTGCCGGCGGAGCACCTCTCCCCTAGGGCGACCCGCGGGGCCGGCGCCTGGGCATCCCCCGGGGCGCGGCGGCGGTGGTGCGGGCTGGGGCGCCGTCTGCGCCTCCTCTCCCTCCCCGCCGGCGCCTCGCAGCCTTTTCAGGCAGGGCGGCATGTGGCTGTCAGCGCCGAGCGCCGGCACCGCCCCCCGCGCCCCCCCGCCCGCCCGCGCACCGCGCCGCCCCCCGCGCCCCGCCCCGCCCGCCCCGCCCGCGGGCAGCGCGGCAGCCCCGCAGCGCCGGGGCCGGGACAGCGCGGGGCGCGGAGCGGCCCCGCGGAGCCGGGCGCGTCCCGGCCGCGCTGCCGTGCCGCGGGTGCCGGCCGGCCCCCGCCCCGGGCGCTGACGGCCGCGCAGCGCAGGCAGGAACCAAACCCGATGGAAATAACGGCAAAAGAGTCGGCTGTGCGAAGGGAGACACCCAGAAATTGTCGGATGGGGGAGCATCAGGACAAGGATTGTCCCTGCTCGTGGGCTTCCGCCACTGCCGGCCGAGACCCAGAAGCGCCGAGCCTCGGCCAGAGCCGCCTGCCAGAACGGGGAGCGGGAGCGGGAAGTACAAGCTGCCTCGCTCCTGGCACCCGCGTTGCGGTGCAAAGGCTGCTACAAGGGACAAATGCAAACCCTCTCCGGGACTGCACCACGGCTGGCTTCCACGCTCCAAACCTGTTTTCTCCGAGGTGCTCTTTAAAAACACAAACCGGGAGCGGCATTCACATAGACATCCAAACAGTGGTCAGAAAGTTTGTTTGCCTTTGCCCTGTGAAGGTGAGGAATGTCTGCCCGTGCTGGAACCGCTGAGACCGTGCATTTACTTGTTGCTTAAATTCACAGACCACAACAGGCTTAAAAGCTGGTACCTGGCAAACTGGGCCTAACTCACACCTCCGTCCTTTTTGAGTGGTGAAATTTCGAAGCAAGTGAAATGAGCCCTAAAACCCTGCACCAAAAAGCTATTTAAAAACCAATTCTTTATGTTGTTGAGGAGTCCCTAGATTTTAGATTCCAACTTCCACATAAACAGTAGACAAAACGATTAAAGCTATGTTATCTCAGGTTTTTTTGAGTTGGTAATTAGTGAAGAGATACTGGCATGTGGCAGAAGTGAGATACATCATTGTGTGGGTGAGAGGGAAAGTAAGAACGTTTCACTGGTATTCATTTAGGGTGATGAGACTAATTATTTTGTACTYTGCTGTCTATCAGTTGTGAGTAGCATTACCAGCTCACGTCAATGAAATCACGATGCCAACCTGTTTAAGCACATTCACCCAACACAAGTGTTTAGAGTTCCTCTGAGGCCAGTGGAAGTTCGTTGACAGCAACAGATTTGGCCTGACAGATAGATCTGATATTTCAGCCGTTACCCTGAGGGCTGTAGCATCCCTTTTACTCCTATGTGTTTTGATACCTGTTTTTGCATCTTCTGTGGCTCAAAAGTGCTCCAAATCCTGCTAAAGTCAATGCAAAGCCAGTGGCAACTGCCTTATTTATTGTATTTTGTGTGGAATTATGCAACTATTATTTACTACTCACTTATAGTTAGACTACTATCAAGCTAGCAAAGTGTGATTTTTTGTGTGTATAAATAGCCCTTGCAAAACATAACACAGATATCAGAGTGTAATATAAACCCACAGCATGAATCATTCCTCTCCTAAGACATGCATGGAAAAGGAAGAGGTTACCAAACTCCAATCAGAGACGGCCCCATCTCACGTACCATATGGCACAGGCGCAGTTCTTCTTCCATTATGTTCTGTTTCCCCTGGTTAAGGTCAACAGAAGAGTGCAAACACAACCTTGAACTGATAGCAGCTCTGATCTGTTACTGAGTGAAGAGAAGATAACCCTAGGAAAGAAAACGGTGATGGGAAATGAAGTTACCTGCAACTCCACAGAGGTTTCTCTCAGCTGCTTTTCAATTGCTCTCCACAAATCCAGCCCTGAGTGTAGTGTCGGATCTCACATCTCCTCTCCGCAACACGCCACTGTCAGGAAAGGAAAGGCACAACCAAAGAACCAGGCACTACTACTGCAGTTTCTACCACTGCAGGTGTTCAGGACAGGATGATAACAGAGCTGGTGACATCTGTTAGTCCAGTTCAGGTACAAGAGTGTCAAAAACACTTCTTCTGGGAGCATTTAAGACTCCGACCCTCTCTCAGGTTTGAAGGCACTGAGCACAAGGCAATGCTGTGCACTGTGAACYTACCTCTGCCTGTTGCCAGGGGCAGTTGCTGCTGCTGCTGTGGGCACTGCTCCATGCCCCAAGCAAGGCTGGACCTCATCAGCTCTCCGTGCTGGGAAGTCCTGCTTCTGCCAAAGGGCTCAGGGCTCTGGTCTCTGCTCAGTCCTCCTGCGGGTATTTAAAACCCACAAGTAAGCACTCACCAAACCCATCGGGAACTGCAGCATTTTTCCATGTCTGTATGTCAGAAACATCCACAAAACCTCACTGAAAATGAGACAATAAGTAATTTAATGGTACTGTAACATTTAACGTACCATCTGCATTAAATTTGGTTGAAGGAATTTTGCAGCCCAAGCATTAGTCAGAGCTGTGATGCAGTGAAATTTCCACCATCTCTCCTCCCCTCCAGCAGAAAGCCTCCTCAAACACTGCCTAGTTTCCTGCTGCTGACCCTAGGGCCTGCGTACCCAGGGTTTTCCCTGGCATTCCGCAGCTCTGCTCTTCTCTTCCCTCTAATTGCAGCTCCTTTTAAACATTGATCATACAGCCTCATTTATTTTCAATCACAGCTTCCTCTTTCTAAATGAGTCCTTCTCTCCCCATGAACTGACCATCAGGATGTGTCTGTAAAGCAGGAACTCCCCAAGTTTTTCCTTAGAGCCTTTCTCAATCCTGATTTAAAAGAAAATAAAATTAAAACCAAGGCATCATGTATTCCCRTAACCTTCTCTGGGCTCCAGAGTAGTTGGACAAACAGGGTGTCTCCCCTAGTTTTATGTCAAAGCATACTATTTCCAATGCAAATCTTGACAGCCTTCCAGAGAAAACAACACGGCAGGACTGAAAAAAGTTTAGGAATGAGAGTGGGGAAAAATGATACCCGGCCTAGATAAAACCGTAAGTATTGTCAGTCAGCAGGAGAGCAGGGACTCAAACATTTTTGGCAGGGTATCCAAGGAGCAGGAGCGCAGGGCATGGGGGCAGATGGCGTGGGTTTTCTCCCAACTCCTTGCAGAAGCACAGACTTCTTGTTGCAGTTTTCCTCCTCCAGAAAGTGCTTTGTGATCCTCAGCTAAAAAGCTCTAAGTGCATCATATAAAATGTTTTTATTAGTCTATCAGGTGCATGATTACGAGATCTCATTTTATAGCCACAAATAGCCAATAATTACCTTAGCATCCCATTAGCCCTAGTCTTCAACCAGACTATTTACTGGAGAATTTGTCCATACTCAAAAAGCAGGCCACTACCCCAACCTGGAGAAAGCAGTTTGGCACATTGCATTCAAGTCCATAAAATTCCAGTCTAGAGGTGGCTTAATTAGCAAGCTGCCCTGTTAATTTTTCATGGGGAGTACCTCGTCTGCTAATCTGCTAAGCACTGGCTGCAGAGCAAGCCCAGAGGCTGCCCCTTCAGCTCTGTGGGTGCTGTAGCAAGTAAGTGCTTGCCCACCCCATTACTGCCCACCCACCCCACTCCTGCCCACCCTGTTACTGCCCACATCCCCCGTTATTGCTCACCTCCTTCTAACATGTGCCCCCCCATTTTTCCAGCTGCCAGCCTGACTTCAGGGTGGCAGGGAGCTACTTTCTGCCCTAGCCTCTCTTGCACACAGATACTCGATACAGGAGGAGCGCTGCTAGCGTGCAGAGGCTACTCCGGTGCTCGCACTGCTCGGCTGCTGTGTGGCACCCACACGGCTCCTGGGCCAGTACTGCCCTGCTGCAGTGCCAGGAGCTAGTGGCTGGCTGTGGGAAGAGTATGGGAGCAGCACTGCTGCAGGGGAAATGAGAGTAGTGCTGAGGCAGCCTGGAAAGAAGAAATGAAAAGAAAGAGGAAAAAAACCAGAGGTAAAAGAAAGGAAGAGTAGAAAAGGGAGGTGGTGAAAGAAACAGACACAGAACAAGGGGATGGGGGGAAATGAATAAACAGCAGAAAACAGGAAAGAATACAGAGGAAGCAAACTAATGGAGCTAAAATCCATCATGGGATTAGCGGAGAGAGGGAGAGTGATTCCTCTCAGCTCGGGAGGTGCTGAACCACGGGAGGGGTGCAGAGGTGCTGCTGGGGCCCTGCTCCGAGCAGCAGACTGCGCGGGGGGGCAGTGGTGCTGACAGGGGGGAGGAAAGACCCTGCATCTTCAGAGTTAATAAAAAAAGCTTTCAGACTTCAGCAAGCTGACTAAATTAGGCAGAATATAAAGGTGCTGTATTATTTCTCAATACAGCAGTGGTATGAAAGGAAGCAATGGGTTTCTTTTGAAGCAGCTGCTGTGTAATCCAGGGCTTTCAGGTGTACTTCAACCAAATGCTCTCCTGGTTTCAGCAGGTTAACTTCATTAAAGGCTCCATCTACCACTTTAATGTTCACTGAAATCCCACTGGGTAGGTATATTAGGCAGAAATAACCCCCACAAGATGATTGCATGCTGTTGTTTGGCACAGTGAGTGGACCTGGAGGGGGAAATGAAGGAGGGGAGGAGGGCACACAGGGACCCAGGCTGGAAGGACAGATCCTGAATTGCTCTAGTGTGCCAGCAGGCCTGTCCCTTTGCTAAGGGCATCAGAAGCCACTGCAGTAAACCCCCAAGCCTGCAGGCAGCCGTCTCTCCTGACCCCATCTCCACAAACAGCCTACTTGGTCCCTCTCCACTTTGGTATGCTCCTTCTCCATGCACCCATGGTGCTGTCCCCCTGCTAGTGAGGAAGGTGTTGATTCCCCACAGCTTCTCCTCACCTGCAAGGAGGAGACCATGGAGCTGTAAAGGCCATCTGTTCCTCCAACAGACTCCTGGAAATTCCGTGGGCTTTGCTACTGAGGGCTTTGACTGGGGTTTGAGTTTCTTACCCCACTGTAACTGTGAGGTGCAATTAAGACACTTGAAAAATCAACTTCTTGTGTGAGGTGACCCAAGCTCTGTGTGTTCACCTGCCAAAAGCACCCAAATGGCCCACTGACTGTGGTTCCTACCCACAGAGCTGCACATAGTCAGCTTCATGATGGAGAAGCTCCAGTTGGACCACACTCCAGTTAGGGTCAACAGCAAATTTTCCACAGAAGGGATTAGAGGGACACATTTGTGGACCTCTACCCAGTTACAGTCACAAACCAAGAGCCTCATTTAAAGTCTGCTGAAGCTGGTGGGAATTCATCCATCAACTTCACTGATGGCTGGATGTGACTGAAGTGGTTGAGCCCTGCAAAGCCAGCATGATGTCTTTAACTGTAAGCGTTGCCCCTGCCTTCCGCCGGGCTGGCTTCCACGGTGTGTCATGGTCTGTAGGAAGCACTTACAGGGCTGTGTGCTCAGTGTTAGAAAGGGCCACCAGTCTTATTAAAACACCTCCTTAAAAATACTCAAGTTCTTAAACCAGCAAGTCATGTAGACCCCTCTTTGCCTGAAACTTGGCAAACAATTTCTTAAGACAGAAGCTATTTCTTTTTCATTATAAACAAAATGCCATTACCATGCTTTGGCTCTTGGCTTGATAGGTTCTGGCAAGAAAATGCGTGTGTGTATTTTAAAGGGATTTCTCTTTTGCTTATCATGGTTTAGCTTTTGACCTCCCCTTCTTCCCCCTCTCTCCCTCCCCATCTCAGGCACATTCCAGTGTGACTTCCGTGGTGGTGGTACAGCCCTCCCAGCAACTGGGTTTAGACACTCCCTCCAGCAGATAGCACATTCTTCTGGAGCACTGTCATGGGGGAAAGCCTTGAGCTGTGAAAGGTTTTCTTTCCCTTTTAATCTTTTATTTTCTTTGATGTTCATTTTAAAATAAATTATTATGCCTTATATTTATTATGGTACCTGGCTGTGCAAGGACTGGGACCTCTCTGCTGTCCAAACACAGAGTCAGAGACAGTTCTTGCCTCAAACTGTTTACAATCTGAAGAGACAAAGCAGACAAAAACCATGAGCCAGATACAACATGGATGAAAAGTCTGTGGATTACTTTTGCATTTAGTTAAGTTGTAAATTGTTGAGGGAGAGATTGCCATTTGACTATGCCTGTGCAATATCAGAGGTAGGAACTCCTGATGCTGCTGAATACCCAGTTGTTTGGAGATGGGTTTTTAACACAGAACACTTAGGTGGGGATGTCCCAAAAAATCAGTGATTCCTACATGAACCACTGCTTTTCTCTTGATGTCCCCTAGCATGTCAGTGACCTCAAAAAGCAATCTCATAGCAGAAAAAGCCATGCATAATCTGCTAATAATAGACAGATGAGAACAGATCTAGAGGATTCCAGCTGATAGCTGGAAGCCAGGCTGAGCTGTGTTTTCATCATGGCCAAACACTCTTGTGTTTTGAGAACATTTCAAAGCATCTTTGGCACAGAACTTACGTACATGCTTACCTTCCTAAAAAGTTCTTAGTGGTGCTATGATCTTGCTGGAGATAGCTCTGCTGGATGTATCAGGCTGAAGATCAGTTTCATAATCCTTCCTTTGACATATGTGCACATCTCAAGTCAGACCTTGCATTTACGCCACTTCCTAGGCAAGAAATCCATCATCTTGGAGGAGCTCTACCCTGCTTCCCTTTCCTTTCTGCGAATGTTTGGAGTCATAGTCGTCCCCCTTACCCTCTGGGGATGGGGCTGCTTCCTTATCATTGTATACTAGACCTTTTTTCCCAAGAGGTGTCACCTCTCTCTCCTCAGGATCCTGCACACAGACTCCATTGATTTTTCAGTGTAACTTTTTATGGAAATCAATGGTGCTATGGCTGCTTCACAGTCAATAGGGTGGCCATGAAGCCCATGCCTCAAATAACTGCACCAGATGGCCCTCCAGGGAACTGGAACTGCAGAACAACAGTCAGGAAGCAGCTCATTTTCTGGGCAGCTTCTACACCAGGGCAGTGAAAATACTCTTGTGCTCAGCTGTCTTCACAGGACATTAGGACCATGCAGCCTTCTGCAAATTCAGGCTGTGTTTCTCAGAAGTTCAAACTTAGGGCTTAGCAGCAAGAATCTGCTGAAGCAAAAAGGTGCACTAGAATAACTATCATCAGGCACTCTGAAATGAGGGGTAGTTTTACGGCCACGCAGCTTCAGATTTGGAGAATCAGTAGGGTCTTTCTGTGCCAGACAAGTGACCCAGGATCCACCCCAATGTAACCCTGTGGGCAGTACCAGACCTTCACCGTACTTTGTTTCGTTTCCATTTGGGATGGCTGATACCTTTTCTCTCCCACCCCTTTTCTGACTTCTCTGCTTGACGTTGCACTCCCGACTGGTCTCTCCCCATGCACAGCAAAGTGGATCCAGTGGCTACTGTAATACAAACAACCCTCAGTTGCAGGTTTTTCTTTTTCCTCCTCAGTGTGCTGCATTTATCAGCATCAACCATGAGCCCAGCACAGTCAGGCTTTCCCTTGCTCTCAGCACCTGAGAGCATTTGGGTTCACAAATCTTGCTATTAACAATACATTGTGCAAAGTTGATACAGAGCTCAAAGTTTTCCATGTGTGTGCTGTAGTTTGATTGTAACTCTGGGTATCATTATCATCAAAGAGACTGAGGAATGGCAGCTTTTAGTTAAACAAATGGAAAGCTGTATTTAGTCTCTTTTGCCACATTGTGATAGGAAAGAATAAAGGCTTTTAAATATATTTTACAGCTGCTGTTTCTTAGGTTTTTCTGTCTTACAATAGTCTCTGTGGTTCTGACTGGGAAGTTGTTGCAAAAGCTTTTTGTTTTTAAGGCTCCTATTGAAATAATACGTATTAATTGTCTCGTTCCTGAGTTTTTTGTTGTGATGGGAATTTCATTTGTGGGGGTGGAGGGACAAGCTGTAAAAGATCAACAGCTGAGACAGGATGTCCTGGGTAAGTAATGCCTAGATACCACATTGCTAGCAGAATGTGAAGAAGAGATGTCTCCCTGCAAAGTGAGAAGACAATTGGCAGAGGAGCCCAAGGCTCTTTGTGGGGAGCAGGGCAGAGGCAGAGCTGGGAAGGGGAAGCTGAAAGTGCTCAGCAAGGAAGCCAGGTGGGAGCAGAGTCAATGCTAGAAAAGAGCAGCATGAAAGCATAGTCTTTGACGAGAAAACAAGAGCTGGATTCGTCATACTGTGGCCACCAGAAACAAATATCAATGAAGTAATTAGTCCCATTCTGTGAGCAATGGGACAAATGAATGCTGCTTTCCTAGAGGTGCTTAGCATGTGGTTGGATTCATGGATGTGTAATAAAGGTTGAGCTCAGGCTTTTCCTGCCATGATGGCATGGTCACTCTCTCCTATCTCCCCAGCTGTTTTTACAAATCTTGCAGGAGATTTGTATTTCTGATGAAATTGCCCAATGGTTCAAACGTTGCTGTGGCAGCAGCAGAGACACACATGGTCATATATCATAGAAAAGCCTCTTATATATGATATACACATAAGCTACAGAGTATATATGTATATCCTAGTACTTGCAACACAGTGCTATCCCAAAGGGCTACAGGTAGTTTAGGAAAGACATAATGGTTGCAATTACCTCCATTTTACCAGACACAACACAGAAATACTAGACCCATTCCAGACAGAGCAGAGGGCCCCATGCTCCTCACCACCACTCACCTCAGTCCTTGGTGCTCTAAGAAACATTTTGACCTTTCACCTGCTGAAAAACATGAAAGCAGTGGCTTTCTCTTCCAAGTGCTCTAAGACATTTGAACCAAAGGTGCCCACAGAAGTCAATATGAGCTCCCTTCTTCTCTCGGCTCAGTCCCACAGCACAGCCACAGGTGGCTGTCACCCAGCAGAGACTGGTTACAGTGCTGATGGCAAACAGAAGGTGAGCAGCAAAGAAGCCCCATCTGTTAAACACATGAAAGGTGAATTGACACGAGTTCAAGCCAAGTACTGAAACATAGCTGCGAATCTGAAAGCTTTGTTCCAAAGAAACAAAGTCCCACTTTAAAATAAGTTCAAAAAATCCCATCCTGCTTGCATTGAAGTCAATGGCAAAATTCCCACTGCTTTAACCAGGAACAGAATCAGGCCACTTCCAGACAGATTTACAGCCAACACATGCTGTAACGCTTGCATACTGCATGTGCTTACTTCTATTTCCAGCCATGTTAAAAAATTATAGCAAATGCCTATGGATTTGTGTGTATGAGTTATTGTGCTGCTAATGAGAGGAAGAATTACCCGAACATGGTTTAGATGGTCATCCGTTGCCAGCACAGATGAAATTGCTGGGTCATTCACTGGCCTCATATTGCTGTTCATCCCATTAGCATTTCCATTAGAATTATTGCAAAATGTAACTCAATTTCTTTTTTTTTTTTTTTTGCGGATGCGGGGAGGGACACAGACTATGTTTGCAATTAGTGCTGCTAAGGAATTGGAACTGGAGCTGAAGGCACACTCCTGAGACATACTTCAGCCACTAACAGGACACTGCTCTGACAGGACCACTTCTGCTTAACTGGGGCAGTAGGAGAGGTTCTAAGTGTAGAAACAAACCAAAGTGACTTCTTACAGCTGAAGGCCTCTACACATAATGCATGCATTCTCATGCACTAGAAACCTTTCCTAATTCATTCCCACATGCTCCTTGCCTTTGGCAGCTGAATCCATCCCTCTTAAATGTTAAGAAGTTTGCAGTCTAAACCTCACACAGATCTTGTTTTTCCAAAGTGCTGCCTGCAACCAGTGGGATTCTCAGAAGCTGCTGTTTGCCAGCCTCTTCAGTAACTAGGCTCCATGTTCTTTGAAGCTATCATTAAAAAAAAAAGAAGAAAATCATCTCATGGCTGAAGCCCCCCTCCCCTCACTCCTCCCACTTGGAAAAAAACACCATCTATTGTTTTCCTGTAATTGATCAAGCATAAACATTCAGCTCTACAGTTTTACGACTAATCACTCTACTTCTAAGACACGTGTTCGCAGCTATGCAAGGCACCAGCTGCTGTCATTCCAATGGATATTAATTTATATTGTCTCCCACTCCCGTCCTCCCTGCGAGGATGCACAAAGGGAGTGGGGTGGTGGCGGGGGCTTTAGATGAAGACATCTGCTTGAAAGGCAGACAGTRGCCATGCTGCTGAGATTGCACCTGGACTTTCACTGGAAAATCAGACACACTAGTTGCTTGCTAGGACTCCAGGCTTTGGTACTCACACAGGGTTTTGACTACAGTTATTTACTTATTTACCTGTCTCCAAGGGAAATGAAATGTCCGGATAGAGGGAGTGAGGCAGATTTCATGAGCAAAACAAAGCTGATTGAAATAAAATATCACAGATGTGTGGTGCAGTGAGGGGGTAGGTGAGAGGTGGGGAGGAGGAGGAAGGGCAAAGCTGGAGCCTCTAATTTTGTCCCCTAAAAAGGTGCTTTCATGATGGTTGGCTATGCTGAGCTCCTCTCTGGAGAGGTTAGCAAGTGTCCGGGCTCATGTGCAGGATGAACCTGCCGTCTGCAGCCTTGGGAGGAGGAGGAGAAAATGACTTGTTGGTTGTCCTTCTGTGAGATCCCACAGAGACAGACAGAGCTCAACACCAGTGGCTTGAGCCAGTGACCCTGCAACAGCATACAAAGTTTGTCCCCCCCTCAGCCCACAGTCACCTTCCAATAATCAAACTTAAAAGCACTGCACACAAATTCACAAGCTCTCCCTTTCCGCAGTGTGATGGCCACAGCCCTGCACACAGCAGGCACATGGGAGGCTCACAAGCCACCACAGTCTGGCATAGACCTCCTCTGGGACTGCTGCAAGCTGCTTCTCCTTTTTTCGTTTTCCCCGGGGGAAAGTCCTGTGCACAGGGACACATGGGGGCTAATGTGCTCTAGTAGAACAGCCTATTCTGCTAAAGCATTCAGATGCCATCTCCCAGATAAAACAAAGCTGAGGGCTTGACTGTAGGGGATATGAAAGATTTCTTTCTCCTCAGAGCAGGGCTGTTTCCCAATCGTTTTCACTAATCAAATACCAATGTGACTGGGGTCACATTACACTATGGCTGTCAGCTCTAAGTGCATTCTGTATTTTTCATGTCCCATCCTGGTCTGCTGTGTTGTGTTGCTGTTTCACCCCAAGAGGCAGCACTAGAAGACTTTTCCTTACTATTTACTTTGTGATTTTGCTTGGAAGCCCTGATCGAGGCTTGGATCTGGTGCTGTCACATCCCATGCAAATGACTAAGGAAAATTTACTAGCAGAGAAGCTGGTTAAGCAGTTGCTCTGTGGCATTTAATTACACTAGTAAAGAGTTGAGGGACAGTAATGCGCTGTTCAGATGTGAGGTGCTGTTTGCCCACATTTTCTGCAGCAATTTTTCAAAATAAAGAACTCGTCTCAAACTGGAGATGTATTTCACTCTTTTTAAGAAAGTTTTACTCTTATCTTGTGTTCACAAAGATATGAAAGTTTGGCGTTCTTTTTTATAATGTCTGAGCTAGCAGGGTTTCTGAGACAAATCTAAAAATCCTTTCTTGTTATTACATTACATGCCTGAATTCCCACTGCTGTATACCACAAGAAGTCACTTACCCTCTGTGAGTTGGTGTAAAATACTGCTTCTRGTGCAGAATTCATATCTAGGCATGTTTTATTTTTGCCCAAGGTAAATGAGAATGTGGGTGTAGGTTGGAGAGGATGTCTTTCTTTCCTGTTTTTTTCATTAGCTTAAGCTGAACCTAGTGATTCTTCTGGTAATTGCCTCAGAGCCTGTAGTTATGGGAGGTGACACAAGCATCTCCTTTTGCTCTGCAAAATTTGCACTGTTCCCTGAGGTCATGGTTTCCTTCCTCTACTCTCCCTGCAGGTCTCCAGAGATTTTTGCTTCCCCAGAGATGTGCTGGTTGCAGGGCACCAGCCATGTGAAATATTAGTGTTCCCTTTACACATGCACCCTCAAATAAGTCAAGATATCTTGGGATAGAAAAGTTATTTTTAGCATCCCTGTTCCTTTGCCATAGCCACTGTGAGGAACAAGCTCAGGAGCACTGACCGCTGTGCCACTAGACAGTTTTGATTGACTAGTCCCACTAAAAGATATGACTCCTCAAAGATGACGCTGGGAAGTTACACATTTTAACAGACGCTCACCACCCCCTTCTTTTCTATAAACAGAGAAGACATCTTGAAGGGGCAGGCTGCAGATGGGAATGTTTGTCTCTCAGTGATACTCATATCCCAGGTTTAAGTTTCATGGGTAATTGTACCCAGGCCACTGGTAAGTTAATATCTTTGATGTGGCATCCATTTAAAGGGCTGCTTTCTAGCTGCACTCTTAGGCAGAGACCTAAGGTCTCGAGGTAGATCAGAGAAGACTCGTATCTTGTGGTCTCATGTTCCCCAAAACTCTTCCGCTAGATTTCCCAGCCCATTACCCACACTTTCTGTCAAGGTTGTCCAGATTCCTCAAAGCTCTGAGCCAGATGATATTGGGATGACTTACTGAGGGTGTGAGATGACTGACTGGCAAATATTTCCTTGTGGCCTTGGCCACTCAGACAGCTTGAAAAGAGCTTGGGGAGTGAGAGCGTCTATGAAGCATGCACGGCACAAACTTCCACTGCTCCAGCCTATTCCATCTGCATCTGCACAGAAATCCTCATAGAGCACACATACATCGAAGGGAGAAGCAGTTTTTTTTTTTTTTAATATTAAATAGACTTTTAGATGTAACCCGGGATCAGAATCTCAGCGCTTACCCACACATTGATCTATATATTGCATCTATGCAATACAACTCTGTGCAAAAACATGTATTTGAAACAACAGCTTCTTTTTTTTTCTTTGCTTACCCTGCTTTTTGTAGCGCCAGTGATTTTTGTGTTCAGCCAGTGCTCCCCACTATACAGGAGATAAATAAGGGTCTCTACCACTTGAAAGGGTTAACTGTGTTGTGTTTGTAAAGATCTTGGAGAACTCCAGTTTCCAAGTGCCAAATCGTCTCTTGCTTGCTCTCACTTCCAAGCACTACAATTCTGTGGGCCAAATGCAAGTTACTTTTACACATACTGTCCAAGAGAGAGTAAAAGTGCAGCGCAGATCTCCAAGTCCTTTCCTATACACACATGGTGCCTTCCTGCTCTGGGACTCTACTGCAGGAGAGTTCACGTGCCTTAAGCTATTGGGGCACCAAGGCTTCGGAGCCACCATTCTGTCTTATGAAGGCACAATACAGCTTCTAAAACACCTACACTGAACACTTTATCCAGCCTCCATGCTGCCACCACTGAGAACCATCCCTTGAAATGCAGAGTCCCAAGGGCCTCTTATGGCAGAGTGAAAGGGGACAGCTCGACCTTCCAGGGGGCAGGAAAATCCCCAAGTGCCCATGACTACAGCCAGACTATCCAAGTGCCCAGGAGAAATGGAACTGGAAAATGACTCTCTTCGCCCTTCCATCGCTCTCCTGTCTTCCCACTGCTGCATCTCAGCGTCTCTTCACTTGCACCATGGCAAGAGGGGTGACAAGAGACCAAGGAGCCCCTTTCACTGGCTTATCCCAAGAGCTGCAGATGAGTAAGTGGCAGAACTAGAGGGATGTGCTGTGATGCCTGGCACTATGGGGCTCGGAGCGGGCGTGGCCTTGCTGGAGCCAGGAGAGGTCGGGAGGCAGGATCTGCCTGGTGAGGCTGCCACATTGCTCCCTAGACAGGGGTGAAGGACTGCAGAAAAGAGGAGTGGAGGGCTGGGAGAGGGCCAGGCATGATCCTGCAGTGGGACCCTCCTCCTAGTCAGTCTTCAGCCGTGTTAGCAGCTCGCATGCTTGACCCTGCCTGATCAAAGCCTCAATAGGACATTGCCCTCATCTTCCTGCTCTGTCACTGCCAGCGGGGGCACGAGTTATTTGTCTTTTGTGTGTGAGGCCCTCCTCCTGGGGACCTCATCTTCCCTCTAATCAAATAATCAGATGTGTTTATTGTTGTGGAAATCATGCCCTCCCCTGAAATGCCTGACCAGCAACAGCTTCCTGGCTTTGTTTGCAGGCCTGCTGCCTGGATCCCACCTCTCTCCCGGTGTGGCCTGGGGGGCTGCGTGGGGCATCCAGCCGCTCCCTCAGCCGGTCCTCTGTGCTGTGCCTCTGAGGGAGGGGACCCCAGCAGACAAAAATAAAAAAGCATCCACACCAGGGTTACTCTCTCCATGACCAACCTCTACCAGAAGAAAAAACCAGCTGCATCCCAAGAGGAGGTTTGCGTTTGGGGCAGATACCATGTCCCTGGGACACATGAGTAAAGGGAGAGGATGGTACAACCATGGAGCTTCCCCTGCCTCTGTGGAAGCTGGCTGAAGAGCCTGGAGGCTCTCCTTGCCATGCCACAGTGGCTGTGCRGCATGACATGCCAGTCCATTCCACCCTGCTTCCCCGAGTCTGAAGGAAGCTGGTCAGGAGCTCTGCTCGCTCATGGCCATCGCATTCACTATGGTGGGGGTGCCCGTGAGGCCGGCTGGCCCCTGTCTGTGCCCCCTCCTGCGGGGCAGCAGCTCTGCCTGGGGCCGTGACTGGATGGCGGCTCCGCTGCCCTCGCCCCTTCGCTGCCGGTGACCCCATGGGTGTGGAGCCAGGATCGGCCGTCACCTCAGCCAGCCCTGCAGTGCCACCTTGCTCACCTGCACCCTGGCTTGGGGGACACCGCAGGGACCTGCTGCTAAACTGTTTCATCTCACAGGCTCTCCTGCTCAGTCTACAATGTGCTTAATTTGTGTACTGACTCCCTTGCCCCCAAACACACATTTCATAATGCATATTTTTAAACTCTGATCCCATATCCTGTCAGGAAAAGAAATGTCCTGACTGCACAGCACCAGCCTGAATTTTTTGGGTGKTTTTTTTTGTCGAGTTCTTTTCCTGTGTTTACACTGTCACAGAGCAGAATTTATTAATTTGAGGATAACGACAACTTAAAACATCTTGGCTTGTGAAGGCTGACAGCAGGGGTAAAAGTAAACYGAGCCCATGCCCTGCTTAATAATCTGCCAGTGCTGGCACAAAAGCTCTATGGGGCTTGGGACCCCAGCACGCAGCCCCTGGCAACCCCACTGCCCTCCCCTGCACACACACGGTGGCAGGAGTCTGCACATTTGTCTGCCTGMAGCTGAATCACTGTATCCGGAGCCTGCCTGCCTTGTACAGGCACCCACTCAATGTGCCTGTYTGTGCTTGGCAGCTGTTGGGCCTATTTTATATTTTCACCCCGACAGGCGTTCTGGCTTGTGAGCTGAGGCTCTGGCTATAGGACGTGTGGGAGAAGGGCAAGAAAGGAGTAGAGTGACCTAATTGGAAATGTGGCGTTTTTAAATAAATAAAGGATTTCTTAAAAATAAAAAGGCTTAGCAAATTAAATCAGACAAGCAGGTTACTTGGCAGCTAGAGGATAAACCTGAACATCGTGGGCACACAAAGCATCAAAGCATTCCCCAATGCAGAGAGCCCGGAGAGCTGCCCTCTGGGGTCGGTACCCAGACCCACTCCAGAGAGGCTGTTTGCAAATTGTGTTTTCATTCCTGCTCCTGAGAGCACATGCACAGCACGGTGTGCCCAGGCCAGTGTTGTCCCCAGGCTCTCTCATGATGGGGCTGCTGATGGGGGTATTGTTGGCTCCCTACACCTAAAGCACAAATCCAGCTGGACTCAACCTCATTGAAGTTGGTGAGAGAACAAGTGCCGTTTGTTCAGCATAAACATCCAAGWGGAGACATGTAACCAAACAGCCAAAACAAAAGCTACACTCCTTGAAACACTGCCCCAAACAACTACCCCTGTGGGCCAAGGGCTCCTATTGTTCTCCCAGAGTTTGCAGGGCCAGGGAGGACCTGA
Organism: Amblyornis subalaris; assembly: GCA_018881555.1. Taxonomy (NCBI): domain Eukaryota; kingdom Metazoa; phylum Chordata; class Aves; order Passeriformes; family Ptilonorhynchidae; genus Amblyornis; species Amblyornis subalaris. The sequence goes on along the minus strand of JACAXG010000012.1, from coordinate 7,587,075 downwards.
AACTCAGCTGGCAGACAGGCTCCTCTCTCATCTCTGAGGCTCGGGGAGCATCAGCCAAATGTCACTGCTGCTGGCCAAACCCATGACTGATACAAGCCATGTTGCAGGGTGACTTGAATCATTTGCTGGCGTCCCCGAGCCAGCCCCTGCCAGCAAGACAAAAAAGTTCTACAGAAGACCCACTGTGATAGAGTTGGGGCTGTGACAGTGAACACCATGACCACGCTTTGGGGCCTGCTGGTTGCACCCTTGCTGTCCCCTGTCCCCATCTCACAGGAATCTTTGTGAGCAGCCATCGTGAGCCAAGGAAGCCTGAGTAGGTGGGAACCTCAGCGTGCCCTGCATAACTTGAGCCCATGACTGCTCTCCCTCCCTGGCACCCCTATCCCAGACCATCGAGGTGATTGATGTGTGTGTTACCTCCGATCTGCAAGGGGGAGAGAGGGGTCCCAGGGCTCCCTACTGCCTCCATGTGTAAGTAATCCCAGGAAGGGGAAAACCCACAACCTATGTGATGCCTGAAGATTTCCCATCTTTTCCTAATCCTAAAYACAGAAGAAAATCCACAGGCGAGAGCCTTAGGAATTCAAACTCCGTGAATGCTGCCTTCGGTCTCAGGAAACTTGGCCAGAAGTAAACGTGCAGAGGAATGTAACTGCTGCAGAAGACAGTGCTTGATTTTTCAAATCCAAGCCCCTAAATACAYTGTGCTTTGGCTGTAATTCAGCGTTCTTTTCTGTTTTGTAGCAACAGCAGTCTAACCACTCTCCAACTCATTCTCACCCCCAGCCTTGTTCCCCTCACCGCTCCATCCACTCTGTTGTGCCATCAAAGCAATTTGACGAACTGAGCTGGGAAATGATCCATGTCAAAAACAGCCCACCACAGAAAAAACAAGTCAGTCTTTTTCTCAATAAAAGCTCAGATACCCTTGTCCTTTCACAGCAATGAAAATCCCTACAATTAGGAAAGGAGAAAGGACATGGGGATGGGATGGGACCAAGAGCTAGAAGGGAGGGATGGGGCAGGAGGGGGAGTCTGGCTGCATAACTGCATTAAATGCATGTTGGACTGAGGCCTTACTGTCCTCTTGTTATATATAAACAAAAAATGACTGGTCTGGAGGGCTTATTTTCGACAGAGGAGAGAGAGGAACAAAGAAAGAGGGAAGCAAGGAAGGACATTCTCCGTGGTGAGGAGGATGTGTGCATGTGCCTCTGTGAACAGATCAGAAACACCTCCTTGAACCTAACACTCCACTAACCGAATTAGTTGTGATTAATTTGGCGAAATGTGAATACAGAGCTGGAAACTGAGCACAGTTAGAGTGCCTTTGACTTCCTCTGCTTGCCGAAATAACCCGTAGGTTGTCAGGCAGCTTCACTCTTGAGAGCAGCCTCATGACTATTCTAACTCATGCTCTAGTTCCAATCTCCCTAGAGGTGCCACCCACCCTCCCCATCCTGGCCGAGCCAGTGAGTGGCTGCCATTGCACCACGGCCCCGGTGCCTGCCCAGGAGACCTCACCCACTGCAGCAGCCTTGCACATCTTTCTACAGCTGGGGCAGGGACTACCCTGCAAACTCAGTCCACCTCTGCAAATTGTCACTTACAGGGATGCAGGCATTGCAGCGACATGCAGCATGTGGAAATGCTGCTCTGTCTGAGAGCTTCCTCCTCATTTTGCTTGTTGGCTCAGTGGTTCTGCACATCCATCCACTCACAAACCAGTTGGTCACCATCTATACTGCTTTCCTTACGTGCATACATTGCCGTAACTACTGACTCCTTCAGAGAGACGGAATGGCTAGAAATAAGCTGGAAAAGTAAACTTGCTTTTAGATCAAAAGAAGCAATACCTAAGTGTGTGTGTGTATACATATATATATAGATATGCATATTATACCTAGGAGGAAGGGAGAGCTGGTTTATTTTTATTTACTTATAAATTAGTTTCTTCATATTTGCTCTATTTTTTCTTCTCTTTTCATTCCTAGAAAAATTATGGCAAATTAAACCTCTTAACATTGCAGCTTGCTGGTTTGAAAATCTAGGCTGCAATTTTTTAGTGTTTTTTTTTTTTCCTTTATACTCTGGATGGAAGGATGTGATGTATGAAAACTCCAGTTTAATACAGCCTAGAGACTAAATCAGATTGTGTAGGTAAGGTTTTGGCAGAGAAGCAGACACTTCTCCCTAATCAGTACCAAGAATTCAGAGAAGAATGGGGTAGGTTTTAATGTAAGTTTACTTTTCTTGCAATTAATTTTAATGACAGTTTTCACGACCGCTTCTGTGATTCATAAGAGAAAATTAAAAACTTACACCTTGAAACTTACACGACAAAGCTGCTAACATCTCACAACTTCTGGCATTATCTTGGTGAACCCTTCAGTCCTGTTTCTATGCCACACTGTTTTCCACACAAATGTATTTTAAATATAAAACACTGAATGTTCATTGCTTCTTTATATAATTTTTATTCATTACCCACTGGAGGCAAAGGGCACAGTTTTATATAGAAGCCCCATTAAATGTCTTATTTTGCTATTTTACTCTACTGTACATGTTTCCCAATAAATTATTTTCTTTCAGATGCAGATATTCTCCTGGAAAAGCGAAGCAGGGCTGTTTCCTCTGCAGAGAGGTTTCCTTTTACCATAAGCACAGCCAACTCGTCTGGCTTGAGTTAGTTTGTCAGGCATATTTTGGGAACTGTTTGAGAATTAATTCTGTTTTAAAGACTATAATCACCTTTTTGGCCCTTGAAACTGGTTTGGATTTTTGTACAAGGCCAGCAATAAAACAGCTTTTGCACATGTCAAAGGCTTGTTCTAGACAAGCAAAAAGGCAGTGGAGATGAAATCTTTCTTGCAATCTAATTCCACAAAGCACTGATTCAGCAGTGACTCATCCCTGTCTGTAACAACAGCACAGCCCCAGCCCACACCAGGTGGACACTGGCCCTGAGGGCCACATACTTTGTATCGCTTTCAGGTGCCACGAGAATTACTGTTGTTGGTTACTTTTGCTCACACATGGCACCAGGCTTCTCAGCAGTGAAGGCAAAAGTTGTGTTGAAGGTCCATGTGGCTTTGGAGACATCAGAGATCAGGGGGAACCACTGGATGAAAGAAGCAGTTAGAAAAGCAGACTTTGTGGTGTCGGTGGTACTCAGGGAGGTGAAGGGAGGTGTGCGTGTAACAGGCTGTGAGATCTGGGTGCCAACATGTGATCTAGGGAGGGGGCAGTGAGGTGTGAGGGGTGTCTCCCCATATAGGTTGATGGGTTTCCTCATAATTCCTACTTGCCCTTCTGCTTCCTCCCTCAGGCAGAGGCAACTTTATGCTGCAAACTGGTCTTGACTCTGGACACAGCGGAGGGATGTCACAAGTCTGGGATGCAAAATGGAAATTGGGGAGCAGCAGTCAGTGTTACCACAAAATTCCACCTTTCTTGTTGATTTGTGAACTTCCCACATTGGGGACAATCCCCTCTTCTTCCACTTATTTCCTGTTCAGGTCTGATGCCTCCCACCCCCCTTTCCCTATCCCAACCTATTTGAATTAATTTCTCATCCCTTCTCCTTTGCTCCAGTTGTCTCTCCTTGTCATTTCCCACTCTCTGCCCCCTCACCCCCAGAGCAATCCTGTCTCTCTGCTTGCCTGTATCAGATCACTACCATCCAGCCCACTGAGAAAACCATCAGCCAAGACATCCTTCGTGGAGCAGATCCCACACTCAGGAATTAGGATCCCTTCTCAGTCTTACTTGTTTCCACCCTTTCCCAAGGCATGCCTCAGTGCCTCCATACCTTCTCTCCAGGGATGAGCACACAAAGCAAAGGGAGTTTGAGCAATCTCCTTAGGAGACCTCCAGATCCTTTGAACCAGAAGCCTCTGGGACTGATTAGAAACCCCCCAGCACACCTTGTGGGAGGCTGCAGGAGTAGCTCAGCTCCACTCCAATCTTGATAATGGTATTTTGCTTCCCGAGAGCCTCCCAAGCAGCACAGCTGCCACGTTCCTCACACCTGAGAGGCTGTGATGCTCTATCCCAGGTAGAGCACGTTGCAGCAGATCACTGCACTTCTGTGGGGTAACCCAGCTCCGACACCCTCCATGTGGAAAGGCACTACATCCCACTCCGCTTACAGCAGGATACAGGTCTCATGAGGGTGCAGTCTGGGTCATTAAAATTAATTAACAGTCAAATGGCTCCACATACTTCTTTGCGCAGACAGAGCAGCAACTGCAAAATAGATTTTAACTTGAGCCCAGCTCCCAGCAAAGTGAGTACTTTGTGGGGAAATCATGGAATACCACTCCAAGGCAGAAGGACCACCATCTGAAACTGTGGTCACTGAGTTTCCAGCTCTTAAAATACACTCCTACTTTGTCTTTTGCTACTCTTTGTACAGCTCCAGTAGGAGAAACTGAGGTACCATTTTTATTTGTACACTTTTTAGCTGTGAGTGCAAGTTATGACCTGATTGCTTCTAAAATTGGCACCTATGTGGATTATAATTTAATACATGCTAAAATTGACTGATGGTTGTCCATGAACTGTCTTGGCCATAAATACCAAGACCTGCATTCAAAATGTTTTGGAGTGCAGTACACATGTATTTTTATTGAACCATTACTGCAATTTCTATTATACCTTATGTTGTAAACCTGCACATTTCTGTCCCTCTATTTTGTTCTTTTACTCTTTACTTTTTCTTTGTAGTAAACCAAAATTTACCTCTCAGGAAGGCTTCATTATTCCTCTTCCCTGTACTAATGACTTTTCACTTAAGTATCCACTATTTTGAAAATTACTCCATCTAGCGTAACACTCTCGCCTGAATCTCAGTGCAACCCATAGCTTTAATCCTACAAAGATCTATGCTTGTGCACAATCTGTGAAAAATAGAGTCACAGCTTCAATGAAATGACCAAYGTACCTCAAGTGAAGTACCTGTGCAGAACTTCCAAGGAGTCCTAAATCTCTGGCATGAGTCTCCAGCCCTCTCAGCTGGTTGGACCTGGCACCTGCTACAGGCTGCAGAACACCTCAGCTGCTACCTCCAGGTTGAGGTGAAACTGTCTGGGGAACTTCAGCAATGAATATGCAGCTGCCTAAACTGAAATTCTCTGAGATGGCAAGGGACTTTTCTCTTGCTTCTCCTTTCAATCCTGGGGTACAGAATCAGGATTCAGGAGATACAACTGAAGACAATGCAGATTTGAGAGGGAATCAAATTAAGCCCTGGGATGCTTTTTTTTCCTACAAAGCAGTGCATGGCTGTTGTGTTTTTATGTTTTTGTTAAAAAAATCACCTTACCAATTCTGATCCAGCTTGATCATGCATCATCTTCTAATACCAAATCACATCCACAGCTGAGGATGACTTTGTAGACACAGAGAAGGGAAAGACTGTATGTAAAAATACATGATCACATATAGTCTTAAAGCCTTTATTTTAATGCAAAATAAAACAGGTAAAATTTATATAGTAATATGTAACAAAAGATCAAAATCTTTGATGTGGTACTAGAAAAACCCTCTCAAATTACGTGTCAAATTTCTCCCCCAAAACAATCACACACGATTTTTAAATCAGTTTCACTTACACACACAGGTATTGTTAGGATCACAAGTACCTCTCTCCCCCTCACAGTAACAGAATAGTGTCTTACAAAACCTTCTCTTCTATACAGAGATAGTGAATAGCACTTCTGATTTTGTATGTAAGGCTTAAGAACCCTGCAGAAAAACTGTGAYGGAGAGCACAGGTGTGGGGCCTTTTGAAAGTGCAAAGCAGCCCCTGCTCAGAGCAGAGTGTCAGGATGTGGCCCTGGCAGAGCAGTCAGTAGGATTCACTCACAGCACTAACTCTCTGATAAACAAATCTGTGATGGCTGGGAGGAAGAGGTAGCACAATTCATCTGTAAAAAAATTAGCCAGCATGTGAAGCTATTTCTAGATCAGGAAGCTGGAGTGAATTGGAATTCAGGGCTGTATGCACTTTTTCAAGGCAGAAGCCTTTTTTTTCTTTTCTGTGCTTAGTTTCCCCCTTTTTTCCCCCCAAAGGGCAATTGATATTTATGCATTCGAGGGATGCCTAGAGACTTCTGCATCATAATATATCACAGTGGTAATGTCGGCTCGCAGGCCAAGATCATGGCTCACTAGTGGGTGGTCACTCAGAAAATCCACAGGCTCTTTTTCTATCTCTTAATCTTTCAACTGCTGGGTCTGGCTGGCCCTGTGCCAGAGCCAGAAATGCAGGCTGCATGCCACCAGCTCGGGAAATCAAAGCTTCAGCTTCACGTGAGCACAGGCCTCTCTCCCCCAGTCTCGATTCCTGTTCACACGCATACTCAGGGCCGCTCCTGTGGCAAACCCAACTCCTCCTTCACACCCACTACGTCAGTAACTCTGCTGCTGGACTGGCACATTTTGGATGAGGGAGTGTGAGGCAATTACGTGTCAAGAGCATTTCAGACTCATAATTTTCCCAAACATATGGACATATGGGGAAAAGAACAACTTGTTACTTAACGGCTCTTTTGGATTTTGCAAGTGTGTATTTTCAACCGTCAGTTGTAGCACCTCGTGAATTCTGCACGGTACATATTTTTCCACAATATGGTGCTAAAATCATACATTTTACACTGCAGAAAAGCTGACTATATATACTGTAGTTACACATTATACTTTTGAAAATACCGTACCTCTATCAGATATTAAACCAGCAAATGGCAATTTTCTCCCTGAACAATGGCACCAGAGATTGATGAGATGCTCTGTAATACTTTTTGGTCTTGTTCCCCGAGCTAGGTCACATTACTATTCCTCCTTAGCTCCTTACCTGTAGGATGTATCCATATATTATACTTATAGCACTTTTGTTTTCTTGATTGGAAGAAGCTCTCTACTGACTTCTGCTTACTGAGCAGAAGCATCATTTAATAACCTGTTGGGTAAGATTAACAGCTMAGAAGGTGTTCGTTTGATCTGTCTGCCTCAACTGAGTGGAGCTGATGCAGTCAAGGGGAGCTTTTAAGGAAAGACTCAGGTTACAGGGAGACAATTGCGCAGGTCCTTCAATGGCTATAAATAACCCAGGAGCTGTTTCCATCCAGATTTTATTTGGCCCTGGCTCATGAAATACTGTAAATAAGTTCTGTTCACTGTGCTGTGATGCCATTTGAAGGGTTAGTTGAGAGTGATTTACAAAGGCAGTAGCTTATATTCAGAGCTGTTCTTAATTGTGGCCTGGCTTGATAAAGCCACTGTCGCAAACACTAGTTTCCTTACAGCTGGATCAAATGTATCAAGGGGTTATATTTCAAGGAGGGAAAGGAAAGTATTTTAATTTGTTTTTGCTTCTCTTTCAACAGGCCTTTATAACACCATCGGCTATCCTGTGGTTGCCAAGTCCTGGCTGAGTATCCTACAGCATCTAAAGCACTCTGAGAGAAGTACAAGGCTGTGTAGAGCACGTACATGACAGGCGGAGTTTCCTTGGGGAATGTGCCTTATTTTTGGAGGGTACTGAGAGACATTCAGCTTTACATCCAATGCTCCCCCCAGAGGTTTTTCCCTCCTACATTACTAGGGAAGAGGGCAGAAAGAAATGGAACAAGTATCAAACACCCTTGCTTCATAATCAGTTGCATTCCTCTTCCTCTCTCCCTCCCACCAATGCTTCCTCCTGACTGGATTTAGAGCTGCGCCTGCCCCTGCCCCAGGGAGTCCAACTCTTTATCTGAATCATGGAGCTGTCTCCTCTCCCCTGCTTCTCAGCCCCATTGCTGGGTGGAGGCTGGTGGGAATGCAAACACTAGAGCCTGCCGGCCACTCAGGCAGCCGCAAGTGCTCCCTGTGCCTCAGGGTTATGCCAGGCTCTCACCAGCATCAGCAGCAGAGAAGAAGAATGGGCTGGGATTAAATGCTGCTTCTCATCAGGGCTGTTACCTGCCAGCCAGACACACTCCTAGCAGGACAAACCTTCCTGGTGGTATTTAATACCTGGGAAATCACCTATGTGATTTAATCTGTTGCATGCCACAGGTGTCAAAAAGACATCAAAGATATCCTTATGCTTAATCCTTGGCCAGGTCACAGTCTTTTCCTGATGAGGAGAGAAGGCCTAATGGTTTAGTGACACTCCCAAAAGGCAAAAGTTGAGGAATTAAGGACACTTGGAAATAATATCTCTCTAGGTTGCAATACTGCATGGTTTCCCTGTGACAAAATCCTTGAGACAGATCTCTAAGCACTCAGAGCCCTCTTGGGTCTGGTTGCACAGGTCCCTGTGGCCGGGGACATGCTTTTCTGGCTGCAGAGCAAGCCCAGGCTGTGTGGGGCAAAGAGCCAGACACGTACCTCATCACCCTGTCCGCGCTCTGGCTCTGCTGCGCTGCTGGCCCCCCGTCCCCACCCACACCTTCTCTCTTCCTATGCACTGCTGCAAAAACCTTGCTACAAGCAGCTATTCTCTCCTCCTCCTCCTGAGCCCCAGGGGTTCAAGACCCCTACCTGTCGCTTTCCTTGTCTTTTCCCTTACCCCTTGCTGTGAAAAGCCCCTTTCCCTGCTGACCTGATGGCCTCTGGCTGCAGGAACTCGAGTAGTTTGGCACTTGGCAAGGTGGGGCCTGGCGCTGCCCAAGGCTGAGCTTCCCTTGTGGACTGAGGGCGGCCCCACATGAACAGGGTCCTTCTGGCAGCGTTGGGCTGGCCAGGGCACGGTGCACTGCTCGCAGGCACTTTGCTCCAACACCGCTGGAGTGGGCTGGGAACGGGCTGCCCTGATGGAGCCAAGGCAGTGCCTGATACAGTAACTTAGGATGAATTATGGAGTCCATGCCCGTGGTCACCTCCTTGGCCACTTCTTATAAGCCAGCTCCACTGAAACTCCAAGAGCAACACTTCCTGACAGCAGCTGAGGATCTGGTCTCCAGAGTTTACACTAAAGACTGCACACTATGTAACTAACAAACACAAGCACACGCATCCCCCCCTACAGACGCAGTTCTCAGGTGGCTGGCCGCCTGTCCTCTGTGAGCCTGCCCAAGCACAGGGATAAGGCTCTTTGCCCTAGGTCAAATGYGGCAGGTGTAATAAGAGGAGACTCTTGATACACAAACTGCAAAAAATGAAGGCTACAAGACAAATGCTGCCACCACGAAAAAGAAAGAGGAAGGTGGAGGCCAGATCACAAATCTGGAACTGCAGCATCCTTAAAGCAGAGCTGTTGGTCTGAACATGCCTGGAATGTGGCCACTACCTCTGTGGCAGTCCCTTGTCATGATCACACTCTGGATACACAAGATTCCCAGCTCTGCATGAAGTCCGTACTGCACGCTGTGTTCTCACTTAAAAGGCTCTACAACAGCACTCTGAAGTAAACTCTGGTGACTCCGCTGCCCTTACACAGACAGCTATGTACTGTAAAGGTGTAACTGGATTCAGTAAATAGCCCTGAGGTGCATTAAGTGTTGTGTTTCATTTCCAGCAGCCACTTTCTAGTTTTAAAAGGAATTTAAAAACACTCAACTGTCTGGTACCTCACATACTCAAGCAAAACACATCGTACCTCACGTGGCTTTAGTTCGCCTGTTAGAAAGCACCTACGCTGAGCCCAGCTCAGTAAGAACGACTCCAGGTCTCGTGTGCCATTCTTACAGGCAGCTACGCTTGGGAACAACTCTACAAGGATGATGTCCGACAGGGCTCCTTCCGGGCTGTGCCGGCAAGCCCAGTGCATGGCTATACTGCTGCAGTCATGGGGTTCTTCTGCCTGGGATCCTGTTGCCTGTACTGGTACTGGTCTGGACTGGTCCCACGGTGTCGGATAATTTCATTGTAAGCTGGTGCTCGGTGGGACTGAGGAGGGGAAGGTGGCACGTCCTGCCGGAGGGGTCCTTTATGCTGGTTTGTGACGGGCTGGGCCGGGTAATACTGAGGGTACCTCAATCCCGCCACTCTTGTGTCTGGCGCCCGGATGTAGTTCCCCTTAGATGGGTGGATAACAGGCTGTCCTCCTTGGTAGTAGGGAAGGTCTCTCTCTTTGTATGTTACTCGTGGCCCTGTTAAATATTCTAGAGGCTCTGCAGGTCCACGCCTGAGGAGGAAAAAACATAACAAAGCACATAAGAAGGCAGTCTACTAGCCCAGTGACACATTATTGTACATCAATCTATGTTTACTTTGGGAGAGGAAACGTCACCTCAAGCATGACAGGTCTTGATGAATGAAAAGAACTTCTGAAGGATAACCAGCTTCCCACCTGCATGCTACAAAAGTCTGTAACATCCAGGACACTGGAGGAAGGGTCCAGTGCACATCACAGCCCTTTTACAATGGGGGAACACTGGAGCCCTTCAGCTCCCAAAGTCAGTCTCCTGTGATCCATTTGCCATAATGGAAACAAAGCTCCTTTAAACAATGCATGTTTGACTGAATCTTATCTAGCCTGAAGATAAACAGATGAGCTGGGTCTGCAAGTCTGCAAATCCCATAAGCTTTACATGCACAAATATTCACGYTTTCCAGGCCACTTCCCACTATTCTCTCCCAATATGTCAGTCTGTAAAACTTTCCAAACACCATAGCTGGAAAAACTGGAACCTGTGGAAGAAACACTAGGGATGTCAGGCTACAATGCCTGTGTTTAAGGGGCAAGTTGCCAATGGGGTTTCAAAAAACCTGTGATCTAGAAGGCCCCATATTACAACAGACCTGTAACTTGTCTGCATCAGTATGGATCTCACAAGCTCTAGTTCATGTGAAAAGCAACATGTGAACGTGTCATCCCTGAGGATGTGCCATGGAGCCCTCTCTGTAGCCTTCTGCATCTTAATTTCATGATTTGCACTAATGAAGCATTGATATTTTTTCCTAGTACAACTTAACTTGTGATACTTTTGAAATGGCAAAAATAATTGTTCTCACAGACATGTCACCAGAGCATCCCCAAAAGTTCAACTCAATTAAGAGTTTTTGCCAGTCTGACTGCAACTGTCTTTGCACTTTGGGCAAAACCTCTCATTGACTGCKGAGGAAGCTTTTCTCCAAATGAGAGCTGAGGGAAGACGACAGGGTTTTGACCCAAAACAGGGGCTGAAAGTATAAATCAATTACACCTGCTCTGTGGCTTTGGGACTGAACTCATCAACTGTTTAAATATTCTTTGCATAGATTATGAAAAAAGTCATCATTCTGGTACAGCAGATCAGGTGTTCAAAATTTATCAATGACTCTCTTGTTCACACAGAGATTTTACAAGCATGCCCCTTCTTTCTTAACCTGGGCTCCCAGACTCCGCTGGAACTTGTTTAGCATGTAGTAAAACAAAACATGTGGTTTTCTGCTGCACTCATTTAAGCCCATGGGGTAAATCATGGACACAGGCAATGAACAAACATTATCTGCCTTGAAATGAACCTACAATTCTCCTCCTGGAATAACTTAGTGCAAATGTTTCCTGTTTAAAATGGAAAGAGCAAAAGGAAGCATTCCAGGCCTTGGACTTTTAGGACCCTATGCTCCCCAGAGACTTTCTGCTTTAAAAACAGAACATTATAAAAGACAGGCACTCCCAGCTTCCCCCTCCACCTCCTGGTGAGACAGTCCAGACAAAGTGCTGAAGGGCCTGAAGCCACCCTCTGAGATACTAAACCACTCTTAACTGTATGTACTGAGACAATTGCTGTCGCTGCTCACACACCTACGCCTTGCAACAAAGCCTAATTTCCACAGCAGGCCGAAGAGCTGCTCCACGTATTTCTGCATGAAGGCTTGTTCACTAGTCAGTCCCATCACACTCTGTTTAATAACTCTGTGTACAAAAACATACTTCCAATCATAAAAGGGTCTGCAATGGTAGGAACTGCTTTGTGTCAAGCAGCACACCAACAGGAACAAACGTCAAACCTACACCATCACCTTTTAATTTAAGGATAATGCTCAAAATCCTGTACATTAGGTTTTATAMGGTGTTCTCATCATGAGCTAAAATCAACAAAATTCTTGTGGATCACAGTAGAAAAGGACTGAGCTTGGAATCTGATGCAGAATTCACTGAAAAGCCAGGTAGCCTTTGGACAGAGCTCTAACTGCAAGGTGAATTACTCGAAAAAAACAAATTCAAGATTAATTGGTACCAAAATGGTGGTTGAGAAAAGGACTGAACAACCAGCATGACGTACTGAGCCTTCAGTACACAACTCATGCCTTAACTGGCACCGGAGGTCTGCAAGGTGCACGAAAAAAGAGGGGTGTGCTTTGCATCCAGCCAAAAGAGATGCTTCCAGGAAAGCCAAGCCAGTCCAGTTTTAGGAATCAGTGTTACACTGCTGCTATAGCGGCTGTGACTGTGCAGAGGGATGTGCATTCAGGCTGCTCTGACCCAGGACTGTGAGGTGAAGATGAGCCTGGGCAATCAAAGCACACCAGACCTGGGAAATGAACCCAAGCTGCCTGAGCTAATGCCATCAGACCTCCATTGCTGTTACCTCTTCCGCCGAACTAAATCCATCATTGGTTCGCTTACAGCTAACACCGCCTGTGGTTGTGCAGACAAAATGCAAAAGAACACCTGGGAAGAACAAAATCTTTCTTTAAAAAATAAAACCCCAAGTTGTTCACTGTCAGCACCAGCTTCCTTTCTCTCAGGGCAAAACACCCATAGGTGGTGTAATTCTTGAGTGTTTTCCCCAGAGTCAACTTAGCAGCTGGGAGGAGAGGTTGTACACAGAGACCAGACTGGAATCCACTTCACATGAACCCTTTAGGAAAGCCCCAGGAAGACAGAAGGTATGTGAGTTATTTTAGTAGCCTCAGGGATAATACAAGCAGTGATCTAGCCAATGATTAGCAGAACTCTTGCCTGAGTAAACCTTGGGAAACACTGGTAACTGTCCAAAAGGCTGACTCTGGGCACCATGACTGAGGGAAATTTCACAAAAGATATCCTCGTGGCTGCTCCACACTTGCCAGCTCACTTCCTCTAGTGATCCCAGTGGGTGTTATGCATGCAGATAYACAAGCAACAATGACAACACTTTTTTTCCCTTTTATGACCAGCACAGCATGTTGGAGCAAAATTATTTCCTGAGGATTCATTCTTTCCTACCTACCACCCRTGCCTGGTGAATTCCATTCTTATGGAGCTGCTCACAGTGCAACCAACCAGCCTGGGGAGTCTTCATGAACCTCTATCTGACCAGTCTTAAAATACAGGAAAAAACTGCCCTTCCCTCCTCAAGTGCGAGAAATTAATCATCAGAAAGTCAATATTTTTAAGGCAGAAGAAATAACTGCAAATACCAAGCTCTGGCTGCAGAAATGCTACCACCATTAGCAGTAAGTCTGGGACACGAGGCAGTTCCCAGCAGGAAGAGGAGGGCTCCCCTGAACACCCTTCTCACTTGATAGCCCATGGTGTAAAAGTATATGCTCTTGTTTATCCTTAAAGAAATTGCCAAAACAAAACAAACCAAACACTTTCTACTTGGCAGCCCCTTGTAGATGCTGTGCTCGTTTCTGCAAGAAGGAAAACAACTCCTGCCTTTTCACTCGGCAGACGCTGCCATCTCTGAGGAGGTCCTAATGAAATTCTTCTCCCCTCTCTCACTATTTTTGTTGGCTTCTGACGAGTTCAGAGTTCACAGGGCCATATCACACCTCCCAGGTGACCCATGGTGTGGGGGTCAAACCAATAACCTCAAGTGGAAAATCAGTGACCCAGGGGAGTGATCGAAAATCCACAAATTGGGTCAAGCAGGTCCAGCCACTCAAAAGGACCAGGCCAGGAGCGTGCCCTCTGAGAGGACATGCTGAGTAGGAGCTGCTCTAACTGTCAGCTGTTTTCCAGATTTTTGGCCAGTTGTTTGACCAGGGGATACAGTGCAATTAATGGCAGGCAGAAGGCAGGGAAGCTAACACAACATCCTGGGAAGGAACTGATCTCAGAGCTTAAAAACTGGTGTTGCTGATAGTTCAGCTCTGCTGGGTCCCACTAGAAGGTGCACTATGGATGCAGGTCTGGCTAAAAGCAGAGGCTGCAGGAAGCAACTGAAGGAAGGCAGGGAGAAGCAGGGGTTCCAGAAAGGAGTAAAACTGGTGGGACAGTGTGAAAACACTCCTCAAAAATGTCATGGGCAAGGGGCCTCTTAAAATGTCTGTTTTATTGTGAGGAAGCAAAAATCTCATCTTCCTCTGCAGAGAAATTACAGATCACACACACAGGTGGTTGCAAATGTGTTTCACTTCATATGCTGGTTAGCAGCTCTACTGGTTTATCTTCTAAAATGATTCATCAGTTAACAACTGTGATCCATTTTGAGCATTAGGAGCACAAAGTAGCTTTGTCCAAGTAAAGCAGGTAACTTGTGACTGATATTCAATTAACATGTTGTTGTTTTCTCTATGACAAGTAAAGCCTAAAGCAGGTTTGTTTTTCTATCTCTGCTTTATTTATCTTCCAAGCACAAAAAAATATAATATTTTCTGGCTTTTCTGCAGAATTTTTAAGAGCTTCTGGGTTTATTTAAAACTGAACCACAGGATTTGAAATACTTAGGAAAGACTTCTTTCACCCAAAATGTTATTTAGTCACAGGTGTCTGTAGGTTTCAAAATCCCTRCCTAAACACTTTTTGCTTTCTGCAGTTCCTCCCTTTTTTTTTTTTAACCCCCCATTTTAGTAATTCTTCAACTGTGGAAAATCAGACTGGCCTAAACACCTGATGCTTCAAAAAACAATCAGAAAAAAAGTAATTACATTTCAGGTTTACCGCATTTCATTGATAACCTCCATTTGCAGGTCACCTTTAACATCAGCCAGGAGACACATGCTTGGGCTATCTGAAAGGAAAGCAAAATGACGGTCTAGCTGTTCGTGCTGTGCCCCATCACGTTGGGGGTTTGGATTTCATCATGACAAAGAGTTTTAATTCCCTCTGTTCTATAGGGAGAGTCACAGAGGTCACCCTCTTAGTACCTGGTAAAAAGCAAGGAAGGGAATGCTCTCTTCTTACATCACTTTCTCCTCCTCGCTGCTGAGGGAATATTTTGCAAGGGATATAATCTCACATGAAAAACTGCCTTCTTGCTTTGTTAGTGAGTACTTCTTGAAACAAACTTCAAAGACAGCCACAGACTAAGYAGCAAATGGAAAGCCCACATTTGGCTGCAGTCTCTTTTATGTCTAAGCAAGACATACAGAGACTCTGGGTGATGGCATCACACAGCCCAGGCTGTGATTAAAGAGCAGGTGAAAGCAAYAAGGTCCTATCTGTGTCCAAATTCTCACTGAAGAACTCCATTGTATGCAGTGTGATTGCATGCTGTTTGTTCTCAGCCAAGAGGATCTACTTTTAAAGAAGAAAGGAGAAGGTGATGTAAGAATTAAATTATGCAAACAAACAATCTTACGGTATCAAATACATTACACTGTGCCTTTATAAAGCTCTTCTCAACAAACACTAAAAACAACTGACTGAAAAGACCATGTAGTCCCTATCTCCTCAGATGCAGTATTAAARATACTGCAGTGCTGTTTGTACTCAGTGGCACTAAGAACTTCTGATGCTTAATATTCAACATGCATATAACATAAAATAAATAAATTAATGAAATTTTAAATCACTGCAGGTTTCAAAAAAATCACTGCAAGTCACTGAGCTGCATTAAAGTTGGTCTCTGTATCTTAATAGGTAAGATACTACTATAATAAATATTCTTTGCCCTTTCAAATCAATACTTCCCATAGCCAAAGAAGGGGTTTGCATTTAAAATCCACCGGGAATCAAATTTGGTATCTTAGCGCTGGGAAGAATCTGCAGCACAAGGAAGTGCTCAGTGGCTGCTGTCTGTGACAGAGGACTGTACCTCTCAGAAGAAAGCAGATGTCTAGCAATGTCATACTAACCTCAAACACACCATACACACTTTATTTATGGGCTCAGCTGGTGGAGGTGCTTCCTTCTCCTGTTCTTTTATCAACAATACAAGGCTGAAAAATCAGATAACGTAAAAGAATACAATCCCTGGCTCTCATGTAGCACATGCCATGCAGAGAGAGCTGTTTTTAGTTTGAGGACTGTGTTTGGAATTCCTTTAGTGTCAGGTTTCCAGTTACCAGACCCTCTTCCCTGGGCCAGGCATGACTGCGGTTGGACTGGATTAGCAGAACACTCTGCAATGTATATTACACAGCTTTGACTTCTATGGGCTTTGCAGATCCATAAAAATAACGATCATTTCATGACCTGCATTTCTGGGGGGTGGGGGGTGAGTGGTGGGTGTAAGAGTGGAAAAATCTCTCTTCCCTTTTTAAAGAATTCCTATTTGGTTTGGAGAAGGAGGGGTTCATATAAGTTTGTTTCAACTTCGAGCAAGAGTACATTTCAGATGCAATTGCAGGCAGGCCTGATTCTCTTCCCTTGCATGCAGTTCTGCAAAGTCTAGTAGTGGTGCTAACTGGCCTGAACGTAAGACTTTACATGCACAGTTTCTCTCTCTCTCTCATGTTACAGCTTGAAATATTTAGAAACAAACAGCTAAAGCACCATAATCCCAGCAGGTAAGTGCATAGACATGTTTATATTACTCTAGTTTAAGTCTAGCCTTAAAGCAGCTGGAGAACTAAGTCCTTTACTGTTTGCAGAGGGCCACATTTTGAGAGGTGTTGGGCCCCAGCTGCTCCCTGAGCAGTTCTTAGAAATTGGAGACATTTAGGTGTCACACTTGCTTTTACATCTAAGACCAAGCATAAAGTTTAGTCACATACTGGCTTTCCATACAGGTAAGCAGACTGTAGAAACAACTGTAAGACAGGAAAACAGTGTCTGACAGGTTTAAAACTTTACTGTGAGATTATGTAAGACTTCTTACGACAGCATGAACAACTTATTTTGTCTGGAAGCAAACAGATTGTTTTCAATCCCTAATGGAGCGAACTATGTCACAGATTGGTTAACATCAGAATTTAGAGTACCATTTAATTAAGCTCCCTCCCATCAGCAACCAAACCATAAAACCGTGTTKCTCCTTTGCTCCAGCATTAGTTTATTTTCCACGGGGGATCTCAGACCAGTTTCTGATAATCCCATCCTTCAGGCAAAGCTCTGCTTTCTTTCCTTCCCTAAATCCAACCCAATCCCAACATAGGAATTGTGACAATCGGGATTAAAACCCTTGAATCAACAGCAACAAAACCCAAAATATGCTAGCTGGTACTCTATAAATGCCCAATAAGCATTCAAAACAACTAGTGCAATAATCCTTCCTACTCGATTCCTCACTTGTTTTGTTAATATGCTCTCAGGCATGGTACATCTCTTCTACCAGGAGGCATAAAATAAAGTAGCACCTATTGAACAAGACATCACTATTCTGCAGTCTCTTCAAGCTTAAAGGGATCTTAAGTAGATTGGTACTTTAAGTAGCGAGTCATTACAACATGTGTAATTTCAGATGTTACTCATTATTCAACACAACATAATGCCACGTGAGTCATTAACCTCTCAGCATTGGTAACCTACTCTCAATGCTAAGCAGTCATGCTTGTTGCTCAGGAACCCCCATGCTCCACTGGGGAGAGACCTGGCTGAGATCTTAAGGTCCCTTCAGTCTTTTGTTCTGCAGATCAGTGGGGACCAAAAGCTCTTCCTATAGACTAAAAGAGTTCTTGGCCTTTGGTCTCTTGCATCATGTTTCTGAGACGATGCTGACCAGTTACATTGGAGAGGAGAAAACTTCTTTTTAAAGGACATATGTCTCTTAAGCCAGCAAGAAAAGCAAATGTTTAGGCTTCTCAGTTGAATTTTGCATTTCAACGCAAACTAATACAAAAAAGTACTGAACGTGTGCAGAACTGCCACCACTGGGGCGAGATGCTGAAGTGAAAACTGTGTTATGGTAATTGCACTGTCTTACGTGTAGCAACTCCCAACAGACAGGGGGACCCTGGTGCCCCTGCCTTGAGAAGAGCCAGGTACTTCCCTCAAGAGCAGGTAATCAATGAGAAGGGAGCAAGGTGCAGAGGCAAGACCCCAACACAGGCCTCAGCGCAGCAGCAGCACAAAAGCTAGAAATACTACCTGGATCTCTTTGCCTCATCCTAACCCCTACTGCAGGTCTCTGCTTTTCTGAAGGCTATCAGAGTAGAAATTAAAGGGCTTGTGGTGGTTCAGGAGCTTTTAATTTGATTTAAAAGAAAGTCTGTTGCCATAGTCAAAACCCCTCTTGAGAAGGAATCAATCACACTCCAGAAGAGCTCCTCCAGAGCAAGGAAGCCTCTGCCCTTTGCCTATCCATTCACAGCACTACTGCTATCCACTTTTTGAGAAGTGCTTTCAGAGATACATCAACTCAAATTCTACCCTGTTCTCATTTTTCACGTGAAATGAATTTAAACCATGGTGACCATTCAGCTGTGCTGTTCAAATGATTTTCAACAAATAACAGAAAACACTAAAAGAATCTTCCTAAGTAATAATAACCTGGGCCCAGGTCTTTACTATTCAGCTGCTGGGACCTTAACATGCTGTCTGATCTTTAGTGGGCTAGTAAAAACCTGTAAGAAGTGGTTATTAATGCTATTACAAGCTTTTAGACTTTTTTTTTTTCTTAGAGCATTTCTCATTTAAATTAAAGCATTCCTTGCAGCATTTTCTCCCATTGCCATGATGAAGCATGGCTGTCAATTCTGCCTCCAATGGCACAAACTGGGTAGTAAAACCATGCTTCAGTAAAAAAGGAATATGATTTTTGAAACTGATTGCAGCTGGTTATTTTTTCCTTCATTTTGTTTATTTCTGGTCCAGACATTCTGTTAAACTTACTGTGATTTATCATTCCTTTTTTCCCCCCCTTTGCAACAAAGGCAAAGCTCAAGATCCAGAGGAAAAGGATGGCTGTTTTGGGGGGTGAGAGGGACCTTAAAAACAAGCAGCTCTTATTTCTTTCTTCAGGCAGTATT
Organism: Amblyornis subalaris; assembly: GCA_018881555.1. Classification (NCBI taxonomy): domain Eukaryota; kingdom Metazoa; phylum Chordata; class Aves; order Passeriformes; family Ptilonorhynchidae; genus Amblyornis; species Amblyornis subalaris. Next base: position 7,568,094 of record JACAXG010000012.1, on the reverse strand, counting down.
TCAGTCCCCATTGTTTCCCTGCTGCTCATGTACTGATTTTCTCCTGAACAGCACAAACAGCCTGTAAATACATCCTCCCTCTCTATATTTTCTTTTGTTAGAACCTTTCATTTCTATACAGGCATTAGGTTATACATTTCCTGGCTTGCCGCACTCCATTAACACTCTGGTAACCACCCATTTTCCAGCCAGCCATTAAACACCACCTTTCTTAATAGAGATTTAAAGGCTCAGGGCATGATAAACAGCTGAAGTTATAACTTTACAGCTGCCTTTATAGAAGTGTGTAAATCTCCAGATTTGGATAGGCAAATCAGTTAATTAGACTTGCATTAAGTCACGAACTTTGTAGGTGCTCTGACAGCAGATGTCCTGAAATTGTGCTTTAAATAACAAGGGTCAACCCCTCAATCCCATCGGGCTGGGAGAGACGGAAATGTCCCACCCGGTGCCCAGGGAGCGGTAGCACTGAGTGCAGCTGCTGTGACTCGCAGCCGGCCGCGAGCGCCCATTCCAGCTGTGTTTACGCTGGCTCCTTCCTGCAGAGCTCCTTCAGTTACACCAACATCAGCGCGGCTGCGGGAGCGCAGCGACTCCCGACTGGACATGCTCTACCTGCTACCTCTGGTGGAGACAACCCTTGTTTTACTGGCCTATATTTTCTGCCTGCCAGCACACAGGTTGCTCTCAAAGCAAGACCCGCAAGTTTTGGGACTGAGCGCAGCTTTGCCCTGCCCCTACCTGCGGCTGAGGAAACTTTACATGCGTGACCTCGAGCCACCGYTGGCCGCTAAAAGTTCACAACTGGTGACATTCAGAGCTGCAGCCACTCGTCTCCATAGGCACATGGGTAGTAAGAGGTTAACCTTTGGTCGTGAGGCCCAAGGACCTGTGCTCCACCTCTGCATGAGTTATCTCCCTGTTGCTGCATTTAAAAATACTGTATGTAATTAACTGTTATCAGGTTGTTAAGCAGTGTGCTGAAGTGTGAACTTATCACTCAATTGTTTCCTTTATTTACAAAGTCCCTGCCATACTCTTAGGCAGCAGCCTGGGACAAGCTGTTGACTTGCTCAGATGAGGAGGGTTTGGCACATCAGATCCTGGGAGCTGAAGCAGATTCTGGAGAAGTGAGACACAGACGTGAATCTGCAAACACCCCCTCAACACACCCTGCAGAATAGCTGTACTTGAATGAGACACACACATGCCACCACTACCAAATATCACTGTAAGGCTGCTTTGAGACTTGAACCACACAGCATGGAGGAATCCCACAATAYGGCTCCCAACTGCTTTATGGGCACAGGTAGAGTTTTTACTCATATATATGGTACAAGCTTTAATGCCTATAGATATATGCAAGTCATATGTTCCATTCACAGATGAAGACAACATAACTGCTGGCTTTCATACACTTCTGAGCTCAATTCTTCCCTGCTTCATTTGCTGGACTTTGTTTCCTTAAGCAAATCTGGAAGTCAGAGGTCATCATGTTAGACCACAAGATGGGGATGACTGGACATGAGAACAGCACAAGATGCCACATTCCCTGCTGTCCTTTCTGTCTCCTTGACAGGCCTAGGCTTGGAGTCCATCACACATCATGTTTTTTACCATTACCTCTTCCTGGCCTGGCTACTGTTCTCTTCTTTGCCAGCAGCACCAACCCTGGTAACATTAGCAAGGTGTCCAACATGGCATGAGACATGATCAGATCTCTGATTTTTCTTCCATGCATTCCCGGCTTGCGGCAGCACCATGCACCCAGAGCAGGACTTACTAGCATGGTCCCTGGACATGCAGCATCCTTTGCTCTTTGGGAACTGGTGCAATCACCAATRTCCCAGATCTATGTGAATCCCCCCTAACACTTGTAATAAACGAGATTTGTAGCTTCTAAACAAACTTCCTCTGTGCCATCTGCACACCGTGCTGCATGACAGATGACAAGATAAATTTGCAACATCAAAGACCTTAGAGCAAAACAACCTTTTAGAGAGAGAGCAAGTACAGTCTGTTGCAACAGTTCTATCAGCTTAGTCATGTATCTAGAACAGAAGACATCAGGATCCTGAAGCTGAAAGAGGAGCACATAGCTGAAGACAGAAGAAAATGCTTTAAAGACACACCAAAACACTGCATCCTTGGCAAAGCAATGCCAACAGCTGGGAATTAGTGATACCTTACAGAGGTGACAGCACAGCACTTGGAACAGACGGGCAAGCCAGCACTGAGACAGAGAGAAGCTTTGGACAGTATTACCTGGTATAGGCTTTAATTTCTTTTGAAAGTATACATACATCATGTGTCAAAGACATGTGCAATGAAGTCTTACATGCAAGACATGATACTGTCAGCAACTTCTGCTGACATTACAATGAACAGCACCACAATCAAMGAGGCATCCCTTCTTCACCCAGGAAGGCTACTACGTGCCATCGGTGAGAAAAAGTGAAGCAATAGTGCTTCTGGATATGAAGCTGGTAGGAACCTGGCGAAGATTCCAGACAGCATGTCTCAATTTGGCTGGAGGGAAAAAATTTAAATAAAACCACCCTCTAACTTGAAACAATCTTTTAYATAATGAATCAATCAATTATCTTTGCTCTAGTATGTTCAAATCAAGGGAATCATCATTGAAAATAACAACCAATTTATATAGCTCATTTAAAGCCACAGTAAGCTAGGCTGCTGATTCACTAATGAACAATAAAGGTCACTACTATAATATCACACTAAGTATTTTCAGATTGTGCAGTGTGATAGACTTGAAGTGGCATGTTCATAAAAAAACCATCAAGATACTTTGCAGGGGGAAGTAAAGATGGAAAAACATCAGTGCTTTGCCTAGATACCAGATTGAGAAGAAGGAGTAACTTTGGTGTGATGAAGAACTTTGTGCCCCAGACTCATCGAGCCCCTGCAAAGCCTCTGGTTATCAATGGAAGCATTTCAATGATCTTTGGATTAGGCTCTTGTATAGAAGAACGGTATCTGAAAGGGGAGGAGAGCGCAGGGAGAAAATGAGACATCTGTATCCTGGAATGAAATCAGGAAGTTAAGGCCTGACAGCCTTAGACAGCAAATAAATACCTCGGGTACTAAATGTAGGTTGCTGAAATGCCTCACTTCCAATGGAAACATTCTTCTTCAATGCATCTTTCATGCATTCAGAGAAAAGACTGACCAGAATGCTGGTAATTTATGTTTTACTTTTTGAGTTCCCATGATCTAGAAAATGGTACATACACACAATTACGAAGAAACAAGAGTCTACCAAGACGAACAGCACAACTCTGCTCTGTGGATGTTACATCCACAATTATTAACAGTGTGGCTACTGGGGCAATGTAGCAGAGTGTGCCCTAATCTGCAGCATCATGTCTGGGACTATTACCAGAACCAGGTGTTTCAGAGGAAGCTGCAATTAGTGGACAATTAATAGTTTGCATAGGTCTTACAGCATAAAAGAACCTCTCCTTTCCTCCTCAGATGCTAACGCAAACAAAAGCAACTACTGGTCTAAGTCTGGGTTTGCAGAAAGGTGCAGGTTTCAGAAACGCAAAACACTTGATGACACTTCTGTAACTTGCAAATGTTGATACAAAAAGCCCCCAAACATGATAATATTTAACCTTGACAGACCTACTGTTTGACACCCATAGGAAAAAAGCACAATATAGTAGAGAGCTTGTGGTGAGCTGAGAAAGATGTCTTTTCCGAATCTCAATGTTAAATATTTAATGCTGACTTGGGTTCCTCTTTAAAAAAAAGATGTGTAATTCTACCATCAGTAAAATAGGATTTTCTTTAAAAGAACTTTGCAACATTTCAAAGGCCCCTCTTTTTAATAATCAAAAAGTAAAAGAGAGAAACATCATATTATACCAAGCAGCTACAATATAACCCATTACTCAAGAACATCATTACACTTTCTAAGTCAGAAAAGCACAAAGCGGCATTACCATTTTGAGGATGCAAAATTGTCTCTGTATACTAAAGTCCCTTGAAAAACTTATAAAACTTGTGGTATAAACTAGTACAACCGAAAATGAAATATCTAAGGAGGAAAATACCAAGGTTAAGGGTTCTGTATTGATTTTTTTCCCCTCACATTGGGAYTAAAGCGATTTCAGCTGGGACCCAGGATTACAGATGTAATTATAATTTCCATTTATATTTTTAGACTATGTACAAAGAGGTGTAATAAAGGACAGCTGAACATTTTCCATTGTCCATTAAAAATGAAATGTTTCTGATGGCATCTCTGTAAGACCAAGTACCACTGCAGTAATCTCTCAATAACAGCTTGCTTCAGATGTTTGGTGACGAGAGAGAGGGGAGAGTTGCCACCCTTCATACAAAGAAATCAAATGACATTAAGGTTGTTATTGCCCTCAATAATACTAAGGAGATTTCAGGTTGATTAGTAACGAGCTTTTTCAAAGAAAAAGTCAAATTATCATTAAATAACCCTTCCTAACCTTATTTACAGGGTATGTAACACAAAGCATTGCATTAAGGAGGCATTATTTAAGGCACCACATAAGGTGTAGGGAGTGAAAAAGYGAAATTTCTCCAAGAACCACTGCCTGTCTGCCATCCTTCCTCCATCCTTTACAATGTCCATTTAAGCCCAGGTTTCCTGGAGATCTCTGATAGCTAGGCAAATGACTGCTATTGAAAAGCAAAATGTATTCAAGGTAACGCAGGTGCTTAAGTGCTCTGATGGATCTGGGCCTAAAAATTCAAGTTGTAAACCCCAACTCAATTTCAAATGACTAATTGAATTTGCCCTTTTTCTTTTTTTAATTCCCTTTTGTTGCAAACCGATCTGCTCTGTGCTTTCTGCCATGAAGCCTGGTGCAGTCAGTACCRCAGCACAGCCTGTCCCACCACGCCTCTCCTGCTCGCCATTCCAGAGGGGCTGCTGCGTGGCAAAGAGATCCTTACAGAAACGCTCAAAAATGGTCAAATCAGCACTGGTATATTCAGGCAGCCTAAATTCAGCCTAATTCCCTAGTCAGTGAGAAACCCAGATGCCTTCAGAGACCGCTACAAAGCTAATTAGAAGACTACCAGAAGTCTATGCACAGCGAAGTCACATGGGTTTTCTGAGCACGGCTACTGGGATCCTCAAAGCTTTTAACTGATTCTGGAAATCTTTAATCGCTGCATGTACAGTTGTAAAGTGTGTTTGCTATCTGAGCATCTTTGGAGGAAGGACTGTTAGCATCCTTTTTTCTACTTGCTTTGTCCCAGCTGTTGTATTGGGTGGTTGAGTTCAGTTCAAAAGCGTATCACTATCACCTCCCTAAAAAAGCAAAACAAAGGGAAAAACTGGCTATATCATCCTTCTAAAAATACATTCTTTCTATACTGGAGACATCTCAGTTCTCAGTAAACAAACATCCCTTTTCTTTAAAGCATAGTATCTCAGATTGAACCAAAACTCATAGCAACAATGCTAAATGAATGACCAACACCTGGTGACACATGGGTAGATACACACAACAGTACACCAGCATCTAGATCCAAGCAAAAAGCCAGTCACATGGATTTTCAACTGTGAAATCCTACTGAGATTGGTTTTCTTGCCAAATTTTGCCATGATCTACAACAGACTGCTCTCAAGGCATCTCCCTTCACCTGTAAAACAAGGGCTATTTTTCTTCTTTAAATGAAGAAAAGTGCCAGCTACTCAATATCCAAGGACCCCTGTTGCCTCAGGGTTTTGCTTGATAACCTGGGCTGGGTTTTGTTCACACATTTCCTGCCCTCTGGATGGAATTCTGACTGCCAATTTCCAAGGCACTGTCTCAGACTATCTAGTGCACAGATCCAATCTCCTTGCTGAATTACATCTGGGGTGGAACAAAAATGACAGATAATTCACTTTCTATTAAAGTTACCACTCTCCTCCACTTGCTTCCCACGTATGTTATACAGCAGACGTGTTTGCATGTTCTGCTCTATTTTTTCAGCTGTTGCAAGCACATAAGCTATCAATTACGCTCTATGCCGAGATGGTGATTTGAGGAAAAGCTTCCAGTTTACATAACTCCTCACCTCATCACTGCTCAAACATTTAAATGAATGCTTTTGGGCAAGAGGCCTGAAGCAGAGAGATTCCTCAGGTGTTCTCTCCCCTGCTATTTCCCCCCTCATTGAATGGTTAATCAGAGCAGCATAATTCTTTAAAATTAATATTTATTCAAACAGCTGTAGGATCCCATCTGCTCACGCAGAACAGAGTACAGAACCAGTGGAGGCCACAGTGATACCACGCAGAAGCCAGCAGAAGGTATGAGTTCTGTCAATATCTCTACAGCCAGCCCAAGTTACTTTGGCAGACAAAGTTTTTGAGTACAGCAAAGACACTACCATTACCATAAATATGTGGTTTTCAGCATATACATTATGGCACTTAATATATTTCCAAAATAAAGCTTGCTGAAAGTCTGACTAGTGGCCTATGTGCTATTTAACGCCAACTACATGCCTACAAAGTTTTGCTGGTGCGTTTCTGGCATTTCCACGACATCTTTACCTGGGGTAAAGCTGCTCAATAGCTTATGCAGATTTTCTCAAATAAGCATCCACAAAAGAACAGTATCACTATGCATCTTATGCTTTGTTCATGCCATATTTGAAAGAACTGTTCTAGTAGAAAATTTTGCACAGGTGCTAAATGACAAAATTAGTGCTAATTTACATAACTATTAAATGCTAGAACAATGCAATCTTTTCCAAGCCTGGAGATGAGGATAAAGATTCTTAAGCAAGTAGGAATTAATCTTCTCTAACAGGGTACAACGGGAGTTTTAGCTCTGTGCTTGCTCTTAACAAAGTCACTGGTCCATAACCACTAGTGATCTGAATGTTCGCAATTCTTCAGCAMCCTTGAATTACATTAATTCATAAGGACTACTTTTATCTCACTTATATCTGTGATAAGATTGGATGGGCTGAAGAAGAACATATAGAACAGGAAAAGATATATTCCTTTTACTAGGATCTTCAAAATCTGGAGAGAAACTGCTAACATTGGTGGGCAGAATTCTTGGAGAAAACAAGTAACCTAATCAGAGTTTATCAAAGTACTACCAGACTGACCCAGACAGCAAAGAAATCAAAGAATATGCTCCCACAGTTGTTGCAGTTCAGTCTAAACCGACTGCAATCATTAGGAACACATCCATGGATTGCAGTGGTTCTGGACCAGGCTTGTACTAGCTTCTAGTAGTACATTTCTAGCTGTTACTCAGGCTGGATCAACACATCCACAGCATGACTTTCTAAAGCATCATAGTTGAAGAGCAACATAAAAGCCTCGGGTGAATATATGAGCAAAGAAATTTGGACAAAACTGTCTAAAATTGAGACCATTCTCCCGATACGTTTAAGACTTCTGTGCAGAGAAATTAAATATGTCACCTACTTAAGAAATGGAAGCAGTTTGGCTGCCAGTTGTCTGAGCTGTGTTGAAACAGCTGCTCTAGCAACTGTTTTTACTATTAAATTCTTCAGTGATTCTCTTAATCCCAAATTAGATACCTCTTTCCTTTAATCACCAGTTTATATAAAAGCCCTTTCCTCACAAGGCAGGGTTTCACCAAGGATAACAAACAACGGCAGGTCTGCTTAACACGCTGCCCTTGTGTTTCTCTACTCCTCACATCTCCCCCACCCTGCTTCTCATTTCTCAGTGGGTGGCACACTGAGTGCTCACGACTCTGTCCCCTATGTGTTTGTAAAAGAACACAGAACTATATTTAAGGTCTTACGATTTCACAGCCTGTCATTACCTTCCAGCATGCAATTAAGACTGTCCACATACAATTCACTTTCCTACTTCATCATCATAATCTTTTCTCTTTCCTAAACATGTACATAACAATACCTATAACTTACTCACTTTAAATAGCTTGCTATTAGAAGCTTGAAACTTGCCATTCGGACAGTACGGTGTCCTGTAGGGTGGTGTTTCTGGTGTGTCTGTTTGTTTGTTTGTTTTTTTCTGAGCATACTTTGCAAAGACTGGATGGAGACACAGGAATTGGGTGAGAACTAATTTGGAGAACTAACTGCAGTCTGCCTCTGAGCAAATGGTGCCATCACAAAGCTGCTCTTTGCTTACAGGGATATAGCTGAGCAATGACGCAACACAGAGGAGGTTCACTTACAACACTGAGAACTGCAGGAAGCTTGCTCAAAAATTCTTTATCCAACATCCTCAGAAATAATACATATTTACACCTGATACTGTTGGCTTCCTCCATTTTTCCTTTGTTAGCTGTTTTTAAAGCACGTTTGCTGACAGCCATCTTTCAGCCGCACCTCCAGATATATTTATCAAGGGAAAGCTGAAGCCAAGAACTGCTGCAGAGTTGTCTTATTTTACAATGCTCTTTCTCACCTTTTCAGCGTAGAGCCCACACTTTTTGATCAGCTCTGAATTACAACCCAGCATAAGCAGCAACATTTTTATTCCAAATATCTGTACCTACAAAGCAGCCAGCTGAGCTTCCCAGTCTGCTGGTCTCCTGAGCAATTTCAATATCCATCTCAACAATGCAATGGATGTATTTGCATTTTGGAGCACACATCTTATTCCCCAGGTTTCACTCGGCACATCACTCTGTTGATGCATTCTATGGGATATATGCTTTTGGTTTTTAATTTAATCTTCTTTTTAATTTGCATTCACTTATCTTTTTTCCACAGATCCTTTATCTCAACCTAACCATTTTGTACTGACACTTTTTTTCTTTCATTAATATTTTGTTCCCTAACAGTTGTTTTGTTCTTTTACTCACTGGAGGCATAGTTAATACAGCTTTCTTTTCTGAGGCAATGTCTCCATGACTTCATTAAATTTTGTAATATTAATTCAAGCCCTTTTGTTCAAATGCAATATTTTCCTCCATCTCCCATATTTTTAAGCTGAATTCGGTGCCCTTAGTTTGAGTGGGAGGTCCTTATGCCTGATTATGCACTAAAATTCATACCAGATCCATGTTTTCTGTAAATGTGACACTTGAAAGTATTTTTATTTACTCTGTATAGTATCTCCTTGCAAAAAGGCTGGCTGTTTAGTTTCAAAATATTAATTGACTTTTAAACTATTCCATATTGCATTAACTGGCTTTTTGCAATGAGGAGTTGACTGACTTATTAGGAAAATTGACAAACCCCATCCCTGTCTGCCTCCTCTACACTTCCAAAGTATTCTTCTGGGACATCTGGCTTTTAGTGTTTTTTTCCAAGCTATGTCCCAGTTGTTACAGGCATTTTCTTCGGTCAATTTTCTTTAGTTATTCCCATGGAAATTATAGAGGTGGCCTGCCAGCTGCAATCCATGATGCGATGTCATGAACCTTGACCTTTCTGACTTTCTAAAGTATACTTTTTCATTATTTAGACTTAATTTGGCTTGGATGGAGGCATCATGTTCAAGTGATATTTCTATTTTGTTAGAAAGTTAGAGGTATGTTTTACAACTAAATGTCCTTCCTTTTGTATTCACTGTAGAGACTTCTGAAATTGTGATCCTGTTTATAAATTTCTTTCCTCCTTTCAGTCAAGTCTTAGAGATACGAGACCATTTTTTGAAAGGTCTGTAGTACACTGACTCTTCTCCTACCTGCTCTGCATTTAATGCCTGAGACTCTCCCTGTAGAAGGTATACAGAGGTTATTTATGAACTCTGCACATTTTTGGACAAATGTGTTTTGACATCATATATGAAAAAAGGTCTTCAGACTTCACATCTGACACTGAGGTGATACGAGTACCATGGCACCCCCCAGCAGAGTAACTGAAACTGAGATGGAACAGAACAAGTTGCAATAGAGCATTTCCAGCTTTCTGCTGCACATACGCACCACAAATCTGGTGTCCTGCTATGGATTTGGGCTCTGTCCTTGAAATACAATGATTTCCCTGACATCTCTTAGATACTGGGTAGTTTCCACAGCAATCACTTTTATTATCTTCCAGAGTTAAGAAAAGTCAGTTAGCCAAATCTTAAAACTGTTTGAAATTGGATTTAAGCTAATCTTTTAATAAGCACATCAGCTTGGTTCCCAAGCTTGGGCTTTAGCATGTAAGAATGAACTTTTTGCTTTGTCTATATTTCATCTTGGCTGGTTTATTGCAACATACCTTGGAGATCCTTGAGTAGGACCAGTATTGCCATTAAAACTGATTCTAAATTCACCTGCCAGCACTTTAAATCCAACTAAAACCATACACATATTTCATTTATAATGAGATCACCAAATTGGAAGATACAGACAGACAAGATTTTGCTGCCTTTTCAATAAAAGCACAGCTGTCAAGATAAAAATCATATTTTAAAAAAAATCCCTGAATTACTGATATTACTTTAGATGATTAAAACAGAAGAGAAAGTTAATAATCAAGTATACTGGAGAATATACTGTTTGAATATTATTTATATTTCACATAACTAGCGTGATGAAGTTAGTTGGGCCATTCATTTTTGCACCCTACTTAGTTCTAATCCTATTTAAGACACCAAATTATCAAGTCTTCTTACTTTTGAAGTTATGCCATGGGAATATTAAAAAAAAAAAAGATTTATGTCAGAAATTAAAAAAGACCATTTACAATTGGCTCTCAAATATTCCTCTTGACCATCTTCCCTTATTTTAATCAGTATGAGAAATGAGGGAAATACAGACTTTGTTCACCTACCTGAAACTACAGAAGTTTTTCCTACCAACCTGCCCTTCATTGGTTTCCACCCCTTTGGGGTGGCCTGGCCATGACTAAAAGTACTGGGCATAATATTATGCACCAAAAGTTAAGAGGCTCACTTTGTAGCTGTGTAACATACGTCCAATAACATCGTTTCACCGACAGACTGAGATGTGTGTGATTCTGGACAGGGTTGATAAATTATTTTACCTCCATTAAAGTTTTGGAACCCCTGCCTCCCTTTATGAAAGTGTATCTGCAGATGCTCTTTTTAACCAGGAGAACAATGCTCCAATTTAAACAGTACTACAAGGCAGCAGTGGCATTCCCTGCAGTCTGCATCAGCACTGTCACCCTCTGCCTGCCAAAAAGCACCATTTTTGGGGGGGRAAAAAAAAAAAAAAAGAAGAGAAAGATCGCAACTTCAGTAGAGCCACATAATGAAGTCAACTGATGAGAGGAACAGTGAAAAACAGAGGCAGGCTGTGACTAAAGAGCATCCAAGCATCAAGAAGGTCTCTGGAAGGTAACTTGGCAGAACAGCAGTCATATTATGGGACAGAGCAACACTGTCACTGAGAACCACTGAGCCACCGCATGGCACTTGTCAACATCAACACCAAGCAGGACGTGACACCCCATAGCTGATGGCCACAATCATGACTGCACTGCTGGGTCAAGGCTGTGCAACAAACTGTTGGATGCCAAGGAGGAATGTAGATGAAGTATACAAAATAAGAAAAAGGACAGATTTTTTTGCAACATGTGATGGAATAAGTTAAATCAAAGTGATTCAAAGCAAAAAAAAAATTAATTGTGATTTAAACCAGCAGGCAGGGAATTTTGATTTAAATAATTCATTTTAAACCTTGCTTTTTCATCTTTGGTCCTTGGCTAGTCAATTCCCAGAGGCTGGGAATGCTCTGACAAGTTGATTTACAGCTAATTACAGTCTGCACTAAAATTATGATTTCTTTTTTGTTAACTAGGAGAATACACTATATACATATTTAAGTAATGTCAGTATATTAATTTCAGATTCTGCTAGACAATGGTGAATGATGAGCCTTATTTAATAGACACTTTTTCTCGTGATTTGTGTCAAGTCACTTTCTGATGATGTTTTTGGGATTCAATTGAATTACAGAAATCTGGCATTTTGAAACAAACTCAGTTAGTAAAATAAAGGCAAAAATACTCAAGTGCAAGAAGAAGCTAATGAAACACGCTAAGTAACCTATTCCTTCTGTTGGAGGAACCTTATCTGTTCTGACACAGATATTGCCAAAACTCGGCTTTTGATCCAAAGGGCTGGAAAAGTTTTTGACTCTAGAGGCTACCTCCTAAATTGACTGCATGGGTACTCTGGCCCCTTGAGTCAATGCTGCTTTCATGCTCCATAGTGTAAGACCTAAGTGCTCAATCTATTTAACTGATTGAAAGGGAGGTGAAAACATAACATAAGTGATCTCTGCATAGAAATACTCAATGGAAGGCATTTTGTAGGCTTGGCTCTTCAAATCTAGCAGAAAAAATATTTCCCATAGTATCTAGAAACTGAAATTGGGTAATGTCAGACTTTGAGGAAAAAAAAAAAGGCATAATCTCTTTAAACAGTAAAATAATTAACTTCTGAAAAATGTAATGAATTCTCCACAATGTGACATTCTAATTCCAGGTTAGATGCTTTTGTAAATACATTTACAAAAGTAACTTGATGGATCAAAATTGAAATTTAGTTTGATGCAGAAATGTAGAATGTCTTGGAGGGCTCAGGCAGGGTGATCAGAATTGTCCTTTCTGGCATCATACCTAGAAATAGAGAGTGTGCTGCTTTCAGCAACTGCCTTAAGAAGTGCAACTTGCATTGTCAATCTGAAGAGAAGCTTCCAGCATGGCAAGACTATCCACTGCCACTGTCCAGCAAGGCTAGGTCCTTAATACATTTCCAAGTTTCCCGGTTTCAAGATGCATGTTACATTTAAGACAGATACTCCTGTGAGCCAATTACCAGTTTGCTCAGCAGCCTCCTCCCAGCCACAGCAATACAGCTGAACCCATCTACACAGCCTGAACTCATTTTTCCACGCTAGCAGTTATTTTCTAATGCTCTTGCACCCCTTCTCGCCCTTCCCCTTTTCTTGACAAAAACGTGTTCTTCAATAATACAAGGATTCCAGAGAAAATCTGAAGTACTAGTTTTCCGTTGGAATCAGCATTTCTGATTGGAAAGATGACTGAGCTTTCTAACCCACACTCATCATGTCAACCAGCGCGCCGTCTCAGTGTCTGTTAGTCTGCTTTTGGTCACAGCCAGCTTTTTCACCACCACCGAAAAGAACGTGTCCTCGAACATGAGGCTTCTCCAAACAAGGCCGCCATTAGCAAGACTGTGATTTACATTAAGACAGACTTCCATAAATGCAAGCTCGAAAATAGAACTATGAACAAACAGAGCAGCTTCAGCTTCATATCTGTTCCATAGCTCCATCAGGAAAATATTCTGAATTACACCAAGAAAGCAGGCATTAAAAATAGTTTAAAAGATACAAATGTTTTTCTGGCTCCAACAACCTTGCCCTGCTCTTCTTCCCAAAMGAAGAGGCTAAGAGGTGTAAGAATCAAGCCATTCTCCTCCTAAGCAGGAGGATTTAACTTTGCTCAATACTACTACTCGGCACTAGTTAGGTGTTGCCTCAGGGCAACACATAAGTATTGAGTGCAAAGAACTGTATCTCTCTTGCAAAGCTTTCCATTCTGTCTCTCCCACTTTGCTGCTTTTCTGCAGACAGAACAGCACAATGCAGTGAGAGATGAAGACCTGCCACTCTCCTGCCACAGCCACTTACCATTTAGTTCAGATGTTTGCCTCCGTAGACATTTCCAAAGCAAGCCTACAGGCTGGCATTATTTTACCTAGAAACTTAACTATGTAGCTCAGCTCAGCACTCCTTAGACCACTCGCATAGAAAGCCTTTCTCCAAAAGCTGCTACCTCCTGTTTCCCCCTTTTAATTAGAACTGTAACCTTACACAGGAACAGATTCTCCATTCAAAGGCAAAAAGGACATCACTGACTTCAGTGAGACCAGGACAGTGACTGCTGCTGCACCTACTGAAAAGGCAAGCACACTTGACAGCCGAATTCCTCAAATATAGTTAATACAGACTTAATCACCTGAATTTGGCCCATAATATCTAGACTTAAATTAACAGCTTCAGAGGAAAACAGGAAAAAAAAAAAAGGCAAAGCCACCATGATGTTTCAAAGCTTAGAATTTTACCAGCCAGTAGCAAGTATATTCAGATCTGACTTCTTCATGCAGGATGCATGCCTTTGCAAAGGAATGGGACAAGGTCTTAGGGGTACTGAACACTCATAAAGATATTTGGCAGGTGAACATTCCTCCTTCTTGCCCGGTGAGGAGGAAAACCAAAGCTCTTTTACTTAATTTGTCCATGCCCACACAGACTGGCAAGAGTCCTGCTGGCTTTCAGGTGAGCAGAACAGTTTCGCTGTGTACGTCCCAGCTACTTTTGACATAGCACAGATCCCCTCCTCCCTCCTCATCCCGTGAAACTGGCTGCAGTCCAAGCGCTTTCCTCTCTTTCCCTGTGTGTGCCACACCAGGGCAGCAGGCAAAGGTCATATCCTCCTGGACTCAACACAATATTGCAACACGAACTTGTTTCCCAGCATCTACATCCCTCATCTGAAGCCTCTCTTAAGTATCTCTTATTAAACTGGGCTTAAATGCCTAAGTATGCAGACAGTTCCAGACGGCATCCGGACTAAATGCAGCTCAGTGGTTTCACCACGGTGAGGACAGCACAAAAGAAGGGGAATAAACCCAAGGGCAGGAAACTGTGAACTAATACTAAACTGCTGGGGAGAAGAACGCTACTCTTTTGAGGAAATATTCTCTCTTAATGTCTTTCTACACTCCTGTTTCTTTCTCTTAATTTTTTTCCTGCCCTTTTTTTTTTTTTAAATAATGCTGCCCATCCACACTAGTTTTCATGGATCCTCCACTGAGAATAGGTTGGCAAATGGGTGGTTTTTACCTGGATTCCTCTATACTCCTGGGCAGTCAGCCATGAAAACAAAAGAAATCACTCAATTCCATTAGTGGCTGGCAATGAGACTGCATCCCCATCGTCTGGATTTAGACTTCACTGTAGCAATCTAGTAATTTGTGACTGCCATGGCTTAATTACTGCAGTAACACGAAACTGCAAAACTCACAAAACCGAAGTATAAAAAGCACCAGCTGATTGCTGAACTGTAGGCACACCCAAGGGTGTGATACCCCAAAGCTTTGCTCCTGCGAGGGTGGAAACCCTCGGGAGACAAGGCAATGGCTTGGCCTGTGTGTAGCAGTGCGAGTGTTTGGGTCGGGAAGCACACGCAACCCTGCTGAAGTGCAGTACTTCTCCCTCTCCAGCATAATCTCCTTAGGCACTGAAAGAAAAGACACTTTCACACTGATCTTCAAAAGCTTAGAGAATATTTGGATGACTTTCTAAATGGAGAGTCCCAGCCAGTTAAATACTCAAACCTGTCATAAGAGCTGGAGAGTTGTGTCTCTGGCAGGTTAAATGGAGGTCTGGGGAAGAACACTGCAAAATTCATGATCTGATTCAGATAAATCGACTTTTAAAAAAAACCAAACAACCAAAAATCCAAAAACCAACCAAGCACACTCCACAAAAACACAGGTTGTAAAGACGAGTAATACACACACCTAGGGAACATGCTGAGGATGCACCAGTTTGGAAAGGAACGGGACAGAAGGAATACAGAGAACACTTGCTACATAAATCAAGGGCATGTCTACATCTGCACTGTAGTGCTCACTTCTGGTCATTCTCCCTTGATAGGAATACTGGGGAACTAAAACCAATCCTGGGTGATGGAAGTTACTTCACTGGGAAGTTTTCAGTTTATAATGCTTGAAAAAATATGGTTGATTTTCTTAAAGGGAAAATGAACAAAAGACGACATCATACACAAATATAAAAACTGCTGTAGAGAGTTACACTGGGCACCAATTACGAATTTACTCTTGTAATCCACAAGGAAGTACTCAACAAATTGGAAGTTCAAAATAAAAGGAGAGTGTATAACTGAAGTACATCTAGGTAAAATGCAAAAATAATTCCTAAAAATATGACAGGAAACATCGCTGTTGAAGGACTGTGAAAAAAGATGGCTATTTACCCATAAGAGTAAGAATATCTACAATCAGGCAAGAAATACATACAAGACACACTGTTAGAACGCAGGCCCCTGTTAGAAAAGCCAGTTACTGCATAGGACAAATTTCCAAGAAAAAATGGCTGACAAATGTAATTTGAAGGCAGCAAGTAAACTGCAGACACATCCTTTGGTTTAGAAACCATATACATTAAAAATGCCTACAGACATCCAACAATGTCTTGTGAGACAGCCTTTATATTGTGGTTTCGAAAAGTAAGATATTCTTTGTATTTTCATCTGGAATTGGACACACTATTACACATTTATCAATCAATCTTTCAGTGACAACTTTGAATGTAAATAGCTCAGTGGAAAAAGAAAAAGCAGCAAAAAGAAACAATTCACTGATTTCGTAAATGCCAGCATCACTTCAAAACAGAGAATCTCTTCTTGTTTATAAATACCTATTTTTGCTTTGCTTTTACAAATTATCTTGCTTGTCGGTCCAAGGAGTGGACCAGACCACTTCTGAGGACTTGCCCAGACCTCTAATTCTAAAGGGGGAATATTTTTCTATTTTTGTTTTCCTCTCACTGCTTCCCACTATCTCTTCTAGCATCCTCTCACTCCCCTTTCTGGCTTGCTTTATGTCATACTCCGCCATTAGAAATGCCATAGAAACGGGGCTGAAATCTCTGAAATGCTTCCTTTTTGTTATGCCCCACTGATTTCAGACTAGAATTACTCTTCATTGAGTTGATGAGGATTAAAAATTAAAAAAAGCCCTCAGAGAATTCACTCACACTTCCAGAGCATTCAGGTAAAGCACAGAGATGCTCTACTGGAGTAGGACTGCAGACAGCCCTTGCAGCAACAGTGGGACTTCAGTAGCTGTGGCTGCTGTAGTGGAAGCTTTCCACAGCAACACTCTGTCAATGCCAGCTAGGATTACATCACTACAAACTCAGTCGTTTATGCCCTGCTATGACCTGTTATAACTCTTGCAGAGCAAGCTCCCTCAATGTCATGTTCTTTACCTGTGGATCATGACTCTTGCTGACATGTTCAAGGAGAGACCTTTTTTTAAAAATTCAGAAGTCCAAATTAATAGTACAGTTATAAAATGGCACTAAATCAGCAACAAAAGGTGATAAGACAAAAGTGCAGAATAATGTCTCATGTTAGAGCCGGACATCAGCTGTGGGCTGCTTCCCCTACCCACTGGAAAGATGGTGAGTCAGAGCGTGTGTGCATGAGGCTTGGTGCTATACCTGGGCAAGGATGCATACTGCCTTTCCATCCCCTCGAAGTGAAGATTGTATGAGCTGCCATCTGGAACTTTTCCAGGCACCTGTGGAGAGGAGAATAATTAGAGATGAAGATCAATTATGCAGCCCAGCTACTAACAATGCATCTCAAAACGATAAGCAGAGAACACATGATGCTGCAACATGCCAAAATCAACAAAAGAAAGGCAGGGGCTCAAAGAAGCTCCAAATCCCATACATAATCTTATCACTGCTAACAAGAAAGGCTTCTGTATCAAAGAAGTGTTTAGAGCAGGTACAATCTTCAGAGCCTTTCACTTGTCTGCCTACTAGCTGGGATACTCTCTCTTGCTCCCTGGCAGGCCTTCCTCCTGGAATTCAGTAACATGGAGACATCATCCAACTAAGCACRCGCTTTCTGATTACAGTAGCATAACTACCTGAATCAAAGCTAACATCTTAGTACTAAGTCTGCTTTTTTCTCCCCTCCACTTGTGTGTTTTGCTTAAGTATAAAATAGGATACAAACAGGCTTTCTTTCATTCTTAACACGAATCCAGAAACTTTCTCTAACACCACTGCAAAGCTAAGTATCCAGCTGGGATTTAAGTGCATTTACAATGTTCTGGTGCCATTTCAAAAGTGCAGCATTAGTGCACTCAGTCAAAATGCCAGTGCAACTTGGTTTGTGTTCAAGATGGCAACTGGCGTTGGCTGGGGAGCACAGTTCTATCAGGAAGGCTCCAACTGGGTACCAAGCGGTGAACTTCAATGCTTTTAGCACACAGGAGCTCTCCCAATTTCACTCACTCAATGCCTGCTGATGGCCCAAAGTGTTAAGAGCCTTGTTAAAATGGAGCTATTAGTCTTTTCTTCCATAAATGGAGGAGGCTCTGACTGCCTTCAGTGTTTCCTACATTAGTATGTGTTCCTATTCTGGTGCTGCTAGAATCAGCAGTTTTATAAAGCAATATACTAAGAGGCCATTTAAAATCCCCTTCCCCTTTTACAGATTAATAGCAGAAAGGAAGATTTAATGCCTTTTCAAACATTTTTAACAATTCATTAGAAAGAAAGTAATAAATCACACCAAGCTTTCGGCAAATGTCCGATTAGAAAAAAGAGAAAACAAAAATTAACATGCTTTTTGCATTCTACAGGTTAAAGTACATTCCTGTCAGTCTTGTAATTTATGCACAATACACCATTTTCACTGAAGAGATGTATAAGCCCCTGCAATAGGAAAAGTTGTGCATGCAGGTGTATTAAGTGTTACCTACTTTTACAAAGCATTTCTGTGTACATTACATAAGCCAAGTCCAATGCAAAGAGTGGCAGTATCGTTTGGAGCTATTAGGCAGGCTTAGGAATTATTCCAGACAAATTTTGTTATGCACCTTGGCACTCATTAAATATCCAAGATATTCTTAAGTGAAAAAAATTATTTAGTACAGGCCTCTTGCTAGCTCTTCTTTATCAGACTCAAAACAGAAAGTAGTTCTCATGGTACTGTTGGCCACAAGAAATAACCACCTCTGAAATGACCCACGCTTTAGCAGTGCCTGACTTTGGACGAGCAAAAAATAACAATAATTGCCCTACATTTCAAAAAGAGGGCAGTAGGCTAAGGGGATCATTCATTTATTCATTCATTTTTTCTACCAGAAAAAGTGACATGCAGAGATACTTTACAGAGTCACTTAGATGAAGAGACACAGCCACTTTGGCTGTCCTTACACTTCTAATTTCATCAGGCTCACAATTTCCCTTAAGTTCCCAGGTAGACAGGTGAGAGAAGAGCCTCCAAATTTCTCCTGTTTTATGAAGAAGAATGAGGGGAAAAGAAAAGAATGTATAATCTGGTCTCTTACCATAAAAGTCATGTAGTACATGGTTTACCTGTGTGGCTGTAATTATTAATAATTATTAATTATGTGCAACGGCAAGATGTGTCTGAGCTGAAGGATGTGCCTGGTAACTGTGCATTCACAGCCCCGTGTGAGCTTCCTGCACTCTCACACCTAAGAGGAGTAACAGCAGCCAGACAACGTGAAAAAACACAAACAGATTTGGAATTGTGCCAGCACCAAGCAGTGATCTCAAAACTTATACCAATCACCAAAAGTAAAAAATATTTATATTGCAAGGCCTTTTTTCAGCCTGAAAACACCCCTTTTTTGATGGTTTCCTACAGACCAAGTAGAAGGCAATACCCCCTGCCAAGTCTGTTTGTATATATGATTTGAGAGACAGTTACCATAGAAACACCCTGGTGGTGGATACACAATTTTGCTAATTTGGATCCATCGAGCGGCTGAGTCTCCACACCCTATATAAAACCCCCAATGCACTGGAAAAGCATGCTCTGGCTCTGAAAAGCTAATTAAAGGCTCAGCCATTTCTTCTTCTTTCCCTTCTCCATCTGTCCATGTGACAGTAAAAACGTATCATCACTCAGCCCCGAGTGCCAAAATGGTGCCTGGAATAAAATACTACCCCGATGAAAAGAGAAATTGTGAAAATAGAAACACCTCCTTAGTAGAAGTTATTTATGTTTCAGAGTCAAAGCAAAGGGTTCCTTTGCTGCTTTCTACAACAAACTAAGCTAATAATTGGTGTGAAATGTACTAACTAGTAAGATCAAAATATTCCAGCTTCTCCTCCTTTCCTAACACAGGACATATGCAGCTGGTCCTCAGACCAGGTGCAGAGGTTTTAACCACATAGTTAATAATTACAATGTCTTTAGGCAAACAAACAGTAACCTTAATAAAAAAGGATTAAAACCTGGAAGTTCTATCAAATCCAAATGGGTGGTGACCATGAGGTGACCAGCAAGGCAGGAGCTGAGGGAAGGTGCAGTGCTCAGCTGAGTCCCTACAGATGCAGCTGGAAGAGCTTATGGCACCCACACTCTAGTCAGTAAAGAGAGAACACAACAGCAGATGAAATTCACATTTCACAAATGGATGGTAATGCACAACAGAAAGAATGATCCAAAACATGCTCCTGTATTTTTAGGGTTTAAATTAACGACATCAACTTAAATAAGTGCCATCATTATGAACAGTTCATCTCTTAAGAGTGGCCTCAACTAACAAGCAAAACATGAATATGCAAAAATAACGGGCAGAGATAAACACAGAAACAGCCATCATCCTATCAGTGCAATTAAAAAGCAGCACGCTTAAACTGAGGAAAGGAAATGCTATCTTTATCAAAAAACAACAACAAACAGTTCATGAAACGTAACTGTTGCAAAGTATCGTTATGGCCAAACCCTTTGTGGAATGTGAAACTAATAAACCGGATACAAATATGAATCAAAACAACTAACATCCAGTTAGCAGAAGACAGAAAACTTTGACAGGTTGCAGAGAGGTAAAGCCTCGAAGAGACTGCCATTCCCTGAATGGGCGCAGAACCTTCATACCAGCAGGTTATTCTCCTAATTGCCCCTTTGGGAATCTCAGGGAATTCTCTGAAGCACACAGCAGTGGCCACTGTCAGAGACAAGGTACCAGCCAAACTGCCAAGATACTGCATCAGTATAACTCAATGCCTTCACTGAGTCAGGATTTTCTGTGTGCCAGAAAGGTGTTTTTTCTACATGGCCAATAACATTTTTGTTGTRTAAGTCTGTTTTTCTGGAAACAGTAATTTCCACTAGCAAACAAGATTTCTGTGATAAAAGGGTATCACTTCAGAAGATATCGTACGACACCTCTGCATCCTTAATTAAACCCCTGCCAGTTCCCAGGAGCAGATCCAGGCTGGTGGAAGTGCAGACTGAAGGGCACTGTGTGCTGCTCTCCTCTCTCCAAGTCCACAGCCTTCAGCATGGGACCAATTTGAAAGGCAAAAAGCCAGAGAAAAATGAGTGAAGGCTGGGGCTCCCTACATGTCCCTAGACAAATAGAATCCATATTTTTATCAAAACAGAAAACTGCAGGGAGATTAACAGTTTCACATTTCACATGCAGATGCAAAACAGACAGAAAGGGAAAGCAACTGTAAAGAAAAAGATGAAACAAAACCAGTGCAGGTGTCAGTGCAAGCAATGTCCCTGGCAAACTCCAGGGCACTTCGAGAAGTTTTCTTAACACATGGAAGTGATAAGGTAGCAGTGAATATCTCTAACCCTCTAATTCTCCCTAGGAAAAGGTCCCAGGAAAATAGCAAAAAGAGGTGATATGAACCTGCACTTGTAGATCAAGTCAAAAATATCTTAGAGCATTCAAATATCTGCAAATAAATTATAAGGCATAAACAGAGTATACCTGTGAGCAGGTATCTTGCGTAAGTCTGGGATTTGCCTACAGGAAAATTCTGGGGTTGCAGAATAACAATTCTTTAAGAGAAGAGAGAGGATTTATTTAATCCTGAAGCTTGTGACTATCTTGAAAACCGTACAGAAAAGTGCACGAGACTGTGTTTTTTTCCCAGGAGATCCTGCATTTCATTCMCCCTCACCTGTCTTATACTGCCTTCCTCCTGGAGCATTTGTTAAAGGCTACATTTCTAGCTGCTAGCAGGAAAGCCTCTCTTGCCCGTTCCTTATGGATCAAGGTGTTAGGGGTTGGACAGATGTTGTAGTACAAAAAATAACAACTACAGTGATCTTTTTTAAAGTTTAAGTTTCATGAAACCAGAATTGACTTTTTCTCGTGCATCCACACACAGCTCAAGGTGAGAGCTACCACACTGCAAATAGAAATCAGCAACAACTCCTTGCCCCTACCAGCAGAATTCACCAGGACAGTGCGTTTTTGCCTGGGGCTCTACTTCTTCTCACAAATTCCCACCTGACTCCCTGGTCAAGGTCCATCCTGAGTGAAGTCGGCACACTGAAAACCCAAGACCATGGATAGTGCTCATAAGGAAAATAAATGATGCAGAGCCATTTTCAGGTTGGCTGTCTTGGAAAGCTGCAGTTACTGTTCCCTCTCCTGCAGGTATTTAGAGCTGCATATACAAAACTTCATCACCATTGCAGAGATCAGTTTGTTAAAAAAATAGTTTTAAAGCTTCTTAACCAGCTATAGAAAAAACCACCGCTCAGAGTCAGAAATTTTCCACTTTTTAAAAAGAATAATATACAGTGGGTGTTGCATTCAGGCTTATTAATTCTTCACTTATATGCTAAACATCTCTGCCCTTTTGCTTTTTAACCCTTTGTTTTCCTGACTTCTGAACAATGAGCCTCCTCCAAACATTTCTATTACCATTAAGATCAGGAAGAAAATTAGGACTGTGTACTGTCCACCAAGTAAATAGCACTAGCGTAACTTCCTCCAGGCTGACGTGATTTTAGCTACATGTTTGTGAATCCAGGGCAAAACACTGCTGACTCCACTTGAACCATGCCTGACTTATTTAAAATTATGGGAGATCAGGAAAAGCTTATGAAGATAGGAGTCCTGGGACTCCTAACTTTTTCCCTTATTCACTGTGTATGCTCAGAAAAGTCACTTGAGCTTGTGCACGGTGGTTTTCTACCCATAAAAAATGGCATGATACTACCATTGTATTTTATATGACTGACATGCACTGTAAGACAGAAGCCTCTCCAGGTAGGCTGCAGACTGAAGCTTCTGCTCTGCCATCAATCCAAGCGCTTTGAAAATGCCACCCAGTTCTGCTTTTTGCCTGAAAGTCTGTATATAAACATGACACATAGAACTGCTGCATTGCTTAGTACATTTTTCAATAGTCTTGTGATCTTCTGTTAAAGGACTTGATTCAGGTGCTGGTTTGACCTCTGTTCTCAAAGCTCTTCTTTTGTCTGTGAGCGTTTCTAATCACATGGGTTGAGATTCAGCATGCCAAAAAGAGCTGTGGTATAACGGAATTTGCCCTTTAACCTTCAGGTCTCCCCTCTGCTGAGACACAGTTGGTTTTTGTTTTCAATTAAGCGAAAACTGAAGAAAAACGGAGGTAAAAGTGGATTTGTTCCCCACCCTGGTCTCAATGTTTCATACACAGGTGAAGCATCAAAATTCACCCATTTATTTTTTGCATTTCAACTCTGCCTGGTTCTGGAACTGCAAATGAAATAAGAGCACAATTTGACTTGCTAACACTTTCTTTAGCTGCTAAAACAGAGGTGGGTGATGTAAGGCAGTGAACTGGATGTTCCATGTGAAATGGAGGAAGTTGATTGATGGGGTCTTCTTAATTCCTTACTGCTGTGATATCCTCATTATCCCACCCTCAAAGACCTCTAGCATTTCCACAGAAAGCATGTTTTCCTCCGTCCAGCTTTTTTATGTTTTGCATCAAAAGGTAAAGATAAAAAATTCTACCAGTGTCCACAATTCAAAAGAATTTTCCTGATGTTTTCCTTACATACACAAAGAGGGATATATTTTGCTTTCCTGGTTTTGCAATGAAAGTTGAAACAGTGATTTTGCGTTATTATAACACTCATCATTTCTCCCTCTAATTTGGATGGTTTTTAATAAAGCTCCATTGATTCCTCTGAAAGAAATCCCTCCTGGCAAAAGCAGAACACACACGCTGATTGCTAAATATGCAGCAATTATCATATTCAGCAGCGCACTTTAATATCTTATTTATAGATGTATCTATCTATAATTTGCTTTAATTAAGTTGCATTGATTTTAATGGCAGAAGTAGTCCTCAAAGAGGAGTCTAATGTTACATGAGCCCATCAGTACTGCTTTACCATTGTTTGGATATAAGACAGCACCTTTAATACTTCTTGATATTCTTAGTGGTGCTTTTCTTCACCAAGTGGCTGCAAAGGCAAATCAAGATTGTGTTCCACAGGAACTCTCAAAACCACCTCCACCACTGAAGAGAGAGCACTTTCAACTTCCCTGTTGCAAACTTGCTCATAGGACAGTTTCCAAGAATAAGGAAGGAAGCAGTATCTTCCCAGCAGATCCTGAGACAGCTTGTTTTTCTGTTCCTGCTCCATTTTATGTATATCTCGGCACTATAATTGTTAGAGGTTCTCAAATCATGGTCCAATGTCTTCAAGTTTGTTTTGGGTAGTGTGGTGACTAACTAAAACTTTTTTTATGTTTATGTCAACAGAAAATACAGGGTAAATAATTTGGGAAGGTGAATCAACAGATGGCTATAGGTGCCTGTTCACAGCCCAATCACCAAGTCATGGCCTTGCAGACTCCTGAAGTTCTGTTTTCTGGGCTCAGTCCCAGGGAACGTTGTACTTTTTTTTGTTAAGCACACACTCACTTTAAGCATTTTATACTAATCTGGTTTTGAGATTATTCCAAAGAACACTTGATGCTATTAGAACCATGACTGAGTTTGTCAAAAAACATCTTGAAGAACAAAAGCAAGGTATTGCACACTGGGAGAGTCTCACAGCCTTGGTTTCTGCTGGGTGCCACCACATACCTTGGCCCTGATTCAGGAAAGCATGCTAAATACTGATGAGGGGGGTTTTGTTTTAATTTCAATAGCATCTGATTCCTCTTGGAGGCATTCCCAAAGCTAACATATACCTGCATCTCTTGGTGGCTGTATCTCCTTTTTGAGTGAAAATACACAGGAAAAACATTTATATCTCTGTATCCTGAACATGCCTCCACACACCTGAATACAGCATTCCAGTGATGATGATTTTGGCATCTTCATCTCTTCAATAACTCCATAAGATATTACTGGTTCATATCAACTGAGACTCTATCTCAGAGACTACTGAGGTACCTTTATAACATTATTTATGCATATCTTAATGTATCATTCACTGTTAGTATTTTTTTTTAATTGAAAAATAAGTGCTGGCTTTTTAAATCACTGCCTTTTGGCATATATCAGCACTAATTTTATAAGAATTGTTCATGTTAAAATGCAAGGGCATGATCTCAAAGGAAAAACACCAAAGCAGCTATGCAAGTACCTTTTCAGTTTCTGGTCATCATTTTTCATTCACTGATTATTGCTTAAGTGTTGATTAATAGTTATGTTCATGCTGCTAGAATGCATTTCCCTTGAATGAGAAAAACATCCTTGTCCAAAGGAAAAAAGAGATAGTAATCAAACCATCCTTCCTCTTCTCCATAAGAAACACAGACACACACTCCAGAGTCACTGATGATCTTGGTTTTGCTGGTGAATAGGTTTGAAAATTTTCACTTAGAAAATCAGCTGTATGCAATCAGAACACTACTTGGTTGGTCAGATTGCAAGGCAATTACATGCTCCCCTTCTCACTGTCTCTCTATACAGATATATACATACACATGCTCACACACAAATGTACATACTTAAGAGTCACTTGTCCCTTCTCCCTATGCAATGAACACCAGGAACACTGAAAACAGCAGTGTTCCATGCTGGAATTAAGCAGGGCTGATTATCTCAGGATTTACTTTTCCTCCTCAGTAATGCCCTACCTCTTGTTCAAGGAGGTGAAACTAATGGTTTAGATTTAAAGGGAACAGAAAATTCTCTCTAAAGGCAATAGACTGAGGGAAATACAAACACAGATGGGAACTTTAAAAGGGAAACAGGCTGTTCCCATAACACTTTAAAAACATGGCAATTGCCTTAGCTTTGTAGAAAACAAGCTCTTAGCATTTGCTGTATCTTGCAACACTAAGGAGAGAGAAAACAGCAAAGATGGAGGAGAAGCCAGAACTGCAAAGTGTTTTTGCACAGCCCCACAAAGAAAATGCTCCGCTTTCTGAACCCTTGGTTTGCGATTCCCCGATCCCTGGTGCTGGAGCACTATGGTTTCCTTTGACCAAGCAAAATGAGATCATTTCCTGGCCTGTGTCCGTCTCTGTGGGTGGCTTCTTTTTCCATTAGTTGTATAGTATGTTTTGGTTAATTCTATCTCTTAATTGTCTTTAATGAGCACCAGATTTGCAACACCCTCACTTGCAAACCTATTCTCAAAGTAGAGGCAAACAGAAACCTTTGAGTTGAGAGAAAATCTTAAAAGCAGCAAACCAAAAAACCCACAGCACCCATCAACATTGATTCTTTCCTACTGCAAGGAAGCATTTCAATTGCTCTTCCCCTGAACCAGGCCAGTATAATTAATCTCTTCCCAGCCACTAAAGAGAATAACTTAACCTGTCACAGAGATACACTTGTGATGCAATATACAGCATACTAATCCATACGTGTGGATATATTTCTAAAGCAGGTCTCCTTTAGTTGTTCTACAATACTGTGCGTAATTCCTCTCCCCCCATGAAACCAGTCCTCCGCTTTAGCCCGTTTGAAACTAAGCTGCTTCTTGTTCCTCCCAGTTTTGCATTCTTTGCTTCTCTTCTCACTGTAATTAGTTTACAAGACTACTTATCCAGATGATTACTGCTTTTAAATGACAGTCATCTTTTCTTTTACTCCAGTTCATTGTTGTGTATCATTTTGTCTTGCTATCTGAATACCCAGTTCTCTAAAGCATTTTCTCATTATGTTATCTCCTGATATAAGGCATTTTGAAATACTTCATGAGAGACATTGTATGAAGTAAATTGAATTGAATTTTCTCTCAAAGTCAAGGGCTTTCAGCATCTTTCTGTAGCTAAGTCAGCAGAGTTCTTGGCACCAATGCCAGGGTGTAATGGCCATGCTTTGCAGCTCAGCTATGAGCTTGTGTTCTTTTTAGGGAAAATGAAATGACAGTGTCAGTACCTGGAAAGCAAACAGAGATCAATATTTCCATTTATGATGAGGATGGCAAAATGAAAATGTTTGGTGTATTTTTGAGGTTTTTAACGCACACATTGAGATATTGCTATTTTGCTGTGTCTACCTACATCTGGTTTTGGTGCTGAATGTGCATGCAGGGGGTATATGCATGTGTATGTCAGGGAAGAAAAGAGGAAGGGAAGGGGGAAATAGCAGGGCATGGAACTAAATTGCAGAGCAAGTAGTGGAAATAGACAGTGAAAAGCTTTCTGCAGGCAGGTGGCTTCACAGGGGAGAGCAAGCCTTTCATTGTCTATAAAATCATGCCTTGCTGGAGGTCCTCAAGGGTAGAAGGGGTAGCACCTAGAGGCAGTAAATCTCTCACTGTTGTATTATTGCATTCTATGCACTTAGCTACTGTACAAACCAGCACACCGCTTCAAGAAAAGAAAAGGAGGAAGAAAGGGGAAAATGACCAAAGGGAAGAGGAGGAAGATGGCAATAAAATTGGAAAACAACCCCCTGCCACAGCTCTCCCCAAGAATACTTCACATCAAAGAAAATTTGCAGAGTAAATCGTCACGGAGTTAACTTTTAACTTCAACTCCTTCCATTGTGATTTGACACCACTGTGGAACAGTACTCCTAGAATTTGAATGGCTAGTCTGTAGCACAGGGTATTAAATCCACCTTAATCCTGTTAAACATAGATGCCAATAAAGAGAGGCGCTCTCTCAATGGCATCGTGACAAAAGCTCTCCACACTGCAAATTCAATATGGTTAACAAAAAAAAAAACAAACCCAAAAAAACCCCCAAACCTGGATTAATCCTGAGCAAACAACATCAGCATAAGCAGGCTTAGAGACAGGAATTGCTTTCCATATGCTGTGGCATCAGGTTCCTCCGGATCTTCAGATACCAGTCTGTAAATGTTACAGACATTGTTTCTCCTGCTTGCAACTGCTGTTGGGTGGTGACCTTCTTTGCTTGCTGATACCAATTTAGCAGTTGGTACAGTTTTTCTGTGATTTGGTACTGTCTGTTGTTTGCTGGTACCAGATGGATACCAGATGGGTAACTGTGGGCAATGGTTCCTCTGTGTTCCAGTCCCAAAAATCACTGCCTATAGGGTCAGTCTTGTCAGTTGACTCCTAAGTGGCACTTCAAAGCAGCATTCTGAAAAAACTCAACATCTGTTCCTTACTCCTAATGACCTTAAAAAAAGGTTGCAGACATACTTTCCTTTAGCCAGGAGTTACTGTGCATCTGCAGGAAAAATACAACCTTACAGATGCTTGCAGCCATCAAACTCGCTTCTGCTAATGGCAGCTCCAGAAGCCACCACCTCAACTCTGAAAGTCAGCACCGAATGTGAAGTATAATCAATATATTCTTTTCTGTGGTAGATCCAAAATGTAGGAGTTCAGAGGTATTTCACGGCATTTTTCAAAAAGGTACTTTCAGCCGTGAAGTGGAAGAACAAGAAAAAATAAAAAAGTGCCTTTGAAAGGCAGCAGGGATACCTGAGGGCTAAGTGTAAAGCATGAAGGGAAAGCAAGGAAAGAGAAAGTGATGGAAGATGTCTGTTAACTATTAATTTCTGATTGGTCTTTCAAAATGTTGACCTAGTTGACAAACTATAGACAGGAGCTGAAAGGTCAGTTAATGGAGCTGAATACTGCCTATTGCAGTTCCCTCGTATGTTATTCCATACAACTGCTCTTGTTTCTAAGAAGGGAAAAAAAAGTTGATTTAGGACAGTACGCAAGCATTTTGGTAAATTCTCTCTATGTGCTAGAGCAGAATGCTGTCTACAGAAAAATATAGCTGACATCAAAGCATGTTCCCCACCCCCTGTCTTCCTTCATGGAGAAGTTATGATAAACAGGTTATATGTTCCCTAAGGTTACCATGGAAACTCATTCTTTTCAGGCCATCATTTGCAAAGGTAAAAT
Source organism: Amblyornis subalaris (assembly GCA_018881555.1). Taxonomy (NCBI): domain Eukaryota; kingdom Metazoa; phylum Chordata; class Aves; order Passeriformes; family Ptilonorhynchidae; genus Amblyornis; species Amblyornis subalaris. The sequence goes on along the minus strand of JACAXG010000012.1, from coordinate 7,539,303 downwards.
TTGCATTAAAATGTGACGGAATTTGATTTTGTGCATGTGTGTGTGAAACTCAAGTGGGGTCATGCTACCACGCAGTATAGCTATTATTTCAAACCCAGGAGCATATGCTTAAGGGAGAGATCTATTAATCCATGTAAACACCTCAGTGACCAAATTACAGTTTAATTGCTAACTTGACAGGTATCTTCCTAGCAAATTAAGAGAAATACATTAAAAATTAGCTTAAAACACAAATRTAAATATTCATACTGATCTACCGGTGGGTACCACTAGACAGCATTTTGCTAAATTCTCCTATAATCATTCCACAGGAAAAATTGAATTTAGATTGTCAGAATGACTTGGTTTTGATGATGGCAGACCAGGGATGGAAGGCACAGGCATGTATTTCAAATTATAAATTTTTATCTTACCTTGAAGGAGTTATCATCAAATTATGACGTATAGAATATAATTTAATATAACCATGCTTACTGCATTACAAGAAACACTTGGATCCAAGTGACTCACTTTGTTTTGAGTGACATCGTAACTTTAAAAGTCAAAATTTCACTCTAGGTATCTGCTACTCTGACTCTTCTTGGAATAGCTGATGGTGTAAAGCATACACCCAGTCCAGGCTTCCCCAGAGTCCAGGTTTCTTCAGAGCTACTGCCATTATTTGTTGCCAGGTGCAGCACTGGCATTCCTAACACAGAAGTGCATTATTTGCAATAGTAATTTGGACAGTCATTATTCCAATCCAGGAAGAAAACAGATGAATAGACTAAATCTAGAAAAATCTTACAGTTGGTGACCAGGCTGCATTTTAGAGGAGATAACAGTATTTGTCCTCTTGCTCAGTTGTACACATTCACAACTTACATGCTAAATTTGATATACTACTTTATGAAATCTTTGCTACTCTGGGACACTGGATTATTCACATATCATCTGTCTTGAACAGCAGGACACCCTTAGAGGCAGCAGGGTCAGAACTTACATTTTTGCTTGCAAGGCAGACATTCCAATATCACCTGGATTACAGAAAACTCAATATCTCCTATCATACAGGACTTATGACATACAGTTCAGCTGGAATGACTCTACTTAATATTGGGCAACGTGACACTTAACACAGCAGCCAGGCCATTTGATGAGGAAAAAGCAGCAAAACCACCCACAGCACTATGGTTTGCCCTTGCTTTCTTAGTGTTTAGTGTCAAAAACACTTGTTTAATCTCAAAAAAACTTGATTAGTGTCTCAAAACCACCAAAAACATCAAATCAAAACCAGCCGTTCAGATTAGGTTGCATGGTGCCATTCTGCATTGGGAAATTTCTGCTTACAAATTCAATTTACGAAACCAAGTGAGAACACTACAAAAGTTTTCAAAAACCATATGCAAACAAAGATTAAATTGATTACTAACTTTTGCAGAACTTCTCAAAACTCAGCACATTTGATAGAAGGAATGTGTTCCAGTCAGATTCTGTATTGAGCAAGAAGGAAGATGCTAGTGCTCCCTTTTCAGTGTTTTTTAAGAGCAAGACTCAGGGCTGAATGTTGAAGAGAGCTGGCCTTGAACAGAACAGTCACAGTTACGTACAGCACCAGCCTTACAGGGTAAATGGAGTTCTTTTTTTCCCTATTTTGTACTTTATTTTAATGCAGTCTTGGTATTAGATTAGCATCTGCATTACAGACCTTAGACTGGGAACTAATAAAGTTATCCATCCAATCTCTCCATGTCTGAGTCACTGACTTTCTTTTTCATTTTAAATAATTATAACAATGTCACCTGTTTGTTGAGAAAAATAAATCCTTTATATATTCATAGATAATTGCTTATACTCAGCACCCAGTGATACATTCTAATTACTGTTCACACCTTGGCTGTGAAGAAATCTTGAACTTTTTAGTGTTTTTTAACTGCAAGACAACAATGCAGCCAGAGCACTGACACACTGACTGCTGAAACTGCACCTAGGATGAAATTTAACAAGCAGCTCTGCTAATGCATTTTGCAGTGAGGAACTTCAGCAAAACTCAAGAAGACCCAAGGCCTCCACCTCAGATCTTGCGCTGCCGTAATGAGAAGTGCTGCACAGTTATACAACAGAACACTCAATCCAGAAATCAAAAGTAATAAAAAGTTCATTATTTCAGTTGGCTTCTGTCACATACTTAACTATAACAAAAACAAGATCTGTGCTCTCTAACAGCATCAATGATATAGTTGTATTACTTGACCCAGCTTCTTTCAAGCTCAACCCTTGACCCCCAAGTTCTACACACACGGAACAATCATTGCTGTTTGCCTCACTGAGGTCATTCTGCTTTCCCTGATGTTAAATGGACAAATTTTGCAGTCCTTTGTCCAAACGACTTTCTGTTTTAGTGGGATGTTATCCCTAACAGGCAAAGCTGGACAGTGACCAGCATCTTTAGGAAAAGGGGTGCTGTCTGGAAAAGGGACAACAGTAGCCAGGCAACTCTTTGGATCATCCGTATGTTTTAGGGAAGAGATTTCTTTTTAATCAGCAACACACTGAACATGACCATGACCCAGACAGATTAAGTTGTGAGAATTGAAAAAGAAGTCAACCATGTCAGCATCTATTTGACAAATGCACCGGATACCTGGTAGTAAAGGCCAAAGCTTGTGCCTAAAAAGGGGTCATGTTTGAGGCCTGATTTCAGACCTGATCCAATAAATACCTAAGTGCATGCTTAGCTTCAGACATGATTTTCAGTGGCATTACAGACTTGTCTTGTGATTAAAAAATGAGTGTTGTAACTGGGGCCCCCTTCCAGAAGTTGAAGCAGGCCTCTTACTAATGGCCTGAGGAAGAGGAGGTCAATTTTAAAAGGAAGCCTACTTTCCCCTCTCCCTTGTAGTCAGACCCATGAGCAGCTGTATTTGATTCAGTGGTGTGTGGGGCACTGAGCTGCCGGGGGTCAGGACCAAGCTGTCACAGAGAAGTATCAGGGTAAGTAAGGCAAGGCTCAGACTGCGCAGTACTGGCTTTAGCAACCCCATGTGCAAACGCCCAATGTTAAAATCTCAGTCCTCTTCCAGCTTCCCCATGCAATGCTGGGTTGAGATTTGGCAGAGTGTGCACGCACGCTCAGGGAAAGTGGCCACACAGTCCCCTATCTACTGAGTGACCAACAAGTAGACAAAAACTTGTTAAGGCCTATACTGGCAGAAGCTTGCCAAAACCAAAGTAAATTGCAAAGACCCAGCTACTCCTCCTCCTCCTTGAACTGCAGTCAAGCCAGATTACAGCCTAGCTCCAAAAAGGCTATTTGTGCCCATTTTCTGTGCACATCCAGCTGTGCCCCACAGACAAAAGCTGCAGAGCTGTGGGCTATGTGCTCAGAGTAACTCAGCACACTAAACAGCATGGATCGCCTGCTCATGAACTCCCCTCATCAACATAATTATCAGTTAGAGAGTTGTTTCTTCCCTCCCTTAACATATTGGCAAATTAGGCAAAATATATACAATGGAAAACCTCTAGGGCACTTCATATCATATCAAGATGATCCATGGCAGCTGTCATGATCTCTGCAATGCCCCACTCAAATGCTCCATTTGGGCAATATCAGAAGAACCTGTCCTAACTGCAAGGGACGTGATTGCTGGCACATGTGTAAAGCTGGAATCTCTCAGTACTGTGAGCCTGCAAGGATGGCCACAGCCTGGCAGCACTGCATGTTTTTGTCTGATTTCTCTCAACTACTTGTATGAAATAAGAGAAATGCTTAGTGTTTGTCCTCCTCAGAATCACCCCCCGCATTGAAAAACAACAAAACCCAGCTGTATGCTGAGGCACCTTGTGGCATAGATGGCATGATATATTTCTAGAATTCACATAATATTGTAGGGTATAAACAGTATCAATGAGCTTTGATAAGATGACATATGGCACCAGAACTGTTTCCCCTGGTAAATGAGAGCATGCGCAAAGTGTATGCATGAAGACATGAGCATTTCAGACTCCCCTCTGGTTCAGATAATCTGTGCCAAATCCAACCTTTGTATAAGTAGGAATGATTCCAAACAAGTTATAGAAGTCACTCTTTATTACTAGTATTAATGGAATTGAATTTGGCTCTCCTTGCATGTGCCATTTGGAATAGTTTATTTTTCACATGAGGTTTGGCAGGGATTTCTCCCAAATAATTTCCCCCCAAAACTACCCCCAAAAGCTGGCCCGTAAATTTCAAAATCACTCTGCTTAGAACAGCTCTGTACAATACATCCCAATCTGAAACCTTCATTATGCAGAGTTAAGTAGGGACCATAAAAAGTTCTCAGTCGGTAATTTAATCATGCATCATAATAAAATACTTTGTGTACTCTCTTAATTAGTAATTTAACAACAAGTATTTCTGATCTGTATTTTGCAAAGTAGCTATATTTGAAATATGTTATTGTATTTTGCTATTTTCCCCCCTTTTTATTTAACGTTTTCCACTAATAGTCTGTGGACTCAGAAAGTCTGGAATTTGCATCAGTTTCTGCTATATGGTTTCACATAAAATTGTCAGCTTCTCCCATTGCGCTAGAAGACAGGAATGTTACTATTCTAGAAGTTGGAATTCTGGTTTCTAACCATAGTCCAACACAAACGTTTGTGTGTTTTAGGAACCTAACCTATTTGAAATGCAACATCCTGAACCTGGAATTAATTGATCATGAAAAGTACAAACAGCTCCTTATTCATCCTGAAGGAAGCACAGAACCCTTTGACACATTATGGAAAAATAATGCAGTTATTAATGCTCCTTTCTTTGTTCTCGTTGATTTTTAGGCTTGGAATCCTGCCAGGTACACAATAAAGTACGTGGCCTTTAACACACACAGGCATGATTCTTCTTTCCCACTCTCAACTGGGAACTGACAAAACTCAGTACATTACAGCTTTGTTTCAATTGAAATGTTCACAGCTAGTATCCAGAGACAGGTTTTCTTGTATCTTTAGGTTATTTACAAGCTTGCAAATCTGATCTGCAAATAAGGAAATGTCTTTTAGAACCAGTTAACCCAAGGTTCCGTACAGTGAAGCTAATGTGGTCACTAACAGGTGAAGAACTATTTGCAATGTGGCCGGTGTTACATGCAGTCCTTGAATGTACATTAAAAAGATAAAGTTTCAAGGATTTACTGCCATCCCGAAGGAAAGAATTGATGTTTTAAGTAACTGGATTTGTACAAAGTCTGTAAGACAATCCAACTAAATCCTCAAATAGATGATTAATTCCTCATTATTTAAATGCCCTTAAATACAAGTGCAGATGCTAACTGCATGGCTTTGTCTTGACAGCTCCTTAGCTATTTCTCATGATCTGCTATTAGGCTGTGACTCTTAAGCCCTGAAAAAGACTGCCTGTGAAAAAGCCTTACAGCTCCTAGAGAGACTAAGTTCTTGCAGCTTATTCTTACATAGTTCTCTCAGGGTCTGACTGATACTGCAGCTATGATAACAGTACATAAACATCTGCCTCATTCTGGAGACCCGGATTAGGTTTTTATTGGATATGTTCATGAGCGCTTTGAATATCTGATGTCCCACTAAGACACGAGCATGTATGCACATGCCTAAACTCTTTCTAGAGGCGATACATCCCAATATTCTCTCGCTGTCAGAAAATTTTAGGGTAATCATGTTACACTGACAACAATAGGCATTCATTTTCCTCGACAATATTTATACTTATTATCAGCCTGTCCTTTGGCTAACTAGCTGAGGTTTACTTTAAGCCTTGTGATCCACCATACAGTATTTGGTTTATCATTTATCCTAGTTATAAACCTGAAAAGAGGGGGTAGGTGATGGGGGGAGGAAGTCCAAAGGATGCAAAACACAACAACAAACCGAAACACAATGGAACTGGAAAAGAATTTTAAAGGGTCTGGCTCTCTAGCAGAAACAGTGCTATATACATGTATCTGTTTATGGAGACACACTAAACTGAATTATGCAGCTCCTTACAAAAAGAAAAGGAACAGACTGTGGGGAAGAGAAAGCAGAATGAAGGCGCAAGAGAGCAAAAAATTCATCCAGCAACAGATGAGAAGGAGAACTGGAAAATGGATGCAGGGGGTAAGAACGGATGATGAGAGAATAGCAGCCCTATTTAAAATGAATTTTTGACCTTATTTTTAAAACATTTATGGATCCCAATTGCCTGTCATGAGATCATTTTCCCTTACAATGCTAGCTTTTCAGCCGGCTCTGCACTTTAACTTGATTTATCCCAGTTAAAAAAAGGAGATTGTTAGAAATACCCCTTCTATTAGAAATTCTGTCCCATTACAGTGTCAGCTAAAGGCCACTCATCAATGTCAGCTTTATCAGATAGAAGTTTGCCTCTTGAGTTCTCAGATGCTATTTTGGAGGACAAGACCCGGGGTCCATTTTTGAGGCTGCTGATTTGCAATGGGATAGTGTCTTCTCAAATCATCCTCTGCTTTTCCCAGCTTATCTGCATGTTTCGTGAGATGGTGGGAAGTGATTACAGCAGCTGCTGTACATTAGAAAGACATCTTATAGGAAAGTTGGCTTAGGTAAAACAGTTGACTTACAAAAGGAAGGAAAGAACTAATTGAGTCTCAAAAATACAGAGACCCAGCATCTCTTCCAGCTGCAGCTTCCCTGGTGCCATAACCTCCTGTGAGAAGAAAGAAAACTTCTACCAGAAGGTTTTCCTCCTCCTCAGCTGTCTGTTGACTCTTTAAAGAAAGACTTGACATCCTGAAGATTAGCGTAAGTTTTTATTTATTCACAATTATGCAATTAGTCATCAGCATGTCTCTTCACTGATGAGTMAAGGTGGAAAAAAATCAGCTATTGTTCAATCTGTGTTACCAAAGTACTGCTGAGGGTCAGCTGCCCAAGGTGAGAACGATGGTATTGTTAAAAAAATATCTTGAGGACTCTCCTGGCAAGATGCTTTGAGACATTTGTTTTCTTTTTAATGTTTTGATTCTATTTCTGTTCCTTCTTTTTTGTCTCTGTAGATTGTAACATAGGTAYTTTAGGGGCAAAACTACATGCGGGGGTAGAAATTTCAGCCACGAGTCGAAAGAGAGCAAGCCGTGGCTACAGTATTTTCCAGGCTACAAGACAGTGCCTGTGAAAGCAAGGCTGGATAGATCAATGGGTGATATTGTTGCAGTGAAGAGACCAGAAGTCTTTGAAATTTATAAACCACTTCAACAAGAACTGTTGGAGCAACAAACTTCAGAGTACTAAAGCCCTCAAGGTAAACTCTGATTTTTGAGCAGGCTGCCATTCCTCACAACAAAACTTTTTACAAATATTCTGCATGGCAAGAACAAAAAGCAACAATCCTGGTGCCACTATTATGAATCATTTCAAGATTGAGATAATCAAAGCACCTGAAAGGGTGCTTTAAGTAAGGACAACATGCCTCACAGGAAAAGCAAAGCTTTGGAAATCAGTAATCTCTGGGCATTATACCCAACAGGGAAGGCTTAGAAAGGATTACCTAGAAGAAACCTTTGTGAAACTACACTGGATCATAAATCTCAACCTCCTCTAAGCATTAATAAAGCTTTATCAGTTTCAGATAAGAAGTAGAAATCCTCAGGCTGCTGAAGAGATAGCACTGACTCAGTCTGAGGCCTGTCAGGACACTTATCACAACACAGAATTTCAACAGAAAGACACATTTGATGCATATTCTTATTTTTAGTTTACAAAAGCAATTCAGAAGAATAATGGCAGGTACATTGACTCACAAATTTGGGTCACAAAATTTAAGGCAGTGGATTAAACTTAACTGCTCTAAGGAAAGAATTATTTTGCTGAAGATGACACTTTTGGTAATTGAATCAGAATAATACATACAACAACAGTTTTGGAGTCAACGAACAAATATATATGATAATTTATGTAAAAACACCCCTTTTAACTCTGTATCTCTCTGTGATTGCAATAAAGTCTAGTCTTGCATAGGATTTTTTTGTACTATGGCCCCAGTCATTGCAGATTTCACTTCAGCATTCACACTGATAGTTTGGAGACATTAAAACCAACGTTAGGTCAAACTTCGATGTATATAGATTGTTAAGATTTTAGTATAATTGTCTCTTTTTAAACTAAAATTTCAAATTTAGTATAAATTGCACTTTATCAAAGTTATATTTTTGAATGCTGATTAATTATAATTACTTCTAAAGAGATAGAGTCCAAGTCTGAAACTTGCTCAGGCAGAGCTCTTGAGTACACATAGACTATGGCTGTTGCATTTATTCAACACATTCAAAAATCTGGCACTGTTGATTTAATCTCTGGTTCTTCCATAGGTTACTCTTCAGGTAGTGTCACTTAGTAGTTCAGATAATATGTCTCTGTTTAGCGTGAGTCCTAGATGTAAAACAGAGAATACATCACGCCTGTAACTGTTCTATAGTGTTGGTAGAATATTTTAAGATCTTTTGATGGCAGAGGAGCAAATTATTACATTTTTCACTTTGTAAAAGTTACAAAGGCTGTGACATGGCCAGATTGCTACTGTCCAGTGTGCAGAAGGAAGGGTAGGACAGACATGCCTCTGCTTCCTCCCGCTCACTTTGCAGCTAAGCACAGTGAGAGTCTGCTCTTCTGATGCTCTTGTTAAGCCAGAGAATCACTGGTTGAATTGCCAGAGTACCATAAATCCATCTGAAAAGCCTTGATGCTATCACATGTGACAAAATTTGGCAGTGACTCTCTGTCTTGGGCTTAAAGAGAGGAAACCTGGGCCTAAACCAAACACAGTGAACAGACAATTTCAGCCAAGTTCTCGTTATTAACATTGGCTTTGGTGGGCTGGCATCAAGGATTTCTCCATTTCTATGAACTTCCTAAATTCATGTTAAACTGATATAGGATGTCTGGAAAACATAAACAAATCAGCACCTTCTGCTAACCCTGAATGCTGCAAAAACACTCTGCATTGTGTTGTGGACCTACCCAGCGCTGGTCGTAATCAGACAGCTGTGTCCTTCCCTCGTCGTCCTCATAGAAAGGCAGGCCTTCCCGCCTGGCCTGGTGGTACTCCTTCCGTAACCTCTGGATACGATCAGCATTCCCACTACCTGTGCAGCCACTGAGGAAAAAAAAAGAAGGTAAATAAAACTCCTATGAACACACAGATCTAACACGAGGTACCCACACAGAATTGCCAGACCCGAGACAGATGGATTATGTTTGATTTTCTTGATTTGCATAGTTCCCACTGGCCCATATCAGCCTTACTTTCGCTTTCTTATATTAACAAAGCTACTAATTGTGAACTTGATCCCTGATTTTAAAAAACGCTGTCCCTGTCCAAAGAACTTAACAATTCCAGTACAAGACAAGAGACAACAGATGGATGCAGACAGATGAGGGAGCACAAGAAAACTTTTAACATTCCTGTGAGCAGCTATAAATGACTATCATATTTTAATAATAATGATGATGATGGTAAGCTGACAAAAAATGTTTCCTTTTGCTCTCATGCTAAATGTAGAATTTCCCTAAAATTACGTATGTTCTAGGTAAAGAATTAACTATTATTCACAGAGGAGCACAGAAAAGTTTTGTCTCATGAAGAAACCAAAATCCCTCCCAATTATACAAAAAACTCAAACATCAGCCATGAAAATCCAGGGGAGGCAAGAGAGATGGGAAAGCACACTTAAATCCCAACACCATCTTTTTAAAGTGGTAATTAGACAGTAATTCACTCAGTAATCCACAAAGAATCACTTGTATGTTGAAGTGCATACACTGCAAACTGCTCTGGTAAATCCAGTGAAGTTGTTAGTTTATCAAGTTAAACACGTGCCTTTCTGCGGGTTTTGACCCTAGTGAGCCTTCTAAAACCTTACAGCTGGACTTGTACAACTGTGGAACCTCAAGCTATAACCTGGGAGTATTAAATAAAATCCTGAAAATGGCTAAAAATTCAAAAAACTTTGGTCATATTTAAAATGAATAAATTAAAAGTTTCCTGCAGCTCTTTCCAGCCCTGCTCTAGTCAGCACTGGGGTGAGTACCAACTGTATGGCTAAGCAGCACTTACTGGCATTCACAGGGAATTATCACATAAGTAATTTGTGGCTGCTCCTAAACTCAAACCATTGTTATTGCAGCACATCACCATATATTCTCTTAATATACAACCTTAACCCTGTCTCACCAACAGTGGACTACAGAGACAGAGATTTAGTCACATGAGCACAGACTCAGTGGAGCATCTTGCTACACTGCACTCCACTACGAGTATGCCAGATTCTAGGGAAGCCTTTTTATAGGATTTGCATAGCAAACAATTTGGACAGCACATACAAAATATTGGACATAAATCTATCAGTTCAACAATAATTAGTTTCTAGTATCTACCAGCAATCTAGACTGGTTGGAAATCAATTACAAATGAAGGGAAATTCCATGTAGGCTGCAAATAGCAACTGAATATGCAGTCAGGATTGGAAATGTTTACTTGCGGCATCAGTATGTTTCCATGAAAAGTCAAATTATTTCCTTTGCTGGAGCCTAAGTTATCCATCCACTCTACAAAGTCCCAGAGGTTTCAAGCTTCTCTGGCTGACTTACCGAAATCTTCCAGAGCATTTGAAATTTTTCTCATGATCTGCCAGGACAGTGCAGAAAGCTTGCACAAACCCTGTGGACTACCGAGGAAAAGAAAAAGTATATTCCATCTTTTCCTTTATTCCTTCCACAGATAAATGCCTCTGTTCCTTGCATGAATTCTTGTGAAACAGTGGAGAACCATTTCCAGTTTGAAAAACACTGAAACTGAGGTCCTGCTAATGGGGACTATCACTTAGAAGAGTGAAGCTTGGTCCATAGCTCATGAGCAGTACAATACCTGTGAAATCCCCTGACATTACTTGTGAGTACAGATAAAGTGTTTAATGAGGGCTGCTAACATACAGATAAGGCCCAAAGTATTGTCCCTGTTGCTTTGCAAACATCATTGCCCAAAGCAGCACTAGCTAAGAGAGAAACACTGAAATACATGCAACAGGCGTAGTTTGACTCCAGCCAATCTGGCTCCCTGCAGCTCTCTGCAAACTGTATTAGCATCTGTGGCCACATACCCACTTTCTACCTCCAGGTACTTTGGCTGGAGAGGCAATCTGAAAATACCACACAGGTTGGGTTTTCCCCCCCTTTTTAAATTAAATCTGAGATTGATATATCGTAAGAGGGAGTAGCCTGTGCTCCACTGACTGTAGATCTCCTGTAGGTGAACTTCCTTCTGCTCAAACCCTTTAAGGCAGTAAATGGAAGTGGTGCTGCAGAGTTCAAGATGCTTATATATATACTACAAGACAGGGCCTGACAGATTTTGCTTTGGCAAACCTCTGCCACAGGGTATTAAAGTACAAACCCTAACCATGAGAATGAGTAGAAACATTTGAATGAAAGATAGCAGCACACAGAAAGTTATCCATCTGGATTAGTGTGAAAACAAAAGCATAATCTCTGTGGAAACAAGCAGCTCCGTGAAGTCTGATTTCCTGTGCTTCTCTCCTGTGGGTTCTCTCGTATCTGATAATGGTTCACACTGTAGTGTTTCTTCTCAGCAAGAGTATTCAACTGGGCCTCTCTAGCAGGCTGCTTATTTTCATGAAACTTAGTGTTCCAGTAGCTCTTGAACATCACGTCACCAGTCAAGTCTGGTCAAAAATGGCCAGCAGGTTCAGAATTCGTTAGAAAAGTAGGGGGAACAGGTTGGAAGAGGGTTGGCCAGTACGTCTGCTTCATATTTTCAGGGTACAGTTAAAGCTCGACAATTTTTTTTTTATTTTCTCCACCACAGTTTATAGGCACAAATGTAAAAGACATTGGCTTTTGAAAGAGCTGCATTCTAGCTTACCAGGAAAGTTTTACCCACTCTTGAGAAAAGTGAGATAAATATGATGCCCTGTGCAATGCTCATGAAACAGTTCTGAATTTCAAGTTGGCTCCTGACAATTATGTGAATATATGAACCACATTCAAACTCACCAGATGAATTCAATCAGCACTGTGCAAATATCGCATACATAATCTATTAGTTTACCCCAAAGAAACTGAAGCATTGAATTCAAACAGAATGAAGTCATCAGTAATAAAAAAAAGAAACTGATAAGGCAATATTAAAAAAAACCCAACACAATATTCCAAGATTTGCAGAGAAGATCATACATTGACTGTAAACTATTCTCCCATCTGCCTATAAATACATAATTAAAAAATATTGGTTTGATCAGATAGCAGTTCTCAGACAGGGAAACAGCAGATGAATACCAGTTGAAATGTTTCAGATGCATGACTATTTATACTGAAAAGCAACCTGAACTTACAGGAGAAATATAAAAACAATACTCCAATCAAAGTCAGCTCATATTAAGGACACTTACTGAAGCCTTTCAGCAAGCCTAGTAAGTACAGCAGACAGATTTCTTTTACAGTAGCTTTACATTTAATACAGTGCTCTCTTCTTGAGGAGATATAAATATTACAGTCTTCACCATATCTACAATTTTGTGCACACTCGCTTCCACGACATGGCTGTGGAGCTGTGCTACACATTCTTCAGAGAACCATGCAACCACACATTTACCATTCCCTCCACCATCACATGTTCCCAGGATCCAACATTTAATCTACCCAGAGACTTCTCTGTGTCACAAGAATGTGAGAGAATTGTCCACTCTGCATTTTCCAACTGATTTCAGAATGATTTCCTAAAATTGTGCTACATCTAAGGAGACTGATTCAGAAGCAGCTGATAGTGGGAAGTTTTAAAATAATGCCTATGTGTGGGAATAAATCTCTGAGAAACTTCAAAAAGAGTTGTGAAGACTCAGGTGCTGATTTCAAACAATAATAACAAAACACATCCAAAATCCCAAGCCATAAACAATTTTAAGAGAAGTTCAATAGTTATTTAAATAAGCTGCACATACTGCAAGTCTTTTTTTTTTTGAAATAGAAAAAAAAAAAACTTACACGAACATTCAAAAGAGTAAAAAGCACATTCCTGTCAGTCATTCTGTAGTTTTGTTAGATACACAGAATAGATACACAGATACAAAGCTTTCTTCTGGCTTGGGAGAAGGATAAAAACAAGTCTGTGTGATCGTTCCAACCCACATGATCATTCTAACCCACTGCTGGAGCTGTACTGGATAAAAAATATCCAGAAATCACCATCCTTTGCCCTGTGCCTGCACCTCACAGAAGCACCATGCAGGGTCCACCTTGCCCACTGCAAAGGGACCTGCTTCGAAACAGCCATTCAACTGATACACTTGGAACAGACACCCCAAGACAAACAGGGAACCATAATGTAGCAGAGACTTGGCTTCAAGCTAACTCTCACATTATGTATATCATGTGTATCTCTAACAATAAGACTGTGACATTTCACCCCATCATCTCTGAAAAGAGAGATGAACAAGCACCACAGCAATAACATCATATATCCAATATGATAGACCAGGTTTCTTTTCAAAGAATCAAAACACCATAATCAGTATTTAATACGTATGGCTCAGGTTTTGCACAGTGAAATCTCCTCTGTGTTCTTCCTCTGAGTTACTAATCTGGATTTCCATTGTTCACGTTAAAATGACATTTTTAAACTACTGACTTCTTACTGCAGCTTTCTTGATAATACAAAATTAAAAATGAGTGTTGCACATACAAAGCAAGATGAACCACTTAAAGCTATATACAAACATACATTTAAAGAGGCAATAAACATTTTGTTTCCAGTGGTTTTCCTAAACATATGAATATTGCACAGGACTTTTTTGCCAGCCACTTCTTTCAAACACTGATTTTACCCAGCTGACTGTCAGCCCTCTAAGCAAACAACTGGTGCTTCCAAGTTAAAATAAAACAAAACAAACAAACAAAAAAGAAGAAAAAGAAAAAGGAAAATTATTATTTTAGAGAATTTTCCATTAACAAACAAATCCAAGACAAAACGTGATTCACAAACTCTAGAGAATGGACAATCTTCCATTCATGATCTGCTAAAAAACAAAACTAATTTTACATACTGAAAGGAACACAGTGGCYTACAAAGATACACAGTACGAGGGAGTCCAACAGAGCATGTAAGAGTATCTCTCACTTAGGATAAAACTTTCATTTTGAAGTTATAACAAATAAATATTTGAGTAAGTTACTCTTTCAGTTCCAGCCCTTGCATTTCTACCCTGAAGTATTACATTGCCTATTAAGATATTTCTGCAACCTCAATAGTAAGAAGGAATAAAAAGAATGGTGGGAAGTGATAAAAAGAAAATCAATGATAAGAACATATTTCTACAATACGAATGTAATTCTACGATATTTCAGCTTTCATCTTTGTCACCACCAAGAGAAAGAGACTGTAGAAAGAAATAAACATATGTTTTCATATGCACTTGAGTAAAGGAATGGTATTGCAAGGAAAGACTTGTGAGAAATGCCTTGTTGACATCACTGATATTGCCTTGCAGGTTCAGGAATCATCTTTGATGTTCAGCCAATGCCAGCCAGGGTTTTGGCTACRCATACCCCACACTGAGGACCCAACTTAAGAATCACACCTTTCTAGGAACTGGAACCACGCATGTGGCTTTATTGGTCTCCACAACACCTGCTTTCTTGCTCTGGGCGGGAATACACTCGATGTATACACAATTACTGTCTTTCTCAATGGAGAGGGGCTCTACAAGGACACTTGATTTGGACATCTGTGCAAAGYGACTGGTAGGAAGACTTTGGGCCCTGTTCCATTTAGACAGGACTGTCTGAGAAGGTCTGCCTTGACAGACTGACATGAGAAGCATTAGATGGATGTTTCTCTCTAGGTACATAAATACATATAAAGAATCATAAACAAATGCGGAAAACCAAATTACACTGAAGAAGCTATTTACACTTATTTGAACCTGTATATTAAAGTTCCCAATCTTAATCTGCTTTACAATATTTTAAAAAGTCATAATTGTGCTTCGGTGGAGCATATACTGTCACCTTTCAATTCTTTAGGCTAACATAAAAGCAGTACAACCACTTCTGTCCAAAAGGTCAAAGTCTCCTAGGGCAGCACATGACTACCATTTGTCTGGATGTAAATTGAGTCCTATTGACCCTGTAACATCACTACTGACCTCCTGACATTAGGAGCTTAGTGGAAAGAGAGAAGATGATATTCTCAGGTTCCTACAGACTCATTAGGAAGAAAGAAGGAAAGAGAACCTTGCATGATATGAATTAGCAGTGTCATTAACCTTTTCTTTCCCAAACAGCCCACAATATGTTTACAGAAGTCTCAAAAGAATCATTTGAAGATTGAAACCAACAGATTTGTATCACTTTCAGTTTTTCCAAACTGTTTATACAATATCTCTCAGTGGCTTGACACAAAGCAACGTTTTATGTTTCCCTCCCTTCACATGACATACAACACCTTTTCCTGTTTGTCATGGCAGACGGCCTAGACATTCAAATAAGCATCATCTTTTCAAACCAGCCACTTCTCATCTCCATTATTCTCCTTTATAACTTATAGTGGACTACAGCTGGCCAGAAATAACGGGAGGTATAGCCTGATTTGTTGTTTTATGGAAACAAAATTGGCACGCTGAGGTTTAACTTCACTGTAAGCAGACATGGTATGTGCTACTCTAACAGAAACATGTTATTTGCAATCAAATAGAAAGCAAAGAGAAAAAGGCAGACATTTTCTTGTTTGTAGGCAGATTGTCATCTTTATTTCAAAGAAAAGACATTTTTTTCCTTTTTTTCTGCTCAATGTATTGTGCCTCATCAAAGGCGGCAATCACCAGATCTTAACTAATAATAAAAAAAAGATGCCTTTACAGTTCAGGCTGGTTAATGGCAATGTCTGTTTCTGGCATGGGACCAGTTTACTGCTGTCTTGTTGATGTGAGATGTGCACTTGTCTCCGAAGGGCTAGGAAAGCAGGGAGATTAGGGACTCGGCTGCTGACAACAACCAAACTCTCTATAAACAATACACAATGAAAATAATGAAAAACAGATTTTCCTGGTATTTTCAGTAGCCTCTAGACAATGCAACAGTTTCTGGTTTCTTCACTAAAGATGATATCAATTATGCCTTTTATCCATCATGCAGGAGTCACGTGTGGGGCATAATTGAAGGCCTTCTCTCCAAGGTAATTTCATCTGGATTTACACGGCAAAGTACTTAAATTGCCTTTTTTGGCACTTTGTATTACAACACAGCTTGGAAGAGGGTATTTTACTTCACTGATGTAAAGCAGCTGGCATATTTACAATAGATAGGTCACATCAACACAGCGCAGATTTTCAGCCCTCCAAACCCCATTTACAGCAGCTTTAACAATTCAACAAAGCAAATGCTGAATGCTAAACTCTAGTGTAGAAATGTAACTCTATTTCTTAAAGGCTATCACACCTGCCTGCAACTGGCAGCTGGGTTTTTTTCACTTACAGGCTATTGCTTTTCRCACTACAGTTTATTAAACTTATCACTAAAGCTGAAATAATAACTACTTTACAAACTTCCAATGAATTAGGCATTCAAGAGTCTCTCAGGAATTCTCTTTACCACACACAAAGCAAAAGCRGGAGGGAAAGAAGGTGACAATACAGTGCAGTCTTCATTTCTGCACTCTCTTTTGAGAGAAGAATTGAGGATCTAAGAATTCCCTCACAGTAGATGCTGCTGCTCATGCTCTAAAACATATTTTGTTGAAAACTACAAAGCCCAGAGTAACTATCCATTTTCTCTCAGAAATTACCTCTCCAAGTTTCCCACTAGAGACTATATAATCTGCTCTTTGTTACATACATGCCAATCTATGCCACTGGCAGACTGGCAGTAACTAATCCTCTGTGCGGTTTGCTTTTTTAATACCTGGCCAGCTAGAAAGGAGGTAGAGAACTCAACCTCAACTGAAAAAAAGGTCTCTGTTTCTCTAATTCTGTGATAGATATAGCTAACATTTTAAAAATAAAAAATAATTCACACCATGTGCAAAGCATCAGGGAAAAGCAGGGATCTCAGAGCCAAAACACATCCTGACTGTAACGTTGGCTTTTCTGGGGTGTTTTTAATGAATGGTCACTACAAGAATAATATCAATCCAGCATTAGGACTTCTACGGGAAAAAAAATACAAACGTAATTTATCTTTTTTAACTGTCAGCTGCATTTCTAAAGCTTTAAAGTCTGTAGCTTCCAGCGGCCTTTTGTCTTTCTGCCATGGCAGGAATATCTTGGACAGCTGTAAGAGCTTTGTAAGCTATCTTTCTCAAAATCCATTAGCTAATTCAAGGAACCTAATTAGAGCTGCCATTTTGATGGAGCATATTGAATGCTCTGTATAAACTAGTAACACCATCAATGTTTATTAAAAATTGCAAGAACCAAAGCTCTCAGTTCCATATAAATATTAATGGACAGATACACAATACTTATTGAAATATAGACGGTATTAGGACCGCAGAAATACACACAGGTATACTTACAACCCCGTTTGATGCATTTATTCACAAAGGCTGAAGTACGGAAGCAAAACCTAGGGACAATTTTACACAAACTGTTGAAAATTGACCAGCTTCCATTTACACTATCCTTATGTGCATTAAGGGAAGCAAAGCACACTGAAGATGATTTGTTTCTTGTGTTTTTTCTGAGTAGTGTGCTGACAATTTGGAGTGCATTTTGAGCTTACCTCAAGAATGCACTCCAGCTGGAACCATTTTATAGCTCCTCTTAAACCAGCCACTCCAATCACTGTACTTTGTAGACATTTACATGTATTCCAGTACTATACTGTTTAAGGGTATCCAAAGATTCAAAGGGAATTTGCTCTGTAGATTTTAAACTCAAATTTTGCTGTAGACAGCAACAAAGTCGGTGAAAGGAGCCAGACATCTGGAGCAGTGCTTTCCTACTTTCTGCTGCGTAAAAGCCCAACTACAATGAAAAAACAGCTCGCAGACAACGATACAACACATGAAATAGTGACCATTCTAAGAACATATCAGAGACCTAATTAGGTTAGGCTGTACAAGCATACGCCTTTGGCTGCAGAAATAAAAAGTTTTCTGGCTACTTCACAGCTTTGTTTTTAACTTGATACTTCATAAATGGAACTGCAGAAAACCTCATATGTTACCATTTCAATCTGACGTACACTTTCACATGCATCTAACAGTGTCTGGATTCTATTTATATGTACAACTAAATATACGTGCATAGAAAAATCATCAGATTTGCTACAGAAAGACAGCAGATGTTCTTATTAAGCCACTGGCACATGCAAGGTGAAGCGTGTAAGCCTTATACGGAAAGCATTTAATGCTCCAACTACAAGCTAAAGAAAAGCAAAGACAACAAATGAAATTATTTCTAAAGCATTTTACTAGCTGTGAGTGCAAAGCACAGCAAAATGAAAGCACTGCTGAGTGTGCTCAAATGACTCTTATGACACATAGGACTTCTTGCAGAGGGGTACAATCCATACACGCTCTTCAGAACATCCTAACTTCAAAATCATGACCTAAAGTTCACTTATTCAGAATATATACTAAAATGACACATGAAACATTTAACAGATGTGCAAGAGAAACAGGCTTTTTTATTTTCTACACTGTAATAGTGCAAGGGGCTAAAAATTTTATTACGATCTTATCATGGGGACGACCCTGAAGGTCAATTCATTTTGGTTCTCTGATAGGGCAGTATTTCCAAACTACAACTGAGATTTGAGCAGTTTCACAGGAACACACTCAAAAATCAAAAGATCACTTACCACTGGCTTCTCTCAGGAATTATATATGGCAAATTTAGCTTGTGGTTATTGCTCAACAAAAACCCTGCCAGATGCTGAAGTGGTAGATGGATTTTTGCAAAGCTCTGCTGCCTTCAAGGCCACCCTGTCTACCCTTCCAGCAGCCTCCCTCCTTGGGCACTTCCCCCAGTGCAGCTGGGTCCTGGGACCACCGTTGTTTAGTTTGCATTCACAGACTGGAGAGTGCACATTCCTTCAACCAACTTTCATCACAAGCTCCGCATTCACAGGATTAAACTCTTCATAAGCAAAACTGTGTTTTCGAGAAGTACTTCTGAACTTGGAGGCCTCAAGTTAGCAGTGTAACTTTATTACTTTGTATTATCCAGGCAATGGAAGCTCCTGGACTTCCAGACATGCACTGCTCTTCTAGCTCCTTCTTACAGCTGCAACTCCACTGCACCTCTGATAGGATATTACTCCCACTTTTCCACTTGGACAATACAGGGCTAAATTTCAGGTGTTTCAGATTGAAAGTAATTCCTTTTTAATAATTGCTTTGAAAAATGTTAAATTAAAATGGAAAAAAATGAAGTAATGGAATCTTCAGACTACACAGAAGCATTTCTTGGCATACCTTGCCTGGGAAAGGAAGAGAAAGCCTATCTCTCTGCATTTGGCTGTGAGTCCCAGAAATGCTAGAGCAAGTGTTCTGGTTCAGGCTCACCTCTGTCTCTAAAGAACGATTCTCATATGCTTTCAACTGCCATGTTTAGAGACACACCTTATGAATCCTTTCACATCTGTTTTTCTCTTGCTGCTTCAATTCCCTGTTCTTGTCCTGATGTTTGGAAGCCTCTCCCTTCATACCTTTCATCCAAGGATGCCAATTTCCTCCACCCATTATTGGCTTCCCATACAAGCAAATCCCTGAGGCAGCTCTACTACAGAAACACCTCCCCTGACACATCTATGGCAGCATCTCTCCTTCCAGCACTCCTTGAGATCCACTCCCAAAAGTACTTCACAAAGCAGCTGCCAGTGAGGATGGGGCTGCAGGTGGCGTGGGACACCCAACAGCACTTCCTCATTTCTGCACTGCTTCAAATGAGGTGCTCATGTCTGACACGCTAACAGAGCATCAAACTTGCAGAACTGACAAACTCCTCTCTACTCTAAAGCACCCACGTATTGTCCACAACTACGGCCTGGCGCAGCACTCCCTTTATTCCCCTCATCCTCTAGCTGCTCCAGTCTCTCCTCTGTTCCTGTTCTCCTCCTGCCCCTCGATKGCATTTTTTAGGGCATTCAAATCAGCTCACCCTTTTCCACCCTGGAAGGTGGGGTGTTAGGGCCCGGGAACACTGATCATACCCCATTCACGTCATCCTTCATTCCTGCAACACAAGTCTCTCTGGTCCCTGCAGCCAGGAGAACCTGCTACTGGAAAAATATGTAGAGGCTCTGGCGGTTCAGGACGAGCATTTTTGGTGAAGCTAGCAGCCAAGTTTCTATCATGTGTGTGGGAAGTACTCTAAATCTTATAACTTAGCCAAATTGTCACCGTTCAAGGGGTGGCAAAAGCCACAGTCTGGCACAAGACTAGGCTGTGTTCCCTTCCAAAATATAAAGACCCCATCCAGAAAGATTACAGATGCTTGTTGAAAGAATATATGTCGCTTCTTTTTACTTTCTGCACAGACAAAACAACCCCTCGTCATCCTCTCCTTCCTTCTGGCCACTCCCAAAAAAACCCCCAAAACCCCAGCTGTTATCACATTCCATAAAAATTCAGCTCCAGCACACCTCCTACATAGGCGTTTTCAACCCAAATGGTTGAAGATTGGTTATCAGCATGTGGAAATACAGTTTTCCACTGGAAGTCAGGCCAGCAGCTCCCCAGGCACAACTGGCACAGCCTGCTTGTATGGCTGTCCCCCTCCCTGCCCTGTAGGACTGCATGCTCCCTGGTCCAGGGGGTTGCTCCATGTTACTGAAAGCAGCATAAAGCTGGCTTGTCCTGGCATCTGTAGGATGAGCACTCCTTAACAACAACCACAACACCTTTGAGGGTACAGCCTGGTAAGCACACAGTACTTCTGCATGTGCTCCAGATTAAGCTGTAGTCAGCTTAATGAGAGACTTAATTGATGAGTGCTACTTCCTTCACTTGTCCATTAAGATAAGTACAGCACATGGACATTTCAACCCATCAAAGAAGAGAAAACGCATTAATTTTGGTTTTCTTAGAGCTGTTAATAAATCTGACACTGTCTGGCAGTTTTCTTCATTTCCTACCATTTGACAGATACTGTGATCACAAGTTACAGAAGATGTTTTTCCTCTGAAATTATCACTCTGGTAATACAAGCCAGAAGGAAACTTTATCAAGATACCAAGAAGCTGGGTATCGGTTTTATTTTTAACTTTATGTGGCTGGTTTGTGAATATCTCAATGTAATAAAAAAATAAATTCCATCCGGTACTATTAAAAATCATACACACACAGAGACACATTACAAATGGCTGTATTACAGCAAATAATCACACTGTGTATTTATCAGTAAAAGCCAGTATTCCTCTCATATAATCAGCCTGGCTCTACTTAGACCCCTTTACTGTAAGAGCTCTTGCAACTGTTTTCTTCCTCTTTCTCTCTCACAAATTGACATTTGTATGGAATCAAGAAAAATCTTCCTTAATAATTTTTCATTACTAATGGCTTTTTTTGGTATGTGTATTTGAGAGGAGGGAAGGCAAAGGGCAGGAAAAAGGAGCTTTAAGTGCTCTGCAAATTATCCTCCTGAATCTGGGCCTCATAAATCCTATCAAATGTTATATTTCATCAATAGGCTGGAAAAGCTTTTTTCTCTGCAATGATGAAGCCTGGGTTTAAAATTTATGGTTTCATTTTAGAAATGGACTATAAAAAGAGTCTGACTTGGCTGTCCATCAACTGTAGCTGACATTAGCAAGTTAGGTGTGGACTTTCAAAGTGTGATATGTATTTTTTATTTATTATACAGGTACATACATACATACAGAGATATATGAGGACATGTATATCACTGTGGGTTTGTGCATGCATAAATACACAGCTGGGTTTTAAAAAATTTTGTCTTAAAAACACATTTTCTTTCAATGCGAGAGGATCTGAGATATTCAGCAGATTAGATTGCAAAGTGATAAAAGTGTCCAGAAGAGAGTTGGCTCAAAGACCTGCAGCAACACAAGCAAATTGCATTTTGCTGCGCAAATGATCGAGATAAAGTAGTTTAATTTGTTCTCATTCGTYGGGTGGCAAAATGCAATTCAGCAATGGCAGAGCAAGGTTCATTGGGAGGCAGGGAAGATTTCAACAAGCTGTGAGGAAAGAAGGGGAGGAGGTAAGGCAAGGACCAAAACGTTTTAGGCGGGGGAAGACAATTAGCAAAGGACTGACAGATTGGGGAAGAGTGCATGTAGAGCTTCTGCACCTTTCATGTGTGGAAAGGAGACAGTCTCCCCTGTGTCCATGCAACTCTCTGCTCCCTTTCTGCTCTTTTTCCAAGCTCTGGAAACAATTCTGACTCCCCAAAGAGCCCTGCTACTTGCTCTCCTGCACTGCCTGTGGCAGAAGAGCACTGAGATTATGGCTCCTATTCCTGTTGCTGCCACCAGTGACGGGAGCCATGTGGGTGCCACAGCTGTCCTCTACAAGCCCAAAAGCTTCCTCTGGCAGCCACAACAGCAGCTTCCTCAGATGGAGGAGGAGGCAGGCTGCGT
Organism: Amblyornis subalaris; assembly: GCA_018881555.1. NCBI lineage: Eukaryota > Metazoa > Chordata > Aves > Passeriformes > Ptilonorhynchidae > Amblyornis > Amblyornis subalaris. The sequence goes on along the minus strand of JACAXG010000012.1, from coordinate 7,516,734 downwards.
ATGCTGCCGAAACATCCCCTCCTCTCCTCCCTCACCATCAGAGCTGGAGGTCTGCAACCAGTGATTACTACTTAGTTCCACCTATGCTGAAAAGCAGCCCTAGGGATAACACTTCTAATAGAAACATTACTGCTCCCCCAARTCCTCATACCTGCAGAAAGAAACCACATTTAAAATAAAACCTGGATAAATAAAGTGACGTAACTGCAGTTGGAGAAAGTGAAGTTCCATTCCGAATGTAGGGGAACCCATCTCTCTCCATCTGCTGCTAAAAAGTGTCCTTTTGTAACTCCAAGAATTAATGATGGATTATGTGGAAACAGCAAATCAGATCATGCTGTTGAGGCATTATATGAACTAAACAGAAGAGCAGTTAATCTAAATCGCATGTGGGATGGTTGTTATTGTGTGTTGCCATCATTGCTGCTGAGTCTGGCTGTAATATCGGTTTTGGTGGCAACACACGGCAACCTGAATGTCCTGTTCCTCATTATAAAATGAAGAAAAATCCCACCCTGGGGAACATGGTCAAAGCTGAAAAGCGAGCACCGCAGAAAAGGCAGAGGCAGTGGTTAATGGCAAAGGTATTCTGAGTCAAGACCAAGAAAACAAAAACCTTTTTCCATCACTTCTATTTTGTAACATGAACAAGGAAAATAAATAAAAGAACCCATCATCCATGCTCAGGACACTTGTATACTGTGGCTTCAGATCACTCAAAAAGTTCCCTGTTGGGAGGACGTTTGCCAAGGCTCCTGCGCCAGCCCTGCTGGGGACAGCGGACAGAGGTACCGCAGGGCACGGCCCCGGCTCAGCTCCCGCTGCAGGGGCTCTGCAGGCTGTGGAGGGGACCTGGCTCTGCTCACCTTGGTCAGCGATGGCACAAGCAAGGGATAATCACTCATTTGCTTTATTCAGCAGGGAAGCAGGTAGGGGAAGTATCATCCATCCACATTTTGCAAACCAAAACGTGTTCTGCTTCTAGTGCTAAATTTCCCCTGTAAGTATATAAAATACAATGTGCTTACACCAATTTACGAAAATGAGAGGACCTGAAATTCCCCGTATTTCCAAAAAAGGTATTTGTACTAGTGAAGGGTAACTTTATCAAATCTTGATCTACAGATGGCCTGTCTCTGGAATTCTACATTTTTTACTGAAAGGTGGCATACAGTAGTGTCACATCACATAACCAGAAGTTACTGAGAAAAAAAGGAAATCTCGAACTCTTTCAGATTCATCCAAGTTAACCCCATTTAACAATGAAATTCAGGACACTAAACCAATACTGACATGGTAGCATTTTCAAACACAAATGAACTCATCCCACAGCAGATCAAGGGTAGCATTTTCAAACACAAATGAACTCATCCCACAGCAGATCAAGAATATTTCTAGCAGCATTTTTTTTCCATAGTTTTCCTGTTTCTCCTTGAAGGTTTCAAAATAACCAAAGAATTCAAATTTCCCTGGAACTCCTGGAATTTTTCAAACCCGAATTAACTCTTCAACACGTAAACATCTTTCTGCCAGTCTGCAAAGAGAAGCTCCTGTCACTGTTCAAATCCTTAATTTTTTCTCTTCTAAAATCTTTTAATCTGCTTTTCCCCTCCCCCTAAAGGATGCTTTATGCTTTGTTTAGTTTTATTATTCTTTCTTCTTTCCTTGACTCCTTATTTTCCTCACCTCTTCCCAGAGACTCCAGCTTTTTTTTTTATATCTTCCTTGAGCTCTTACGAAACCCTGACCTGTTTACAGAGAGCAACTCACAGAGCTTAAGGGCTAATGTTTTACCCCTTGCTCACCATTCTGTATCTGGCTGCAGTCATCAGTAACTAGAATTCATCATCATCAATGCATTTTCAGTGACATGCACTGTATTTGCTCAGATAATGGCCCCATATATTGCCTTTGAAATGAGGGTGTGACCACTACTTAGGGATATTCTCAAGAGTCAGTAAATGGCACTGCTGCAGGACATGTTTGCTTCATGTTTTGAAGGCAGACCTGCAGAAAAGCAAGCTTTGAAGTTTTGGGGTTTTTTGGATGATACTCCTTCTGTGGTCTCAGAAGGACAGACCAATATTAACCAGAACACATCACCTTTGCATTGGAGCAGGCCACTTGCCAGCTGGTTTGGACCACAGGGGAAGAACCTTCAGACTGCCTCTGAAACTCTCCTTGCAACAGGCTCTGAAGAGATGCGTGATAAATAAAGAGTCCTGTTCCCATACACAGGAGACCAGTGGAAACAGTAAAAGCAGGTGGGGGAGCGCAAGATAGTATGTAAACAACACAGGTCCACAAGGTGCCTGACAATGATACTTGATGATACTTCCTTTTAGGAATGAGGCAMATGTAACGTGCCTACACAGGCTGCAAAGCCAAACTCAGTCTGTGAGACTCAATGCTGTTTAAAGTCACTACAGATAAAATACGCACTTTTTTATGTAGAAGCATTAACAACTTCACAGAGCTACTGGACAAGCAGGACTAAGCTGCTTTGGTGTCGTAACTGCAAAGAGTATGCACAGAATACCTGTGAGAATGCAGCCTGCAAAATTACTATTTCCAGTGTAGGATAAAAATCCCTTTGCTTCTCTAGTCCTCGGCTTTATAAGCTTGCCAACTATCACAAATGTGGATCACAGCCTCCATTCCTGGAGCAGCAGATAGTTGAGTAATGCTGTATCCAGTCCAGCTCTGTACACTTGTCCCACCTAGAGAGAGGAAAGCAAGCTGGCCCAATGACATTTGGGAGAAGGAAAGATCACTTCCTCTGCTGCATTTTTTCTGCAATGACCAAAGTTTAAAACCCCATGGACGTGCCCTATCACTAACTTCAGCACACTGACCATAAGATTTTTCCTTCCCTCATTTTTCTGCATTCAAGTATATTCTTCACTAATGCACAAAACTACCCTTTTTCCTCCCCATCTAATTCACTGCTCCCCATGCGATAGCCATTAAATTTGATTCATGAATACGGTACATTTACAGGCAAAAGTGGGAACAGAGAAACCCCSTTCCCAACACATCACTCTCCAGGAGGCAGTTTGAGACACACTGAACAAAGAACCCTCAAATCTTCTGGCATACAGCTTAGAAATCAGAATGGGATTTCCATTCTGTATCTCTTGCTTCATTACAGAAGATATGGTCCTTGAAACAGGCAATTTGCTTTGGCCGTTAATGTTTAAGGTGCTAGCTTTTAGTTTGTTTTTCCCATAGATTCCACACTGCAACAGGCAGCTTCCCTCCCTCCAGTCCTGCCCCCCAACCCGAGCTGCAGAGTGAAGATACCTAAAGGATTCAGGCAGCTGAAGAAAATGCAAGACTTGGGCTCTTGGGCCTCATCTGTGTTTCACTCGTTTCACATCCATCTGGATTTGACAAAGTCATGCTTATCAGTTAGATCAGCAGATAGTCTCCTATCTGTGCTGTGGTGCAGAATTAGGTCAGAAGAGCATTCTGCCAGCTTGTGTTTTGCTGTTTAATCCTGCATAAGTAGTTGTGGAGACAGCAATAAAGGACAACCCATCACACTAACCAAATTCTTCACCCCCTAATCCTCGTCAATTTTCCAAACTTGTGAGGAAAATGAAATAAAAATCACACATTACTACTATTTGACTGCATATTCCAAGAGCATGAATTTTTGAGAATACAAGTGAGGCCAGGAGGCAAGTTTATTTTATGAAAATATATCATGCTCAAAGGCAAATTGAATGTTACGAAAATAAAGTCTGAAGAATAGTAGTTCTCAAGTTTTAAGCTGTCTTCTTCTCTGATGCCATAGCTGGGTCTTCCAGCCGGCCTCACCAGATGGCCACATTGGCCACCATCAGAATAACAGTCTGGAAACAAGTGCCCTACAGCCTTGCCTAAGCATCTTGGCTGGAATACACTCTGAGACAGCAGTTCTGTACCCACAACTCAGAGATATTCCCAGTGCACTTGCTTAAGAGTTCTTGAAATTTGTGAAAAGATTAAAGCCAAAATTCTCGTCCAGGAGAGGTCGGGGAAAATAACAGAATGTTGGTTACTAGCTTTTAAATGTTAATTGTCACTATTCACACTAAAACCCCATTACACTAAAAACAACCCCTCCCCACACCAGCACACAGTATGAAAATCTGCTCAAAAATAGTAACCATAAAGAAAAAAAAGGAATTTTCTCTTAAGCAGTAGGTAAGTTCAGCTGCAGAGGATTTCAGCAGTTACATACAATTTTTTGTTTTATGGAAGCTGTACAACCATTCCTCCTCTTACATACAACTGTGCAAATCAGTGTGTTAGTGATGCTTTTGCAAAGAGGGTTTGACAACAATAGAGAGTCCCCAGCCTGCTAAATAAGAAGTGACAACTCCATTTGAAAGCTGTCTCTGGATGTGTTTTATGTGCAGAAATTATCTGTGACAGTTCAGATCAAAATAGAGTTTTCATTTCATGTGGGAGGTAAATGGACGATAGAATAGGTTACTTTAAATGCTGCAGTCTAGTCCAATTAGTGTTTCAGACTTTTCCATATTCTCTGCTCTAAACTTTGTGGTAAAAAAAATGTAAAAATCATTTTGTCAATAGCATGATGCAAAGAACAGGCCAAAAGGTAATAAAAGTGGTTAAAAAAACAGTCATGCAGAAGTATGGCAGAAAAGCTCAAGTTACAGTAACCTGACTGTGAAACTAATAAGTATAAAATAGAAAAGAAAATATCACTTCATTCTTTCAGGGAGAACCAGGCAGGGAATCAATTCTGATTTCCCATCTCAATCAACAGATTTTGCCACTTGCTCTGATGGAAACAGGACTTGCATATCAGTTTTCTTTCTGAGCAGCAGACACAAGTCCACATGCTATCATTTGCAACATAAATTTACAATTTCTGGCTTATGTAACTATACAAATGACATAATTTGTACTTTAAAAAAATGTCAAATCCACGTTGTTCACATTTATTACCTGTAAATCAATCAGTTGTTTCCTGACCCATTTTAAAGAAACATGTTTTCTTAAATGTTTGGACCTACTGCTGTGTTACTCACGCACACCAGTGGCTCTGGTGGGAACTGTGCTGATACAGTACCTGTAGCTTTCTAAATATCTTTTTCAAAGTTGGTGGGGAAACCAGTAGTTCACACATGACTTTTTAGATGTAAGCACAAAGTACTGTCAGTAGAAAAGGTATGGACCCACAAGTGAGTGATCTCATCCTGAACAAGGGCCCACAAATCTTACATAATCTATTTTGTTTATGCCACACTTTCAATAATGCATATTTTGATCTTTTCTGAGAAACAGCATTTTTCTTGGCACAATTTTCAATTTCCACCCACTTGGAAGAGCAGGTGTCTGCGTGTATCATTGCTCAAAACTGGGAATAAAGAAAACATTTAAAAAACATGTTAAATTGTTTTCCTAAAGTCAAGGGACATTAGTTTAAGGTTCCATGGGTATTACAGAAGAATAAACCACTCACTATAAATGCACTGAGCTAGTAGAAACACTAACTGAGACAAAGCATTCAGAAGATATGAGACCTCAGTATCTACTGGCCAAAGACTGAACACTGGTAATCTTATTCCTCAGAGGCGAGTTTTAACACAAAAGAGAAATTAACATCTATCTATGCACTAGGGTCTGGAAAAGAAAAACAACAGAACAATGAAGCTGCTCAGACATCTGGTATATTTGCCACAGCTAATAGTAATGAGATAGCAGGCAGAGTGCAGATTAAAGGCAAAAAGGTATGAAAGAATACTGTTATTTCAGAAGCCACACAGACGTGTAAAAAATGCCAGTACTCAGACTAACAAGTCTAAATTTTGGTAGGAATTCTCAATCCCTTATCATGTTTAGACTGATAATCTATTTGTAGCAGCATTCAAAGAAAGAGAATGAGACTTCTGCCTATTCACTTTTGGAGCCAGAACATGTCACTAAGAGCTAGAGACCTTTCAAGCTCTGTAGTAAGGAGGTCAAAGCATCACCACTGATGCAGACAGTGGTATTTACAGAGAAAAGGAGGAAAAGATCAATCCCTTCCCCCCAGTCCCCTTTACTCTCCCTCTCTGAAGCAGCTGCTGCTTAAACATTACCACTGCATACAGAGGCACAAAATAATTGCCTCTTGGTTTGTTTTTTGTTTTTTGGGTTTTTTTTTCAAATCAAGAACAGCAGAAGAYGTTAAAGGAAGAAAACAACCTTATTCAGGTGAAGGACTACAGACTGCTTATCATTTGTGTACTACCAATCAATAACAATCAGGAACAGTTTTACTGCTCTGATGCTGTTCCCCAACCCTCCTCCACAACCTCACACCCTTTTGCCATGTTATGGAAGTTTCTGCTGACATGCAAAGCAGGGACTACAGCCACAGGAGGCCTCCTCTGTCACTACCCGAGAGCAGAGCAGAAGCAGCCCAGGTCCCCTGGTTTGCAGCACACAAGTGCTCAGTTAAAGCAATCCTTTCAGACAGTTCTTGAGCATTATGGTGACTCAGGCACAGAAAACAGCTGCCCTCTCCCCACCTCTCCACAAGACCGACCATGTTTCGAATGTGCTTCCATTCCTCTGAAGGTGCCTTGATGCTTACTTTTCAATTGCCAGGTCATGTACAACACTTGTGTTAGAAACATGCTCCACGCTTAAACTTACACACCAGTCTCAAAATAATTGTTTTACATGCATTTATGTAAATACCATAACGATCATTTACAGTTTATTCCCATTTACAAGGTAATAACCATATGCAGGACTAAGTAGGCATCTAAGCCTAAGGGCAGAAGGGTTTATAACAGATAAACGCCACAGCCGAAGGCCATGTTCCAGCTAATACTGGTTTGAGAAGAAATGCCCCTAAGATACTATTATGCTGAAAAATTTTCTTTAAGATTAAAATTAAGTGATTGAAGGCATTAAACCATAAATATGAGTCAAAGACTGAACGATAAGATGTTGTCTGAAATTTTAAAACATTAGTTGTCTCTTTCTTGTTCCTCCTTGCTGCTTCCAAGTCACTGGAGGGAGTGGGCTAACAACCTTCCAGAGTGCATGTCCAGCAGAGGACTGTGACACTGTAAAACTGTCACACTGACCTACTGGTACACAAGTAGGAAACTGGAGAGAAACAAGAATGTGAAAAACAAATTAAGAGAACATTTACTGCTCTACAAGCATGTTATATTTATTTCAATTTTAGCACTTTCTAGAGCTATCTCTCACTCCTCTTGCATCTTTTTTATTGTGGGCTGGTTTTTTGTTTTTCTCCATTCAGTCTGATGGAAAGGAAAAAGGAATGCAGCTACCTGTTTTGCAAGACCATGAAATCTTTCATGCAATCACCCTTCACTGCTTTCTGAAAATGGCCTCCAGACATCAAGGACAAGTTAGTGATAAAAAGAGATAACCAGCGTGGCTACCTGAAGCAACACCATCTTCTCATGTCCCTCTGTCCTAATGAAAGACCTCTCAGATGCAGACCACGATGTATTTGAAGACAAATTGTTTCTTTCATTTTCTATGAGAGTCTAACATCACTCTCCACAAAACAGTCACAATTCTCTTAGACCATCCTAAGATCAATACTGATACCTTGATCAATGTCAACAAATGCCCTGCTGCTGCATGACCTGCCAGAGAAACTGCTCCTTAGCCACGGTACACGTGGACTCCAGATGGTGCCAGGTCTCCTCGTGGGAATGTAAGGGCAGTCACAGAGGTTCAGAGTACATACGAACTTAACTACATCAGAAGACTCGAGCTGATGAAACAATAAACTATTTCTTGGCTTACTATGACCCCCTGGATTACTATCTGTGCCAGTTGATTTGTGATCATGGATTGAAAACCAGCACATTTTAGAGTTTGTCATTGACTGTACACTCTGCACAGCTGTCAGACAATAATCACAATTATTGTCTTTTTATTCAACATCCTGTTGCCTATTAAGCCATTTCCATCACATCTCATCAGTCTTCCCAATATTTTTGCTAGCACAATATTGACTGATTTTCAGCTTTTCAAACATCAGTTTTTACAGTTTTCGGCTAATCAAAAGATCTGGTTTCTGCTTTTGCCTATACTTTCYGTCAACGTGCTGCCAACTAAGTGCTTGGGTAACTTTTTGCTCCTGGCATCTTGACACAAACAGGGAACAAGGTTGTGGATAACTTTTAGGAGCAGTCATTTTATCCTGCTATTAGATGCTTGAAACTTCCATGAGAAGGTTTGCATTGACTCATTCTGAAGTCAGATCTGTGGCCCCCTTACACCTTTTATATTTTATTATGCTGCAATTAGCGGTAAAATCTTAAAGATCTGCCAGTGTAAACTCCAGGTAAACTGTGACTGCAGAATAATCAATGTGTAGTAAGAATTCCCTACATCTTATGGCTGCGTAGAGATGACAACAATTTCCACTCTGAGGTTTCCACTACRCAGTTAAGCTGTATGACTACCATACAGACCTAAGCACTTTGCCTGGACATGAGCAGTTATGCTGGAAAACCCTTCCGGAGTTCCTGCATTGTTCCTGGTGGCAGCATAACCTGGCAATGCTAGTGGGTCTGAGGAGCACCCTATGGCTCCCTGTGCTGCAGCCTTCTCAACTGGTCTAAGAAGCTTTCTTGGTGATCCAGGAAAAATCAATTGAGTATTTATTTTGAGAATGTATGAGAAATTGTGGGATGCTGCTTGAAGACTCACAGGACTCTGTTGTGCTCCTCACTGCTTAATGAGGAGGAGGGCTGTGAACTGCTTTACCTGTAACTCAAAGGAACCTGTCAGCACAGGTCTCACTGACCTTACATAACCTCAAACAGAAGTGAAGACACTGAAAGAAATTCTCATGGCTCCAGTGAATCTATGGCCATTTTCCCTGTCACATCTACGAGTTACTTCTCCACCCTTACTAGACAGGAATCTCTACTCTCTTAACTGGAGCTACTCAGCATTTTGAAGCAGTCCAGTGATAACCATTTTTTCTTCCTCCTCCAAACTTAACCCTTTGTTCATACTTTCAGACTTGGGGGAAATGATTCTTTGTGTTCCACTAAACTTTGCTATTTTTTAAGAATAGTTTGATCACTAATTTATCTCAATGAAGTGAAAAGTCAAGACAGAGCTTGCCATGAGCTCATGTCCCTCACCTGGAGTCTCGACATAGGGATGCTAATACACATGAACCGGTCTGTGCTCCTCATGTCCAAACTCCTCCACCTCCAAAAGAGACAGATTCATTCACAGACTTAAAAGCCCCAACAAAGCACAACAAAACCCGACACTCTCTTCTTCAATTTTACTAAACCAAGATCACCTCTACAACGAAAGAAAGAATCCCTTTCTCCCATTTAACTAGTAGCAGCTAGGAAAAAACCTTAGGAGAGGATTTTTTTTTAAAGTCATGGTTTTGGATAGAGTGTGAGGTGCCTGAGGTCAGCAGCCTATATTTGTCTTACAGTGGGCTACACTGCAAAGCTTGCACAAGGCCAAGTCACCAGGGTTTTCTCTGAACTACTTGCATATTCAGAAGCTAGGAGATCATATGGCAAAATGAGTATGGCAAGAAGCTGGGGGAGAAAACAGGAGATGGTTAATAAAAAGATTGGGAACTGGGCTGAGAGAAAGGGAAAACAAAAGAAAAACAAACAGTTTCTTGGCAAAGAACCTGCTGGAAGGACAAGCCTCACAACTGTGAGCAGCATAATGACCTTCTGCTTGTTTCTCTTCAATCAGGGAAATGGGACTAGGTTCACATTCATCATTTAACCAGAACTGCTGTACAGAATAAACCTGACTGAAACATACTCTTTTTTATTCTCCTTAGCTAGGGCAACTCTGCAAGGCTAGTGATGGGGCTGAAGAGACTTGTTCTGACAGAAGACAACCTAGAGCAATGAAAAGCTGGGTATTCTGAAAACCCTAAAGTGTAGGAAATTGAACAGACTACTGGAGAGGAGTGGGAAAACAGAGCCACATCAGACTTAATCATGTCCTCTACACTTTAATTAAAGTAAGATTTAACAATTTTATTTAAGATTACCAAATTCTCAGAGGAAATGCATTTCTCTGTCTGTACAGCTATCAGACAACTATTAACTAGGAAGAAGAAAACACAGCACACATTGCTACATCCATCCATCCATCCACACTGTGTATCCAATGAGGTAGACCAATTTGTTCAAGGAAAATATCTAGTTACATTGCTTGTCTACTAAATGGAGATACCAAATGCTATTACAGTTTGCACTTCCAGTATGGGAGTGAATGGCCTATAAATAAGAATATAACAGCTTCTCTTTCGAACAACTCAGTTTAATTAATCTTCAACCATTAACCATTCATTTAAAATGACACTTACAAAATCTTAATTTTGCACATTATCAGCTGGTTCACAAATAGCTATCTATGGGGAGAAGTGTAATGATCTTTCTCTCTCTTTCTTGAATCTTACCAACCTTACAGTCAATTCTGGCTTCTTAATTAACCACACACACATACCAGCATTTAAAATGAAGTGGTGTTTTGTTAAAAAAAACTCTGCAGAGAAAAGTTAATACACACATCATTCTGCTGCTGGTTGAAGAAGCAAGTATGAGGTTTTGGTCAAATAGTATCCTGCATAAGACAGAATTCAGCATCTCTTGCTCGCACTAGGAAATACACTATGGCAGGAACACATGCAAGGCCATATGATTTCATTCCAGCTGCATGGACGATCTCATTTTGTCTTTAGTTGTACACTTAAGAGGCTGACAACACCATCTGCATTTCACTCTATCCTCTGGTATGGTCTCATCTTCCCAGTAACAGACCTGGCTTTCTCTCTAGGGACCTATCTTTTGTGTTTGCATCCAAGCGGCTGAAAGAATGGGACATTACCAGTAAATATGCAGAATTAACGTAAAATAATTCCATACAATAATATATCACATAAGGAAAGACAGGGCTGGAGGGAAAAAACCCAACCCAAACCTGAATGCTTAACACAGCTGCCAAAACTCAGGCTCCCCAGCATCTGCAGCAGGACAGTCACAAGGGAGTTGTGGGAGTGCAGTATATAAAATTTTACGCATCTGTCAATAAGTGAGGTGATCCAAATGCAAAGCCTAGCAGGCAGGATGCAAGCAGGCAGATTTGTGACTGCTCCTGACAGAATTTATTTCTGCTGAAGAATGCATGGCTTCGAACAAGCATGCACATACTACATGGCAGCAGCAGCAGTCTGACAACTTCCTTCTGCTTAGACACGCTCCATAGTGCTCAAGGTCACCTGAGTTCCGTGAAATCTGGGGTTTTCATGAGAAGTGAATGATAGGGCTTGGGTCCCAAAGTTGGAAGATCTGGATGAGGGGTTCCTGGGAAACAGCATAATGAACTCTAAAGTAATTTTGCTTGAATGCTACCAGGAGATTTTTTTTCTCCATATAGATGGAAAATAAATCCAAGGCTCATTTAAACATGTCTCCTCAGGCAGTCCAGTCACTCAGCATTTCCCCTGGTTAGCACAGTGGGTGTGCAGCAGCCATTCACCCTTTCTGAGGAAGAAAATCGCCAATAGTATTAGGAACAAAATACACAGTACAAGTGTAACTCCAGTGGCACAACCTACACTGGAACTGGTGGCCAAAGGGGTTTCTGGACTGCCCTGCTTCCGTGAGCAGGACAGCTCTACAGAGAGACCCCAGAAACCACTGAAACTCTGCTGTACTGCCAATGCCAGTCTGAATCTAACTGTTGTCAGAAATCTATCAGCTAGGACAGACAGTAAGTTGCCAAACATTAAGTTTACAGTTTTAACATTATGGCAAGCAGTGACCAGATGACAGCCAAAGGTTCAGAAGGCCCTGTGGTATGTTTCAGAAAGAACAAATTCCAGAGGAATCAGAGGACAGTCTTGTGATGTAGAGTAGTATAGGACAAGGAAAGAGCACAGATGATTTTAGTACACCAAAGAGAAGAGGCTGTATGGTAAGAGAGAGTACACACCTTGCTTGTACTTGTCATACTTTGCAAATCAAAATATTCCAATACATGACCGTAATTCTCTTTCCACAGTAATGCAAGGTAGAGTGGCAAAGGGCACACAGATATTACATAGCCTCATTCAACTCCCACCTTGCCYCCATGATATCTATCTTAAAGAATAATCTTTCCTGAGTAAAGGGCCATCCGTTCCTAGAGGAGTGGATTGCTTTTATGCTAGTCAGTGATGAAAGGTGTTGTAAATGGATGCACAATGAGCAATGCCCACGGTATTCTGAACTGAGAACAAGAAAACTTCAGCTTCCAGCTTATGAGCCATAAGGGCTAAGTGCCACACCTGGGCAACCCCAGCTTGCCCTTTTTGAACAAACTCTTTTCTGTGCAGCTCGGGATTCCTATGGCCTTGGATTGAGCAGGATGGCAGTGGCCTACAGCTGCCCAAAAGACAAGCATTTAGCCTTTTAGTAAAAAATGCTCCTTTTGCTAAATTTCCAAACTCCAGACCCTTTTTACTCTCCTCTCAGGCTTAACACATAGCTTACATTTGGCATTTGGTTCCTCAGGACTCACACAGCCATTTCTTCCTTTGATCCTTTAGAGGGAGAGGAAGACTGCTCAGTGTCTCTCCTCGCTCTCTCTTGACTCTGGCCAGCTCTGAGGGTGAGATGTGAGGGACACAGTCAGGGTTCCACAGAGGTATGGGTTTCATTTTCCCATCTTCAACTTCACGTGCTGCTAGATTAAGCATTGTTAAAGAGTGCAAGCTGCCATAAGGAAACTTTCACCCTGAAATAAGGAAGATCTATTTTTCAATTAATTAATTAACATTGTAGAAATTAAGATCTTGCACAGTGGGTCCCCACACAGCATCTCCAAAAAGAAAAAAAATAAAAAAGCTGGATCAGACTGGGGCTTTGGACTTTACTCCTATGTAATAAAACTGTGCTGGTTTTTTATTGGTATTTTTTTAAAACTGCAACAAGATACAGCTCTGAATCTATTCTTGCTAAACAAAGGAAAACTGTATTCGTTTTTGTCAGACCAGCGCTTTAAAATTCCCCAAGATAAGCCACATAAATAAATGAAGAATTATACTTGGCAATGAGTTAGGCACCAGACCTTAAGTGTTTCATAGTTTTGGGCTGAGAAAATAAGTTGAGCAAAGTCTCTAGAACCTTTCCAGAGATGTACTTGGGGTGTTTGGATATACTTGACAGCACCATTTTCACGGGAGGAAAAAAGAGGAAATTGTTTATCCAAAATGTGAGAAAGGGTTTCACCGTTTGACATGCCTGACATTTAAGTGATAATAGTGTTATGCATCTGCTCTTTTGGCTTTGGTCTGACACYTAGGCTCTGCCACGGTGCAACTTAGCACTGTCATGGCACAGCCTTGATGACTAAACTCAAGAGATGTGACTTACCACCCCTTTCAGGAACATATGGGCCACAGATCACTCAGCCTCTGCCACAGGCTCGGAAATGCACAGCGTCTCAGGCAAAGACCCTGTGAGTTCCCCAGCTGCACAAGGTGGCTATGCAGGCTGCACCATCCTTAGGGATGCCATTTGCATTGCAGAAAATTGTGGCTAATTAGAAATAAACAGAAAAATGCTTGATTTACAAAGAAATGTGTGATTTTGCCAGCTAATTTTTTTTCCACTCTAACTTAACATTCATGGAATACACTGATCATGCTAATGCTTTTGCTATATTCATTAATAAGGACAATTTACATTTATATAGCACCTCTCTTAGTTAAGAATTCCAAAGCTTTCAGCAAAATATACACAAAAAATTACTTCTATTTCACTGAATATAGTCATCGTTGGAACGAAAATCAACAATTGTGAAGCAGTGCAGAAGAACGTTACACAACAGTTGCAAATAAGACACAAAGCAAACCCCACAAAAACCCAAAGCAAAAAGCCCCTGAGATGCCAGATGCAAGTGGAGGTAAATGGGATGTTAGTACACAAACAGCAGTGTGAAGCAGGTCTGTGTGTGCCCTGAGGAGCAGTGTTGGAGGCAGCAGACATACTTCATAATGATTAAAGCAACAGACCCCATACATCTGCAGCCTATTGCTTTTCTGCATTCTGAGGGATATTCTCAGTTTAAACTGTGAATCTACTGCGAAGAATGAACCAGGAAYACTCGATGGATTCTGGGATTGAGAACAGGGAAAGTAACTGCAAATCGTGAACGCCTCTTATCTGACCACTAAGCTTCATACTTATTTACAAATGGCCTCCGATTTAAAAAAGGCATTAATTATGCTAATACATTATTCTGCAAAATAACATAAGATAAAAATTAACTTCTTGTTTCAAGTGCTGAGTTTGAATTCTCACTCGTAATGATATATAACTGGAATTCGTGGACCAAAATGAAGTCATCTATTCTCTCTGTGTTCAAATTCCCCTTCTACTCCTAACTCCATTTACTTTAGTCACTGCTCAAGCCTCCATACACTATATTACAACTCAAGAATAACAGATGCAASGAAAAACATCCATCTAAAGTAAAATTAATAGCAAAACTTTGAGAGAACATGCATGTGTTAGCAAGACCGAAGCATAAGTGTTTACATGACCAATGTGTTGATAAATGTTCAGCCCTACAAACACAAAATAACTGTGGTTTGGCTTATAAGCATCCACTATAGCCCTTCCCCATCAGTTTGAGGCAGACAAGGTAGTTTTCATACTTGACCCTTGGAAGCAGATTGTTTTTTTAATTAACAAGTTATCTGGGGATTTTTCTTTCCACATCTCTTTCTCCTTTCAATACTCTCCCTCTAGCACAGAAAGATTTCCTTGCCTGAAGTTGCCACTTTATTCAACAACTGCTGGGTGAGACCTCATGACCCACTGTATAAATTCACATAGAATTATTCATGTTTGGCACATTTCTGCTGGTGAATAACAACACCATTTTGTCTCTCAGACAAAGAAAAGAAAGATTTAAAAACAGAACAAAGGCAGCCTCACAAGAATCTCACGTTTCCTATTTCTTTTTTCCCTAATCTAGTTAAACAGCCTCTACAAGCCCGAGAAATTCAACAAAGTGAAGTTGTGGACTACTGGTCTTTCAGTACATATGGAACAGCCTCTCAGTGTGACTTTTGATCATGGGCTCAGCTATGAAGTAACTTTTCTTGCCTGCTTGATATTTTGGTTTTAGTTTTTCATTGAGTTATCATGTTATCATGCAATTACAGCTAAATACACACTGAAATCCAGGATCCCAGTACCGAATCCAAACTTGGTTGGGACTTCAATCTTGTTCCCATAGCAAGTCAAGAGTTCATTCAGTATAGTCAAAACTGCAATACAATCAATCAAGTAGAAGGCGGCAGAATGAAAGACCTGAGCATTTCTTTTTGCTGGAAAGACAATCTATAGGTCACACTTTAAAACTGAWGATATAATTAAAATGTAAAGCTATGAAGTCCTGTTAAAACTGAAATTACGAAGCAACTTTTATAACAAGGTCTTAGTCCAGCTGAGTTATATATGTATTTATTTATATTTAAAAGAAACAGACACCTGAATTTAGACTCCCTCCACTAGGAATTCTCAGATCTTGGTTTCTTGAGTYAGTATGAACTCAGTTTCTGATCCCTTTACTACATACAACTTTTGTGTGACTTGGATTACAACTGCCTCAAGACTTTTCTAGTAAAGTGAAACCCACTGGCTGGCAAAAAGCTGGGATCACTACCTCTTATTTCATGCAGTAGGGGAAGAGTTAATAATATGGAAGACAAAAAAAATAAAAGGCACTGTCATTATGTTTGGAAAGAACTCTACCATACTGAATTTAGGTGAAAAAGAGAGAGATACTTGGCCCATTCCCTGCTACAAACTTGGATTTAAGTCAGAATTGTTTTATTAGTATTTATAACAATGACTCAGTAGACGTTTTTAAAGTACTATGATGCCACAAACTGGAAACACTCTTGTATCTGTGCTGACATATTTCTCCAAAATTAATGAGTGTGGTATTACATAGCACAGATTGAGGCTATGAGGAGACACTACAGATTGTAATATGAACTCAAAGCATGCGCAGTTCCTTAAGTCCCCCATGTCTGTCCTCTGTCAGCTCTTCTTTTCACATAGACTTGTGTATCTTGCCCACACACTTGTACTTTGGTTTGAAAAAGCCAACATTGATATATTAATGCCACAATAGTAATGAAGTCTCATTTTCTTTTAGCCCCAAATTCCAGAAGCAACCAGTTTTAAAATCATCATAATGGTGGTTACATCATCAACTCAAAGGAAATTCTGTTTTCCTTTTAACCCAGGAAAAAACTTGACCATCTTTCTTTAATGCTGGAAGCTTGACAGTAAGGATTAAAAATTGTTCTTTCCTTCCCACTTAGTTATTGGAAAGGCTGTGAAAGGCAATCAGTCTTGTGAAGCCACACTTCGCAGCCTGCATAAAAATGCCATGATTCCCAGTCCTCTCCCCAAACTAATTGAAAGTGTGTAATATCACACAGCTGGGAAAATCTAAACCATAAACATATACAATATATCATGCTATCATACAAAACCTGTTACTAATAGACACTTGATGATCATCAGGATCGAAAAGGATCTGAAAACCGAGATTATTTTTGCTGCAGGGTAAGAACTTTTCCCAATTGAAAGAGGAAAAAACACTCTCTCAGCAGTGCAGGAATTGGACTGGAGTCAGTTCATTCATTCTGTTTGTGAAATATGGACTTTTCTTTAATGATTTCTCTTTGATTGCTGTCTTGCTCAGATGCTCTGGGATTACTGCGACAGCAAATTTTGCTTTTGGCTAAGAGGAAATCCATGGCTTTCTAGTCAGTAAATACAGGGGTTTGGGGCATCTGAACAGCCCCATGCCTGACCCCCTGCCTAGGCCCAGGCTCCCTCCCCACCAAGCTATCATTTTTTGTAATGCCAGGTGGCAATATTACCTGTCACCAGACGTCTGTGGGTAGTGCTGCTTGTTTATTTTTGCATACAGTCCTTCCAAGTGCTCCCTCTCCATTGGTGCTGAAGAAGAATCCCGTAGATATACGAAGGTTTCTCCTACTGCTGGTGATGATGGTCTGTAGATGCTTGCTGGTGGATAAGCCTCTCGGAAGTGGTTTACTCTGGCATAATTTGGATCCACCTCATCATCATCRATGTCAGGTCCTCCAGGACCAGTAGAAAAATCACTCAGGCCTCTCAGTTGCTTTTGCCGTAACTCCTGGTGCTTCGCACCAATCCTAACGATGAAAAAGAAAGAACCAATATACAGTGGGATCTGCTTCAACAGTAACCACCACACAAATTCGAAACACCAACCCTAAACCCAACTGTTTAGAGCTTTCAGCACACTGTGAAACTGGTGCCAGATAAAACAGAATGGTGCATGCAGCAATTCTGTTCTTTATCTCTGGCAATCCTCTTTGTAACCAAGGTTGATCACTATTCTGACGAAAAAAAGTTAATGTTGAATATAGTGTGGCTTTTCACGAGTGTGTATGCATGAACRCATACAGGTTTAATTCTACACCTATCTTCAACGTTGCAGGTGAATATACCTAACCCAATCCTGACACTTTTAATCTAAATTAGCCAATAAAATTGTTACTGACCCACCTAGATTCTCCTAAATACATTAACTTGTGAAAAGTGGATTAAATGTGAATGTAAAAGGAGAGATGGCACATTTGTCTCAAATCAAAGGACCACAATTAATTTGCTGAAGATTTAATTTTTTAAAAATTTTATTTTGGCTACATAAATGTGAAAATCACGCCTTATTATACAGACGATAGGGACCAAGTAAAACAGCAAAGAAATTAATAGAAATTTGACAGAAATGAATTGGTACATATAAGTGAATTAAAGACTGCTACTGGCAGTATTCCACTGTGATAAAGCCTTAAGTGGTATTACAAAATGCCGCTCCTAATCAGGGCCATTGTGTAATCTCTCTGGAATAGCAAAACATATTCAGGTAAATTTCAAGCTAAAATGATATTCAATGATTCAACATTCCTGCTGGAGAAAAAAAAAATGTACAGCAAGACTCTGTGAGCTCTTCTGTTAACTGCTCAGCTACTCTTCAACACAGTGYAATTAAGTGCAGTGAGATGGATCTAGCAGAACACTGACCACAGTATRTAATAAATAGCATTTACAGAAAATAGAGGAGTGTGGAGGAAGAAACAAAGAACAGAAGAAAGATACAGAGATGCTATGCCTGATAGAAGTCAACATTTGCTTTTGACTGTAACTAGAAGTACAACAGCAGCATAGAAAGAACAGTGAAATTTGTACCATAGGAGGATAAGTGAAAAGGGTCTAGCAGACTTGGTTACCCTAGTAATGGTTAATGGCCTCAGGACCCTGCATATTGAAAAATGAAGGTGTTCTGGAGGAGGTCTTTAAAAGGCATGGACAAAAAGGTTCCCTAAAGAAACAGACGAGCGCACCGTGAGCTTCCATCTGACAGACAGGAACTATTAAGTGCAGAATGGGATTCATACTACTTATTTTGTTTCACTAGAATTGTATCACCAAAATAAATGCTAATACTTTGGAAAAAAATTGTAGATAAAAAGGCTCACAAATAATTGTAATGAGAACAACATGCCTTTCTACACATATACTTGAGTACACCAATGTGTATCGCTCATGCCTTCCAGTTATACATTTCCATTAACTGTGCTAGGACATATCTAGAGGTGATGCTACTTTTTAACACTTACAGTGTAATCATACTTTACAGCAGGATGAGCCTGCATAGATGATACAAYTGGGGGGGAGCAGGGTGTGCCCACTATTCACTTTGCATTCCCTCAGTGAAGCAGATGACCTTTCTGTTCTCTGGTACTGAAATCCTGTGTGCCCCACTCAGGGTATCATGTGCAGCTTTGGGCACCTCAGTGTAAAAAGGACATCAAACTACTGGAGTGTGTCCAGAGGAGGGAAACCAAGATGATGAAAGGCTTCAAGGGCAAGACTTAGAAGGGGCATCTGAGGTCACTTGGTTTGTTTAATCTGGGAAACTGTGGAGTGCTTCACCCTCAATTAGTGACCAAAAAACCCTGAACACAGAATTCAGAGCAGGCATATATCAAATGAGGTGCAAGTTCTATAGCACACGTGGGTACATATACACACAGTACACAGAAAAATGGGAGGGCGCCACATTTCAAGGAATGGTTTTAACACATGTCAGTGCAGAAGGCATGGCACACAGACTCCAGATGAGTCACAGCAGTTTCTCAGAAAATGATGAGCCTTAATGTTCCCTGGACCAGTACATCACTGGTCCTCCAGGTATTTAAGACCCCTTTGAAAGCAAGAGTAGTGCAGCACAGCAGCATCACGCTAATCTTGCTTTCATGTCTAGCAGCAAGAGTAATTTGTCCTGCTATCAATACTAGTATATTCTGCACAACAAAAGCTGGAATTAGGTCACCACAATTTTCTTTTGTTCCTTTGAATAAGCCTAGCTGCTGCTTCTCCTTCTGAATGCAATCTTCAATCGTTGCCAGTATTATAAGTCAAATCTTCTCAAGAACAATTATTTCCATTCTATATTATATGGACCAGTCAATACCAGGTTATGTGAAATTCTTTATGATCAGTGTTTCATCTTTTCAATACATCTATTATAATTGCATTAATATTTCTTGTTTCCTTTTTATTCTTCCACACAAATCCATAAAATTTGCTCAGTGATCTCTTTTTCATTTAAATCCAAACGTTCAAATAGCGGGAAACAAACTATCAGATGGCTGTTTTTTCCTTCTTTCTATTTACCTGTCCTTCCATGCCTTCTCATATGTTTGTCACCTTTGAAATGTCTCACATTTTTGTGAAGTTTTACATTTCCTTACTGCATTTCAGCATCATGTTTTCACATAGTTTTAAAGCAGTCTTTTCCATAGCACATACGAGGAGGTGCCCATGTACTTTCATGCCCATGAATTCTTTACTGAGGAAAAAAAAAAGAATGTGCTGTTCCTTCCACAATTCCTTCAGTGCTCTGCCAACTCTACTAGCAGGGTACTTCTCTATATCCCACTCTAGTCATTCACCATTTCTGCACCTCCCTCTGCAATTCTCTCTCTCTGAAACAGTAAAATCTTTACTCCCCATCAAAAAAAAAAAAATCTTTCAAATTAACACAACTATAATTGCAAACAGCTCATTGAACAATTGCTACAAGAGAGCACCCAACTCACAGCACAGGGTGGGTGTGGTTAAACAACTGATGCAAATACGTGACAAAAGATAAAATGTCCCTCAGCACCACGATGCTGGCAGTGAAACCAGAGCTGAGGAGAGGTACAGATCACCATCTGAACAATTTAGTGTGGCACTAAAGTTTCTACAAACTTCCTGATGAGGGAAAGGGAAAAGAAAAACTCACACGGAATAAAGGGAAGTTAGATGTATTTCCTTTAGAGTATCCCATACCAATCCTGCTTGCTCTCGTCTGCCACCTGAACACGTGCTCTCCAGTTAAATCACTGCACAACTGCACCAACTTCCTTTAGCTGTGTTTCTATAAAAACAGAGCCTTGGCACACAAGCAGCCAGCACAGGCAACAGAAGTGCCATATCAAGAAATACCCTTCTTTTTTTCTTGTGACCCATCTTTTTCTGAATAGCATCCAAACACATATCCTACTCTAACCTTTCTCTACAACAAATAATTTCAGAAAGAATATAGTTTGATAAAATATATAACCTAAGCAGAACTCCAGGCAACATTTTAAAAACATTGCATTTGTAGGAGTCAAATGAAGACAGGATCCATATACCTACTGTACTTCTGGAAGTGGGACACAGTATTTTGAAAACACTTCCGTACACCTTACATACTGTTCAGCAGCACAACCCCAGAGTCATAAATCAAGGAATGCTATCATTTATTCTTCAAATAATCTTCACATCTGACATCATACATGGTGACTTCTCATCTAGTAACACATGAAAAGATGCATACACCTAGAGTGCTGCAGCCATGAAAGGGTTAACAGCCCAAACAGCTCCTTCCAGCTGCAGCTCAGACACACGATTGAGTTACTGTGGCTTAACAAGTTATTGTGTTTCTGCTGAGCTACTGTCAATGACCACATATGTATTCACCGCCCGTGACAAACACAATGTAAAACGCTTTAGCCTGACATCAGTGACAGAGACACTGACAGGCAAAAGCTGGATTAAAAGACTGCAGAATACAGAGAGTGAAGCAGCTGCAGGAAGGGATGTGAACTACCTCAAGAAAACTTCAGAAGAGCTGAGCAGAAGTGACTTTTGGAGAAGACCCAGAAATGCTTTTGGGAATAGAATGCTAGGGCTAGGAAAAGCCATAAGAGACACTTCTCATCTCTTGGCCCAGCAGTTAGACGCTGGGTGGGTGGATGGGTTACGAGTGGGTAACAAGAAAATGCTGAAGCTTCTAAGACTCTGTGAAAATTAAAATACAGGACTTAACGTTACCAGTTCAGTAGCCCAAAGGTGGCCAGGGTCATTAAAAGCTGTGGAGTGCAAAGACAGCCTTCAAGGGGAAACGAGCAGCAAGACATTGGCTGCAGCTCAACCTGCACTTCTAGAGGCCCAACAGCAGCCCCAGCTCAAAACGAGCTTTGCTCATCCAGTCACAGGCTAATGAGMCATCACCTTGGAATAGGACAAAACTCGAAGACTCATGTCCCCCTGGCTATGCCACCCCCAGGCTAAGGACAGGGTGCCTGCTGCCCAACAGGAGACATGAGAAGCAGCTCAGCGGCACTGACAGCTACTAGGTCTGACCACAGTAAAAACCTGCATGTGGCAAGCTCAGCCCAGGAGAGACAGTGGGCCGTCTTACTCAGAGAAATGCACAGCTGCATTTCACATCACAAGTGAGTATAGGGAGAACCAACCAAAACAGGCCCACAACAAAAAGCACCAGGTTTCCGCAGGTGTTTGAACTCCTCCTCCTTTGCACTCACCCTGAGCTCTGAGTTATTCTGTTTCTTTTGACTTTCCAGGAAAAGAGTAAAGGTGATATATAACTTTTTTTTTTTAATTTACCATGCACTGACCATGTGCTTAGTATTGAGCAGAGCACAAAGAATGACAAGTTTTGAGCCCCAAGGTGCCTATCTAAGTAGTCAAACGCAAGATCAAAAAAGCAGTAGGTAACCAAAATACTGTATTTCACAAAGGGACCTTGTTTACACTTCAGATGAATACAGGAACATTTCTTGTATGGTGTTTTAGAAGTAACAGACTTTATGGAAGCACAAAGAGGTACACGAATGAGCAAGATGCTGGTGAAGTCAATGAAGGATGCTCCTGGGGGAGAAGAATGAACAAGCAAAGACAAAATGTGTAACAGAAACTGGGCCATAGGTTTTTTAGGATAATTTCTATTCCATTTGCAATAAGAGGAGCAGAATAAAAGCAGGTGAGTGTGCATACCATCACTTTTAGGTATACCTAAACTTGAGAGAGGACCTGATCCTTTAAGTCTTTTGAATGATTGAGATGCTAAACATTCTTCCACTTGGTTGTTCCTTGAGAACAGCAGAATAAAAGCTGCTTCATTGCTTTTTTTCCCCCACTCATGTGACTCTCCCTGAGATCTACACACTGCAATGATTACTCCATTTACATCTGATTTAGTACCCGCTTTTTTGTCTCATTTACCTAATTCATACATATATTGAGTAACGGGTTGTCTAGAGGCAAGCAGCCTATTTCTGCAGGAGGTCACTTAGATTTCCATTGAGTCTAATGTTTTAATTCCTTTTGAGCTGCTAGCAAAATATATTTTGGTAACTAAAATCTTGTTTTTTCATTCATTTACATAATAGTAGAATGAATACATCCTTCCTTTAGACATTCCTAAGCCATAATCACTGATGGGAATGGGTATATTTCAGTTGAGTAGCTGAGGAGATAATTTCAGTACAGTGCTTTTAATTTTTTTTATTTCATAATCATTTTTCAGAGAGACATGGTCTACAATGGCATTAACAATCCTATTCAAACCTGCATCTTTCATCAAGAAGACTCCTTTTTATTTTTTCAAACATCATCACCTAACAAAACTCTAGAGGTAGGCAAGTCTCACAGCTTTAAAAAAAAAAAAATCCACCTCTTGCCAGTAAATTGAGGACATCTGATATGGACTCATGAAGAATCAAACAGTATCTAATTTAGTATTATCTTTCAGGGTATTCTACTGAAGGCATATTTGTCAGAAACATCTTTCCCATAAGCTATGCAAGTGTTTCTTCATTCCAGCTCATTCTATTGTGCTGGATTTGAACATCTCCCCCATAATTAGTATCTGTAATTGTAAACAAGAACAGAAACAGTCTCAGAAATAAAAAAAGGCAAGCCACAAATTCAATGGAGTTAGAGACTAACGCAGGGTAACAAGATACATCTTGTAGCAGCATTAACTGCCCCAATGATAAAAACCCACCAATCCATAAAATACTGCCTGTTGCAAATAACTGCTCCACACCTGTAAAATACTGAACTGACCAAAGAAGCTGCCTTTGGAGGGTTGTAAGTAAAGAAAGGGAGGACAGAAAAACCTAAGAAGGAGATAAGAGCTACACTGACCTTAAAATTTAAGATTATGACAAACTGAAGATGAAACATAGCCCTTTCACACCACAAAATGAGGAATGTGAGCTTTGGATAGACAAGACTGGGGTCTTAATGTTCTTCCATTTATTTCAGAGGTGACAAGGAGAGATTACCAACTTACACAGGATCCTGCCCTTTAAAGAAAATCCTGGCTCTAATGAGGTCATTGTATTTTCCCCCATTCTGTGAACTTCAATGAGAACATGATTTTACCTTTGCTGTTAAATCAGAGAAAGTTTTTCTGCCTCTCTTTTGTCCACATTAGTTGTACCCTGGGTGAAATGCAGCAGATTACAGAAAGCCAACTATCAGAAAAGCCAAGTATATTTTAGGCTATATTTTACTGCATTATGTAATTCTCTTTACTCACAACTATCCTGGAGTTATTATTTTGAAGTGACAATATCAGTAAAATTTAGGTTGTAAGGAACCCTCTGAAGGTCATCCTGCAGTATTATCTCCTGCTGAAAGCAAGGCTGACCGCACAGATCAGGTTTCCCAGTCTGCTGTCAACAGGATGTTCCTTGTTTTGTGACAATGTGGATTAGGGAGTGGAAACATTCCAGGTTTGTCAAAATAACTTTGACATCTTTCACCTGAGATATTCTGGTGCCTTTAAGAGCCCTCCTGCAAAATGGCCTTGAGCCTGCAGACTTCACAGCACATAGTTGCAGGCCCAGTTCCCAGTGCTGATTTAAAGGTATTCTCAGGTTGCTGTCACTGTACTTTTAGATTAAAGAGATATGTAAGGTGCTGTGCTCATCATACCCGAGTCTCTTCTGYGAACATTAACTCATTCTGGAACAAACAGTCATGAAAAGAGAATCAAAAGAAAAATACTCTTGGAAAGTAAGACTTAACTTTCCTTATACTTTAGTCATTGGGAACTTAATGTCAGGAATGCACACAACACCAGTTGCAGTCAAAGCCACATAATCATCCCTCCAACCTCTCCAACCGAGACATCAAACAAACAATTTCAGAGAAGTTCATCAGATAAACAGTGAACAAGTATAAAGCAACCACAGCATACCTGCAGAAAAGCTGTGGGGCGATAGAGACATCCATCTATGAACTTATTCACTGCCAGTGACTAACTCAGCTCCAGCAATTGCTGTAGTAGGTATCAGTCAAAACCACTGAGGATTGTTAACAATGTCTTGAGAAAAATACCAGAGACATTGTAATGACCATGGGAAGGCACAACATTGATTTGACAGCTCATGAAAACCCAGCATTCACAACATATGCACTAACACAGCTCGGGATAGACCCAGACTGGCAGCTCCTGAGTCCCCGGGAGGCTGCCTTCTTCAGGAAGTGGGTATTCTTGGAACATCTCCTGCATAGATATTGTAGCTCCACTTTCTAGTGACACCTCTTGAGTTCACTCAACCATCTCTGCAACTGCATAAACACTACACCTTCATTTGAATGAAATCCTAGTAGTGGAAGTAACAAACCTAGTCTCATATGATATGATACTCCATGCACATTTCTTTATTGTACACATGACACTGAACCTGGAACCTATTGAACAGAATCTCTCTGTACAAGAACAGGAACAGTCTCCATCTGTTAGTCTGGGATTCACAGGTTGCATCTATTTAACAGTCCTTGATTTGAAAGCGAAACTCAGCTTTGACTGAGCAGTTAAAGCTTGCGGACTTTCAGGTATTTTGGTTTAAGATCACTATGGAGATTTACACATGCAAACAGATTTCTTGCCTGTCTATCCCCACGAGTTGCATTCTCATTTTTATCCTGTAGTAGCTAAGGGAGTCCTAAACCAGGAATTCTGTGCTGTRGCACTACTTCAAAGCGCATGCCAAAGATTTATGATAGACTGTCATAAATCACAAATGGAAGGGCAAGGAATGAAATGCTGCTTCCAAGTAATTCTTATGCCCTTATTGATTTCGGAGTGGACAAGAGCTGACCTACATTCAGTACTGCATCAAAGAAATCCGTAGGCCAGAGTAGTCTGTCTCCTAGAAAGCACTCTTTTAGCCTGGTTGGCTAGTACCTGGGCCAGCTTCACTTTATTAGTTTGGCGTGCATAAGTTTCTAGCAGCATTTCTGGTTTACAGAACCAAAAGAACCATCAAGTAATAAAACTCTGATACATACAGAAAAGAACCACACATTGGCCCATTTAAGCAAGAAATAGCCAGGCCATTGCCCCTGAGCTCCTCTGACCTCTTAGGTGGACAGGTGGCACAGTCTCCAGATCAAACCAGTGCCTCAATGAAGGGCAAAACAAGCATGCTAAATGACTTGGATGAGAATTTGCACATTTACATTTTGAGGGCACAGCTATGACACCTAGAAATGCTATTTCCATCAATCTGCAACACCTGGAATAGTGCTGTGATAGTTAAAGGGCAATTCCATGTGCCATTCTGTTATTGTCAGTTCTCAATGTTCTTAACCTGGGACAATTTGGGATCAACTGTAGACCTAATGTTGTATTAAAAATGTCCTGCAGCTCAAAAATTGCTATTTGGTTCTAAATGCTACAACAAAACCTGTGAAAGGTAGCTGAGACCCATCTACCTCATAACCAAACATCAATCTCCCAGTGTTCCGTGGTAGGCTTTTATTACATGTTCTGGTATGCAGAGCAGCAGCAGATCTAAAATGAGAATCATTCAGAATCAATGGGTTGGGATTAATCTGTCCTCCTGTCCAGTGCAAGTGCTGCCACAGTAATAAACAGAAATCTGATAACTTCATACTGTCAGCACAAAATGAAACTATAACCTTGACCTGTGCAACAGCATCCAGTAATTTTTTCATAACTTCAACATACCATACTACACAGCTACGATCTAATAAGAATYTAAAAGTAATTAACTGGAATTTTTGAAAACTGAAGCCTTAATCAAATATGTATTCTTATCAGGGTTGCAAGCCAGCAATAAATTGGGACATTTAAAAAACTGGGATCCAATCCAATCCAATCCGTGATCTGATCAGGGTTCAATGGTTATAATAAATTGGGAGTATTAAAACTGGGATCACGTCCAACACTTTRTTTTGTCTAAACCACAGGACCTAGCTGTGCTGCAAAGTCAGGAATACTCAATGAACAGATATACCACGTTGGATTAACCCTTAGTAAATAATGATGCACAAGCTCACGTGTCCCAAAAACATATGGTTTAGCACAAAGCTTAATGATGAGAATAGCAATTACCAACATTTTATCAGAGATCAATATGAACTATAAACAGACATAATAGTGCTTTTAGGCTTGGCGAGTGGAATACACAGGAACAAAAGCTACACAGGGTCGGCAACAATGCGCGCATGTATGAGCGTGTGCTAAGATGTACTATGCATTTAAAAAAATCATACTTGGATTTTTGCAACAGGCTGAATTTCAACTTGTGATTCAAAGCAATTTGGCTTTTCTACCATACTGCCATGCATCCATCTATGCTTGTTTTCATTTTGATTTCCAGTAACATACCAATTGTTTGTAATTAAATATAATGAAGCAAATGCTGACAGAAAGGTAATGAAGTTTCACTCCCAAGTACTCTCTCCTCTGTAAGTGGACTCCGAATGTTTTTATTTCTGTAAGATGCATTCCTTTCGTACAGGGATCTTGCAGCTGCAAAATTAAACCTCTGTTTGCCAAATATCAAAAACATATGTATTGATTTTTTAACTATGGAAACAGGCAACAAGTATCACAGCTGATAAGACAAGAGAAATGCTCTTCAATTGCTGGAAGGTTTCTGAAAAGTAAAGGAAATTCAGTCTTTAATATAAAAACTGAAACTATCTAATTTTACCCAAATTTGAGATACACACTAACTTAAGCATTCAGTTCAGACATTGAGAAAGCAAGAGCCAGATGTTTCTTCTGCTTCTCTAACACTCTACTCAAACGTTAATATTATTGAAAATATTTCCTCAATTAATTCCAATGAGGACTACAAAACCAAAAYTGTTTTAACAGAACAACAAACTACTCCCACAAAAATGTGCAGAGGATTATTTTTTACATAGAGTGCCTCCTTATTACCCAACTCTCGTGCTACTTTTAAAGATCATCCCATTTTCAATAAGGTCCTTAATTTTGTAAATTCTACTCTAATGTCAAGTAAGCGTTCAAATCTGTTGGAAGATTAGGTCTCGGCAGGAACATTCCAATAAAATAATACTAAACAAACAGGAAAAAATAGTTTTCTTTCAATTGATAGTAACTTTATTTGCATTTGAAAGGCAAAAAATTTATTATGTATAAAAGTCAAGCATCTAATATATTTATCCAGTTTGTTTTACAATTATTTTCAAATGTTAGAAAATTAAAAGACAACCCCAAATGAGTGGGGAAAGAAATGGAGGAAGGGATGAAATCTTTTTTGAGGGAAGGAAAAGACAAGGCCTCTTCCAGTATTTAATAATGTAGCAAACATCTTGTCCTTAAAATGATAAATTCTGAGTAATTTACACTGAACACACTAAAAATACAGATTTGAGTCAGCTTGATCAAAATAATCCTCAGATATAGCATTTGCTTTTTCCTTTTATGGGCAGATTCTCAACCTTTGGAGCACATGCTTTATTACAGCCAAACTCTTTGAAACATGAACAAAACGATGAGTTTATTTAAAATAGGGCCTCAGTCCAATGAAGCATATGACTTGTGTCAGGAAGGACAAACCACGTACCAGCAGTTAAGCCAATACTCCTGAACTATCATGAACTTCTGTCTTTTTCCAGTCAAGTTTCAGTGACATTGGATCACCGTGGCACAAGGAGGTAGCAGGATAAGAAGAAAATAATTTAAAGGAGGTGCTGAATTCATAGTCAATTGGACACAGATAAGGCTATTACTAAAGAAGGAATGCCTAACAACCTGAGTTCCTGTTCACTACTTGAAGCTTGCAGAAGTAGTAGTTGTGTAATAAAGTACTGGCTTTGAAAAGAACGGAAGCCTGGGGCTGAGGTCTGGAATGAATTCTTAGCCTGACAGGGACTTTTTAAGAACCTGGACAAGCAGCTGCACTGCCTGCATGTCACATTCCCACCCACAGGACACTTTTTTTATCCTCTCAGATTTTCTCTCTTCCACCTCAACTTTAAGTGCTTGGGGTCAGGCCCAAGCTTCCCTAACAGCAACGAACACAATGAGACCTTGATCTTGGTGGGGATTGCTAGGGAATACAAGCAGTAAAAAAATAATGATGTCAGCATTTCAGTGCTGGATGTAGAGCTGCTTCAGAGAACTGTAGTTACAAGGGAGCACAGAGAGTTGTATTGAAAACTGAGACTGGGACAATGTGGAATGGAAATAGAAATTACTAGGCTAGCAAAATACTAAATTTATTTTCACTTTTTGAGGTTCAAATCTGAAGCTTGGCAGCCCATAAAAGGAGTTGCCAGGCAAATTTATGCTGAGGACCAATGTGCAAGCAAATCCCATCCTTTTGGGAATCATCTGCACTACAGAGTGAGCACTGAATACTCTCTCTGCATACGCCTACTAGCTCTAACACATTCTGGATGTGCCAGACTTGTTGCACATGCACCGTTCAATTCCTTCTCTGTGCAAGCAGGAAATCCAACCTGTTCTAAGCATGATGGGCTTACACTGATGCAGCACACCTACATAAGATCTGATGTTTCCTGTCAGAGCCAGAGTCACTGAGCTTGTACTGCASAACCAGCCCATAACTGCACAGTGAATACATTTGACATTTTTGCATGTCTAAAGCTTGTCAAAATTTCTGGAAGAAGGCTGCAGTCTTTACAGAAAGCCTATCCCCGGGATTTTGTGAAATATTGTTGTGCCTATCCA
Organism: Amblyornis subalaris; assembly: GCA_018881555.1. Classification (NCBI taxonomy): domain Eukaryota; kingdom Metazoa; phylum Chordata; class Aves; order Passeriformes; family Ptilonorhynchidae; genus Amblyornis; species Amblyornis subalaris. The sequence goes on along the minus strand of JACAXG010000012.1, from coordinate 7,487,289 downwards.
ATACCAATCAAAAAACTCAGCAAAACTGTGAGAGACGGTCTACTCCTGTAAACTGAATTGCACTTCCTACTGAAAAATATTTCTCAGCTGAGATCTTGGAACAGTATTCTGTTTTTTGGAGAGCTGCCAAGCATATATTGCATGCAAAACCAACATTCAAAACCAGGCAAGTTCCACAGCTGCTAAGATGCTGAAAAGCACTTGATCATTAATCCTGTCACACCCAGCCCAAAAATCAACTACTCCAACCTCTTCCACTAGTGTCCAAAACGGACAACATGGCCTCTGAAAAAAAACCTGTCAGATGAAAAATCAGAGTATCAGTTAGTATATTTAGGCAGTCAGCATTTAAGAAAACTGTTTAAGCAAAAGATCTGACTTTAGAATTATAATAACTGGATTGAGGATCTGAACAAGAATTACTTATACAGCTAATCTTGGAAAAGGAAAGTGTGTTTAAGTTAATTCTGGAAAGGCTAAATACTAGAAAAGCAATTTTAGTTTGTTCAAGCTGTTAAATATAGGATTTGATCACAGGTATCAGGGGACAGAACTTGCTACATTTCTGCAGTCTGTTCTACTGTTAAATCCTTAGTAGTTTTAACATACGCTCATTTCACTCAACAAAACAGATTTGAAAATATGAATGTGTTCTACTAAGCTTCAGTTTTATAAATACGAGACCAAGTATGCAGGATTGCAGATAGTGAAGTCATAGGAGCAGATGATCTATGGTGTGAATATGCCACAAGGTTTTCTTTGCCAATAAGTGCATTAAAATCTTGGACTTGAATTACATTACAGAATTACTAAATCTTGGGATAGAGCTATAAAACYTGTCTTTGCTGTCTTACTGAGCATCCTCATTAGGTGAACAGTCAACAATGATGCAAAAGGACTGATCTACCTTCAAGTCAGGTAATGTTTCCTTAGTGATTTTAGTTAATCTCCCAAACAGTTTTTACCCACATATGAGAAGTAGCTGCTTTATATAATTTTCCTCCACGAAAAATGAAGTCTCTTCTATTTTATGATCAACTCAAGAAGAGTTCAACAGTTAGCCTGTAGGTAGTCTTATGTGGGCAAACATACACAGCCATGCTTTTACTTCATTTAGAAAGTTGAAGCAAACTGCTTGTTTTTACAGTATGTTGCATTCCTTTGAGCATAACATAGCGAAAATTTCTTCACTCTTCTTTTGTTTTTCTTTTTTTTATTTTTTAATTTTAATCCCCCAAAGATATAAGATGTATTATCTTATATAAAAATGTGATATTCCTATTCTCGTGCCTTACAGAAGAAGAATCAAATAAGTGAGTTAAAAATATCATCTTGGTTCATCCACTTCTCAACACACCTGCTGTTCTCCATTTCAGTCACAAACTCTTCCAGGTCAAAACTGAAATCATTACTAGAGAAACCAGAATGATGAAGACATTGAGCTGCCAGTTTCTAATGCAGCCGTACCAAGTTACTGTCAATCAGTGACTGTAATTAAAAAAAAGGCATACAACGCTAAAGAAATATTAAGAACAATTATCTTGTGTCCAATTGGAACGTTAGACCTCTAGACAGAAGGGTTCATTCCTTGCAGGCTGCCAACATTTTAGTAAATGACACTGGCCCTTTAACAGATGGGATACATGCTTCTTAGCTTGCCAGGATCCTAATAAAAGACACTGGCTTCTTTAAAATGAAGGACACATACCTCTCAAATTGCCAGTATCCAAATTAGGAGTCAGCAGTTTAATATAAAGACACTCATCAATCTGGCAAAATCAAGGACACAGCACAGAAATTTTAAAACAAATGGTACGAAGTTTCTTCTGACACAACTTAGATGAACTAAATACTTAAACACTGGSTAAGCATATCCAGTAGCAGCATTGTAGTAACTAGATACCTTACTAGCTTTTAAAATAGTAAAAATTAGCAGCAGACTTCAAGGGTTTGGATTTACTTCTTTCTCCCATCAAACCCATTAGCTACCACTTATAGTGCTGACCACACACTGCATGACTCAGATGAAAGCAGGGTGTCTTTTCCCTGGGCACTGACCAGTACCACAAAGGTTGACCCGTGTGCAAACACTCCGTGTGCCCAAAAGGAATCACATCTGCTTCCATCCCCTCTTCCAGGAGCAGGATGCTCCAGTGAAGGCAAGAGACTTCTCAAAGTTTTCTCCTTGCATTGACCACACATACTAGTAAAACTTGTAAAGTTTTATAGTAACTGCAGACACTTCGTGACAGCAACTATGGGCTCTTTAACTTTTCTGATAGCAGCCATCAGAGGGAAACAAAGACCTTTTTCAGCATATCATGAAGTACTTCTGGATGAGTTGGGGAAAGGGAGAATAGAGTTTTCTGAACCTTGTTGTCACTCACAAACTGTTCCTGGTTTCTGAAAGGTAGACATGGGTGAAAGTAGAAAATCGTGAATTCTCTTCATATGGAAAGATAAGGAATTTGCTAAGACTGGGCATAGGAAGGGGTATTTTATGAACAGGACAGAGTCCTAAGACCTTACATTAGAAATACAGCAAGTCCTAGCTGGCACAACTCCAGCTTCTTGCCTTGCCTGTCTCGCCCTCCCCACTGCTGGCAGACTCCTGCCTCTGCAGACTGATTTTAACCATCTGAACCTGCTTTCTTCCAGGTGTCCCTTGGCATATTCAATATTTGTTGCACACATATTTCTGCAACATGTGGCTTACCAGCAAACACTGTGCGGAAAAGAACATAACTAAGTACAAAAACTATCATTTGATGGCACAGCCAGCTGAAGTCAAAGAGGTCTGAAGTGCTGGAGAACAATGGCAGAAGCTGTCAGGAGAGAAATGAGGARGTTCTTGCTGTAGAGAAGTAGAGGAGAAAATTACTCTGTCAGCTGGCCTTGGGAATGGGCAGAGGTGAAACAGGTTTTGAAGGAAGTGACCTTCAACCAGCTAGAGCAGAAGTTGGGATTTGAATGCTACAGTCAAATGCACAGAAACTGCAGGAGAACAAGCAGCTCCCGTCACACAGCAACTCTGACTCTGTTAGGACTGGTCTAATGCTCTGGGTTGCCTGGACCTGACTGCCAGAGGGCATTGACTGGGACAACTGGCTGTTCCTTCAGACAATCCCCTGCTCCAAAGTTTTTCACTTCATGAACAAAGATGCTGCTGCCATTTACTCACCTTTCACGTTCATCTTTCATCTTCTCCACCTCCTCCTCTTTAAGCATGCTTTGCTTTGGAGTCCCCTTCTGATCTGCCTTCCCACTTTTATCTTCTTTTTTCTTTCCAAATCTGTTAAAGATATCAAGGAAGGAGTCATGAGGAAATAATTACAGAAGRAAAAACAGTACTTATCTGTCATAAACCATATAAATTTTAGGCAATCAAAACACTGAGTTTTTATCTTAGTGACTCATAAATTTCCCATGTTGCAAGGTAAGTTACCAGTATTACTTGGGCCATATGCAAGAGCAAGGACTGGTTACAAATTGATTTGGACCCTGTACTTTTGAAAGCTGTTTCTTGAAACAAAGTTGAAAAGCCCCACCAAACCTGAAATACAAGGCATTGCAAGGTTGGAATAATAATATGGCATATTTTAAAGTGGCTGAAGGTTCCTCTTGCCATATGACACTCTCTGAAAGTAAGCTGCAGTGGTCATGGTGTCAGCACCCAGACGGGACCACATGTTCTGCTCGTACCAGTAACTACTGTCTCTCATTTGTGACTGGCCCTAATTTTAGGATTTGTTCTTTGCTTAAATGAGGATGCAATCAGAAAGAATAAAATCTTGCTATGTTCCAAGAGTACAAACCTAGATAGTTCAGAAGAGCTCTTTGTTAAACTTCTGGGGCTTTCTTTCTTCCTAGCAATATACTATCATGTGATATTTATGCTGTGAAAGTCCTCCAGAGGCCCCAGTGGGTTTGGGGCTTCCACTGTTGTTTTATACACTGTACAAATATGCATAACAAGTCTGCTTTATGCAGCCCATAAGAGGTGACTGAACTGGCAAGCTACATTTAATTTCTGATGAAGTTAGACAGAATACTGGGATCAAATATGCTCATATATTATGGACCAAAAAGTTTAAAAACCTACTCTCCTCTTCACCAATTTTAAGTTCTCAGTTCCACAAGCAAGTAAATGATCAATCTGTCTTCCCCTGCAAATTTATGTGTCCTTATATACACGACAACAATGTAAAGAAAAGTAATTATTTTTTCCTTAAATATACTCTATTGCACACTAATTACTCTGACACAAAACTGCAAACTCTTCTGTGGAAGTCTGCAGCACTGCCTGGGTGATTTTTCTTTTACCCTTTTTATTTTTCATGTCAGCCCAAACTGCTTCAAGTGGAACAGCTGAACTACCGTGCATATACTTAAACTGTAAATCATTGACTTTAGGTTTCTCCGCTGACAAAAGCAGAAATTTGCAAATAGTCAGACTTATAAGACAATGATCCAAATTCCTTGTGAATTTAATTAATAATTCTCAGCTTGTGGTCAAATGAAGTTACTGGGAACTCTGCAGCAAGTTTTCCAGACAACAAGAACTTGGTTAGAAAGGGAATGATGGATGTGAGAGACAGACACATAGCATGTGGTGCTAATAAAAAGGGCAAATACTACAGGTAGTAACATGAGATGCTTTATTGTGGCTCTGTCATGGACTGTGCTGGGAAGCAGAAAGACTCCTGTCAGTGCATGGATTTCTCTTTTTTCCTACATGTGGCAATAGAGATAGAGAGTATCTTGCACTCTTTGAGGGATACTTTGCTCAAAATATACATACACCTTGTCTACAAACAATCTTCAGTTCTTTTTTTATGGTCCCTACACATTTCAGTGCTTTTAGAAATACAGTAAATACTTTCCACACTTTTCCTTTTCCTGAGTGTAGTGCAGCACACTGATTTCACTGCTACTTTCTGAGTTCGAGCAATTCCAAGAGACTGGAGTCACACCCCATGAGAAGGTGGTGGTGTCAGTGAAGGCAGCAGTCAGGAAACATGATAGAGAGACAGAAGTTGTACCAACAGAGTGATGAGAAACAAAGCAAGAAGGGYGCAAAGCTATGAAATGACCCAGGTGAAAAAGAAAAGCCAGAGGAAACTCTGCATATATTGCTCTCTATGGAGATGCCAGGCAGCCAAACAAGAAATCACCTGGGTATGAGCACCAGCAGGCTGCTCCTGAAACACCCCTGCTTTCTGATACTTGCTYATGCTGGGAAGGTCTCATGGCAGTTTTCTCAAGAGGCCATATTAGCACCTCCATCTTGGTCATAATCCAACTCTGGCACTTGGTTTATATTCAGGCTGCCTGCTTTTCTCCCACAGTTTCAATTACAGGTTTGTGGAGTCTCGTATTTGACTGTAGCATGTATTGATTTTGAAAACATTATTCTTGGGCATTTTGTATTGCTGCAGGGAGTTGAAGTTGGATATGTTGCATACTTGAGAGAAATTAAAAAAAAAAAGTCTTTAACACGCGTCCCTTTCAAGCCTAGATATTATTTCTTGCTTACTCGAGAAATACATTTTAAATAAAATAAAGTGACAATTTTGATTGCAGTAACTGCCAACATGACAACTCTTAGCAAAAACAGTGCTGTTTGCTGGTAGAGCTGCTCTTGCCATAAAATTGGCAAGTTTCAATGTAATTATAAACTGGGAATAATGAGTTGGTCTTGATGAAAACAACTTGTTGTTGTGCTGCACTAAAGGCAGTGTGGCCAGCAGATTGAGGGAGGTGATTTTGCCCTTATACTCTGCTCTTGTGAGACCCCATCTTGAGTGCTGCATCCGGCTCTGGGCTCCACCAACACACAAAAGACATGCACCTGTTGGAGTGAGTCCAGAGGAGGCCACAAAGATGGTCAGAGGGCTGGAGCACCTCTCCTATCAAGACAGGCTGAGAAAGCTGAGGTTGTTCAGCCCGGAGAAGGCTCCAGGGAGACCTTATAGCACCTTCCAGTGCCTAAAAGGGACTTTTCACAAGGGTAAGGACTGATAGGACAAGGGGGAATGGCTTTGAAGTGAAAGGGGGCAGGTTTAGATTACATATTAGGAAGAAATTCCTCACTGTGAGGGTGGTGAGGCACTGGAACMGGCTGCCCAGAGAAGTTGTGGATGACCCATTCCTGGAGACGTTCAAGGCCAGGTCGGACACGGCTTTGAGCAACCTGGGACAGTGGAAGGTGTCCCTGCCCACTGCAGGGGGTTGGAACTGGATGATTTTAAGGCCCTTTCCAACACAAACCATCATACGATTCTATGACTATTTTTTTGCTATTTTTTGCTTCACATTGGATTTGTGCAGGATTACAATTTTGACCTGTTATACTAAGAATGCAGCATATGGCTCAAGGCTAGGGAAATATTCAGATGTAGGGTTTTTTTGGCWGCTTCTGCACATTGCTATACTATAAAAATCCATTCTCTTATTATTATGTTTTTCAGCTCAACAAAAATCTTGCACAAGTATTAGAAATAAAAGCAGCAAAAATTTTAACACTGCTAAGAAAAGCAACATAGCACAGACAGCATTAAACCACAAAGAACCCAGTATCATCTCTGCCTGAATTCATACACCCTGTCCTAAAAGTTATGGTCTGCTCACTGATGTGTTCTAATTGCCATGGGCTTCCGATGATAAAATTAACTTTCAGCCATTGTAATTCTGCATGGGTTTGTGCACTACAGGCTTAATAGTCTCTACTGCTTATTGGAAAAAACAAAAAAAAGAGGTAGTAAGAGTACCTGCTGCATGATCAAACTAGGTTTGATCATATTACCATTGATATCAGTATCAGGCCCTCCACTGATTTCAACAAGGACAGGATAAAATCTATTGCCAAAATCATACTATGGAATTAATCAAATCCATATTAAAATTCTATGAAAACTGAATGGCTTTAGCATTTGAAAATGCCAATTCTCCAGGCAACAAATAATTGGACTGTGGTAAAATCTGCCTTTGATATTAATACTACTGTCAGCAGAATAAAAACCATAATGAAAAATTGTATGGCACACAAATTTTTAAAATGTCTGTTTTGTTATACTGTGCACAGTCAAATTCTCTTCAACTTAACATCTGTTTGATTTATCACTCTGAAAACCTTTTATAACAAACGGAGAAATATAACTAGAAGACCTGAAAACAAATGGATCAGCTGYACCTTCTCATTCTATAGCCACCTATAACCAACTTATGTCAAATGAAGCCACTGGTCATTGCAATGACAGTAAGGAAATAAATCCATGTCTTCTCAGGTTGAATYAGTGCCCCAGTTCTTTGATTATCCGCTGTAAATGCCTGGGAAGCACTCTTAAAGATGTTACAGCCCTATGAACCTTAGTATRCTTTTCAGTTGGGAAAGTTAATATTCCAACTACTCAGAGCATAGTTCTCCTGTAAATAAAAACATAAAGGGATTTTCTTTATGTGATCAGAYCTTTGAGCGCTTCATGCTTTTGGGAAAAGCCCATGCAACTGTTGAAAATATGCTGTGCATGAGCAAGGCTTTATTCTACTTCTATTAATTTCAAAGAAACAAAGGAAAGAAAGCCTCTGAATACCAAATGTAAGTTGTCTTGCAGTATTTATAGCCATTCTATTTGCTATAGCACTAAAGCATATGTATGCGTCTTYCTGAGGATTCTAAGAGATCAAAATGAAAACAAACCTACTACAGACCTGCTCTGTTATTACTTGGGATAAATGTCTTGCATGCAAGACCTAAAGCTGTGGTCATGGCAACACTTCATTTCTGTGTGGAGCCATGGGCTTCTAGGTCTCAAATGTGTTGATATTTGCTTCAAGGATTAAAAAGCAGGCAGGTCTATAAAGTCCCAGACTTCTCAGCAGCAGAAACATCTGGTGGGTGGAACCTCTAAGCAGCTTGCTGACTAAATTCAGCAATTTGAATTTCTTAGCTAATTCAGTTGCCCCAGATCAGGAGGTTCCACTGCAGCTAACAAGGTACATAATGAAAGTACAAACATCCATGGGAAAATAATTCAAGAGAGCCTATGACACAGTCAAGCAAGATACAAAGCCTAACACTGTCATAAAATCTTGACATCTCCAGAAATGATCCGTAAAAAACCAGAGTGATTTGTAAAGTACATATAACAAAAGCTCTGACTCTTAGTTATTTCACAGCAAAATGGGGGAAAATGCTGAGATTATTAAAGCAGGTCCCTTATGAAAGACTAGAAATAACTCTTAAAATTAAATTTAAATGTGAGTAAGAATGAATAAGTGAGAAAGAAAGATAAAGATACTAATAAGGTATGATTTTCAGGTCCACACAGGGACTATAAAAAGCTTATTAACTGCCACTACTGCCGTGTGTTTTAAGTTATTTTATCACTCAGCTTTTACGATAGAAGAAATACTCTAGAAGCAGTGCTGTGCTTTGATTAATTGCTTTCATACATACACTTTTACAGAGTATTAAACATTGCAGTAAAGATCCTTAGTGAGTCAGACTTGCTGGTGATTACAGGCCAGGCTCATTTTACATTTATGTTAATAGCAGCATTAATGAAATACATCTTTCACATTTTTAGTGGCTCTCTAAATACCTAAAAGGTTTGTTACTAAATGTTTACTTATTGGGCAGAAGTATGCCGTYGAGTATTACACCAGTGGGATCAAGAGCTTTGCAACAGCTAAAAAACCTACAGAAAGAAAAAAACATGTTGTGGTAAAACATGTTTGACAATTTGAAAGCACAGCAAGGGCTGGGCAACACTGTTCAAATCTTCATCAGTATTCCAGAAGATGAAAGTACCTTCACGACACGAGTCAAACTTATGGTAAAAGGGCAGCTCTGTGCAGGGTTGCTGTGAGCCACGAGAGGTTAAGCATCCCTTTTCCTTGCCCCTCTGCCAGCCCCTTGTTTTCAGAGAGTGGATCCCGTTCCCTCTGTGGGTGATTTAGCCCCAGCAACACTGAGATGCCACTCCTCCCCTCCTACCCCCTCCCCGTGATGTACAACACCTATTGAAGCTAAACCTCCTCATGAAAAAGCCTTGCCCAGGAGCAGTTTTTGATCCAGTCTCCCTGCTTTGACAGGGTGAGAGGAAAGCCCCAATAAGATGATGAACACCAGAGAGGGCCATTTCAACCCCGGCTGCTCCCTGCTCCTGCTCCCTCCTCCAGTTCTGGGGAAAGAGAGAGGAAGGGCAAAAATGGCAACACCACCAATGGGCTGGGCAGAGCTGTGTACAACACCAATACTGTTGGGTAAATTGGAAAGAGATTTGGAAAAGTAAAGAAAAAAAATGCACTTTTCACTAGATTTGGTGAGGTTTGCTTGCAGGAAAGACTTTTGCTGCTAGGTTGATGCCTCTCTGTTCTCCTGCTGCTAGGGCACACTCCCAGGGCAGCAACAAGAGGAGGGCAGTAAAAGCCCAGCCTTCCACAGCAAACAACAGGGCAGCTTAGGCAACCAAAACCAGCTCCCCTGCAAAGGGAAAATGACCTAACCTCTGATTCATTACATCAGTGTAGGCATGCAACAAATTGTTCAAGTGTGCTGTTCTACAATTATTATTTGTATTTCACAAATGTAGCTAAGTTTATGAATGTGAGTATCCTCATATTTAGCCATCTTAAACTTATTTGGGGAGATAATCCATGTTATTCTAATGCCGTGGTCAGAGTTAAAATGATTGTGATCAGCAGGAAAAAAGGTTATGCAGAAGTTGCAAATATAAAGAAATCCACCTTATGCTTCTGTTACATCAAAATTAAACAAACAAGTGTCATTTCTGAATTTAGTTTTTATTTACTGTATCAGACTGCTGGAGCTAGACTAAAATGACTGAACTTCCAGAACCAGTCTAATGGGAGTAAAACTTATCTTTTTAAAACTCTGATTAAACACAACCTCCCCCCACCCGCTTATTTCTTTGATGCCCAAATTAGCATCTTTTCTGCAGCATGCTGAATTAATTACTACAGTGACAAAGAATTAGTCCAGATAAGATCAAAGCTGAAACCATATTTATCTGGAATTTGAAATTAAGAGCAGAGAGTATTAACCCTCAGCACTTCAAGGAGCTTTCCACATGGCACACTTAGTAAGCCTTCCACAAGTTCATTCAAAATAAATCAGCAGTGCAATTTTCTTCCCCACTGAAGTTTTGCTAAAAGGAAAATAAATTTGCCATGAATTCTGCTACAATGCAAAACTGCCTTTAATGCAGACCCTGTACATGCTACTCATTATGTAACTTGTAGGCATCAGTAGAACAAAGCAAACAAAGCTGAGAAAAGATACTTAATCACATTTGTATTAATGCTTGCATCGTCACATTGTTCACAGATTTAAGGGCTACTGAAAGAATTCCCAGAACTGAATCTGAGAAGCTGCTTGCTGTAACACCTCACAGGTAAATAATCTATAATCTTTGGTGGAGAGGGTCACACACAGAAACGAAATGTCAAACAGAAGCCCTAAATTACACAGTGAAGTTTGAAGTTTACTCTGAGCGTATCAACCATGCGGACAGCAATAAAGAAAAATCTTCATTGCTGGTATCACTGCCTCGGATATTATCTATGTTCCAGTATCAGACAAAAGGCTGAAGGCTGTTTCCTATGTGAAATGCAAGAAGCTGATCTTCTGCCTAGAAATTGCAGAACAGAAGCATTATAAATAGTCACCCCAAAATCTTCTCACCCACCTTCCCAAAGCCTTTGAGCCCCCCATAACCAAATTTTTTAAACTTAGAACTTGCTTTTAATTTACACATAGGTGAGTTACTGTAACTCATTCTGATAATTAGGAACTAGGAAATCCTCACCAGTAGAGCAGTCCTCTTCCTCTGTACCATACATAAAATCTTACTTCTGCAGTATATAGAATGACCAAAGACAAAACCCAAGGAACATGATGGCACTCTAAGACCTGGGCCACCTGAGCTGAAGGGTAAAACCACAAAGTCCATCTACTGAACCAATGGAATGGAATAACTCTCATTAACTACTATGTAAAGATAAACAACAGAAGGCAGCTGTGAAGAGTCATCCTTTATATTCAAGGAACTTATTTCTAGAAAACATATTGAGGTGGCCTGAGTATTGGAGGTAGCATTTATGAAAAGGGGTCACTACAACTATTATCTGACCAGGAAACTCATAATGTTCAATGGCAGTTATGCACCTGTTTCCTTGAAATGATGTTTTAATCACCCAATGACCACGTTGCTAGTCTTTTTGGTCACCAGGACAAGAATTCTGCATCCTACATCACATATACCACGAAAGAAATATCTGCAGTAAACAAGGACAAGTGTGATTTACAGCTTGATCAGAAGGAGGAAAAAAGTCAATTTATGGTCTGTCCAACGCAACAAGCCCTGCCTGTTTATCCACCAGACTGTGGAATTATCCTCCACCAAAGTAAGAAATTATTCCCATATATTCTTATTTGTCCCTAGTTTCATACAGCATCAGTCATTTCCCCCTCCTGGTTTCCCTTTACAGGCATGTAATTTCTTCTGAAGTGAATATTAATTCTGATCCAGACAGTGCAGAGAAATATTGCTGTACCTACTCTGTATGGAGTCTGTAAACACCAACTTGCCAGCCCCAGGGGAACATGATAATCCCATCCATGTCTCAGGCACGGTAACTCCATATTCAAAGCAAAAGGAAAGAACCAGCCCTTGACTCTGCTTTCTTAATTTCCATTTCACAGTCACGGGAAAGGGAAAGGGAAAAGAAGCAGGCAGTTAGGTTAGCTACTAATTTTTCTGGAAATTTGTTAGTCTCTGTCATGCAGCAAAAAATAAATGCAGCTTCTGACTGAACCTATTCCTCTAAGATGCAGTCAGTAAGGCAAAGTAGAAGACAGAGACTGGCTGTGCAGTCTGCAGATGTTGCCAGCTGCCCCTCCAGAACTATTTGCTGACTTCGTGGTTTTCAAAATCCTGCAGTCGAGAGCCAGCACACCTCTATCCGAGCAGCACCTCCAGCCCTCTGAGAACCACTTGAAGGTGGGACAGAGAAAAGATCAACTGAAGGGAGCTAAAGGGTTGCTCTTTGAGTGCCAAACTTGACAAAACCAGGCTGCTGAGTTTTTTSTTTTCTGTTTCATGTTTTCTCCTGTGTCGTGTGTCTCTTTCCCCTATTACCAGCCACATCATCCCAGAATTCACTAAAGTATCAACTACATATATATGTGTATGCATGTATTATGCATGTTTATCAGGGGAAGGACTTTTCATTTTTCTCATATCGTAACTCTCATGGTATTCTGTGCTTTTCTTAGCATTTCAGCTACTGATGCACTATATTAGAATCTCCRCTTGCCCTACAAAACTTTTTGCTCAGCCCTCTTGGCTATGGAAAAACAATATAGAACTTTGACATTATCAGAACTGCAGACACAAAACTCATGAGGCAAATTAAATATACGACACTTGCAAAACAAAACTGAAAACCTGCTACATTTGCACTCAGAGCCATGGTATTTCGAGGTGTCAGACTTGCTAATCATCTCACCACTGCAGTGCTCACCTTCTCAACCAAATCACGTGCCTTCCTCTCCTAACATGCCACAGTGGGGATTTGTTGGGGCTTATCTGACTTTCATGAAGCAAACCCGCACATTGCAGGTTCCAACAAGATCTCCAAGGAAAAACATAACCCTTGAAAAATAGCAGGAATAGAGAGGACTCCTCTCCCTATGTTTCGATGGAGACAACACTCCAGTCCTCAATGAAGGCTCCATTCTGTGGAATGCAGTGACTCTAACGAGTAGTTAATGTTGAGCATATATCATCATATCCATTCTAGTATGAAGAAACTGAGCCACAAAGGGTAAAAATTACTTGTCCAGTTTAAAACGTCCTATTCTCTTTCTTTACTCACCACCTCAGAGCTATGATTCCATTATCACTGCATATCTACCTGCCTCATTTTCCAACCAGTTTGTTATGATGTTTTTTCCCCTTGACTATTTCCCTCCCATCTCCTTTAAGTTCTCTCCTCATTCATTTCCTTCTCCCCAATACACTCACTCTCCTCCTCCTTGCTCCACACTCTTTTCAGATGCTCTACTTATGCACAGCTACAGAAATACCTCTTTCTGGGGATTTCTGCTGGAGATTGCACAAAAGGAATGTGTCTTGGGCACCACTTGCTTCTGAAACACTGAGCAGCAATGTGCAGTAAAGACACGCAGAGATCTCTATAGTGGCTGAGCTACCACTCTTTCTCAGCAGGATGCATTAGCCTTATTTGAGCTCAAGCTCAGAGTACTTGAGAAACTCTGAACTAAGAGGGTTCACAGTAAAGAGATGCTTTCAAAGGGAGACTTATAAGAGGGAAAGAAATGGCTCTTGAATAGGCAAGGGAGGTTGTAAAGGCAAAGAAAAAACCTACGACGACTTGTTTTTAGGTTTCATAACGGACTTCTAAAGTTAAAGCATCACAAATGCCACCTCTGTGCCTTTACTATAGCTGGCATTTTTACAAAGCAGTAACATTCAAAACAACGCCAAGGTAAGAGAGGAGTTATGTATGTACTGTATTTTGAAAGATGTGTTTTGGTATAACAAATAATAGATGTTTTTGCATTTTTAAACTGTCAAAATCAGTTCTTCTGATAAATAATACCTTCTCTCTCTGGCCTTGGCTATTGTACATTACTAATTAGACATAGTAGTTTGTGGTTAATATCCTTCCCCACAGATTTATTATTAGCTTGTATATTCTTTTCAGTAGAATTGTGCTAATGGTAAGGTCTGCTGGAGGCCAACTGCATGAAGCCATTGGGATGAGAAATCTGTTTGCCTGTCAAAACAGTGGCTATCAATTAAAACTGTAAATGTGATTCCTCTGAGTGTCTTGGATGGTAGCAGAGAATTCCAGTGATGGATTAGGGGGCTGAATCACTTTCATATTGTACTAAAGGAAGCTTTCAAGCAAACAGCTATCTGCATGAAACAAATTCACTGCTATTTTTGAGGAAGTCTAGAAGAACCTGTCTGACCTGCCAAAATTCCCCTCCGCTATTTTCCCAGAAATCCCAGCATTACAAAACTTGATGTGGCATACTGACAAAACTGATACTAGATTATTCTGTGGTTTTCTTAGGAAAACTTGGCTTAGGATAGCTACAGCAATAGAAGAAAAAACAATGAAGCTGCCGAAAGACATGATCCGTAACAAAGAACCAGTGAGACGATGCAATTCCACCGTTGAGTGATTTGGGATGCAGTCCTGGCAAACAGATAGCAATCTCCCCTCTGATACAAGCACCCAGCTCTCATTAGCATCACTAAGAGTTGTGTGGACATACTGACGGGAATACGTTCCCCTGTATTTTGCAGGAAATTAACACCACTCGGGGACTGAAGGAGGCACTGTCTGTCACTCTCAGGCATACCCTCTGCCAGTTAATTAAGCAAAAACCTCTGCCACAGCTCTCAAGAGGAAGCTCTTCCCTGTTCTCCTCGCTACAGCAAACCTGACACAAAGCAAAATGTCAGGAGCAGGACCTAGGAAATGGGGATGTTCAGGGAAGATGAACTTCAGCCTGCATCCGGCAAGCTCTTCTGCCACTAGGTTTTTGTGGATTTTGAAAACAGTTATTAGAAATCGAATTGAATAGTTATAGCTGAGTTTAAGCTTGAAGAAAGATTTAAGAAAATATCTTCAGCTCTCATACACTGTGGCTTTTGGTTACTCGTTGTTTTCAGCAGGAGTAATCCCAGATGGCATGTATAAAAGCCAGTCAGCCAGCCTGTGAACCCTCCAGGACTTCACTGCTGTTTTCATGCTGAGAGAGTGACTAACCAATACAGGAAAAAGCAAAGGACTCAATCATACTCACAAAATGTGGCTCTGGCAGCTGAAGGACAATGGTTCAGGATGGGGAAGGTTTCACCCAGTCATTAAATAGTAGACTCTCTCATCAGGCTCGGAAGCTAAACTGAACATATTAAAAATCTTTCCTTGGCGCCACTTTAAAAATAAAAAATAAATATCAGAACTAAGTGACTGAAATTTTTAGCCAATTATATGAACTACACAGCTCTGTCATATCTGTTTGCAATAGTATTGCTCACGAACTGAGAGCCAGAAAATTTCTTYGGAAGGTTTCAGTGAAAACCTGGCAAACACTCCTGTTTCTTGAATCCTAAAAGAAGTAATTCTGGTGCAATCAGATAAAGAAATACATTTTACTGGACAAAGTCAGAGAAAATTGCTAGAATAGTGTGTAAAACAAAGTACTTTTACTTTGCTGGCTATTACAACCACATACCTTGAAATTGCACAAACACCATAAACAGCCCAGATTTCCCAAATTTTTCCTTCTTGCATATTTCTTCCTTTTCACGCATTGGCTCCCTACCGCAGATGTTCATATACTAAATATGTATATTTAAAATAATTATTTGCTATAGGTGTTTATATTACCAGCTAGTTAATTTTTGTGTGACAATGTAGGGAAAAATCTCTGCTTTCTTGTTCAGATAGAGCAATGCTTTGTTCACCACACAAAGGCTTTGACTTCTTTTGTCACCATCTCCACAGCTCTATGTCCTAAGGTTATTTTCACTCATTCAACTATTTGCAACACAAAACCACTGGTGCTAATTTTATCTAGTGACCAAAATGAGAACAGATATCCGAAAAATTCTGTATGTTACCATCTTAGCTTAAAGAAGTTGGTCTAAAAAAGAGCTTCACTATGAGTGTGATAAAACAAATGTTAAATTCAAAGCCCATAGCAGCACAGAAGGCTGAAGAACACAGATGAAGCCTATCACTCATTTCATTAAAACTTTTGCCACAGGAACTGCCAGTATCTGCATGAATAAAAACTAAAAGGTGTTGATAAAAAACTACTTCAGGGTGTGTAGTCAGTCAATGAACCTAATGCTCTTTTGTTTCCAAACTGTGCTTGATACAATCACAATTTCTCCTGAATGTATTAGACATTAGCCATTGCCCAACAAATAATTCGTAGGGAAAAACTTTGGCTTACAAGTTACCCATGAATTACTGAACACAATCAGTATTCATTACCATGAACATTCTGCTTATTCATCATTAACTGCAGTTGATTGCATGTACTGTTTCTATTTCTTAATTTGATAAATCATTGTTTAAAACTACCTTCACAAGCACAGGGGAGGAGAAGCCACTCTGCACTTCCTGAAAAACATGTTTTGGCAATGGGCCCAAAAATTTACTGCATTAAAAAACCCCACAACCATATGAACACAAAGTACACCACGCAAGTGCTCACAGTTGATGAATTACATTTAGCTGAAAGTATTTAATCTATAAAACAAACTAGAGACCTGACTGTGAAACAACTTAAGCATCCTCATTTCCATTTCTTTGGCTGTATGCTTGGTCTCCTATCACAGGAAAGAGTGAAAAGAGTGCCTAATTTAGCAACTATATACATAACTCATCATTTGATCTAACTATACATACCACTCATCATTTGATCTCTCTATACCACTATTTATTTTGATTTATTAGTTAAAACATTTAAACCAGATTTTTTTTGTCATGATAATTGAGTTGTCTTTGTAGTCTCATTGTTGTGTATCTAGACAATTGCATCAAAGATGTACAGAATTTTAGACGAAGTTGCGTTATTGATTTACAGCGCCACAATGATGTTATTTCGTCATGGTCTTATAACTAAAAAGCCCAGTTGTCTGGCTCCAATTTTGTTTCTCTTCTCATGAGGGGAAAAAGAAATCATTTTACCCCTCTCTCTGCCATCATACGTCTTCCTGCCACCTTCTGCCTCACTTGTGTCACTGCTTCTTTTCCAGTTGCTGCTGAAAAGACAAGTATCACTACAAATATAGTCCAGTCATTCTTGGAAAAAAGAAGCAACAGGATACGGGAACGTAAAGCAGAAATCATGGTCAAATCCAAGGTCCTGAATTTCAATAACTGGAAAGCTGTACATGTAGAAAAAACATTCCTCCCAAGTCCACTCAGAATAGATGGAATTAACAACTACATCTTTTGTACTGTTAGACATACTTCCTCTAGCAATTAGTTGGCATATTCTCTAAATAAACAAAGTTGTAAAAGCCAGTTAATGCCCCAGTGCTTCTATCGGAAATCTTTAACAAAAATCGCTAGTATTTAACAGATTGGTTGAAAACTGATTCCAAAGAGGGTACTTTTCTGCTATGCAGAGGACAGTGAGAATTTAATCTTACATAACGTGGCTACKGCTGTCTGAAACAAATGTAAAAGTAAAGAAATGACGGTGCCTGAAGGTTCTCATCTTGCTCAAGAAACACCCAGAAGGTGGAATGGAGAGTCTGAAAAACAAAATGCTGTGCACTAAATATCTTGACCTGCGAGTTCATCTTATGTCTGCTACCAGCATTTTAAAAAATGTATTCAGTTGACACCACGTTCCAATTTCTTACTAGCACAACACATATGAACAGAATGCAAACAACACACCACCTGGGACTTTCCTTCTCCTCTTTCCAGTAGTCGCTCCCTGAATTTGAGCATGGCCTAGGAGACCAGCTCAACGTAAGCTTTCCATACCCTTGTGGTTCCAATCACAGCATATGCTAAGGAATGTTCATCTTCCTGAGGCAGGGCCAAAAGAGAAGGGTCTACTTCATTCCAGCCCATCTTTTTAATTCCCCCAGTAGACGCAGTGTTTACCATGTTACAGAACAGCAGCTCAGAACAAAAGCAAACACCATGTTTGTCCTGTGGTATTCAAGTTCTCACACCAGAGAAACTCCATGTCTTCTAACAAAAAAAGAAGATATTTCTCAGATGYATCATTCTCCCAAATATCAAACACAGAGAGCAAACTGGTTGAAAATATGAAAAAAATTAGACTTTATCAAGACATAGAAAAGTTCTTCTAAAAGGAAAACCATTAAGATAAATCAGGAAAGGTCTCTCTTATCATCATTAAAGAGTAACTTGAGCTCAGGATTAAACTTAGCCAGACCACTTATGCTATTGATGACCTATTTTTTTTAATCAATCTGTATCGTATCTCTTGATGTTCCAGATATAAAGAAAATTCTTAGACTGCTTCTCTCCTGAATCATAACTCTATCCAAGAAACTAGCATGTTCCTCCTTTTCTGAACCTTATACCTAACCCCAAATCAGGACCCAAAAATAACAGCAACCAGTATTCACAAGATGAAGACTCATCAGTCCTCAAATTCCTTTTGTTACTGGCCCTCACCACTGGCCTCTGAGCCAGCAAGAAGCCCCATTCTGAGTTCTCCTTTCAGATCCAAACCGCAGTCTATTACTAAAATTGGCTCACCTTTGCCATGTCCAAGCCATGTCACTGCAACACATCTCTGTCCTCACACAGCATCTACAGAAGTCAGCTGGCACCGAGCTGAGGTCACTTGCTCATCCCTACTACTCTCAGCTGTTCAGGCTGGGAGCACTGGCTGCCCACTAGAATGCTTTCCACTTGATACTTGCTCATCATGCTAAGACCAGCTGGGATCTTCCATTTGGGGACTGACTGGAACAATTTCTTACTTGAGAACCAACATCCGTGAAACACAGTGAACTTGGAGAACTGTCAGATCCAGACTTCAGTGATGTTCAGAAAAGAATATTTTCTTCTAATTTTTTATTTATATTTTTGTGTACATGATGGAGGACTGAGAAGAGAGAGAAGAGGAAACTGATGCAGATTAATACCACAGTCAGAAAGCATATGATAATGACTAGAAAGTGTTTCAAAGCCTTCTAAAGTTTTACAAGATGAACTATATAACAGGGTAAGTGCTTTAAAACAGCACTAATTTGAAAAGCATAAGCTATCCTCTTATTTCCTGGAAAGTCATCAAACACTAAGACAGAAGAGAAGGATGAACTCAGTGGGATAGCTCATTGTTAAACAAAAACTAATCTGGCTTCTCTCATGAATTTGCCATAATGTAACCTGCGTGATCTTTCCACTCTGTCAACAAAGCAAAAGTTTAATCCATGTGAATTAAGTTAATGTATCTATTTCTATGACTCTTTAAAGCTCATGAAAGCCTGCAAAACCAGAAAAACTGATGTTTTTGCTGTTGTTTTTGACAGGCTTTTGCCACTGGTGTGAAACATGCCCCTCTCCCCACCCCTTCTTAATTTTGCTTACATAGCATGATTTCCAAAGGCATGAAGTGTGGCCTCCCCAACACTGCAGAACCTGTCAGTTCTATCCTGCTGCCCCATGTGCTTTTGCACCAGAGCAGGAATGATCTTTTTCCCTGCAGTATCTTAGAAAAGCAATTATTAAGGACAGAATAGTGCTTCTGAACTGAAATACATAGTACCCTATAGCAACAGATTCTTTTGTACTTGGGAAGAAGCCTCATCAGCAAAACAGCAAAAAAACCAAAACTCAAGAACTGACAGTTGAAACTTCTTTATCTGGCTGGATCTCACAGCTCTGCCTTTTCTTCTGTTTCTGCCTGTTACCCTCATCTAGAACAAATTAAATGCAAAAAAGAAAACACTATTCTTGTGCACGAGGACATTCAGCAAGCTTTTTTATCACCTGGAGAATGTGATATCCATAGGCTTAAGGCAGCAACAAAGCCTAGCACTCCAGTTGGAATGTGGCAAACAAAGGGGCTGCCAAGGACTGCCAAGGACTGCCAAGTAGGCTGCAAACAGAATATTTCCCACTGAAATTTTTCTTCTGGGCAAAGGCTGGAGGTCTTGAGGTAATGGTAAGGTTGAGGTAACAAGCTATATTAGCTACCTGGAGGTTAACCAGTTTTTAGCTATGCCACGTGCATACTTATACAGCATTACCCACATGCCCCCCACCCGGCTCACGTCACTATTGACAAGAGTCAGTCAGTATTGGAACAAGTGGAACTAATATCAGAATACGCAAGATTGTTTGATCTGACACTAACTGTAAAGTAGAACTTGTTTTGTTCAATGAGAAAATTGTGAACACCAAAGTTGAAAAAAAAGTTAATATAGTAAATATACCCAGAACTTCTTTGGTCCTACCTACTTTTACTTCAAGAAATTCTTAGAACTTCTCATCTGAACTCTTAACCTCCCCCCACACATGCAAGACCATGTCTTGTACAACACCACATTGAAAAAAGGATGTTGCAAGGCTGCTGTCCAATTTTCTTTTTCAACATCCTTCTCCTAGGCAGAATGTGTTCATAGTGGAAATGTTATCACTCCACTTTTATTTAATGCCAGAAATGTACCTATACAAATTTAGAAGTCCATAAAGCTCTGCTTGATAACGCCTGCAGAGCGGGCAGACTCGACTATATTCCATAAATCTAGCCTAGCTAGTATTTTTTCCTGTTAGCCACTCATTGATGGTGTAGCTTGCTCAAGAGCTGCAGAGAATCAGCTGCAGCTGGATAGAGGGGATCAGCACTAGCCACCGCCGAGGATCTCTCTCCCAAGGCTGTCCTAGAAACATTCCTCTCAGCTACCTCAGATATCATTGTGCTTTCTCACTGCCACAGTTGCAAAAAAAACCCCCATCCAAACCTTTCCCATCCCTATAATCCCAATATCTCCCGCTTTACATCTTGGATCYGCAGCCAGTAACTCTTACAAGTTCCCCTTATTATTGAAGCTTGCATTAAGTACTTGTCCTTCCCTTCAAAGGATTCAAGCGACCACCTGCCTGACACATCTCTCAAGCCGTTCTGCACGGCTCCAGCCAATACATGGCTCAGCTTTCCAGAAATCAGGGCTGGCACGGCAGCACTTGCATCAGAAAGCACAGGAGTGCATGGCTGCAGCCAAGCACACAGCGGGCTATGGCCAGTGACCGGCACCATGGGCTCCAACCAACAGCAGTGCACACACAGGCCCTTTGAATCCAGCTGTGCAAATGCAGCCAGCTGCAAACGTGTCCTTTCTCAACTCCCTTCTGAATTAAAAACAAACCAACTAGCCCAAAGCAGGCTCTGGGGACAATACATMTAGAAAGTTACCACTTCCAAGTGTCAGAAATAAACAAAACATCTTTCAAAACACCATTATTATCTTTGAGGTATCAGGTACACAGGGAAGGATTGTAAAGACTGGCTTAGAAATTTAAAGAGTTACTTCTAATTAAGAGACAATAAGTGATCACTGAAATTATAATCTCCCCCAACCCTCACAAATACCTAAGTCAGGAGGAATGGGAAGTGAGCCACAGTGTTCCTCATGGCTGGGAGCTGCTTGCTGGTGGAGGCATTGCAGGAAGCATCTCCATGACCAGGGCACAGGCTCCTCATGCAGATACAATGTAAATGTTTGCCTACTTAGCCATAAATGTATTTAAATATGCACATAATCATACCCATATGTAAATACTCCACATTTTGCAGTACACACCTATTAAATATGTACATACTTAACTCATAGAAACCTAAGTAGGAATCTAACTTCCCTCTTTCTCTCATCTGCCCAGCCCAATTCCTGGTGAAACAAACAGGAATTTGTAAATCATCTTCACTGAACATTAGGCCTCAGAAGTCCCCCACAGTTCCCTCCTGTACATACACTACCAAAATTCTTTAACAGCTTAGTATTTCCTGTGGCCACATATTACAATGATCAGTTCAGACAAGGGAATATCAGGACACAGAGGCCTTGTGAGAAGAGAGGTCTGGGAGCTTCAGGCTAGTGAGAGAGGAGAGATCTCCGCCTGTGCTCCTTTCAGCACGTAGTTTTTCATCAGATAAATATAAATAAGTAGTACAGCAGTTGTTTAGTGAGCAGCTTAGGGACATATTGTTCCCAGTGTCCTAATTTGCCTGACACAACTGGTAAATTTAGACATCTAATTAACAGTCTGTGCCATTTATCAGGTTACTAGTTGCTGGTTTTTTTTAAGGCCATCAATTAAGCTTTCCATACCTTTGACATATTCACTTCCAGACTGAGTCCTAGGCCTCTCAGAATGATTATGAATGCTTCTAACATTCTGTTTATATGGGCTTTACACAGTCTGACAGAGATGAACCAGGGCCATCTCTAAAGCTAGTTTCAAAGTAATACTGTAATACCAGGTGTGTGGGATRGAGCAACCCAAGCAGGAGAAAGAATGGAAGAATTTACAGTTCATGTCTAAAAAGTCAGCTGGGGTACAAGTTCATTCAGTAAGAGCCATTATGAAACATCTGCATATTTGTTGACATTTTCATAATTACATTTGCAACTCTCACATTTTAGGCCTTGCTGTTCTAGATTTATAAATGCACATTTTTACCTTTGCTTATTTACCTTCTATTGTGTCAGTAGCTCTTGCCTCTAGCATGTAAGATTTTCCACAGTGAAATATTTAACCCAAGCAGTGACATTATTGGATTTCAAGTCCCTTTCATCACAGGAGGAGAAAAGGAAAGTAAGAGAATTCAAATAAAAAGGAAGATCTATTACAGATGCATTGCCACATGCATACACAAAAGTAGCTTGCAATGCTATGACATATACATATTTTGTTTGCTAAGTAGTCTTTGACCAGATCAATGCTGCAGACCTGCCTTAATGTGAATTCTCTTTACAACCAGTGTGTTTATCGTCACTTCTTTACCAGAGTAACTAACATTCATGTAGCATATAAAGTATACCCTCTCACTCACTTTCCCCACACAGGTAAGGTAAAATGGGTCTTYAATTTTATGCTTAGCTAAAAAAATACAGCTAAATGTGCATAGGCATCAAGCTTCTACTACCATATTCCAGTCTGAGAAAGGTAGATACAGCATGAAAAAGAGAAGGCCCAAGAGAAAATGAAGTTGTCTTCACCCTTAATATTTTGCTCCTGGGCCATCCTGATAATTGTCAGAAAACTACTACCAGAAGCAGGCACATGAAGAAAAAACTCTGCAGAAGTATGTATTTGTACCTGCTCAGGTGAGACATATGTTGCTTTATTACGTCAGTAGTAACAACTCAATTAAAACCACAAAGGCAATTACCAGGATCATGCCTTGACCACACRAACCTTGTTTACAGAAATGCAGGACACTAAAAATCAAAAATGCCTGCAATGAATGCTTAGCAGAAAAAGACACTCCACAGCATTATGCAGCGCCAAAGAAAGGTTTGCTATACCTTTCTTTTTTGCACATGTGCTTTAAATGTTTAATTTTTAGGGTGGAGTTGCTGTTTGCTTTGGCAGCTTCTATGAAGAAGATAGTATTTGCGGCCCTCTGCAGAACTGGAAGGAAAAATTCTCACAAAGCTTTGTGAGAGATTAAACACCTTGTAGTGAAAAATCCATCTGACATCAATCTAACATCAAATGAAAAAGGCCGCCAAGGATGACTCTTAGCAGATCACCTGACCTCCTGTAACAAAGTCTGACCTTACAGTCTGCAGCTCCAGGGCAGACCAGCATTTCTGCTCTCCTGTGTCCCAGGACCCTTGAAGGGGCCATCTAGAGCAGCCTCTGAGCCGTCGGCTGGGATGCTGCCCAGGGAGACGGGAGGCAGCCCAACCACCCTCTCTCCCCCGCCACTCTCCTGCTAGCAGCATTGCTGCTACCCTGTGGCAGCTGCAACCTGCTGGAAGAAGCCAGGGCTTCCAGGGTCCTTAACTCTGCAACAGCTGACCACTTTTGAGTACTCCAGGTCTTCTGGAAATCAATCTGTGTCAAGTACTCAGGGAAACTGAACTGAGTTTTTAAAAATATCACTAATGGTTTTCACTGACTTCCTCATCCCTCCTTGAAATATCTTTAGCTGGGTTCAAATTTCTGTATCGTGCCTGGAAATGAGGGCTCTTGAACATAATTCAGTAATAATAAATTAGGCGGCATATGAGTTTTAAGGCTTTCTCTTGAATTCTTTTGCTAGCTCCTTTGTGCTATGGACAGATTTCTACATGAAAAGCAGTTAACCCAAGTTTGCCGGAATTGTGTCGCACACATGCTGGGAATACAGTCTATCTGATACAAAGAAATTTGTAGCATTTCCTATCAAGATATTCACACTGGAGATCATCACACAACACCAGAAATTCAGGTCACAGGAAAGCTATTTTTCTGAAGGAGATAAAACATTAGGATTCAAAATAGAAAAAGCATCTTATAAATTTAAGTACAAGGTTGTGACCAGTGGCTAGTGAAAATCTGCACAATGTCTGTGAAGAGAAGAATTATTACTGGTTGCCAAGGTGAAAGGTAGCAYCTTTGACTGAAGAGTAACAACTAACTTGAGTTAGCAGAAATCTTGATTGAAACCATTGTGTTTTACTCACTCTCTGTGGTTGATCATGCCTAGGGAGACTTCCTTCATTATATAAAGCGTGTAGGAGACAAATGGAACAAAAATCTCTAGGATAGTTAGGTCAGATGACATACACCACAATGACACGTTTTCCTCTATGAAGCCAGAAATTTCCAGTCCTCAGACACAGATGTGTCAAGTTTACTTTTCAAGGAGAAATAAAAGGTGCTGTTATAGTTCTGGGTAACCTTTGTAAAAACCCTTAATTCACAGAACAAGTGCGGAATCTTGTCTGGGAAAAGCTGATCTCCTGCTTCATGCCTTGAAGCTACTACATGCCTTAACTACTCTGACAAGATTTTGAATCAGACAATAAGGATGCAACAGAGGAAGAGAGTCTGTTGGGGCACACAGAGGGAAGGGCGGGGGGGGCAGGATGAGAACAGCAGATGGTAACATTTGTTACATTTCACTTTTACAGTCCAAATAAGTCTAAAACCCAAAGTAACTACGCTGCTTCGATGTAATTAAGCACTTCACTAATGTGGAAAACTTTCCTTTATGAGACACAGCAGAGTACAGAAGAAAGTTGCCTCTGAATGGCCACTCCAAAAAAACCCACCCTAATCAAAGACATTTGCCAACCTTATCAAATACAGATGCACAAAGTTAGGGGCTGGAGAACATCTCTGTTAGCAACAAAAATTGGCAGCAAGTCTTGGGTAGATTCAAGTACCTTAAAACGGAATTTAACTCTTCATCATACAAAATCCTAAATAGAATTGCAGGTTCTTCAAAGTCCAAACACACAGAATAATGTTGAACACATGTCTGTCTTCAGTGTACTTTTAACTCAAACTCAAGCATTTAATCCAGACTAGCACTCTCTAGTACATGAGAAACGAGTATGAGGTACTGAACTTGGGAGGGAGAAAAAAGTTGCAGAGGATCCAGCCATGTTCTCTGCACTAAGGAATGCCCAGCTTCCACAGCTCCCTGTTAAGATCTTGAGAACATTGGTTTTGTAGAGTTACAAGCACATTCCAGAAACTTACGAGGTGCTGCACTTACCTCCATAGTAAGAGAAATCACTCTTTTCTTTGGAAAAGAAAACAATAAACTCAATTTTCTAAAACACATCACAGGCAAGACTTCATTCTATGTTATCTGTGAAGAATTAAGTACAGATACCCAGAGCACAAAATATAACTCAAAAGTAATGGTCTCTGTGATAAATGAAGACATTCCTTTCATACATTATAGTGCATTCCTGTCACATTAAGGCATTTTGAGCTAAAAAGCCAACCTAGAGATTGATTGGACTATTTTTTCAATAACTGAAGGGATTATATGCCAACATTTATATTCCAAAGTTTCTTTAAACCCCATTGAGGATCTTTTTCTACATGTTAAAACTAAATAAAATCATATTTATGATTAAGCACTGCATTACCAAGCAAGTTCAACTTTAGAGCAACGCTACAAAGCACGAGGAACAGTGTGTGTAACTGACTCGTATACTTGAAAAACAGTAAAAGTTACACCACTCTAAATGGTAATACTCAAAACCTCCTCTGAATCCCTCTACCTCCCAGCAGTGTTTATTAATATATAATCCATTTTACGTACCTATGTGGACGTTGAAATAAATAACTGGTATTTACAAATTGGCATACTGATATTTTTTACTAAAATTATTACAACGCTTCCCCCAGGGTAGACTAGCCAAATCTTAGATGCAATTGAAAAAAACCACTATAAAAAACTTACTGGATATTTGTTTGTTGTTCAGCTCAGCTTCTAATATCGACTAAGAAATTCAGCTGCCTGACCTATGCTGCCCAAGTTCCCCAAACGAATAGTTGGGAGAGGCAAATAAACAACATAAAACAGTAAAGCTAAAGAGATTACCAATTTCTCTCTTATTTCCTGCTGATCATTGCCAGACTATGTTTCTGCCCCAAAGTGCAGGCTTCATTATTAAAGATGGACAGAATACAAGCATATTCAGAGAAGGCCGGCTGTTCAGGAAATAGCTATAATTTGGTAAATAGCATAATCAACACTTGAGCATCCTTGATGCAATGGGTAATGAGCCAGTGCAGTCCTAAGTATATACAGAACAATGTTAAGATTATACTATATTTCACATTATATATCTACATACACACATGTAGAGATGTYCATATAATATTTCAACTATTATATTTGTTTCCCTTCTCACATGCATTTATGACTTTTTCCTCTGTASTCAACTATTAATTTGTAAAAGAAAGCAACATTTTACTCGCATTCTTTGCTCTTTCTCTTTCATTTCACTCCTCGTATACCTACATAAACCATCAGAAGCTTTTGTTCATCATGGCAACCCAATGCATTACACTCTGAAGCACCAGAGCTCCTAGAACGAAATGTAATCTCACAGCAAGTCATCAGCATGTCTATAGCCCATGCAGTGGAAGGCGATTTAAATCCCCAGTCTGTTCTCCTTGCCACCATGGAGAATAATGACAAACCATAACATATCCCATTCATCTAACAGCTGAAAGGGTAATGAATTACAGAGATAGTTCAGCCACTCATTATTAAAAGATTACAACATTAAAAATGAAGTGTTTTTTTTTTTTAAAGGCAAATGATCATGTTTTCATATAATGCAAGTGAAACTATACAATATTATGGATTCCCAGCTATATTGTAAGTGGCAGCTTGTAACAAAGGCCTCCAATTGAATTAAATTTAAAGTTAGCACTTCTCTAGCTTCAAACTCAATCCCAGTTCATAYTGTTTTACTCTAAATACTGAAAATATCAGTATTTTTTAACAGGAGTCTCTAAAATTTCTTGCTACCTTTCTCCGACAGCACAATTAAGCAAATTTTGCTTAATACCATTCTTGGTCGCGATTTAAAAAAAACCAAACCAAAAAAACCAAAACCCAGAAACTACCACCAACAAAAATAAAAAGAAAACCACAAGAAGCCCCCAACAACGACACCCCCCCCCCAAAAAAAAATCCCCAACCCCCTGCTCCAAAATAGTCTACATTACATGGTACAAACTATGAAAAACGTAACTGGAATAAAGTCTCGACATGCTGGGCTTTTAAGCTGTGCAGCCTACGGTTCCAAGTGAAATGTCAGTGGCTTCATTTTAAAACAAACCCGTTAAGTTTTAGTACAAAAAAAAAGTTCTTTATCAGACAAGCATCAAGCAAGCCCTTCCATCCCAGGGATCTGGTTACCCATAGACTTTTCAGGTTAATTCAGTGACAGATGAAATATACACATAACTGAAACTGCTCAGTATGTACCACGGGTAAGTGCATGTTTCCACAGGAGACTACTCAATCATTTGATGCAGGACACAGCATCATCTAATATAAAGAGACTTTTTAATATAGAACATCTGCAACCTTTCTATCAGCTCCATCTAAATGTCTACCCAGGGTCAATTAAAAAATACCTCCAAAGTTTGATTCATAACTTTTTCATTTTCCCAAATACATTTCTGCTGTTTGCAGGGTAGGAATTGGGAGGTGGCGAGAGGTGGGAGGAGAGTGGAAGGTCTACAAGAAAAATCAGGTTGTCAGAAAACGTCAATAGTCACAGCAAATCTTCTGTAAATGATTTTTGAAAGTCTGTTTCACTTTATGTACAGCTGAACAATAACAAGCATAATGCCAACTTTCATTTTGGAAACAAGCTGCGAAGGGCATCTGCGAATGGACACAAATTGTAACCAGCTAAGGCATAGGAAAACCCTGCATTGAGACTTCTATGGGGCAGTCTTTGAAGAAAGTATATCCTTGGCTGGCACAGGCAGGGGAAACCTGGAAAGCTACTGCTACAGGGCTGAAAGGAAGGGAACGAAAAGTGATTATTTTATCCCTGACTGTAATTCCTTTGTTCAGTCATTCACATTATACAGTAGATTTCTTTGCAGTGACTGGGAAGGGCTACGGGAGGGTGGATGCACTTCTCTTGCCATCCGTCACCCAGCAGGATGGGGCACCACTGTGAACACAGGGTGGGGCTCAGGGGATCCAGAGAGGAGAGCCCTTAAATCGGTATCCGTTCTTCTCTTTAAAGAAGACACACAGTGTCAGCTTCACTTTTAACAAAATAAGAGGCATAAAGGAGGGCAACGATATGCCTCGATTTTCACATTTAGTATTCCCTCTCCACTCCTGGAGAGTTGCCATCATTCTTTAATACTCATTTTCATCTTATAACCTTTCAGCTGAATCTGCTGAGTGGCCTTCCTATGAGTATGTCTATTAGCCCATGATGTTCAGTTTTACTTTGAGCAGGTTTCTTACTTTCCTCAGAGCACTCTAAATGCCACAGTAAATCCTACCAGATCCTCATGGACTGCAGCAGGGCCTTGACTGGCCATCACCATCTGTTCTTCATAGACATGAGTCAGTGCCTTATCAGTAGCTTATTATTACTACTATATACATTTTTTGAATCATGAGTTGATTTCACATAAAAGCTCTTTTTAGCTTTTCTCCATGTTCTAGAAGTGTCACAGGCCAGATTTYTGGAATTAATAGCAGCAATGACTATACCAAAGAGGTTACATTTTTCAGTCCCATCATGTGCACTTTTTACGATGTCAAACCTTGGGTACAGTAATCACTATGGGCCTTTTCCTGAAGTACTACAAAATACCATTGCTCTTTCCCAGGATGGTGCAATTTACTAAGCAAGCAGACTGTAGAGGTTACCAGGTTTTTGTTTGGTAAGCAATTTTTCTTTGTTTTCCAGTAATGTCACAAACAGGTTTTTTAAATCATCAAGTTTTCTTGTATTTTCACAATAAGCTGTAAGGGATTTTAAACAAAGTGGCTCTTCAGATTAATATCCATCTTAGCCCTTATAAAAAGGATCTAAAAATGAAAAGTGAGCATAAAAATGCATGTTTTTAACTGACCCAACCTTTTTCTTTTCCAGAATTAATCCAATAGGAACATTTGAGTTTTGAAAATGTTTTCTGAACACAGGCAAACATGAAAATCTAAAAATTCTCAGGGACAAAAAGCCTGTTTCCTCTCCTATCCAGCACTGACTGCTACACAGTGGAAATAGGACTTTCATAGATCTACTTCCTCTGGGAATTCTCCCCCATATTAAGTAAATAAAATGAGTTTCTCCCATTTTTTTACACATTTCAACCCCCAAACCCAGCAAAGATAATAGACAAAAACCTGGGTTTTGTTTCTTTTTTATGAATTACAAAGGCTAAATTCCATCTGTTATTATTCTAGTGAAACACAAGTTGAAAGAATAGGATTGTAAAGACACAGCTACAAGATTAATTTGGTCTCAGACATCTTTGTATACCAGTGAGAATAAATGAGTAGCAGAAATATCTCTAAGTTTAGACTGCAGTTTTCAGGATTATCAGTTAAAATATATTTTTGAAGAAAAAAAAATCTGACATTGAGTTATTGAAAGAAACAGAGAACTTCAAGACACTGGTTTTAGGTTCCCTATTCAGGGAAGAAGTGGACCTTACGAGTTCTCACAGTCTCAAGCTAGGATTTCCCCAGCAAGTCTAAAAAAATATTCATCACTCCAAAGTCCACACAGAACAGGGACTAGAGTTAATTCTCCTACACCCTTACAACCCAAAGAAAAAAAGCATTAATCACAATTTCATGCTGGCTCACTTCAACCTCACATGGGTACGTACCCAGGAACACTCTGTGGGTCTCATCCAGTATAAGACTTCCATGAAGTTCAGCAAGCTTTGACTGGAAAATTTTGCCACAAAGCCACTACATGTTTGTATTTCTGTGGTTTCAGAGCAATCCATATACCTTTGAAATATCTGCTGTTATTTATTTTAGGAAGACCAACAGGCTCCAGGATGTTCTCCACTATTTTGAAATAACTGTTGCTTATTAGARTTCCCCAAATCCTTCCTTCTGATCACTCTGCTCTGCTTCAGTTGGTATTGCTACTGCATTTTCTGCAATCAGGTCTGATCACTTGTGCAGCTGATCACTTGTGGAGCTGATCCCTACTCCTTCTGCTTTGCCATGAAACAGTAAACATTTTTACCCTAAATCTCACCACTGGCCATGAAAATTCAGTCTGACCACCTGGAATTTTTCTGTTGTCATTTAAATGCACAAATGGTAAAGTAAGAGGTTATAAAACCTGCTTGCTACAGTACTTTATCAGCTTTCCTTGTTCTGTCTTCGAGAACTGCTACTGTATATTAACCTTACGAAAGTTTTGTTTTTTCAAGAGACCAACACAATTATTACAAGTCCAAGTTCCAAAATGGACAGATGCTGAACTGAAACCRCTGTATTAAAGGTCTGTAACGATCTTTCTTTGCTCGGCCAAATGGATTGTCATCTGTGTTGATTCAATGCAACTCCTCTGTGCCATTCAATATAATTGATCACAAGATGCTTTTATAGAGCATTTGGTTATCCTTGAAATTTGGTACCCAGGGGTTCTGGACAATGCCCACAGCTTGTGCTGTTTTTCAGTGAATACCCTTCTCTATAGCTGATAGTAAAATTGTTCTTTTTCTTATCTTGCTCCTAAAATTCCCCACATGCATTCAGAGAAATTCTGTTTAAATCTCACTGTCTCATTCTTGCAACATCCACTTGGTAATTTTAATTAAATCTCATGGCTTCAATTATCTGTATACAGACAGTATCAATTTAAGTTGCTTTCCAGCGTGTTTTTTTTTCCTCCTCCCTGATGTTTTACTTTGGTCTTACTCTGCTGTTTGGTCAGCCTTTGAAACTGGGTTGAGAAAGCTACCAACCACAATTTTGAATTGCATTTTAAAGCTCATTTTAAGTCAGTATTTACAAACAGAGAGAAAACCTCATACTTCAGGGCTTAATTTACAATATTCTCCTTTTAGCCTATAAATTAGTGCAACATTTTATGCATCTAATTTAATTTTGTATTTTTTTGTCCTTCTCTGATCAATGCTAAACATGGAACTTCCTCTGATTTACATCACAGATTTCCATATCAACCCTAAATTGTGACTTGGTTTAGGTCTGTAGCTGCTCTGCATGGTGGATATTAAACAAAAACCTAGATGTTCAAAATAATTTTCCATTTACTTATGTGGAAACTTAAGGATGGAGCTGGTATAAACTCTGCTGGACAATATAAAATGTTAGCCCCTGTAGATAAGAATTTCTCTCTATAGAAAAGCACGCTCCCAGTTTCAGTCTGACTTGCATTTTCTAAATACAATACATAAGATTCCTCACAAAGAAATCTGCTCGAGTTGCGAGAGCCCAAATTCACCAAGTAATTTGTTGTTGTCTACCTGGAACACTAGAACTTTCTATTGAGCTTTAATGATTGTGCAAAGTCATTATAATATTCCTGCAGTAAATATGGTATCAAAGCCAACAGACACCAACGCTATCACAGGCAAACAGCCTCATGAGAGTGACTTAACCTTTGACCAGCAAATTTGATCTCCTATAGGCAATTTGTGTCCCAAGGTACACAGTGAGTAGCTGACGTACACAAAATAAACAAAGACTAAGGAAGACAATAAACTGACAGCCAAGATCAACAAATGGTCTTGGTGTCCCATGAAGCCACTAATACAATACTCTGTCAAACATGCTTTTTTCCAGGCATGGGCTGTTTCAACATCTTTGGGTGCCTATGTGACCTTGAGAAGATGAGGCAGATATAGTGATGTGATTAGACTATTCTACTGTAAAGAAGCTCCTTTTACTCTATGAAGCCCCTAAGCACCTTCTTGTTCCCCTCCCCTGGAGTATTCATAGTATATTATAGTATGCAAACATGTAAATCCATCAACTCTTCTTCCAATATTTTGCTGTTCTTATAATAGAGACAGAAACAGTTTCTCAAAAAAAGAGACCCAACCTTTTACTTGATATTCTGGAAACTAATTATACAATACTGTCAAAGATTTATGTGCTAATACACGAGTTCCATAAAAATACAAGAATAAGGTAACAGGTTAAAATAGCAAAGGTAGAAAATTTTGAGTTTCTACATGTGATGAGTGAATTATACTCGCACACACGATCTTTACAGATAACAAACACACTTCCCAAAAGAGTTACCTATGTATTTTAATTTTAGCTCCACTGTAGCCTTTTACTATGGTGTGAATGCAGTTGTAATAAACATCTGGAAGAAAGAATACAGAAGCATATATAATACAACCCTAGTGTATTGCTTTATTCAGCTGGATTGAGGTCTTAAGACTGAAGTAAATACTAATTACTCAGTTATTCTGAACCCCAATCCTCACTTTTTTTTTCACCAGTCTAGAGGAGTTTGTTACTTTTCTTTTTTTTTTTTTTAATCTTCTCCAGTGAGAGATCATTTTGTCTGTGCTTCACTTTCAATTCCATACGAGTGCATGGACAGCAGTTTATGGTATAATGTAAGTTTTCCGCAGCAGATCTAGGGCCAGTAGTGATCCTTCTTCTCACTATGACGGGAACATATTTTTTCAATTTCTTTAAACTCTAGCCTAAAACCAAGAAAGATTAAACTCATTCTCTCCAATCTGAATATCCCCACAAGACAGAGAAAGCTGGTATTTAAACCAGAATAAATGTTAAGGATGAACTAAATAAATATCCTGTTATTGGAATAATTTTGTTAGGGTACTTTAGATTGCCTAAAACTTGGTGTGTTTCTAATTAGACCACTAGAACACATATTTTGTATGAGTGTGGCTTCCTTCCTCCCCTCCGAGCATGCGGAGATATGTAAGTCTTTGTAAAATACAGAAGTATCTCTAAGATACAGATTTTTAATAGTATTTTCCATGCAGGAGAGGCAATAAAACCAAATTCACTTCATTACAGCACTGGGGACTAAAGCCAGTTATCCACTCAGAATTAGCAAGCTCACATTGCCAAATCAGTTTTCCCTACTCACAGGGTCCAACAGACTTCACAGGCAAGTCAACAGACTGTGCAGTTTAGAGAGGACCAGCACCACAGGATTCAGAGCTCTCACAGTGGTCTTATAGAACAGTGCCAGCATTCATACTACATGTATGTAAATACAACTTCCACTGTGCAATTACTGAAATTAGCAAACGTCTCACATGTAGGAACAGAGCAGCTGACACCACTGAGGATGCAGAGAGGAGTCAAAGCAAATCTATACCTAGAAATTTCTCTTCTTATCTTCCCCCACCATTTCAGYCCAGAGCTCCTGGAGCTCTGCCTGATCCTGCCTACAGCACCCTCCACTGCTACAGATGACTGATGGCTTGGGAAGCAACAAATGACAACCAAGCTAAAATAGCCTAAATAGGAATTCATTATAGAAGAGATGAGGCGAAGGTCTTTAGAGCTGAAGATGTACATTAACCTATTGCAGCACTTACAATCATAATAATCTGCCATTTTCAAGGAAAGAAATATTTGCTAATTTCTTTTTGAGTAACAAAGTCACTAACTCTCTGGTGTATGTATACACACGTATAGCCACTAAAATTAATCTGCAGCTGTATTGTGGAAATTTTTTCTCAAAAGCAGTGCAGTTTGGTTTTGTGAAATCTTCATTTTGTCAAAAGATTTATACAAAAACTTGTATTTTACATTGCAGACTGTATCAAACCAAACAGACAAAAAAAATCAATAATTTAAAAACATATATTGSTAAGAAGACTAAATGAATGAAAGTGAGCTTCCTTGAGAGTCCTTCCTCACTGTCTGTTAGGGAAGCTTTCTGTTCTGGAGGCTGAACAATCCAAGAGCATGTCAAGGAAAACAAACACTTCCGAACACAGAAGAGGATATGGAAAGCATATTTGTGGGGGAGGTAGGGATCGGGGGGGGACACAAAAAGGAAAGCTAACTTCTTTGAATTGTTTATTTCCTCAATCTAATTTTAATTAAAACCAGAACATTAGGATGTCTGTTATACTGAGCTACTGTAATACAGATTTCCACATTAGAGGATAAAAAGCTAAACGCAAAGATGACAGAGGTAGAATGAACAGGGCTCGACTCATTACTCATGAGGGTTCTTTGGCTAGAAGGAAAATAGCAAACAACAATGGTGGCCTTCTGTCACCAGAAAATAGCTCTACAATTCTATTTACACATTACTACCAACCAATCTGATGATAATCTGGGGTTAGTGTGGGGCCAGGTATTCACTTCTTTTATATAAGGGACAATGAATGGCACAGGCATACAGTTCATTACTTCAAACCTAATACTGAAGTTAAATCTAAAGAGCTATAGCAGATACTTAGTGACCTGCGTATCTTGTACTATATATACACACCCCGAGACAGAATATTTCACACAGAGAGATGGACACTTTTTTTCATGTCAGCATTTAGCTAACATTTTATATTTGCCGAGGTTACTTTCTATTCATTCATTTATTTATTCATGTTTCTTCTCTGCAACAAAATAGAGCAAAAGTGGAAAGTTCCAAGAACAGAAAGGGGTAAAGGAGAAGACCTCTTCATTTTAGCCCTTAAGAATTATTGCAAGATCTCTAAAGAGCAAGATCAAATTCTCTTACATGCACCAGGGCCAAGCCAAGACCCTAGAGATGTCATTTCCACTGAATAAAGAAAGCAAGCAGGGGCAGATTCTTTGAATGTAAATATTTTTGTGAGGGTAGCACTTATTAGCATAATTAACTTCTATGGTAAACACCAAACAGCACCATGACCACTGAAAAATCAGAGCAGTTGCTCCTCATGACAAGGTGCAGTGTAGAAGCAACACACACAGAGGAACTAACTAAGGAACTAACTAAGGAACTAACTAAGGAACTCTGCTGGGTGACAACTAGGACAAGAGAGAGCCCAGGGTGCAGAACGGGGTAAAGAGAGAAGGAGAAAGTAACAAAAGCAGAAATCTGGTGACAAACAAGCATTGCCAAGGATGAAGGGCTGGAGGTGATAGGAACACCAGTTAACTGCTAAGTTAACAGCTGAATGAGCTGGAACTGCAGGGTAAGGATCAATCCTGCACCTTTGCATTCACATCCAAACAAATGAGGAGAGGTGGAGTGTGTCGATGGAGAGATATAGAGTTCCCAGGCAGGTGCGAAGGAGAGCGAGCTTTATTACAAAAATCAAGCCTTTTTAAGCAGTTAGCCATTATCAGARTACATACCATTGAAACACAACAAACAATAATTCAACCAGTCACCATAAGCCACGAGGTGATCATGTGAAAGTTATGTAACTTGTTTTCTCTACTTCTAAGTTAGCTGAACTGGTTCCTAGAGACCTTTTTACTTAGCCAAAGTAACAGAAGTGAACCATGATTTTACAAGGGTAACAAGGCCTTCATTTTGCAAGGTTTTACCTATCAGTAACAGTGGAGGTGAATGGGACACGGCCAAATGTGGTGCAGAGCATGAAGCTGTAAAGAGCTTTTCTCACTACTGTTGGACAGAGGTGGAAAGCAGGAGCTGGGGTAGAAAGGATGTAAAGCCTTATTTCACCACTCATTTAGCCTTGCCAATGCTCATATGCATGGTGGAAGTTCTGCAGCAGAGGCAACTTTCAGGGAAGTTGAAGGGCTGTATAAAACACTTTCTGCCCAGACTCACTGCAACACGTTGCAGTAGAAAGCAAAGTGCTGCTGAGACAGGCTAGCTGTGAGTGTTTGTGGCTGCTCAAAGCATGTTACCACACTGTCAGGTAACACAGACCAAACAGGAAAGGGAACAGAGCTGGAGCTGTGCTGACGGGGCAGGCRTGAGCAGCCAGAACCAGGACCCAGAAGTGTGATCCACAAGAGAGACTGATATAATCTGGAAGCAACAGGAGTCCAAGCAGAAAGGGGAGAAACTTGTGTGGTCATGTCTTCAGTGTGCAGTGTAGTAAATGAGCAAATTTTAGACACTGCCCCACTGAGTGGATTTAAGGTTCATGAGAAGATGACATCCCATATAGGGGCTTTTGTGAAAGGGGGAAAATGCTGCTAGTCTTCATGATGACACAATAAGGACATAAAGAGGAATAACCTGCAGAGAAAAAAATAGTTTGCCCATGTTAAATTTGAAATGACAATTTTTTTTCTAGCAAAACAACATAAAATCAGGGTAAAAGATAGCCAGCTATAATTCTGAAGCATTATATTCCAAAACGCATTTCTGAAGTTAAGAGTGTCTGTAGCTAGGAGGTAGTACAGGAGGAGAAGGAAATCCCAGACTGGCAACATATGCAGTAGCAGCAGCAAGAATGGGTATGGGTGAGCAACCCAGTACTCTGTCAAACAGTCCTCTATAGTGCAACACCAGAAGGTTGAGCCTGCAAACCAGGATAGGCTTGCTTTGCATTTTTTTCCAAGGAGAGAACTGACCAAAGTTTGCTAAAGATGGATGGGAAGGTAAGCAATAATGAGATGCTATGGGGAAATAAGACACCGGGCAACAGGAGACTAATAAATGGGAAAAATCAGTATCACTGGAGTAAAAGGATAAAATCAGTATCACTAGTAAAAGGAAAGACAGTAAGTCATCCTCTGAAAGATTGAGGAAAATTGGTTTAAGGAAAATCATATGAAAGCTTACTACTTTTTCATTTTCTTAAGAATAAAACTATTTGCCTACTATACTGTAAACAGGAGTAACCAGACTAGTTTTTAAATGTATTTAATTTTGAACAGGTTTAGCTGAACAATGATAATATGAAGCAGGGAATTCTGTTATTTTCATTTTTACAAGCACAGAGGATAACTTTTGTGTAAAAACTGTGGCTCAGAGCAGCTGAGTTAACCAGCGATTCCCAAGAAATCAGTAGAATAGCAGGCGTTTGGAACAAAGCCTCTCTCAGAGTATCCCCTAAACCTTTTCCTATCTAACCCCAAACCTAAAACTCTTCCTATCTCCTAAACCATTTCAAAAATCCCATGTGGAAAAAAAGAGGGAAGAAAGAGACAGAGTAGTTCAAGGGGTCAGTTTTTTTCTGAAGCTAGCATACTTCATATGCTCTGAAATTGTGACTACCCCAAAAGGAGCTTTGTTCCTTTTATATGCCAGCAAAACAAAAGGTCAGCCTATTGAAATATTGGTCAGGTCTGACTTTCTTCTATTAATAACAAGTAGAGACACATTTTTTAAAGTAATAGTTAAATAAATGACCACATGTCTGCAATCATTTCAACTCAAAATGTCAACTGGATTTGAGATGCCATGTGCATTTAATCAATGACTCTGCACCATAATATAAATATTACTTTGGTTTGACTGCGTTGTGTGGCATAAATCATAATTCAGTGAGATGAGTACATTTCATTTTCTCTACAGATGGCTGTTAATGGCAATACCTATTAAACCAGCACCTGCCAGCACTCTGTAGTTAAGGAATCTGTCAGGAGTCCTCTCCTGTATCATTTCTCTGTTAATTGCTGCCCCTACCCCTAGCCCCCCCATTTACCAAGTTCATGTTACAAGAACTACTGAATCAGAAAATCAGCAAAAACCTGCCTTTTGGTCTCAAGGTAGAGCTTATACTCCRCACTGTATGCCCGAGCAAAAAAATGTATTTATTGGTTTAAATACAGCTCAGGAAGCCTTCATTCAAATTCTTGTGGGCATGACTTTAAACCCTCTAGGACCTTTAACCATAATGCACCTGTACTACCTTCAGAAATACCCAACATACACCATTTATATAGAAAACATGGAATTCAAGTTTTATCCTCAGCTAGATTCCTCAAGAATACACTTTGCTTTCCAGGACTCTTCTGGCAGAATGCATTTTTTGAGAGATTAGAGACAGACACTTAGAAAAAATATGCYACCTCCAGAAAATACCTGGAGTTTACTTTTAGCAGATGTGGCAAGCACAGAGGTCAATATTAAACAGGCAAGTATGCATTTAAGTAGAATTTAATGCACAAAGCTAATCTTTATACACAAAGCACACAGCCATTTATTTTTTTTTTGCTTAGTAATGACTAGAATAATGATATTTCAACTTGAAATGAACATGCGAGTATTTCACAAAAAGCATGCTCCTTGCAAACAGTTTGCAATTTCGAGTCCTTTTAAATAGTCAGAGGGAACTTTCTGCTCTGATCTGTTAAGTAAATATAAATCTTGTTATCCAAGTTCAGTAATGAGCGTGAGGGGTCTATTCTTCACTGCACTTGCATACATCTAACATTAATGAGATTTATGCATGCATATTAAGGGGAGAACAGATGCTTAATTAAACAAATCAGCCTTTAGTAGGCAGTCCGCATGATCATTTTTAGTACAAAACCCCCTTATTTTCTCTGCTTTAGTCTGACTATGAATGCAGCCAAGCAGGAATTAATATGGTGGAGAAAAAGCAAAAGTCATATGTGTAAAATGAAATGTTTGGTTTTTTTAGTTTAAAATACCTGACAAATTCGAGGTACATTAAATTGACTACATCTCTCTCTCATGTTCTTATGCTCTTCAAAGGAAAGTGGAGTTTTATTTACTAATTTACCTAAATGAAAAGTGGGAATTTTATTATGCAAAAGGAAATCAAGGCCCCCAAATAACTCATTTGCCTCATTAACTGATGCTGTCTATCAAATACACATGCTCCATCTCAGATCATTTTGCCATTGAGGACAAAAAAAATCTAAAATAACTTTAGCCTAATTAAAACATAATTTCATCTAGCTGTGGGTTTTTTTTTAAATTTATCCCTGTCCATATTGATTTCCAGCATCAYACACATAAATAAATTAAAAAGTTATATTCACCGCCCCTCTCCAACAAGTCACATCTTTATTATTTGCTCCTTCATATATTGCTACCTTTTCTTCTACAATACTCAACTTCTAAGGGCAACAGAGTAGAAAAAAAATCTCTCCATAAGTTATCTTAGTGCCATACTTAATGGCAGTCAATATCTGTATATTATGCTATCTACTCTGCAATACCATTACAGGCTCAACAGTACTGGTTGTAAAAAGTATCATTCTGAGCACAAGGCCTATAATAGTAGTAATGAAAAAAGGGTCATTTCTGTCTTCCAACTAGAATGAAAAATTAAAATCACTAAGGCACTTAGCTCAAAGGAAAATTGGCAAATTAAAGGGACAAAAAATAAAATATTCATGGCTCATATTGTGAAATGGAAGGTAAATAATTTAGGATGAACTATTATGTGGGAAATTGCACTCTTTCTGAAGAGCAAAAAGCAAATCTAACTAATACACACATATATATTCCCACTTCCTGAGCTTGCAGTTATATGTATACGTGCACAAATATGCAAGTCATGGTTGATGTGCAATACTGGTGGGGGATAGACATTTTCTCACCTATACTAATTTTTAAAACAGTTTCTAGTGAAACAGTCAAGTGGACAAGCACTGCTTTATATGAAGAAGGTTGCTTTTTCTTCTTGAATCCAGCCTAGAAATGAAGACTGAATGAGAGAGTCTCCCACTGCACTCCAGTTCAGCACAACTCTAGTCTGAGTCACCAATTACATATTTGCTCTTAGATTTTTATACCACAAAAAAAAATTATGACTTCAGCCTCCTGGTCTCTGCCTGTGGGAGATACCTATTAAAATGTCATTGGTGTGGCTGCAGTCCATTAGGTATCTTACCTTCATACCCATAAAGCTGAAAGGGCTGCCCAGAATTTTTACAATCACTATCTGGAAAAGGTAGGGAGAGCCATAGACTTATGTTTATTATACTCCAGCACTTAACAACTGATATGGGATTAGAACACAGAACTGCACTGCACGGCAGAGGTCACATTTCCCTGGTGATTTAAAGGTTCAGTCTTCTACCAACTTAATTTAGAAACACAAAGCCTACCTGTGTTAGAAGAGAATATTTTGATAGTATTTCAAAGCATGGCAATTCAATAACTATAGATCACAAATTTAAAATCTGGAGTTCATCACCTAGCAAACTGAGGAATAATTTTTTATTTATTTTATTAACCTCTTCGTTAGATCAGCTTTGCATTCCTGGTGCTAAACGACAATATATTTTGAATTAGTGTTCAGCATCAGGGATTTCTAACCTGCACCAMTGGGTTAATTAACCCTTCCAAACAGCCTACAGAGCCCACCTCACAAAGCTTTCGATAGTTCTAAACCAATGACACTACACACTATTCAAAGGCACAAATATGCTGTTTCACTATAGTGTTTCTGCTGAAAATACCAAACACCTTCAAAAAGAAGTACAGGGAAGCTCATTTGAGGTCCTCTAAGACTCACAGTGCCCTGAAAGAATCAGTCAGCTCAATGTGAGAAAAGGAATGAGCCAAGAATCAAATGTGGCATTGTGAAATCTTGCTGCTCTTATGTATCTGCACAGTACTCAGTATTATTTCTGTTCCAAAAAATATTCAGGATAGATGCTAGACACTAGCTGTTTCCTGAGACTGAAGTATACATTTAGTCACAGCTCCAGGAATGAAAGTATTTAATGTAGTTGTTTTCT
Source organism: Amblyornis subalaris (assembly GCA_018881555.1). NCBI lineage: Eukaryota > Metazoa > Chordata > Aves > Passeriformes > Ptilonorhynchidae > Amblyornis > Amblyornis subalaris. The sequence goes on along the minus strand of JACAXG010000012.1, from coordinate 7,446,638 downwards.
TGATATACAATATCAATTTATTGTTCTGTCTGTTGTCTAGTGGTGGACTATTAGTGAATAATGACATCACAATGAGCCAGAAAACATCAAAAAGTAAAATATAATGCTCCTTGGCCAATGTTACACAAAAACACTTAGCAGAGTCAACTTCTGTTGTTCTTTGGACAGTATATGCACACCTTCAGAACTATGGCAGGTAGTATATGCATCAGAACCAACCAACCCAGGAAACAAAACAATGTGCAGTCGGCACCACAGTAAAATAGTACTTTGGATTATAGAGACTTTAACTAGTTTCATCTGCATTTCAAATCTCCAGTACATCAACCTACTTTGCACAAATGCCACAGTCATTAATATGTTGCAGCCAGAAGTTTCAGTTAATATTAGGTGAAAAAACAGGACTTTTTAAAAAACAATGATTACAAAAATAAAAGCATGATTTCTTGATGGTCTCCCTGAATCACAGTCACCTAAATAAAGCTTCAATCAAGGAAAAGCTTAGCAGGAAAGCAATCATTCTTCTTTTTGTATGTGTAAAAAAAGACCAGGAACTACAAGTAAATAGCAGCTGAGCAACAGATGAGGCACTAAGTGAAATCTGTTAGCAACTGCTAACAGCTTTGCTATTTTCTGTTGTTAAATTAAAAAAAAAAGGCAAAAAACCAATGCAGTAACAATTCCAATATGTTCAAAAATCTCAGATGCAAAAGACTAAAGCTCAACGATTCTTGTACTATGGCTAAATACTTCGATTTGGCTTTAATATCTTGAAATGCTTTGTTATTGAGTATACGGCAGAAACCAGACAATTCACATGGCCAGACTACGAAGGTAAAACTTGTTACAGCTGTGTGTGACCAGCAAATACAGCACAAAAATCCCACCATACACAATTGTGACATTTCCAGCAGCTGTTTTAGCCTCAAATTCTACTTTCTTTTGTCCTTTACACCTCACCCCATGTCATTCACCAGAAAGTGCATGTGTCTTAATTAGCACTGAGCTTTCTGGCAAGATCTCTCTCTTTCATTGTCCTTCTGGTCCTGGAGCTTTCACCACAGATGCTCAATTCCTACTTATCTCAAGCCAATTTTGACATGGGTTCAGCAAGTCTGTTTTTCTGTTTGGATGCATCTCACACCACAGCAGAACTACGCAGGCACAGCTGAAATAGCTCTGAACAAAGCTGCCCACGAACTACAAACAGTATGGACATACCAGAGTGAGGGTTCCAGCTCCCAGCAGGATCAGTCACATGGCTGCAGTCACAAGACTAGTCTAAAAAATTCATGACATTGCCTGGTCCCAGGTATGTATATCCTCTTCCCACTCCTGCCAATTGCTTTCATAGCTTCTTTTCCTGTGGCTCTCTCTCTCCTGTCAGTCTAACAAGGGCTCCTTTCCTTGCTCCTCCTTTTGGTGGTCTCACACATGGGGGATCACACCACAACCATCACCATACCTACAAAAGGCACACTACAGATTCCTTTCTCCATCAAGCTTTCTGCTCCACTACGGTGTTTACATTTCTAATGCCCCCTTTGTGGCAGGCTCCCTCTCCGATTTAAATTCATCATGTCAAAAACAGAGCTCATCTCAGTTTCTAAATACTTCTCTACTTCTTTCTCTTAAGCTACCAAGAATTAGTAGCCACCTTGCCTGCCGCAGCAGCTCACAACTTTCGTCATCTTAAACTTCTCTCTTTCCTTCCACAGATGTTCTACCAATAAAACATGCCAGTTTCATTCCCAAAATGTCATAAAAAAATCTGGATGTTTCTTTCCATCCGTGTAGCTAAAATACTTATAATTCAAACCTCCCTACTGCATTCTCCTCCTCCCTATCCCTCCTGATACTCCTCATGCTCCACATCAGTACAAGATTCTAGTTTGTAAAAGTACCTCTTGAACCTAATATTTAGTTGGTATCTGACCTGTTCTAAATTCCACTATTAATTTCCTATTATTTCTTTTAAAAACATTCAGATCAATTGGTTTTGTTTTTCATGTCATATGCAGCAGTTTCTGCCTGAAAAAATACCAGCCTGGATTTGCTCATCTTACCCAGGACATATGGTCCCCAATTCTTCTGCAAACTCACACTGATTGCTCTTGTTCAATCTTCACTTTACAGGTCTGCACCCTTCTTTCACTTCTATCACGGCTGGGATTCCCTAGGATTCTCATCTTTTCAGGAAGGAATTTCTTTTCAAGTTTTATAAATTCTGGAAAGGAACACTGACAAAGATGCAGAACCTGTAAAATCTCCCAGCTGAACTGTTAGTTCTTACCTACTCTTCCTCTGTTTATTATAATGTGTTGATTCCATCTTTGTTGTTTTGTAGAGATTTTCAATGGTGTGGGATAGAAATTCTCATTCTGTGCTGCCATACCGATAAATATTATTAACAATTACTGTCTGCTGGGAAGACAATCTAAACCAAAGACAAGCTTATGGAAAGAACAGATGTATAAACCTTGTGTACTACCAAAATGTGGAATATATTCTGAAAAAGGGAATCACTATGAATGGTAACCTATTGTTCCCAGATTTGCATAATTGACCATTATCAGAGTTTCTGTCAATATACTACAATAGCTTGTTTTGGATTCTGATGTCATCCCATGTTCTTTCTGGCTCAGACATCATACCCCTGTAAGACTTTGCAAGTCAAACTTTGAACCTGCTGTGTATCTTTGTATCTTTGATACATGAAACAATCCTTATCCTTTTGTCAGACCTCTGTGCCACTCCCCTCCTCTTTCCCACTCATGCCGAAGAGTCAAAAAGAATGAAAATAGACATAAAGCTTAAGATACACAAGAGAGTTTTTGAAGCCACCCTCCTAATTATTCAGGGTTTGGACTACTGTTCCATGTTAAGTCAAATGCATATGCAAGGCACAGGTGTGTGTACATGCCTCCTCTACTCGTGAAGAGCCCCATTTGAAAGCAGACTGGTACAGCCAGGCACCTTCATCTTTTGAACACTAACAACTGTTAAAATCATGCAAATCTGGCACATAGCTATGCCTGTATATTTTTGAGCGTATCTCCACAGTGTTGAAAAGTTGATAGGMCAATTTTGAGAGGATTCCTGTTGCTGACACATGGAAGAAAGTCAGCTAATACCTTCCATGTTAACATATTGTAAGTAATTTTACTCTAGAGAACACAGCAACAGGGAGTTGTAATGCAAGTTCATACATTATATGTCCTAATGAAGACCATTATCAGTGAATGATCTTGCAGCTGAATTTCTTAGATTACTAGTTAAATGTATCCTTGCCTAAACAATGATTGTGGCTTTTGTATATATGTGGATTGTCTACAATACAGCATGGCAAGAAACACCAATAGCCTCCTAAAGCTAACATTAAGTGTTCAGTGCCACAAGGAACCACATGGTCCTTCAGTTTAACTTTGTCCAGGTGACCAAAACATTTCATCACACAMCCTATATCAAATGCAAAGAGCTACTTAAATGGAGACTCTTAAATCCACAGTGGAGTCAACAGGTACCAGARGGAAGGGTGATAGCAACCAAAGTGCCTACAGCACCAAAGGTTTCAGCAACAGCAAGGAAACAGCTTGAATAACTCTGATGATTCCAGAGTATACAGCCACAGAAGGAATCCAAACACTTGCGTGCTGGGCAGGGAGGACAGTGAGCTTTTGTTCACTGCAGGCAATGGCTGAATCTATGAAGCAAAGATTTTATCATAGTTGGGGGTTTCAGCAACTGCAAATGTTAGCAGACTTTTTACAGTAACACAAGGAATTCTGTTCTCCCTGCAGCTTGTGAAGGAAGCAGATAAGCAAGGGAAGAGAAGGCAAAGGTCTGAGTGTGGGAGCAGGTCTTGTATTATTCAGAAATACTCCCCACAAATCTTTCCCCACCGATACACGCTTGTTTTAAGCCTGAAACCTTGAATCTTTTCTGACATATGGGAATGCATTTCAAAGGCACAAAAAGACATTCTGTCTGCCAAATGTCTTCTGCTGCAGTTACAAGTTTGGTGTAAAAGTATAAACTGCTTTCTTTTCCAATAACATAAACATTATTTGAGTCCAACTGAAATAATTTTTCCCCTACTTTATGAGAGCATYGGTTGTTTCCTATCTTATAATGAGAATGGGTGGCTGTTTTGCTTTGTAAAATGTCATACCTCAACATGACACCAAAGCCTTTCTTCTTTTTCTTTTCTGGATCTTCATTTTCTTCTTTCCTTTTCTTCTCTTTGATTTTAGATTTGCCCTTTTTCTTCTCTTTCTCCCTATTTTTTTTGTCTTTTCTTGCTTTGGTTTCTGCACCTTCTATTTCAGGGTTCCCTGGAGGGACAGATTCCACATTCTGGGCTTCTTGACCACAGTGAGAGCTCTTGTCAGAGCCACCATCTGCACAGAATGAAAAAGAAGCAGTGAGGATGGCTACAGGCCACTGAAATGCAAACACGTGAAGTACAGCATGAGTGTCTACAAAGTGCTCAAATGACTCACAACACTTACTCATTTAATTGAATAATTTAAAGAGCAGACTAAACAGATCTACTTGATTCAAACAGATTTGTATTTTAAATTAAACACGGAGTTATTTTAGTGAATTGTTTTCTAGTTTTTATTCCTGATATAAAAATCCTGACACAGTAAAGCACTATTCTATTTGAACTCTAGCTTGTTAACCTTCATCAGCTCAAGAAAACCATGTGCTGGGATTCAAACACTGAGAGCTTCAACAAGAGATTCTGGTGACTGACATAACCAACCTATGTAACGAAACTACTTCAGTCGCTCCCTGGAATCTTTCTATTTTAGTGGCTGAACAAGAAATAGATAAAAYGTTCTGTCTAGCTGGAGAAGAGCTGTGTTCTTTCTATTTGGGGGGGCTCAGGATCCAAGCACAGTTTTATGCTCTGTACTAAAGGAGATGTATTTCCAGACTGGGATCTATAAAACCCATGGTGACAGAATGAGCAGCAGGGTGCTATCAATATACTCTGCCTTATCTACAACATGAAACAAATTTCCTGGTTGGAAAAGGGGGAATTGTAAAACAAGAGAGATAATTTTTAATGTAATCTGAAGAAAGCAGCTGCTTCTTGAAGTTGAAAAATGTAATTATTTAAGGATTGAGTTCTAAATCCTCCAACCCACYCCTGCCCCAAAGGAGATCAGTGAAAGACTTTACACTAAACCCAGTCAAGGTTGGATGGGGTACTGCAAAGACAGCTCTATTCAGCGGAAGATGTGAACAGCTTTTAAAATGTGATCAGCTTCAACTGGACTAAATCACTTGCTCATAGTGCTCTGTTGAGCTGGCCCTCAGCAGTGCTAAGTGAAGGTGGCTCCCTCAGTAAGTGCCGTTAGCAACATACCCTCTTCTCCATCCTCAGGTCCATCGTAAGACTTGTCAATGGCAGCTCGGAAACTCTCATTACATCCCCGACCCCGCACCACGTGAGGCCTGGGTCTGTGAAAAGGGAGTTCATTCTTCCTCACTTCAGCCACAGCAGTCTGAAGACTCTCAAGAGAACTGGACTTCTTTAATCCCAGAGTAGGACCAAAATCTTTGCCAGAAGAGTCTGGAAAACAAATGGTTAAGTTTTTATACCAAAAACCACACAGAGAAATTAAACTAGTCAGATACATTTAATTGTGTACTTTATTACTTGGAGCCTTTGAAATAGTATGCAATCAATGTAATTTGTTCTAAAAATAACATCAAGTTAAACCTAGTTCAGCAGATATCCCCATTCCGACTTGAAGGAATGGCACATAATTTACAGACCTGACAAAGCGATGGGCGATAGCTGGCTCGCTCTGTGCCACCATAAAGCCCACACCAGCGATAAGAATGGGGCTGCTTCTTCCCCCTTTGCCAGCGACGTCCAACTGGACACCGCTAACAGTCTCAAAGAGAGCGTTATCTTTAGACTCACAAAACCAAACACTGTGACACAACAAGAATTCTGCTTTTTTGAAGGAGGTAAGTTGTAGGAATGGTTGATATTTCCAAACACTTTTCTCCTATGACAAGATATATTATTAGTCCTCTCAAAGTTTTATCCCACCTTTTTCTTCAAGCTGAAACTGGTGCTATGATACCAACATGCACAGCAAGTTTTTCAAGAAACAAGCAAAGTATAGGTTAACATAAATGATGTTGCTGCCTCTGTCCCTGTTTAGAGAAAGAAAGCACTTCACAGAAAAACAGAGGAAATACTGAGTCTCCCAAACCCTCCCTCTCTTTGAATGCTTGACTATATGACCTTAGAAAGGCTTTATTTTGTGGCAGCACTTGTGTTAATTAGTATTAATGAAATGATAGCAGAATAGGTAAAGAACAAAATTCAATGAATACATGCACTCCAATCAATGAAGAAATTCACAGCCTAATTTAAAAGCCTTTGTAGCAACTACTTAGTTTTTATACGGCAGAACACTAAATGTGTCATAGAAACACCAAGGAAGAGAGGAAGAGACTTTGCCTTGCAATATGCCTTCTGTCTTTGAGAACTCATGTGCTTTTGCTTTCAACTTTTAAGTAATACTAACACAAGGAACAGGAGAACATAACAGAAGCCTTTCGCCTACATGTCCATACTGTCATGCCTGAAGGGATTCCAGGGTCACAGAAAAGACAAGATATGTTAGTACTATATGCTGCGATTTTAGCAATCCTGGAGTGCAGGTAATTCTGAACAGCATGATCAGTAAATTCTTAAAAGCAAAAAAGCTAAGAATTGGCACCAAATAGATACTTGTCAGTAGTGCCTACATAAAGCAATTTACACTTCCATTACCTACAGACTGATATGTAGCTGAAAACAAGTCAGGGGTTGGGGGTGTGTGTGGAGACAAACAGGTTTAAGGGAAGCCTGGCTGCTCCATCACACAGTGCAACCTTCTTCTGTTCACTAATTGCCATTCTGGAGACTACTATTACTGACAAATTAGCAAGTGCTAAAACAGAGTTAGAGCAATGACCTGCATACAACACAAATATGCTTAAAATCACTAAAAACTTGTGCATCAGTAAGAGGCACTGTGGTGCCTATCTCAGGCTGAGAAGGAGAAAAACCAAGGAAAACATAACGGTGTAAAAGACAGCAAAGTGAAAGGGACTGATCATCGGACAGCAAGCTCAGTTTCAGTCAGCAGCCAGCCTTGGTAGACTGTTTGGCAGGAGACAGGGCACAATAGCCCACTGGCAGGGCCGCTGGCCCCGGGCAAGCCAGCACTCAGCCAGGCTGGGCTGCAAACCAAGGGCTGCCCAGGGAGGAGGGCAAAGGCCGCCAGGGGCTACACTGGGTGCTCTGGGGGCAGCGGGCCCCCAGCACACTGTGGGCCGAGCCTCCAGGGAGAAGTATTCACTGGGAATGGCTTCAAGGTGACAGCAGGTGTCTGCAAGGAAGCGCTGGGCACGTCCCTGCCTTCAGCACGATCCATGCAAGCCCATGGCTTGGGGAGGTCCTGCAGCCAGTGCTGACTCCAGGCTGCTGCTACAGCTGCCCAACTGGCCAAAAGAGCACAAAGGTGTTCACACACATCCCAATGCAATCTGTACTATACTCAATTACTGCCCTAAGCTCGATTACCTGCAAAAAAAAAAGGTCTCAAGTTCAATGCTGGTTACRACCTGTTTTATATAAAGCTGAGCCAGTTACTCAGACTGGAAGACTGCCATATATGAAGGCCATTCCTAAGAATATCCAAGTCAACAGCTAAAGTTTGGAACGAAACTTTCACGTCACATGTAACAGACAGCAAGCTGTCTCCTCAGCCTCCCCACACACACWGTGACTCAGTCCTTGGACACCCAGGCACACTACGAGGTGCTGCACTCATTTATTCAAAAACTTACCAAAAACCCTTACTCACAGGTTAGTATTGAGCATTTAGCTGACCTTTTCTAAGACTGCAATAATTTAGTATGAAATTTCACTAGCAATGGTGAGAACTTAATATCTTTTTACAAATCGGCCTTTATTCTTTTTTTCTTTTCCTCTCACTGTAAGGCTGCAGTAATCACATATTAGAGCACAGCTAAAGATACAGGAACTGAGGAGCTTCCCTAAGCAAGGAGACCTGTCCTACTCTCGCTTTCTCAGCCAGTCTCTCTTACCGGATGCTTTGCAGAGAAATGCACAAGATTCCATAATGGACAAGTACCACTTCCCAGCTTGGGAAATTTCCTTCCCCTGCCCACCCCAGTACCTTTTTCATTTCTGCAGATCTTTAGAACTGCTGTAAGCCTGAAAACACGCATTTTTTCCTCATGGGTAAAAAAACCCCAAACCAACAAATAAACAACAAAAAAACCCTCTCATCTCTTACAAATTATTAACAAGCATTTCTGGGGGATACATGGTGTGTGTTTACATCTAGCCTTACCTGTATTTTTAATACAAAAACATAGTTCGACAACGAGAAATTCAATTGCTCATTGTGTAAAAATGTTTCTTTTTATGGATTTTAAATTCTTGAACTCTCCTTTTACTGCTTCTTGTAGTACAATGATAAAAAGCCAACTGAAGCATCCATTTTATTGTTTCATAAATGGTGAATTACTTTATGCATCTATACTGAATTTATGAGAGAAAACAACAATTGACATCACTACCTGCCTATGACTGGCTGAAACCAAATTGCTGGTTTTCAGATGTTATCTGTAACTGATCATCCTTTAACTGAAAGATGGTGTTACACATACCTTAATTTTCTGCTCAGTGCTGACATGGCTAACACAGGTTTTTTTTTTCTTAATGTACCAGTGAAAGTAAACCTGCTGTCTGTTTTATTACTATTATTCTTAGTCAGGTCTTTCCAAGATTATCTTTTTCCCACATCTGCACATTCCTTTCTTTTTTTTATAGCCCAGCTGAAGTAAATATGCCAACAGCAAGACGTCAGTCATGAAAATCGATGGGACACAAATGACACAGCATTGTGGGCAATGCATGCCACCCCAAAGGCACGTGCAGAGAGAGTTGAAATGAAGAGAAGCCATGAATCACTGCCATTTTGTATGAAATACAACTCCCAAGACACCCTAAGTAGTAAATATTTTACATATTTATCATTAGCTTTACTTTTTGAATAATGTTTCTTCTTGAAAACCAAAACTATATGAATAACCCTAAAGGAGGATATTTAGAGGACCATATCTATGTGAGCTAGACTAATTTACTGCTTACATTTTGAAACATACAGTGAGGTAAAAAACAGCTATAAAGGAAAAAAGAAGGGAAAGCATCACTGAGACTGACAAAATAGAATAAACACAAAGTTGTAACAAATTATAAACGATTTGGCTCTCTTTTTACCAGTGCCCTAAACACATACATTCCTGGCTCCTATTGCACTGCATGGGGTGGAGGTTCATGTGGTCCCTTCATGGGAAGGGAAAGTGATTATGGGAACAGCGAGTGTTCTACCCTGCGGATACCGGGATGCTGGAGAGAGCATATGACTGCTTTTAGCAGGCAAACAACTGTTTGATCATGAAGCACCAATGGTGACTTCTTTAGTGGAAGGAATCAAGAGTGAGATATGCCAACAGCTTCCAAGGAAGCAGGTACAGCTCAGTGCCTGTTCTGCTTTGGATACACACCTTGAGTAACAGTCACAATGTCCAACTTGGGCTCACTGAACTCAGCCCTACCCCAGCCTAACTGATCCAACTGCTCACTCTACAAGATYGCAGCGTCACCTGGTGACTTAAATTACTTCACGTTCCATTCTTTCTGAACCATTTTGCTTAATGTAGTTTCATTTATTTCTGGCAGGATTCACAGTACGCACAACTACAAAGGATTTTTTCCTCTCACTTATATTTTTATATTCAGATACTTCTTCAATCATCAACCAATTCACTGCAGAGAATGATTTAGGAAGGAGGAATCTGGAAGTCATTACATCTTTTAGCTTGTGATTTTCAAATGAAGAGCTTTAATATAACATTTTTGTAGAAAAGTCTTAGATCACACTGTAGCTTTTTCTTCAACACTAGTTTATACAGGTGACATAGAAAAGATTATGAAGGGCTTGATAAAAAGCAAGAGAAGAATCACTATCTTGCACTTACATATCAAAGACAACATATATAGTTTTGCTCATTTTATACCCTAATCCAAGCATTCCAAATTAGAAGTAGAAATACTGAACACAGAACAACCCCACAACTGACAAAAAAAATCTAATAAAGAGAAATCAAAGCATAGGAGACTTTAACAAGTTCTCTGATTATAAGTGACAGCTACAGTCTTCAGATTTAGAGATATTTCAATCTATTTTACTACATATAATGATTGCAATTTAGCCCACATTTGCACAAACTGCAATTTCAGCTATGAATAATGACAGTTCACAATTTGGGGCCCAGAAGGTATGCTGAGCTTCAGCCAGCTGAACAGGAAATGCTTGGAATAAGGTAGCCATTAGGCAAGAAGTGAAAACGCACTACTGTCATCTTAGAAACATATGCTGGTGTCGCTGTTTTCTACAGTCTTATCACTAACAAACAACAACACTGCAATGAAACGTGTTAATATTTTAAAAAAATGTTTGGCATTACACATCTCAAAAATACTAACAAGTTTCACAGTGTAACAATATTAAATCTAAGAATTAGAAGCAAAGGCAGAGGTGTAAGCAAAAGCCTCAGCGAAGGGGCACCTGCATTTCCCAGGTTAGTGCTGAATGTAAGAGAAAATGCAGCCAAGCCTGTCTTTGCATAAAACCCCTCTGATCTTATCTGCTGAAATAATTAGTTTTCTTCATCTGGTTACAAAAGTCTACCTTCTCACATGACCTTCCACCTCACAGTATAGCTCTGCATCCAATAAAGTTTTCCTAGGCATCCGAATTCCTGCTTCTCCAGCACACCGGTGTTCTCCCGCTAGCTGCTGCACTCTGAAGCTCTTGCCCTCCAAAAAGGTCCCAGTATAAATCAAGCTACTTATCTTGTACAAAGCAGGAGCTTTCTCCTCAAGGATATTTATGTATAAATTGACTTTAGATATAGCTGTTACAACCCGCTAGAGGAAAACTGCAATAGGAGAAGCAATGCAGACAGGAAAAAGTCCAGCTTTCAGAAAATAGGATTCCCCAATGGTTTCAGGCACCTTGTAAATTGATCAGTCTGGAACTTGGTAGTAGCAAAAAATTCCAGTGCCCTGTGATTGCTTTATTCCTACTTCCATACCCACCCCCTGAAAAGGTCAAACATTTAAATCCAGCTTTAAAAGATTTGGAAATATGACACTTTCTGAGACTAATTGATATAAATTATGCTTCTAAAACTAAACCAACATTTTTGTGCCCAGGCCAAAGTTTAACATGAAGTAAAGAATCTCTGCACTACTATTTAAACAAAGGCACTTCTAATGGTTATGAGGCAACATCTAGAGCGTTACCTTTGACCTATGGGACAGATGGGGAAACTTCTTCAGTTCCACAACAGAAGAAAGCAAGCCAAAACCTACATTAAATTCATGGTTATGATCTATTTTGTTAAGCCTTAAGCCTCCTTCGAAATAAGCTGCTGAATTATTACTCAATCTTAGTCATCAAGCCTGAAATCATATTTTGAAAAATTACTAATTTAAACCAGAAGTAACAAATTACAAGGATGCAAGAAGTTCATATGAAGCTTTGTGTTTATGTCACTAATTCAAGGCTTTTTGGGTTCTTTAGATGTGAATGCAGAAAGAAATTATCTCGTAACCATCATATTATGTGTAATTCAAAGAGCGGTATGTCATTTTTATGCGTCAAGTTTTGGCCTGGGCACATTTTTATAAATATTTATATAAACTGCATGTTAGATTGCTTTAAGCGTTGTTTGGTGATTAATTTAGGCTATTGAAACAACAAGGAAGATGATTATTGTAAAAAAAAAAAAGCCAATTCAAGGCAGTAAAGGAAAACACAGTATAATATCAGCAATTTCACTTGCAACTAAAAAATAGATCTTCCTTATCTGTGAAAATTAAGACTCAGAAAAGGGAGATTTTTAACAAAATAATCAGGAAGAGGATACCTTTTGCTAATAATGACATTGCTTTTGTACACCTGCCCACACTCTGATCAGTGAATGCTACATGCTTGAGATATTTATGAGCTCTTTTTATTGCTAACCCCACCACCACCGAGCTGCCCAACAGCCGCTCTAATTTAAGATGCTCTAAATATTGTTGCCATGGGTGACACATGAACACGGAATAAGGCAAAGCTCTGCTAATAAAAAGGCTTTCACAGCATTTCAGTCCTTGCTCATAAGTAAAGTTAAAATTTATGGCTTTTAAAATACTGGATCTGAGAGAGGTCAGGTTAAATGGCTGCTAGTAATAAAAGGAATCAATATGCCACAGCATCTGAAGCAGCCAGCAAACTAAATAAACACTTCATCCAAATCCACTTGGCCCTGAATTAAAAGAACATAAAATACTGTATTTATTTTGTTTGCCCTCCACCACTTTCTAGTTTGCATCACTACATCCGCTAGAATTCTACACAGAGCAAGCAACAAGCATATGTTGGCCAAATAGCAATTAAACTGTGTGTCAAGGCTAGGAGCAATTAACTGGGCATTAACCTTATCAGGGAACCACTTCTGGATTAGCCAGCTACAAACAGGCAAACATCTCAGTCTGGGAAGATTCTGCAACACGTATTTACAAAAGCTTCAGAGGACTCAGACTTTCTGTCTCAGGCACATAGACAGTAAATGAGCCATTTCCAGTAATAACCCTTAATTCATAAACCCTGAAAAAAACCAGAATCACCTTTTCCAGTGATTAGTGTATCCTATTAGCATAGGAATGCAAAACAATTTGTTCCTTACAGCACTTCAAAATAAAGCAGACCAAAAGAAGTAGTGAACTTGCATCTTTCACTCCTAAACTACATTTGGTTTGGTTTATAGATTGACTTCCAGGAGAATTTACGAAAATCTATTTTCTTCTGTTTATCTATTTGTATTTCAAAGGAAAGTGCATAGGTTAATTTTCAGTTTAAGAATTTAATGCGCACTTTGCTTGAACTTGGCAGCAGATAACCTATAAAGATGGTATACACCTGTAATCAATCTCTATTTACACACAAACACAAGGGCCATTCACAAAGTCATGCATATTTTTGAAACTGCTTTGTTTATGAGTTTAATAATATTTGTCTTGAAACAGTTTTGAAAAGTTCATGTCAAAAATCCAACTCTAGGATGGGAATATGCAGAATTTTGTCAAACCCACTATTAACTAAGAGAAACAGTTATCCGGCACAGCTGAGATTCAAAATCCCTGCAGAATCCAAAAGGATTATGAAGGTTTTCAGGAAAAGTCCTCAGCAAAGGTTCCTTTTTATTTCCTAGTGAGATTTTTAATATCATTTGAATGCTTATAAAGTTGATCGCAGTATTTTATTATAGATTCCTCACAGTTGAATCCATAGTTATAGTGATATTGAGACTTTAACTGAGCTTTAATTTACGTGCTTCAACCTTTTTCTTCTCTTCTCCCCTTAAACTATCCTCTGTACTGAAACTTCTTTGCTTGCTCTCATTCCAGAGATGAGGATTGTTTTTAGAAAAAAAAAAAACCTCAAAAAATACATCTCCCTCTTGCCATATCTGAATAACTGAGGAGTGGGAAAAATTCTTCCTGCTGGGTAATAATATCTTCCCTCTATTCACCAATAACTCAAGTGAGACTGAAAGGAAACCTTTCAAGCTTTGCATGTAAGTAGGCTGTGAACCAGATCCTTCACTGCAGCTTTCAGGGAAGGAAAGCTCAATGTTCACTTCTACATTCCCTGTTCTTAAAACATTAGTTGGATCTGGGTAAACTTGTATTTTCAAGGCTTTCTTCCACAAAACTGAATCCTTAGGAAAAACATGTCCAATTCATGGAGCTAATGGCAAGGAGGTTTTCCTCTAAACAGCTCCAGTGAAGTATTTTGCTAAACTGTTCTGTAGTGTGCAAAGACCCAATAACATCTGGCTGTCTCCTGAGTTTTAACAGACATGACTCACAACTGGATTACACTTCCAGCCTTGCTTAAAAAAAAATAAGAAAAAATACTACTTTAGCTAGACTGGTTAACTTTGAGACCTAGTCTATACAATTTACTGCTGTACACTTTATTTATGTTTCGGCATGTGTAGTACAATCCTCCCTTAAGAGGTTTGCAGCTCCCTTGCTAGGTATGTCATGGTGTGTCATTTTAATGAAAAGGTTATTTAAAAAAACACTGGCAAGAATGAAAGATATCCAATAAAGACCATTCCATAAATCTGTGTTTTTTGAACACTAGTTACAATCGTAGATGTTTAACAAATGTGCACCTAGCCTTTAATATCCCCCATGGAAAAGGGAACCTCCCCAGATCTCTAAGTGTAGTTTTTCCTGCAGCAATTTTCAGTATCCTCAAGATGGTATGCTACTAATTACCGAGTTATGTATTTAGGATCTTTTCAATATTCAGTGCTGCAGTGGTACAATGTGTTTAAATAGCAGATTAAAAAAGCTAATAGAATTGCTGCATGGAACAACTTAGAATATGATTTAAACAGCAAATGAATACAAATGTTTCCTACCAATTTTTCCTGCTGTGTACAAACGACATTACTCTATTCCCTTCCACTGGACCAATAAATGGAGAGTAGTACACGCTCGCAAACATAACATGGTACCAGACTGCAGAAATGTGGTGTCAAAATGGAAGGAAGGGTCATTCTGATTCTTCTTGGTGATGTCCCCTATCAACCAGTGGGGACATTTCTGGAGAAATTAGTCAAAATACTACCCTAAATTATGACAAAAAATTCCAAAAGTCTTCAGGTTCAACAGGATGGTAAGCAGCAGCCACAGCGATACTGCAACCAAGACAGCTTGGTTAAACAAATGACATTTTAATATAGACAAATACAAGATGGCATATCTTAGAAAAATAAAGGCTGCCTCTAAGATAGGACTCACTATTACTAGAAAACACATCATTCTGCTCAGTGACCCCATACACTCTTCAAGCATGAATCAAAGTCCAGCTACGAGTAGATCAGGATAATCCAATCCTTGGATAATCAAATGCTTAATCAACTGTGTCAGAAAACTGATACAGTACCATGGATCAGCTGCAAAACTTGGTGCCCAATTTCATCTACTTCAGSTACTTGATGGTTGGATCCTTGGATGAAATTTCAAAATCTGGTTTACAAAGGCAACTTTTCTACAGAAACAGGCAGGTTTTTCAAATAGACAGTAATCCAATCAAAATACATTAGTTCAATGAAATATCCTAAATTAACACTGTGTAAAACAGTGTTCCAAGCAGCTGATAGCAACTGCAATTTTTAAGAGCCTTAATCCAAGATCAAGGCCTAAGTGTGCTCAAGGTAAAAGGGACTCCAGAAGCAGAACAGGTAGGTTAATTTTCAATCT
The DNA here is from genome assembly GCA_018881555.1 of Amblyornis subalaris. NCBI lineage: Eukaryota > Metazoa > Chordata > Aves > Passeriformes > Ptilonorhynchidae > Amblyornis > Amblyornis subalaris. The sequence goes on along the minus strand of JACAXG010000012.1, from coordinate 7,431,196 downwards.
GGTTCAAGCCTGGTGACCAAATCCTCAGTTGGAGTAAATCAACCCTTTTCCACTGCCTGCCAGCTTATWCTAGATGTATCTGTCTTTTGATCATTGTACTTTGCAAGCACCATACTTTGGCATTATATCCCTGCCCACAGAGATGCAGGCAACAAAAACTCATTTTACAGAAGTTACAGCATGAGAGTCAGATGTTAGTAAGTTCAGCCTGTAGTGGATTCAAAGTAGTAATTTGTAGATTAAAAAAAGCTTTTTGCTATTTTAGCAATCCAGAAAGGCATCTTCAGCTACACCCTGGTCTTGCTAAAAGAGTAAGAAGAAACAAAGGGGTTCATGTGCCTTTCAACACGAACCTGTTTACTCTTTGAAAGCACTGTTTTCACTTAGTTCAAGGAATCAAATGTCTGGAAAGAAGTAATAGCTTTAGAAGTATAAAGAGCACAAAGATGCATCATCATAGATTATCAGTAGTTTTGAAATATTACTTCATGCTTTAAACACACCATCATGTGAGCTTTCTGAGGCAAGAGCATCTCTGCCAACTGCAGTTCACAAGAATAGTTTGCTGCAGTATTTTCYCTGGGTTATTTTTTTATCTTGTGTGTCCATCTGGCGAGTGCAGATGAAAAAAAAATTTAAAAAATTTGGAAGACACTTATCCACATTACAGTAAATTTTTACTGTGTTCTTTTTCTAGCTCAGCAGCATTTAAAAAATTAAGAAGTATTTACATATTAAAAAAACCCCACACTTTCCAAACAATGTGCTTTGATTTGTTCTTTTTCTTATTTTAAGTAATGGTTTCCTGCTTTGCTGATGTTTTGCTGGGTCTTTGGTTCAGATTCATGGGATCCATCCAAAATATGCTGGACAATGCTAACTTCTGAAATACTAATGTGCAAATCCTTAATCACAGCTTTGGTTTTCCTTGAGACTGACAGTTACTTTAACAGGGCCTGACCTCTAGGCAGAGCACCTTCATGGAGTCGAAGTAATGACATTAATGTGCAAAGCAGGAGTTAATCAATTTGTGTTTAAAAAAATGCTGTCGGATATACAGCACAAATCAACAGAAAGAACTGATGTTTTTATTAATCTTTTCCTGTTAGGCTAATTTGAGAGTTAGCAGGTAAAACGTTTTCAAATTCTAATATGATATTGCAGATGACATATTGCCATGTAATACCCTGAATCATTTGCAACAATACCTTCCTTTCCAGTAATCTCATTTTGAACTTTATATTTTGCTATTTTAATACTAAAAGGATAGCACATTGATCTCTCTTCGCCCTCAAAATCCAGATATTGTCTACAGACACAGTTTACTTACAAATGAAGAAAAATATATTTGGCTATATAGAGAGTCATACAATATAAAGCTATAAAACTTCATTCTTTGCAAACACATCATTTCTCTGCTCATACTATGACCATATAAAAATTAGATACTTGTGTTACTAGCCCAGTAGGTTTTTAAAACTAAATAACAAATATCACTTATATCCTTAAGATCATAAGCTTTTCTCCAACTACAATAAAAGTCAGTCTCATAAATATTAAGAACAAACATTTTGAGCAAAGGATATTAAGCAGCTCTGCCAGATTTCTCTAGCAATATCAGAACATCTTATTTTGCTTTTCTTATAGTGTCTAATGCTGCAGTTAACTTTTCCAAGCTGACCAAGTAAGAAAAGAGCCCTCAGTGATTCCCTTACATAAAAAGCCATTATCGTCTATATGATTATACTCATTTTTTTCTTGTCTATCAAGAGTAAACACTTCCATCTGTATTCTGCTCTGTATCATATTTTTCACCTTCTTTTGACTATGGACCAGTATTTTCTCCACATTCAGAGGGAAATTTGGTTAATCTGTGTAATGCATGCCATTCCATATCCTCAAAAAGACAATGCAAACCAAGCCATATTGTGGCTGAGTATAGACTTATGGCAATCAATTACTGCAGTATTAACACACTTCTTAAAACTTCACGCATATTACCACACGGTTACTCAGAGCTTTTGACAGCTTCTTCTTCAGAGCTGCTTCTACAGCTTCACAGTTTGTCAACCCTCATATTGGATAGTGAAACATATTATGGAATTTACTTCAGAGCAGAAAACTAAAATCAGATTTTGAAACATTGAGGCTAATGTCATTAGAATAAAAAAATGTAATGGCTGTTCTACTATATGCTTAATTGCCTCCCCTGCGAAAAAGCAGTCCACAGGAAGGAGCTGAAAGTTACTACTTGGGTTCTGATCTTGCTGAAAAAGAAAGAAATGGGTTATCAGTCATAATTTCTCTTCACAGCAACAACCCTGATAAACATTAATGTCAATAACTTTTTTGTTGTTGTGGATCCTAAGAGTTTACATGTGTTAAAAGGGAAGCAAGAAAACTTAGGAGAAATAAGATCTACTGAAGATTATCAGCTAAATAGAAACTCTTCTTGCCTTCAGTCTTTAAGTCCCTGCGTATCTGAAGGCAAGGAGAGCTCTTGGAGAAAAGTAAAACAAATTTGTGATATCTTTGTATTTCTCATTAGGCATTAGCATTTGATACTATTAGCAAGAGGACACAGGCCATGCAGACTTTTTATCTTATCTGGTATGACCACTGTTAACTTTCTGGGATGTGTTGATGCCTTTATCTGCAATGTTACAGATGAAAGGTGTCCAGAACAACAAACAAAAAAACCACCCCAAAATAAAGATGACACTGCTTCCTGTTCCTATCAATTCTTCATTATTTGCATTACAAAAGCCATGGGCCAAAACCTCACCGAGCTTGGTGTTACAGCAACTCCAAAGAAATAATATTCAGTACCTCTGATAATTTCTGATCAAGACCACCCATATTCCTGCAATACTGGCTCACTTTTGAGTGGCAAGACTATAGGTCTCTGCACAGAATTTCATTATGTTCTCTTAAACTGCTTTTGCTATTTCTTTAAGTCAGTTCTGACAGAATGGTCTCTTTTTGCACAGATGCTCTTCAGAGAATGGGTTAATGTTTTTCAACATAAATTACTAAAAAAATCCAACAACCCTCAAAGCTGTTTTAGCACAGAAGCTCTCTGATTTGGAGCTGGTATTTTGCGGCAGCTTTAACACAGTCTTATTGCTATGTCACTCTTCAATGGCTGTACTCCTAACTCTAGAGAAGACTTAGAAGATATTCCTGCATGCTAAAGCATATTTTAAGCATACTGCCTTCTAGTTCATCCAGTTTGATCTAAACCAGCTACCCTAAGAGCTAATATTGATATTGCCTGATATCATACAACTGTTAAAATTTAATCACTAGGTTCTCAGTCTGATTAAGCAATTAAATTGCTTAACTGAAAACTACAAGGCAATAGGTTTATATGAAAGTACTAAGAAATTCTATTTCAAGTTTAAGAATAATTCCTTACCAAAGGTCACAAACACATGAAAGCTCAAATTACAAAAGTATATTTAAGTATTAGTCATTCTAGTATTGTTGGCCTTCTCATTGTTAATTGATGCTATTTACTCAAGCAGTTATTCCTGGCTTCCCTTTTCTAAAAATCACTACTAAAACAGGCACTCTGTTCAGCTAATGTGAATTGCAGTGCAAGTGAAGACTCTTCATGCACTGTAAATGCAACTCATCATTAAACTTGAAGAATTATTGTTTCTGCTTCTTTACCTATAAAAACTTAAAAATATCTAAGTTCCCTTCTTTCAATTTGAATCATAAAGTATTTGCTGTAACAAGATCAAAGATAGAAAGAGGTGGAGTTTTCAATGCCAAGTCATAGAGGTCTGACAGGAGTTACTGTTGCAGAGATGTCACTGAGGTCTGGGGAACGCTCAAACGAGCAGGACCACCTGCGAGGCAAGGAACTGCTCAAAACAAACAAGGGCTGAGCTCGCTCTACGTTTTCATCATTTTACCGTTTCTTTTACTCCATGTGAGAAGAGTCCTGTATCTGCAGCTGACATGAAGTACTAAACATACAGAAGAATGTCAGAACTTCACCAGGACTCCCCTAAAAAGACCCAACCAACCTACCAAAAAAAACCCCAAACCGCCATGAAAACAAGGTTGTGTTGATCTGCATAAATGGTGCTGGAAGTTTTCTCCTACGGTGCTGGCATTTTCTCATCAAACAGAAGTTACACGAACACATTATTTTGGCTTGAAGAAATCAAGCATATATCCACATCTCTTAACACCGATAACATTCACTACCTACACGTGCTTTCTCTGTTGCTTTGGCATCTCACAGGGTGAAGGAGCAGTAAAAAGACAGGTAAGTTAATCACTGACACTCAGCACTGTGCTGACTGGTGAGTGCTCAGGTCAGAATTTTAAAAGATTACTTGTGAGCTCTGCCATGAGGGGAAGAAGGGTAGAAAAGGCAAAACTAGCAAGCAAAGAGTCTATGGGATTTTATAAAATATTAAGTACTTGCTCTCAGAAAATGAATGTTTTAAGGCTTCAGGTTCAATCTGGTGCCTCATAACTCATGATCCCCCCCCCTTTATTTATAGTAGCTAAGATAATTAATCTTTGTATACTATCACTCCGTATTGTTCCAAATCCAGAGTTTTGGTCCAGCACTAGCTACTTAAACTCAAAGTGATTCTTTATAGCCTATGTGGTTTATAGACTACAGCAGGATCTTTCAACATAGTGTTTGTTACATGAATAAACATTTTTATTTGTTTACACATACAGTAATACTGTATCTACTACATACTAAATAAAATGCATAATTTATTTGCATTTTCCCATCTGATTTTCTGAAAAGGCTCATAAAATTTTAATGAAAGTAGTTAAAGCAACAGACTATGTATTAAAATTATATACAAAAAATGACCTTAAAAGAGTACTATTAAAATTGCAAAGTAAAGTGCTTAGGCTTGAAAAATGCCATAGCAGAGGTGTCCAACTTCTCTCTATGTGCACATTCTAATAGACTTTCATTTTATGTCCTAAATATATAATGACATTTTTATTCACAAAACTCCAGTTTCTTTCAGAACAGTTCTAATATTTTCTTCCACATGTAGAGCAATTCCCCCCACGCCCTTTGTACCAAGCACACACTTTGATATCTGCTCTGACATCAGCAGTAAACAGCCTTCATGCCTCCTTCTCAAAGCCTTAGCAGCAAGGGTTTTTTAATAAACACTAATGATGTCACTTTAAGACAAACATGTACAACCTGTGTCTCAACGACAAGAAACTGAAACAGGAGGATGAAGATCAATTCAGGTTCCTATTTTAACATTCTCAAGGCTTGATTCCCCTGCCCTCCATACCCTCTTCYGAACACATCACACGTAGCATGTCCTAGGCTCACAGCACTATCGCTACTGACTTTGGTTGCAGCCTGAATACAGTCAGCACTTCTGCAAGGCAGCACACACCCAGGCCAGGCACCACGGTGAAGAACACACCATCTCACTGAGTGTGGTTTAAAGACACCTCCTGACCTCCCGCAATTCTGGGGTACAGGCAGAGGTAGAAAATAACTGGAGCAACATTTAAAGGCTAGAAAACAGAAATTATGTTTCTTTTTCCCTAAGACCATCTACAGCACTATCATCACACTCCCCAGCTAGAATAAAGCAAACAGCTACACACCTTTCCACTTCAACAACAAATGAGGTGAGGGCTGGGCCTTCTCTGCCCCCAAGCACATCCCTCTGGTGCTGACAGTAAAGCCTTTGGGAAGCGTTAGGGTTTGATTATACAGTCTCACACCACCAGCATCCACAGAAAGGGTCTGTGTTGCCTTTGCCGACATGCTCAGTCAGTGCTGCCTACTTCAGACACCTTAAGCCTTCAAACTTATATTCTTCTAATTCATAGAGTTTGTATATAAAGTTTCCTACGTGTTGGGGTTTGGTGGGGGTTTTTTGGTTATTGTTTTTTTTGGGTTGTTTTGTTTTTGTGGGGTTTTCTTATTTGGTTGGGTTTGTTTGTATTTTAAAAAGCAGTTTTCTTTACTGCACAGCTGGTTGCCACCCTTTTTTTCACCATGCTGTTCCAGATCCACTGTCCTAGATCAGCACAAGCTGGTCTCCCCCTCTCTCTCACTTATGCCACCCTTCCCCACACTGCTTCTTCTCACTTAGTGACATGCCCAATATCCCTTTTTGCCCCCATTCCCAGCACCCTTTCCTAGTTACCCCCCACCTCYGCTAGTAGCTTGCTATCTTCCCAGCCTCTAGCCATATATTCTTACTTTTTCCTCTCCTAAACAAAAACAAATATCAGAGTTATTTTAGGAGACAGTAAAAGAACAATCTCTGTTGAAAAAAAGCAAATAAAACCCCCGCTTCAACTGACACTTAAATGAAAAGTTTTACTTCAAACAACTCCAGTTTCATAGAATCTGTAATGGGATGTGTCACGTATGACACTTAACAGGTGATAACATAGTGACTACTGCACGTTACACCCATACTCTATACACAAAAAGAGAAAAGAAAAACCAAACCACAAGTAAACGAGAGCAAAGGCGTTTTTTTCTGAGACTTAATGAATTATCCATATTTCCCACAGAATGGCAGGAAAAAAATGACTGCAAGCAATCGTTTTCTCTTGTATGTTTTTTCTTTAATGTGTTTGCTCTTTTAGTATAAACTCAGACTGAGAATTATTCTTTGCAGCTATTTTGTGATGTACATTTCAGTCATAAGCAGTGAGTTATTCCATGCAACTGCTGACAAAATTTAGTTCTGAATGTAATGCTCATTTTTTTTGGTACCTTTAAAATTAAACTACTGTGCTATTTTTTAAAAAGGAATTAAACTCCAGAAGCTTCGATCAAACAATTTTGTCATTTTGCTTTCAGAATTAGGCATCTGAGAAGATTATAAAGCAATAAAAAAAGAGGCATCTGATTAACTACACTATATTGAATTTCTCTTTTATAACATCTCTGTTTGTCAACAGCAGCATTACAACTGGCAACCAAAAACACAACTCCTTTTTTGAACACAGGAATTTACGCCAACTGCAGACAGCAACAAAMATTCTAATTACATGAAAGACCCAAACAAATCAATGCCAGATCCTCTGTTCTGGTCCTTCTGCATAGAGACACTTGAAAACTGACATAGCAAGTTAACAGAGGTTTTTATTTGCCATTGTTTCAAGTGCAATCGCCCTTCAGTAATGGATGCAAACTTCTAGTGYCGAGTTCTAGTTCTGCTCTGTTCATCCTTCTGTTTGGCAGGTCCTGACCCCAGCACGGGAAGGGACACAATCCCTATTAAAGCTTTTTGTGCAGCAGAGTCAGGGTTTTGCTGCTACTATGGCACTAAGGAAACTAGCATTTTGAAATGGAGCAAATTGTAGAACTAGTGCCTGCCTCTTCCCATGGAATTCCCTGCTTTGCCCCAAGGCCACTGGCCACAGTAGACAATGGTTCCTTCCTACTCCCTTCAGTCTGAACTTAGCAACACCAGAACAGGAGAAGCGCTACTGAAACATGTTGCGCAGCAACACTTCCTGGGACTTGATGATGTCTCTCCTGGTCCTTGAGAATCTGCAGGTGAAGCTTTCAGGTCACAGATTTGCTTTTCTTGCAGACAGATATTCAGTCCACAAAAGTTGCGTATAGACATGAGAACAATCTTGAAGGTGGGGGAAGGATTACAGAAAGAATTTTCACAACAGAAGGTGAATAACCAAACAGGGCAGGAATCAGATCTAGAATAGCCTCAGTGTAGATGTCACGCTAACTGGTGGGGGAGAGAAATTGGCATTTAAATTTCTTTAAAAACCCCAAACAGACATAAATAAGTTTGATCTCATGTCAACAGGGATCTTCTGTGCATATGATTAAGGTACCAATCATTATGCTTATTACCTATAGGCCAAACCAAAATCATTGGAAACTACATCACCCCATGCAAGACTAAATCAAAGCAAATGAAAAATTTCATCTATGAAGACATCAGGCAGAAAAACGGGTAAACACTAGAGGAGAGACGTTTTGAAAGGGCAGCATGGTGCCACTGCCTGAGGTAAAGTACCTGCTGATAGTCAATGGTAACTCAAGGAAATGCCTTCTACTCTTCCACAAAATGCTTTCCACTGGGGTTGCCACTGCTATGTACAGAAAAACCCTCCTGCTCTGCTCTCGGGCTTACTAGGACACTTAATTAGGGATGGTATCCTGGGTACTTTTGGAGTGCTGTGTAGGTAAGTGCTAAGTAGTATTGCTGTATTGAAAGACCCACTAAAAATAATGCTGTTTTATGAGATATACAAATAGAAGTGTAATTCTTTTCGTCAAAGTTAATTTCTGAACCATATTGCACTGCACAGCTTTTATTACACAGAAATGTGTATTAATAAACAGCGCCAGCAACCCATTTTATACAATAAAAGCTTATTTCAAATATTGTAGGAAGCAAACATTGTACAAGACACTATTCCAGAAGTGAGCTGGACTAGAAATATCAATTACCTCAAAATCCTTTTTATTGACATGGCAACATGATGGGATTTCAAAAAAAAAAATGAAAGAGAAGAATCATTCAAAGCAGAGAATTAAAAATGCTTCCCTGTCTATATTCAAGCCTCAGAAAGTAATGCAACTGGCAAATACACAGTATTACAGAATTTAAAAAAACCCCTAAACAACCAAACCAACCACAAAACCAAACCCCCAAACAAATCCACAACAGTTAAATCTTCTGTGGGACTACACAATTTTTAACTTTCAGTCAACTAGTTTAAAAAAAGAAAAGTGTACCCTTCAGCTAGTAGCTCATTTAGTTCAGTGCTCTTCCTTCTACATCTCATACTTCATGCTCCAAAATGTAAGTTAGAGGGCCAGATGTATTATCTGGGAAGTTTTCCAAATTCATTAACTCCTTGGCACCAGTGACTTCAAGATACCCACTGCCAGCACTGAATATTATGCCCAGCAAAAAAACAGCTCCTGGAGGGAAAGGATTAATAAAATGAGGCATTCAGCAGTGGCTCTTGGTCTCTTTGGTCACAACAAGGAACTAAAAGAATCACAGTAGCTGCCAACACTGACCACAGTCAGCTTTCAGCACCTAGTACTCTGAAGGTCTTTCCTGCTTATCTGCAGATCATTCACTACAAATCGTGAAAAAAAGCACAGGTATTGCTTGAAAGAACACGAAACCAATAGTCAGAGACAAGACTGACAGGAAGGCTGCGACTCCAGTTCTAACTGCAGAGGGTGGTAAATGTTACACAGGGGTGTTAGAATCACATCATCACTGTCTCCTCAATTATAGAAGATGCAGACTGAGGGAATTCATTTTGCTTTCTGAAATGGATGCAGTCTGGCTGTTAACAGCTAAAGGACTGATAACTGAAGAGCCTTACAGTGCCCTAAAAAGGCAGGACACCCGATAGATTCACTTCTCGTTCTCAGCTTTCTTCTTAGGGCCAAGGAAGGAATTCCATGATGGAAACCAGCTTACTATCAGTCATGTAGGCACTTTCATGAGCCATCTGTTCAGGCACCATCACCAGAGAAGCTCTCTAATTTAAAGATCAACACATAGCAAGAGGCCCTAGGATTTTAAACACAAAATTTGCTTTGCTGGCTGCTGTGCCTTACTTTGAATCTTCACAGTTTCAATAAAAAGCACTAGATTTATTTACATTCTTTGAATTTCAAATATACTGTTTCTTAACCTTTGTTTAGGCCTAATGCCAGCTTTCTTGGTTTTTTGCCATTTCCAATCACTTCAAATTTAGTAACAATTCTTACTCTGTGTGATATTCCAGGATCCAGAGATACCAAGATGTCAGGTCCTAATAACCACTTCTGCAGAACTGCAGTATCTATYATCCTGTGTGAAATTCCGCACTAACACAGTTACACTGCTTTTTCTTTCAGAGAAAGCCTTATTTCTGCACTCCTCATACAGACACATCCACCATATTTACAAGCTCTCCTATGCCCATATGAGTCAGAAACAACCTGGAATACAAGGCAGTAGGAAGCTCCAACTCAAAGCAGAAAGTTTCAGCAAAGACAAGAAATGTGGCAGGCTCAGCACAGACAGTCACAGCAGAAAGTGCTGCCAGGTCTCAGGAAGAGAATGTATGCCCCAAACAGCCCACAGCTGGTAACTCCTGCCAGCACCACACCATTTACTAGAGAGAGTATTTCAGTGCACAACAGACACACAGCTCTGCAGGCACATCACCCCTTCAGCCCACTGCAGGCTGGCTCACACAATGGATTTACCACAGACAGAAGACCACTTACTTCACAAATACTAACAGGCCTTACGTTACGTGGATGCACTCATCACAACTATTAAAAGTCCGCGCTTGATTTCGTTTTATACTACTTAAACATTTTGGGGGTTTTCATACTCTCTTGACCTGCTTAACTGAATTCTGCACAGAACAATATTCAGCAACATGACCTGCGGAGAAGTAGCAACTATGGAGTGTGAAAACCCACCCCCAAGCCTCAGTTAATACAATAATATGCCCAGAATCACTTCAGGAAATTAAAGATGAGGAAAAAAAAAAGGTAGAAATAGTACTAATGTACAGCTAAAAAAAATACCTGTGTGCTGGATTTTTCTACCCAATCACTTTTCCCACTTCTGTATCATAAAGGAGCTATAACACTGGGAAACYGCTGAGCTTGAAATTTCCCAAGTCATATTAAACAAAGCCCTTTCTCTGCTCCTAGAGCAAAGAATACTCTCCAAGGAAAAAATGCTGTTGGTTTGCATTCCCTGGATGCCAACAACTCACACTGGGCAATGCATAATTCCCATATTACTGAGATGTGATCGAAAAGAAGCAAATCTTTCATCTCTGTTGTAGAAGACTGTAGTTTGGATATCTGCCAGATCAGGACTTCTCCTCTGGGAAAAGGCTGTCCTTTCTGTCATGCACACTTTCCACTTGAAGTTTACCAACATTTAAAAATAAGGCATTCCTCACACACAGAATCACTCTCCGGCATCTTCCTCTAATAAACTAATACCCCAGCTTTAGCAGGCAGTTCCCCAGCTATGTATTCATAAGAGTAGTCTGCAAAGTTCCCATCTTTTAAGTTTTATTTTATGCTTGTCAAATTGAAATATCTTACTTTGGTCCACTTTCAGGGCACAAGCTTCCTTCACAGAGAAGTCCAACTTGTTGAAGACTTTCTCAGCAGATGTACATGCACTTTGGTTCTTGAAGCGGGAATATGAAAAGCGCTTTGCTGCTGAAGCCAGGATTGTTTTACTACACTTTCATAGTACAGAAAATTGTCATTTTCTGGGTGAGACAGAGTGAAATAAATGCTTCTGCTCAGCTTTTACAGGGTCATTTGTTCTCTGGTTCAGCAGCTTTGTATGATCAGCTGGATTGAAAGAAACCCTACCCAGTCCTTGTGGCTCTTAAGGAAAACTGTCCTTTCTGTGCGAGCTGCCTGTTCACTCCATCTGGTCCTTACAAAAGCTTCTCCTGGCTTGTCAGACTCAGCTGTTTTCAAGAACTGCTCAATCTTCTGTCGCTCCTTAAGACAGGACCAGACCCAGAGCGTAGCAGCCCAAACAAAACTAAGAGACAGTTATAGCACTTCAAGAGCAAGTAACATCACACAGACAAAAATACACAAAACCAACTTTCACTGGCCATTAAGCAAAACTCTCAGAAACTCACTTTCAGTTTAGTCTTCAGGACAATAAAAGAGACTCAAACTTGCTCCCCCACTTCTTTTCTTTCAGCACAAAGACATCTGTGAAGATCTGCAAATCATCTTTCATCCACACTTTCTCCCTCAGATGTGTCTGCCTACCCCCTCCACCCCAGTCAACTTCCTTCAGCTTAGGCTGATCCCAGGATCAAAAAATGTCAGTTACAAAATCATTCTTCTCTTCTCCTGAACTTCCTTTTTCTTGCTCCCCTGACTAAACCAGAAGAATACTATTCTTTTTTGTAGAATTATTTTTCTGCTAGGTTAGCTTCCCACAAGAGCTCATCATGGAATTATAGGAATAATAATGCCAGCATAGAGTGAAAGGGGGCAGAAACATGTGGCTCAGTCTTTATGAATACTAGGATACAAGGAATACAAGGATAACAGGAAAATATTCAGTCAACATGCTATTTTATAAAAACTCAATTACAGACCCTTGAATTTGCATCTACACTGCAGTTGGTCTAAATTCAGTTTTGCTCTGGATCCTAAGTCCCACACAGGAACATTGAGGGAAACAGGTTTCTCCTGCAAGCTTCTTATTGTTCTCAGCAGATCAGATCTATTCACTTTAATAACGGTAATTCAAAGAAAGATCAACAGGCACTGCTCTGCCGTATCTTAATACAAAGCACACTAAGAGTCACAGAACACAAAGCATTCATAAAATCAAAGTGAATAAGTGATTTAAGAAAAGATTCTTGCAATCTAAGSATGAGACAGCAGGGATGCTCTTGTTCAGTTTGCAGAGGTTTACTGTTGCTTTTTATTCCCTGGTCCTGCCACTGAGAAAGTGGTTTTATTCATGGCAAGTAAAACAGTCTTAAAAAAATAAAATCAATGCAAGTTTGGCATTTGAATTTAATAAGGATATAGTTTGACATGGTAGACACAGTGATTTAGTAGACAGCTGCCTCAAAGTCACAGTTCTGACATCCATCCACTTGCTGAGTTTCCCTTCTACCAGCATGCAAGCTTGTCTCTCAAATGAGTGGTTCAAGGAGATAATCTCAGCACTACTCATTTCTGTCTCTCTTGTTTTAATTTTTGGCTGGTTTAGCCCTCTTAACCATGTCACCAGCTAAACTGGGACTGGAATAAAGAAGTAATGGAAACCAGGCAGCTGCAGATAGGAGGCATGGTGACCAAGATTGTTCTTTTTGGCAGCAGCAAGCTTTTAGATCAACATCATAGCATCAAACACCACCCTCAAGTGAGGGATTTTTATCTACAGATGACTTTCTCAGGACCTAACAAAAAAGGGGTCACAACAAATCATCATCACACAGCTAATAAAGTCTTAAAAAAAAAAACCTAAAAAAAAAGGAAAAAAAGCTGTCAAAGGAATAGTTACAGCTGGTGAATTACTGGGAGCATAAAATTATCCTTCTCAAGAGTAAAAATGAGTTCTTGTTTCCTTCCATAGAGGAGAACCATCTAAACTATGTTATCTGAGAGCTGTTTATCAGCCACATAGACCCAGCAGGCATGGGGGACTGTAAAGATCCCCAAGCCTGACATTCAGAAGAGATTTTGACTAAGAAACTGCTTTTCACTAAAATTCAATGATACAGAAGCTTTCGTGAACAATGGTTTGAAGCACAGAACTGATAAGTGTCCAGCCTTCTTTTTCCTGAGTCAGTGAAAAAGCAAACTTCTCATGCAGAAATAGATATAATTTTTGTGCAACCAGCAATGTTAATCAAGCCTCCCCAGTCCTCCCAGCTTTAACCAATGAAGCTGGTTACAACAATACGTAACATGGAAACTATTATACATGTTAAAAAAACAAAAAAMCAAAGTCCACTAAAAAAGGGTAGCAAAGCCATATTGGCGTCGAGTATTAAGTAAATTAATGTATCATTTTAGTTTCACTAGACAAGTTGTGTTTGAAGAAAAGAAAAAAAACAACAGTAGTCAGAGATTTGACAAAAGCTGAGCATTTTAACTTTGGGACTAGAAATCATTATAAAACCCCAACAATATAATAGATTCAACGTAACATTTTTGACTTTATACTTTGCTAGACATAAATAAAGGAGAAAACATTGACTCCACAAGTAACCTGCAGGAAAAAAGGAACCTTATTTTTTGCTTCTCAGCTGCATAAACTGATACATATTCTCAGATGACAATTTATTTGGAACTATAAGTTCAAAGGAATACTTTGCTTGGAGAATCATAATCAAAGTTGGTGATGATGATAATGTTGATAATAACAACAACAACAAGACTACAACAAGAAAATAATCATTCAGGGAGAGATGCCCAAAGTGAATTTAACAGGGAAAGAGTGAAAAATCTTGCAAAAACATTCCTCACAATAAAACATCAAACATAACCCACAGCTCAATGGTTCAAAGCTTACAAAGGTATGAGTTGTGGGTAATACAGTGAACTGAAGTATCATAGAAAAGTACTTGCATTTGTTTTCGTGCCACTCAAATGGAAATGGCACCAAGCATCACACTGGCTGAACTAAGGGAAAAATCACATTGCACAGCTTCCAGTGACACCACAGTTTGCTTATATCCAGTATCCAAGCCAAGACACATAGATTAGGTTACACTGGTATTGCTAAAGTATACTGCAGACTGTGAAGTAGACAAGTCCTCTTCACACTTGCAAGAACAGTTGAAGCAGCCAAGTATTACACTCTTATTCTCAAAGAGAAATAAAATGAACTAAAATCAACCTTTTTTCTCCTCTCAGAAATGCAAAGGGTCAGATTCTATATACTATATGCTTTCTATTAGTGGCAAGGCCCTTGTTTGGACAGGCACTTCACTTGCATACACCAGGCAGCACAGCCATTTACATGAGTCTTTTCTACTGTGGAGCTAGTTACTATATAAATCCTTATGAACTCAGTACTAAACCCAATGCTCCCTTTGGAAAGCTGAGCTCTAATGACATCTACAGCAGCAAGAAGGCTTCTTTAATAAAATTATAAGATCTGGCATGAGGAGACGAGAATGGCACTCCCCCATACACCTCTTGGACATAATTGAGTTACCTGCAAATCAGAATCAAAACAGGAGCCACACTTGCTACAATGGCACCAGCCTCAAACAAGCCCAGCAGCATGCACTAAGCTTTCTGTAGTCTTTCCTAAATCCACTATTAACCCCCACCAGAATCCTTGCTTAAAAGGAAGCCTTTTGTGCTACATAAGTATGTATAAACCACTGGATTTTTCTGGTGTTCCAATAGCCCAATCTTTGCATGATTTCTCCAGCTAAAAAAAAGAGTAAAAAAAAAAAAGATGTTCTACAGTTTTGCCTGCTCTTCCAAGTCTGAACTGAAGTTGCAGCAATAAGCTTAGCCTGCTATTCACACTTTAACCAGAACAAACTTTAACACACTGGATTCTGCCTACACCAGACTCTACTTCGTCCCTGCGAAAAACTAAGCTGAAGTCTTAAAATCACAGGTTACGTTTATAGTTGCAAATATGGCAGTATCTGGGAACAACTGAGTTTATTAGAACATAATCATCTACACTATAAAAGTCGTAATAGCCCTTCTGCTCATACAAACACTTCCTCAAAACGGTTCAGGAGGATATACCAGGCACAGCTTCCAGAGACAACCTAAAGCCATCTTACAATAGAGGCTCAGAGCACAGATGGGGATCATCCTGCACCTGTCAACTTTAAAGCCAAATGGGACATTCAGCTTACACTTTTACAGATGCAACCTGAGCATCTCACAGACTTATTTCACCTACCAATGCAACCATGGCTTTTGGAAGAGGCTGAAGAGCCTTTTCCAAAAGTAATGATGAACCTAATCTGTTGCACTTTCCATACGCTATTCCAGTGGGTCATAGGAAATCTGCCAATAAACCTGCATTTTCAACCACTCCTGTGTCCTAAACCACAGTCTTAATCCTCATCCTTAGCCTTAACAAAACCTCAGTAAAATGTATTTAATGCAGAATACACGCTGGCTTTAAAGGATGCAGAGACACACCAAGACCTTTGATCTAAATGATTCCAAACTATCTCCACTTTTCATCTGAATTGCAGTTTAACCACAACTCAGTCAGCCACATATGAAGCAGTAGAGACTGGAGGTCTACCAGATGTGATGGCACTCAGGCCTCAGGAAAACCTGCCCTTGCAGGATTTAGTTGTACATCTGCCTGTCTGAGCCTTCTTTTCCAGAACACTAATCCTACCTGTAGGCTGAACAGCAACACGGGAACTGCACTGTCAGCAAAATTAACAGTAAGGGGCTTAACTTGACCAGAAGCATCCTTCAAACTATACCAACGGGCCTTTTCCTATTCAAGTCCTCACCCTATCTCTTGCCATATGTCATGGTTTAACCACATAGCATTAACTCAAATTCAGCTCGGTAACAGAGCATCTCCCTTTCACTCAGCCTTGCTGGTACTAAGCCATAGCCCAGTCACACGTTCCTCACATAGCAGCCAGCAAGAAAATAAGATCTTACTAATCTCGTCTCAAAACTGTCTTGAAACACAACCCCAGCCAAAAGCATGGTCTAGTGACATTAAAATAAAAATATGAAAGCTTTTTTGACCATTTTGGTAATTAATATGTCAGAGCTCATAAAGAAAGACTCATCAGCTTTTCTCCAGCACTGCATCATCTGAAAAAGCTTTGTCAGCAGAGACTTCAGCAGACAGTCAATACATACTAAAAAGTGTTCTAAGCACTAAATCAGAACACAAAAAAGAATTTTAGAAAAAAAAGACTTAAAATAACTGCAAAGAATTCAGTACTCAATTTCACTATTTGATATAAATCAGGTTATATTTGATATGCAAGTATTGCCCTTCCTTATAAAGGGTGTTTTCCTAGCTGTCCTAGAACTGCTTTTATAAGAAGCTAGGAGTTTATGAAAAACTAAGCTTTAGCTTGCTGATTTTTCATCTTTGTGAATTTTCAAGGATCTTCTCTGCTTTACAATAAAGGCACCACTTATCTGCTTCTCATTCTCATCATTGGGATTGGCATACCATTGCTGAGCACACAGGAAGGTTACAGAGGACAAATTCCTCCTTAAAGGATTCGGAGAAGTTGCCTTACACAAAACACACTCTGAACTCTGTTTTTTTCCAGAAAGGGACGAGTGGGCTGCATCAATACAGCACTCAGTGCTTTTGCCGATGGCATTGTGGAAAACATTTTCAGCACTAAGAACACCTGGAAGCACCGCAGGAGGCTTCCACCCAGAGGGATGAAGGACGGGCCAGGTATGGGAACCAGAACTCACAGACGGATTTCTATGAGGGTCATAAACAGGAACAAAGCCCCAGCCATCTTCCCACAAAACATGCTTACAAGYTCAGGATGTGTCCAGACATACTTCTAAAACTCAAATCTACTTTTTAAGGGGGGAAAAAAAAGGAAGTCCTGTTTGTGGGTGCAATATACAAAGAGACAGATGAGGCTAGAGCTACAGATCCTTCTAATGCCTTAGTCTTGCGGAGAATTGTGATAATGCCTTTTGAAATGAATGCACGCCTCTAACTCCTGCTGCTGCTGCTGCTGCTCAGTAACACATAATATGTGAGGGATAAAGTAGCTCTACAAAAAGCTGAGACTAAATGCTTGAAGAGCCACTGCCCCAGAAGAAACAGAAAGGATATTTCCCTAGAGAGAATTACTCAGCCGCGTATTTTATAGAACAAGTCATGTTGAAGGAGAGATAGGATAATTGCATTGATTGTTAGCAGGTGATAATTAATTCTGTAGAGAAATACGTTTAGTTTCCTGAAGTCTAGAATAGGATGGAAACTCTTCATTTTGTAATGAGAAAATAACTGTGTTTTGCTTGCAGCACAAGAAGCTGCAATGTCTCCCTTTTAACATTCTGAAGGTACCTACAGGAAGGCAGCACAATGAAGGATGTTAAAACAGGAATTCTGTGGTGTGACTGAACGCCGGAAAATTGCACATACGACATATAATTCCAAAAAGCACAGAGTAAAAAGGGACCAGAGAAAAAGAACACCATGTTCTTTTGAACAGACTTTTAAAATAAATATTTGAATGGAAAAACATGAAAGCCAAAATTGCAGCTTGATTTCTTTTTATGAAGGGTTAGCAAATGGAACATAGAGAGTGGAGAAACATTTCTCACTGGTATTTGAACAGCATTTAAAGTGGGTAGGACCGACAAAGGTAATTTACACTCCAACCCTCTCAGAAGCTAGCTAATTTCTTTTATTCTTAAAGGGAAAAAAAAAGAAACAACTTGTGGGGTCTTTGTATCTATTCCTTGGGTGATCTGTGGACTGCTGATTTTAGTCTATGAAAAAATATCTTAGGTACATGTAAGAGATCTGTGAAGAATAAGTAAAGCAAACAAGCCAAAGTTCAATAAAGATGGGTCCACATGTTCATACAAAATTTGTAGGTGTCTTCAAACAGGAAACTTTTCAAAGTCAGTTTTCAAGAATTTGCTGAAGTGTGTAGAAGAAATATCAAATGCTACTAAAAATTATATTAGAAAGCTTAATGTACCTACAACAATTGATTGCCAAATAGTTATAATCTTACCCCTGCAATATTCATTGATGGAAGTGAATTCCATTGATCTTCACTAAACTGCATGATGTTGCAATGTTTGTAGTATTTTTTCTGAACAGGGAAAAGCCCTGGGGCAACGCCCTCAGCTTCTTCAAGTTGACAAGATCATTTCTTTGAAGCTTTCACATTCCCGAAAAAGAAAGTTGAAAGAGTTTTTTTCTTCCCACGAGTGATAATGTCACAAGACATATGAACTATTCCCTGATTCAGAAAGAGAATCCAAGAACTTCACAGACTTAGGAAGGATGCCAAAAAAATTTAAAAAGAATTTGTCTACTAAGTTCAGGAAAAGGTCTTCAGATAAGGAAAATCCACACCAGAGAACTAAAGAAGGACACCCAGTTGCACAGAGAAGGAATACCATAAACAATCAGGAATCTCATAGTTGACTTTCCTTTACATGAATTCAGGTTTTTAGACCTATCAAAGGAGTGGAAAAAGGCAATGTACAATCATGCTACAAAGGGGCAGTCTGAAACGTCAGGATTTTTTAATATCAGAAGAGATTGCTGAATAACTAAAGTTTTCTAGGAAGTTTAAGGTTTCTTATGTCAGCTTACCCACTGCTCATGAAAAATTACAATCTTATGTGACATTGCCTTGAAAGTTTTTTTACTACAACAGCTGCAAGTTGTACAGTACCATGGTGTGGTTGGCAGAACTTATTTAGTAAGCAGATATAGTAATTACAGCAGTATGGACTAATGCTTTTTATTACTATGGCCTGAAAAATTTAAGAAAAATCAAATTATTTCTCCTGCACAAGCGCAACGAAAGGAAAAGCTGTGACACTTTTTTTTTTCCTTTGTAGAATTTTTTAGTGTTGTCTTCAATATTCCTGGTAATGGAAGTTTAACTCGGTGCAAGAAGAAAACACAAAGAAATACTTGTATTTCTTAAAGTGTGCATTGTCAAGTCGATACACTCCATAAGAGTTTGTACTTCCCCTTATTTGAAAGGGCATTTTCTTCAATTTACAGCACCTGTACTGAAAAACAAGTTACAACTCTTCCTTGAGAATGACTTGGCTACATCTATTATCTGGCTAAGAGCAACCCCTAATTCATCATTGTTCTAATTGGAGTCAGTGCATACAAAGAAATGCCTCAATTTGCAACTCTCTTAGTCACCACAGTTTCTGGAAGCTGATTTCATTGACTGCTCATACTACTTTCAAGTTGCTGACTTTTTCTCCAAAATAGGAGGACAGCTTACCCGATTTGTGTCCGGCCAACAAACCAACTTTGCTTTCATCTGCCACTGGAGAAATAAAAGAAAAGACACAAAGATCAGAAACTTATTTAAATTCACAAGCCTTTGAAACACTGTCAAATTATTTCAGACACAGCACCCTGAATCTTTAAATTATAATAATCTGAAAAAAAAGTCTTTCTTTACCTAATCCACATGGGGTGCTTCAAAGTCCAAATATCTGAATCAAAGCCCTCTGAAACCAATAAAAGGACTACCAGCAGTCCTTGTGGGTTACAGATCAGGACCTCAGCACTTACACACTCAAAACTGAGTTGTCAGAAGACCAATTACACTTGTAAATAACTCATCTTGCCAGACAAATCACAGGGCATAAGAGAGTTGTAACATTTTCAGATCAAAGACCTCAATTGTAAAAAGAATCCAGATGTGGAAACCTTCCCATCTGCAAGACATCTCACTGACTCAAGGGACCCTCTGCAGATAATAAGGTCTCCCAAAACCTGATCTTTTTGAAGGCTTATGCATTTTATGTATATTATATTTTATCTATAAATTGTAACTTTGTAGTATTTCACRACATCTTATAAAGAAAGATGTTTGCAGTAGCAACAGTTTGCAGAGTAGTGAAGGAGCAACTTCTGAATGTAACAGAAATTGAAACTTCTGTGCAGTAACTTTACTTCAGTTTATTATCATAAATCTCAAGAAACTAATTAAAAACTCTCCTGGAAGGCTGAGGGGAAGAACCAATCACCATTTCTTAAAATGAATTCTATGCAAAGACACAGTGGTAATGTAATGCTAGGGATGATAAAACAAGAACAGGAAATGAATGTTAGGGGTGAAAGCTTATCCTTCAACTCTGCCTGCCCAAGCAGTCCCTTATAACTTGCCTTAAAATGTAATCTCTTTATATGATAAAATAAATTGTCAAGTCATACCAAAAATACTATAAATGCAAACTTAAACAAGATTTGTATAGTGGTCACTATAAAAAATTTACATTGAGGGTTATCTGCAATGATACAAGAACCTGCTATTTTCTTCCCGGGAAAGAGCAGTGCAGTAGTTACTGACATTTAGGAGTTACTACTTCAAAAATAATCACAGTAAATATTTTTTTATATTGCCTCCCCACCTTTAAGCTTTCACTCTCAAAATTCAGCATCAGATTCAGGACTAGGATTCACAACTGGAATCATGAATCCACAAGTGACCACTGTATCTCTTCTCCACTTTTGTAATCTGTCACCTGATTATCCGTAAATTGACATAGCATAGGGTTTTTGTGAGACATAAGTGCTAATGAAGTAAGACTAATACTATTTGCAGCATTATGTAGAGATTCTGCTAAAAAAAGCAGCAATGGGACTAGCCAAAAGTCAAGACAGTTCTGCACTCCTTGACCTTTGACCTTTTTTCTAGTCCCTGGAAATGATAACTATTTAACTCCTTGCTATGCAGCTTGATCCTATAATGCAAAATGACTGGACAAAGATTTACTGCAAGGATAGTTCAAACTCCTTTTCCTCCTCCCTCTCCTGAAATCTATCTCTAAGCAAAAGAACTGTGGAAAACTTCGGTCCCAAAGGCTAGAGTTTTGACAAGTTACGATTGTGTGAAAACAAGAGATTATAATGGAAACTGATTTGCAACCTTAATTATAGCAGTCACTAATGGCAACCAGTATAATATATGATAATTACTTAGAGTAGGTAATGTTACAGTACATAGGAACTTTAAAAAAAAGACAAAACCCAAAGTTCACAGTATTTTTTTAAAACTATGCTGATGACTTGGTTTGCCTGAAACTAAGTTTTACATTATTAAAAGGGATAAATCCATTTAACTTAATCATACTTTACACACCAGCTTCACACACAAAAATTAGATTTTAATACTGGAGGGAAAAAAGGAAGAATAAAATGATTAGAAAATGAAAAAGAATCTTACCAAAATACAAGGTTAGCATTATGAGTTTAAGCACACACATGCACAAAAACTGGGAAACGCAAATATTAAAGTTTTATATCAAAGTTTGAGCAAAATATGTGTGCGCTTCTGCAGGGTACTTTTCATTTCATGGGTTAGGCAGTGCCTTCTAGTCTGGCCATCTTTCATTAGACTGACTACAAGTGRCACAGACAAGACCACTGGATAACAATCCCATTCCTCCCCTTGTTTCCCCTGGAAACAAGGAGAAGACAACAGAGAAAAAAAAAAAAAAAACCCAGAAGATAAATACTTTGTATCCCTCAGCTGAAAACTTTGTAACTAAAAAGTTCATTTAGGAAGTACATAGGACATCCTGTTCCACAAAATAGCATGTGAAAACACTTCTTTGCACTTTGTTCAAAATTGATGCAAATATTCAGTTACGACAAAAACAATCCTTCTCTAGTCCTCGGCCTTTGAAAAAAAGCAAGAACTAACTAGAAATTTCTTTTCTAAGATTCTACTAGTGTTGGCCTGTCTTTGTAAAAAACCACCTGAAAGATTTTAAACAATGAAAAAAAACCCCTCTGTTTTTATAATTCAAGTAAAAAGAATTCTAATTATTTTTATATTGCAACATCAAAAAGTAATTACTATGCAAATAACTGAAAAATTTCAGCTCAAGATCACACTTGCGAATGCACAGACTGTAATTATTTTTATGAAGACACTAGAACTACTGTATATTCTTGAGCTAGAATTATTAAATGCGTAACATCTCAAAAAAAAAATTAAACCACCTAATTTGGGGACTGTAAAGAAAAAACTCAAACAAAAATCTTGGAAGGATTCATGCAAGAGAGTAAATAGGTTCACAAACAAGAAGACACTTCACCTTAACTTGAGAATCAAAAACACACTCCACATTTTGAAATGTCGCTGGAACCCCAAGGGATGTTAGTTTATGAAGTTATTAATGTTTGTCCATAGAAAACACGCTATAACATCTATTCTTTAGGAACCACATTTTCACCACAGAAACCAGTTATGCATTCATTGTTAGTACTCAAAGTAATTGCTGGAATAAAATATGAAAGAAGTTCTACAGCTATTTAAYAAAAACATGTGCATTTGGGGGACTAGCGAGACCACAGACTATGAAAGATGGAATACTACTGCACCACACAAATCTGCCCAACTCATAGCAAACAACTTGATACYACTTTTTTCTTAAACTATGCCAACAACCACTACAGATAGTGAGAAACCCCAACTCCCTATGCCATTAATAATCAGTTTTTTAGTATTTCCTATGCTAACATTCTGGAGTGCTGTTTTGCTTCAAGAAAATAAGYAGTATTGTTTAGCAACAATAAAAGCACCCAACATTCCTTCATGTCCTTCCAAATAAATGTTTTGACTGCCATTCCTGTGCCGTGCTCCAGGTAACCAAGGTAGCCATTTCATTTGAACTGCATGATTTCCAATGGTGTAGTACACAAYCTTCTGTACTTCTCAAAGTTTGCATCAAATACAGTCCAGGCTTACGTACAGGCCAACAATCTCATTCCAAACTGTGGTTTAGAGAAGCACAAATCAATGATGCTGCCAATTGTGATAACCAATTTCCCTCCTTTTGCCCAGTTCAAYTGCTGAATCATTATATAATTTTTCCCCAAAACAAGGAGTTATGACCTTTCACAAGATACAGGGTACTACTATTCAACTTCAGTGACTCTCTTCTGAAGGATCAGTTTTGCATATTGACTAAGAGCTACTAAAAAAATCTTCTAAACATGTGACAGTCACTTATGTTTCTGCTCAACAAACTGACACATACCTTTGAAGACCAGCTGCAGTTCTGCACTCAGAAAAGAAGCAAACAAGGATTAAAATTACAATTAATGAGAAATAATAATATAAGACACWAAAACGCTAAAGAATTTCCTAGAAAGCAAATTTCCCGATACCATTCTTAGTTAACAGGAAGCCAAATATAAAGTTTCTTATTGTACATGAATCAATTCACGAGGGCTGTATTCCCAAACTACACATATAAATAATGCTTCTGTACTTTTCAGAATCCATCAGTTTCTATGGTATAAACACATGGCAACAAAGCAAAGACTCAAATGGGTCACTGTTTTTTCCTGGTGAACTGTATCCTCACCCAGTCCTTTCATCAAAATGAAGACAGTGCATCATCAATTAGTTTTAGTCAGTGATAGTGCCAAGGACATAATTCTCCTGCCATTTTTGTTTTCTTGGTGCAGCATTTCCCCATCTAGGAGCAGCATAAATCACTTGGAGAAATTGTATCAATTGTTGTCTCACAACCACCACTTAGAAAATGCAGCTTCCTGGTCTAGGTTTGCCCCAAAGTACCGCATACAAAGACCACAGGCCAAAATAAAACGTCAGTATCAGGGAGGGTAAATTTGCACTGTCTTAAAATATTTTCCTTCAGTAATTCCCTCTCCTCGTCTCTCTAGTGACAGTGAAACTTCACATACGGACACGTGTTCTGGGTCACCTAGATATCCACTCTTGAAGGATGAGGAGTCCTTAATAGATTTCTGTTCACTTTAGTGTTGAAAAGCACTGAGACTACCAAAAAGCTTGCACAAGGGCCAAGGAAAAAATTATACTTATGCAGTAAAAAAAAAAAGGCAAACCTTTTCCAAAATGGCATCTAACACAACATTTGGGATGCCCTGTTCAGCACATTCAAAGACAGGAATAAATCACATCCAAACCAAGATTCTGGACTCTTYTTCTCTCCTGTACAAGGTTTTCTCTAATTAGATTTTTCAGAACAATTTTGTTAGAACTGATTTAATACTTCAATTCAATTGTGTTCGGAGAAGAACCCCAAGGGATACATCTTGTGTGTCAGCACCTGAGAATGAAAATGCTTAAGCTTGCATTTGCTATTACTACTACTTGTTGAAGAACCAGCAGTACAGTTGATGCAGTCCACTGGGCGCATCTAGCTTTAAATGAAAGATTTTCTCCTGGCAGAAAAAAACATTGTTTTACAGTTTCCCAGCCGGCATGATACAAATTTCTTCACTTTCTTGTAGTCCCACAACTACTCATTCCTGAAGGTTACACTGTTAATTAAGGCCATCACAGCTTCTTTTACATTTTTGTTGTCTTTTCTAATTCTCCCTCTCACCTCTGTTCCAGAGAAACCATACAAGGCTAAAACTCCCCCGCTGCACGTCTTCCACATGTCATTAACACTTCTTCCAAACCCTTTGGGTTAAACTACAAGTTCCTAATGTAATCTGTCATTCGCTGATTAAAAACATTGGTAGGGAACAGATTTAAGACAAAGTTTAGAGAACATATTTATACCAGTATTCCTGAAAGTTACTTCATTATCATCTTTACTTTCTTTCTTACAGTAGGTATACATTAACTTAATTGCTATTTTTGCCCCCTAACACTTTAACTGCATTAACAGATCAACTTGCTTCAAACTTACACTAAAGCAGCCAAAGAAAATACCACCTCAACCATGTGTTACCATTTTCTCAGCTGTGTCACCATCACAGCTCATACAATGCTCTCAGTCTGCTCCACAACAAGCTTCCTTGAGTCTTAGACAATACCTACAAAACCAGTCCAAAAAGTTGATATTCTCTTTCGCCCACTTCTGCCTTTATGCCACAACTCACCATCCCCTTAACTGCATCAGTGCAGAGTTGGTGTAAAACTGAGTAACAAAACTAGCCTTGTTGAAAGCTTCTCTTTCATACAGAATAAACCTCAGTCTCATTTCAATTCAGTTGACAGTGTCCCTATCAATTAAGTAATGGTTTTGTTTCATCCCCTACTTATAGACCTTACAAACAGAAATTTGAAAGTCATTTAAACTAAGAAAACTACATTGTGTTCATTTGTAAAAATTGATTCTGCAGAGTAGCCTCAGAAAATATACAYCCACTCTGACAGTACTAGAAAGATACTCATGACATAAGTTAGAACAATGTTAAAATCTCTCTTGGTCCTTGATACTGAAGACAATCACAGCCATAAGCAATGTAGTTTTTCCATAAATCCATGACATTTTTGTTTTTGAAAAGTCTTTCCAAAAGATGATTTGTTAAATTACTGTTATAAGCCAGTAACATTGAAAAGACTCTTAGAATTCTGATCCATCTTCTCCATTCCCTCATTAATATTCTAACAAACCTAACTAGCTCCTAAATGCAGTTCTGAAATTGGTTTCAAGTCAAAGCAACCAAGTAAATATATTCCATRCATACAACATGGTTAACAAAACAATGATTTTAAAATACCAAACCACTTTTTGTCCTGCTAATACCATAACTCTCACTAGGGACCTCCTAAATCTATTCTTTTAACTGTATCTGAATCAAAACATTGATTGAAAGTGCAATCTCCATTAGCTCTCTCTGGTCCTCATTTAGCTGTTTTTTGAGATATTTATTCCAGTTTACAAAAATTACACTCAGAGTAACAATAATCTGGTTCAGAGCAAACCATGAAGCAGCTAATAGCATCTTGATTGCATTTTCCACATCCTTCTGGATATGGGACATGGGTTTCCCTTTGTTTTGAGGCGTTTTAGAAGTATGAACTGTAATTGAATGCATCCCTTCACTAACAAAGAAATTAGCATTTAGTTAAATACTGGCTTCCTTGCAGAATACTCCATACCTTATACCTTGCACATTTACTTGCTAATTATTCCTGAATAAATAAGTTGGTCAATCTTTTAATAAATATGCCCCAAGGTTAAGGGACTCCAAGTATGTCTAATGTTGTTTTAGCAAACAATATTTCATTCATATTTAAAATCAAGTAAAGGACATACSCATTTCTTCAGGCTACAGAGCTTAATCAGTTAAAATTTATGGGGTTTTGCCTTTGATGAGGAAAAGAAGAGGGAATTAAGCAGCACCTTGGGATAGTGGTCATGGGTTATTATACCAACATCCTCAAATATAAATCTATGCAGTACTTCACCTGAATTGATACACAACAAAATTGCTATATGTTCAYATGATTCAATTTCATGTTGCTTCAGGTTAAAACAAGCCACACTTTCATGTGTTTGCATAYAATTCCCATGGCCGTAGTTTTCACAGTACATTTATGCACAGCCTAAATCATTCCTGTGCATAAAGATTTATGGAAAGTAAGGGTGTTGGAGATAGATAATGAGACATCATCTTTCATTTTCAGAGCACACYGATTTACACCTTCCAATACAACATTAAAAAACAATTTCACATTAATATTACAAAAATTACCTTTTTAATATAGTTAAAAGAACAAACACTATTGAAAATCATTCTGATTAAATATTACACAGAAATTCTTCACTAGAGAACTGTGGTAATGTAAGGGAAAATGTGTGTGTATAGAAGGATGTTAAAAGAAAGGGAAAATCATCCTCCCAATGACTTATTTAGAAGCCATTGATTTCTTAATTTGCAATCTGCTGTTAAGTTTCAAAAAAAGTGTTCCAGTTCAAGGGAAGAGAAAACACAACATTAATTTCCACTATTTCTTTGATTTTGTTTTGCTTGTTTAACAGTATGCTATAAGCACAAGTCCAAGCTTGGCATGCAGTCCAACTCTGGCCGGTACAAAGTCAGACTTTGTTTGGCCCAAGCACAAATTCTCAAAGTCCCAGTTTATAAGGAGGATCTTTGCTTTGCTAACATATGGATGACCATGTTTGAAGAACAAAAAAAAATGCAGGTGCCACGTGCCAAGATCAGTGGAAGAAAACAGAGGGCTGTGCTCTTTTTATCACCATCAGTTCAAAATAAAAGTAGGCAAGGCAAAGAAATATATACCATAAGACACAGGATATGAACTCTGCCAGTGATCCAGAAAGTGCTGTCATTATCTCAACACAGCAGCAGGGAAGAACATTAAGACTTATAGCTGACATGGAACTAATCTGTACCCTATTACTCTGAATGAAGCTGTAAATTTTGAGAAGCATTTGATCATTGCGGAAATGATGGATGCTAAAACAGGGAACCAGTCACCCTGCCTCCATACACTCTGCACAAGGACACCTGTACGTATGAGGCAAGTTCTGCTCATACCTGCAAAACTAAAAGAATTATCATTACCCCTAGATGTGCCTTTTTGTATTTTTTTTTAATTTCTACAACAGTAACTCAATAACTCATACATGCCACTGATTTTTATTTTATTTTTTAAAGCAGGTTCAAGCAAAAATTAACTCATCTGAAAATAAATTGAGTTCTTGAAATACACCAACTTCAGAAAATGCTACTTTTGGATCTGTGAACTCGGCAGCTAAGATTTGTGTCAGTTCATAGGACTCATGGCACAACAGCCTAAACAACCAGGTGGCAGTGGTTCATGCCCTCTGCTCCTGTCCAGCTGCCCAACCATCAGTACAGACATGCACCAAGTGTCAATAAACTAAACTCCAGCTGCCCTACTGGCAAGTAACCTACAGCTGTGTGCGCCAAKTTCCTTTCATTGCAGGGTTTGCTCTGGAGAGTGACAACAACAAATTGATGCAACATGTTAGCAGTACCGAACAATTTTCCATCACCCATCCTTATTACCTCATATTATTCACTGAGGATATTAATTTATAGCAATTATTATTTTGTAAACAGGTATGACTGGAAAGCAGATTAAGCACTCACAGGTTTCTGGGCCTAAATATATATAAAACTGAAAAGATAAACATCGATGTTAAAGGGGTTTCYATTGTGAACCTATGTAATTACAGACTAGTTTTTACTTACCAGATTTGCCTCTTGTGTCTACATCAGCCCTCATCAAAGCCAGGAAGACCCTTACTATACAATTTCACTAGCCCCCTAATTYAATGAATTTATTATTTTCACATAAGGTTCACAATCCATAGTAATATCTGGATTCTGTTCTGTTTAAAATGTTCTGTTACCCACCTTTGATGATCTTCGGATGGCAACGTCATTAAGCAATCCACGCCTTTGTAAGCTTATAATTAGGCAACGGATGCATTACACACATTTCAGGGTGAAGTGGAATGTTTCCTAAGTGAGTAGCAGTACAGATTTCACATTTATGTCCTGTATTACACCAGTTCTGTTGTCTACTGAGTTTGTGATGTTATTCTGGGTCTCTAGACCCAATGTCTGAGTGATTTCACAGATCTGCAGAGACACATGGTTCAGAGACAACTTGGCTTAAAAAGAAAGAAACTGCATCTAAGTAATGTATTCTAAGGTCTCAGAGCTCTCCTCCTGGACTCCAATTCTGTGGTTTTTTCTGTTCATCATGTTAGATTTATTTTTGAAGGGACTAGCAGAACTTGGGAACAAAAGCAGTAAGTAGACAGCATCCCAGGACTACTGGAAAAATAGGGCCTAGCACTTTTCAGAGAGGGGACACCTCTTATTTGTTACCAAATTTGCTGGAAGATCTTCCCTCCTTTTTTTTTTCCCCAGCAAACAGTGCACTGAAATCAATGATGGGTACACAGCTGCATGTTGGGATGAGAAGTTACTATGGGTCATGACTGCAGTTAAGTAAGAAGCAAGCAAAAAAACAAACTAAGAAATAACTTTCCCAAAAATCCATTTAGGAATGTGAATTATCTGAATGCTCTATTTTGAAGCACATTTTCATATACCAAACTACTGAGATTTTATTTGTATTAGAAGCGCTTTATATTGCAGTTACTTCAGTTGAGATTTTCATGTTTCTGTTCCGTTCCCCAGTAGCTTCTGCTTAAAGTCTTTCAAAAGGTGAAAAGTCAAACATACTACTTCACTGCTTGCTAGAGAGTGACTGTAAAAGGTCCTAGCTTTCATCTTCCTCAGTTTTATTATTTGCCAAGCTATGTGCAAGGAATTTTACGTCATCTATTGTTATATATACAACAATATGGTGCAGATCTTCCATAGTTCCTCCAGTTCCTTACATGACTGTCTCAAGCAATAGATTTACCTTCACATATGTAACTCCAATCAGACTGGTTATTACCCTCTTTATTTTTTACTTTTATAACAGAAGGGGCATTTTCAACAGCTACCTTCTACAGGCAGCAATTTCTGAACAATCTGAAAGACATACTTGTATCCAATTTTTATTTTATTTTTGCATCCGATTTTATTCTAGCTTTTAGCCACCACAATTTAGTGACTCATATACATTCTGAAAGGATTGCTTCTGGGTGTCAAGAGCAGCGTGTATAGAATTTGAAGTATGAGTTACCTGGCAGATCTGAACATGCTCTCAAGCACACTCCCACTGCCTAATTTTACATTGGTGGTGTAAGCATTCTTTCTTGTGACTTCTGTGGGAGCTGGAAGTAAACCTTTCTAAAAGATGACTCAGTAAAGTTGAACATTCATTTTTCTAGTAGACTACATACAATATATGTTTTGACTCAAGTCTGTAAACTCAATCATTTTTTGAGGAGCATTTTCATTCTCAAGAAAATATATAATCCATTCCTCTTCATCAAAACAGTAGAACAGAACAGCAAAAATGACCAATTTCTGGCCTGGTCATCCAGTAGTGTTATAATTGTGCCTTAAGACCTTTCTTAAATTAATTCCTATCCAGTCTTATCCTGCATTAATAACTATCTGGCTTTCCTTACACACCATTAGAAGAGTACACACATTTAATGTTACATTAAAATATCCCATTAAGATGGCAACAAAAATCAACAATACAAAACCTAAGACCAGTCTGGAACATTTCAGGGAAAAAAAACCTGCAAGGTAACATAAAGCTACCTTGAAACTACATACAAAATTAATCATTTTCTATTAATGGTGTACAAAATCTGATCCAACAAAGCATACAAATCTGTTATTAAAGATATCCTAATGGTAGGTCTGAAAGTTTCCCCATCAACACCGGAATTCAAAAAAAAAACAACAAAACAAACAGATAAAGACTGAGTGCAGCAAAGGAGAATTAAAAGGAAAAAGAAAACCTTATTTGGTTTTCTTTGAGACTTAAGAACCTCGCAAAGTTTTTCTTGAACCCTCATTAAAACACGGCCTGGTTTTCAGCTGCAATAACCCTTCAATCTTCCATCTGCAAATGCTTTCCTGGTATTGAAAGAACCTTTTACTTGCTGCTTCACCTCCCTGCAAGATTTCCTGCACAGCACTGATGGGTAGAGAACCATAACCTTACACTCTTCAAGCATTTATAAAGATCTACTGCAACACTTTGATTGCCTGTGTTTGTCATTGTCAATGAAGAAATAAACAACTTGTGTTAGGAACATTACCCTTTGTCCAGTGCAGTTTTACAATCATTTATATTCTATAGAAGAAATTACTTTTGTGATTGCTGGTTTTGCTATATATTTTAGACATACAAAATTTGTACAGCAATTCTTTCTGCTCATTTTTCCATCATTCCCCTTTCTCCTCAGCTAAGATTTCAATACAATGAGCCTCTAAAAAAACGAAAAACAAACAAAAAACCCAACAAACTTTCTTCAGCTTCAATAAAGAGGGTACTTGCAAACAGCTGCTAGAGGAGGCTGACCATTGTCCCCATCACTGTAGCTCCTCTGCAGAACTTACTCCCCGATGTTAGTGTTAAAGAAACAAAAGCAAGAAACAGACATGGCGCAGATGGGCTAAGGCTAAAAAGCTGACCTATATGTCACCCCATCCCTTCTTACCCAAATCCATGCTTTTTGAGGCTTTCAGATTAATTGATTCAGACTGTTTGGCTGGTGTCAAAGATCTGAAGCTGATGTGCTGATCTGTTAAATGCACTGATGAATTTGTGATAGGGCTGTAGGGAGAAAAAAAAAAGTTATGTAAAATATTAAGGTACCAGTTCAAACCACAAGTGAACTAATTAGAGAAGGCACAAATATACATGTGTTTCTTTTTCCAGTTGCTTACAGCATGCATTTTTAAAATCAGATATTGATCCTCAACTTCCTTTTTTGAGACTTAACACCTTCAGTCACTTGATTTTTCATCATGGATGGAAATACAAATGTAAATCATTATTAATAACTTTCTTTTCATTTTGCTAGTTCTATCTAACCACTGCACTTCCAAATAACACGCTACAGAATGTTGGAGAAATACTGACAATGTATCTGGATCAATTCTACTTCATCTGTTAATATAAAATTATTTTATAGCCTTGCACCACTTATGCAGAGGCTGGAGGTCTTATGGAGTGTGCTATGACTGAAGAATTCCAGGATATTGTGGTTTTGTTGCTTTGGGTTTTATTTTGTTTTGGGTTTTTTTTTTTCATTTTTTWACTTCATGGCAAATTTCTAAACATTTCAAAATTGCACCTGAGTGAAACTCCAAGTAATTTTCAGCTGTGAGGTGTTGAAACACCTCAGTGGAATACATCTGAAATCTTATGTGTCTCTTTTTGATTAGAAACAGAAATTATTATTCTTTTAAGTACTCTTAAGCAAAAAAGCAGTTCAAAAAATAAAAACATTTATTTCCAAATTGTTCAAACTAAAGATTTGGTTTYACAGTGTCAAAATACTTTCCTAAGTGTTTTGTTGAAATGCAATTTCAGTGAAATCAGTATGACTTGATCCAGCAATTCAATTTCAAGAGAACTCAAGTTCTAAATGGAAAAACAATACAACACTGAAAAAGTCAGGGTGGGAGAAAGGGCCTGTAAATTCATCATAATTTTAATACATCATTAGCATTTAAGAGAATGTTTTTCTCTCAGCTTGTTGGAAAAATTAGGAACAGATTCTAACAAACAACTGCACCTGAGAATTTAATGCTGAATTGCATTAATCTGTGTAGACAACTGTTTGTTTATCATGTCATACACACCTGCCTGGGAGACCAGAAATAACAAAATTATTCTAGTGTAATTGCTCTATGTTAGCAAGAAGAAAATAGTTATGAGAGTCTTGTATGAAGAATTCAAGGTATCCATAATAAAATATATCTACTCTTTGATACTACATTCAACCAATCATCTAAGGGTAGTTCGTATTCACACCCATGCACAGAAGGACAGACACATGCCTAATCGTAGTTGAAATGCATACTTTCTCAATATCATTGCAATAGATGGATGACTACCAAAATTGAATGCATAGAAAATGAGTAAACAATGTTCAACACTGCATTTCAGCATCATCATCAGGATTGGTTGCATTCATCATCATCAGGATAGATTGAAAATATGCTTTGATTTGAATCCAGTCCTACTTGAGATAGAGTATGAGCCGTTGTGAACTTCAACATATTTACACACTTTTCTGCACTTCCAAACTTCTGTATTTACTAAGGAAATTAAAGCTTGTAGCTGCTATCAAGCACATCAGCCTTTTCAACAATCTACCCAATACCTTTACAACTGGTAACGTGTTCATTAATTTTTCCCCTACACATTTCAACGTTCAGACTTACTGAAAATTCATTTTGTAACCTCAAGAATATCTTTGGGTGACATAAGGAGTTTCAGTTTCTTACAAACTGTGTTTCGCTAGGACTTTTAAAGCTTTAGGAGACTTCACAATGCACCTACACACAGCACCCACTGGTACAGTTTTAAATTAACTTTTTTTTAAAAATTGGGATTATGCTTTGGGATTCTTTTTGTTTTACTGAACACATGATGGGTACCATATATCATGGATAGCACAACTGAAATGAACAACACACKAAATGCTAAAATAACATTCACAGCTTAAAGATCTTCCAGGTGACTAAAAACAGTGGTACAAATTAAAAAAAAAAGTGATTTTATAATCAATTAGAACTATTATCACAACAACTACTCAGCAATTAGTGCTGTAACTACTAAGAAGAGCTGAAGTCCAACCTGTGATTATAATTGTCATTCAGCAGATCCTCACTGGGATGTGGTGGAAGAGGTGGCGGGGTTTCATTTTCACCATTGCTATGATCAGAAACTGGAAACTCTGAAATAAAATTCAGAAAGAGGTTAAATAACATGCAGAAACAACTACATTACACCAGTTCACTGACTGATGACTGGAAGGCCTCAAGCAATGCTGAAGTCAATCACAAATTATTCAAATCCCTAAACTAACTAAACTAGAACTGAAATCACACCAAGCAGAAAATACACCCCTTGGGATTTCCTGAAGAGTTGATTTTCAGATTTGCATATACATAATTAAAGGTAAATATAGGGAAACTTTGTACTTATAGTCAAGTTGAGTGCAAGGCACAAATTGCTTTACTCCATTTGAGTGTTTTTTTAACTTCTCCATAGCTGCATCCTAACTGATTGTAGGTTCATGCTTTCAGTCCCGTTGATGGGAAGTATTTATCACCTTTCCTGTACAGAAGAGAACCACATTCTTAGCAAAGAGCTCAGAAGAAGAAAAATTCCTGTTATCCTATGGCAAGAGAACAAAGAGGCATTTCTTAATTACAGTCTTCACTTTGCTACCATTACGGTAACTCCTCCTTTACCTTTACAAACAGCGTTCAGCTAACACTAGAAAATTACTTTGTACAAAGACAAATATGAACTACTCAAACCATTCAGGGGTTTGCTAAGCAACAACGCTTAAATACCCGCAG
This sequence comes from Amblyornis subalaris, assembly GCA_018881555.1. Lineage (NCBI taxonomy): Eukaryota > Metazoa > Chordata > Aves > Passeriformes > Ptilonorhynchidae > Amblyornis > Amblyornis subalaris. The sequence goes on along the minus strand of JACAXG010000012.1, from coordinate 7,397,237 downwards.
TATTTAATACGACTCACTGTAGGCCAGTTCATTATTGTCCTGTACATTCACTTCTCAACCCAAAGGTCTCATCTTAGAAAACGTCCCTGCATTTTTCAATGTAGAATGTCTTTACCCCTCTAAAACTTAACAGGAAATATGGACAATTTCTTGGGCTTCAACGGCAGGTAAGCAATCTAACAATAATGACATATCACTCTTTCACACGATCTGTTCTGTTGCATGGAATGCTGGCAGGCTTTTTGCACAATCTTGTGTGAAAGCAGTAACCTAACTTGAGAGAAAAAGGGACTACAAGGAAGGATCAAAGCAGAAAGCAATAGATTGTATTTATTTGATAAGAGTACTGATATAGCAAACAAAAAAATATTGGGGGGGAAAAAAAACCCAACAAAAAATTCCCCAAAAAACCCAAACAAAAACCAGCCCCAACAATCCACACTATTAGCTCAAGAATCCTATAAAATTCCTATTGGCTGGATAGCCTCCTAAAGATTAGAATAAGAAGAAATAGCTCAAACCCTGTATCTCAGGAAAAGTGTGAGCATAATTGGAAGGAAGTGAGGATGAGCAGATGAGGAGAAATATTTTAATGAGACCTTAAAATTATTGATTATTAGTCTGGCATAAAAAACAGGTATGCCACCTCACATATGCCCACCAGCTTCTTGCACTGTGATCCCAGTCCTTCAGGTTTGAATACAAGAACAGAAAAACCAACGAGAAGTAAAAGGCAAGTTCACACAGGAAAAAMAGAATTTCAAACAAAAGGGGAACTCATACTGTTCAATGTAATACAAATGTAACTACCAAAAGGAAGAAGACTATGAAGTTCTGCAAAAAGATTGCAGGACATTAAGTAAGTAAGAAATGCAGGTGAAATTCCCTGTCAGAGACTGCAAAGCGATACACACGGAAGTAGGGGAAAATTCCTGAGACATACATAAAGGCTGTTACTTTAGCAATTCTTGCTCTGGAGCAGTACACTTGATGTGCACTGGATTGTTCTTTGAATATATGCATAATGAAGTCAAAAGGAGACAGTCATTTAGAAGTCCAAAAAAGTCCAAACAATCCAACCAGAACTCAAGAGTTAATGGCATGCCTAGTTTTTAAATAGCATCTAAGGTTTCATTCTTCCCACCTGAAAAATGACGTAATATAATTCAGAATTGTATTGGAAAGGTAGCAAGGATAGTTGGACCCATGCAGAAACAATCCTACAAGGACCAAGGATTAGGATTTTTTAGTTTAGAGAAAGAAACAATAAAAGGGGATACAAGAGCAGTCTATGAAATTGTAGAAGCTATGCATAAGGTGAAAAGGAAGCTCTCACTGTCTCACACACAGTAACAAGAAGGCAACCAGTTTATCAAGTAGCACACCTAGGACAAACACAAAGTAGTGCTTTTCACAGAAGTCACTGCCATGAGAATGCTTTTAAAATAWTTTTTTTTTAAATATTAAGAAATGTATCAAAAGTTACAGATGTATCAATGGCACAATGGTCCAGCCAGAACTCCGGCAGTGTTTACAAGGAAAATCTAAATAATTAAAAATTTCACTTCTTCATTTTCTATCTTGATGTTACCACATATGGATGAAAACAGAGGTGCTTGTACAATCACGAAGACTCTGCAGTCTATGGTAGTAGAGAAAGTATGATTATTCTATTACTTAACCAGAGAGATGACAGCATTTCCCCTATAACTGTTTATAATGYAGAGTTATAAGAAATATATCAGAACCTCTAATGAAACACATTCCAGTAATCTTTCAACACCAGAAATGTAAAGCTGCTGGCACTGAAGTATCAATTCTCAAAGAGGKTGTTCTAAAAAACACTGTGCAACAGCTTGGCAGCAAAAGAAGTGAAGACCTGAAAGCAGCAAGTATTATTCATGCAAAAATAGAACAAACACTGGCATTTCAATATTGGATCAGTACCCCCTCCCCCTTTATTTAAATATCCACAGGCAAGACAAAATTTAATGTTTTGGCTATAAGCAGTTTTCCCCAGACATTAGTTTTTCTTGCTCATGTATAATAAAAAAGACTCTTAAAACAGACAGCAGTATTAGCAGGCAAAGCTTCAGTGTATTTTTGCTGAGCTTTCATAAGAATTTTATTGGTAGGAGCAGTGAATGGTACTGGAAATAACTTATTAGAAAACATTAATTAAGAAAGTGACATTTTATTAAACATAATACAGCTCCTGCATTAAATTCTTACATCAGATACTGTATTATGTTAAAAATCTCTTCTGTGTTTTATTATTCTTTGCAAAAATGTACCAACCTCACTTCTACATTCAAGATGTGGATAGCACACTGCGAGCATGCATAAGGGACTGTTCCCGCCTGTCACAAGAAGCTCTGTGACTCATGTCCTTAAACAGGCACACAACCTGAAGTTCATAACTGAGTTAAAAGAGGGTTGTACACAGGCAAAGTGTTTCACCTTTACAGGTGCCTTGAACCACTGAGGACAAAACTCTGTAAGAAATAATGCAAAATTTTTTGAACCAGTGATGGGAGGAAATAAGTGACAGGCTCATATGGAAAGCAAAATGAGCATTATCTCAATAATAATTAATACAATTATTTCAAAATAAGAGAAATATTTCTACAATGTACAAGAGTAGTGTAAGCCCAAAGTGTCTTTCACCAATACAACTTCTTATCAGAGCCATCTCACAGTCAGCCTCCTGCTGCAAGTCCCTGTGCAGTTGTCGATTAAGATCACTTATGATCTGCCAAATCTTCAACAGAAATCAGTGACACCTTTAGTACAAATATCTTCATCATCTCTTGTCCTCTGACTCCAATTCCAATGACTTCCCAGGCCATGGCTGTGAAGACCCAGCCATGCCAAACCCTCCCTGTACAAGAAGCACTCCAAAGCTTCCTTTCCACATCCGACACACATTCTCTTCTGAGTCCATCGCATTTTTTTTGCTATAATGCCTTCTCACCATAATTCTTTAATTAAAAAGATGCCTATTGAAAACGACTTTATAACTGAGCTGCAACCTAGTCACCCTGATTTTTGGATCGCAGTTGCAGAATCCTTATCTGAAAGTACAACTCTTCCATGTACTTTGTTTTGAATTTAAGAGACAAGTTACCAGTTGCTATTCATCTGTATCAATGGCTCCAGATCATTTGCTTTTATGGTTTTTAAGGAGGCATTTAAAAGTATTTGCTGCTTTCTGATATTTCTTTGGTAATGACTAACTCTAACGAGCAAGCTATCTACAAGGATGGACCCTTTTCTCCTGAAACTACAGAATCACTGTAAATTCCATACAAGAGAGACATAAGGCAGATCTAAACAAAAGGATCTGATCTTTGAATTTTTACAATGCTTCAGCCTGTACCTAATTCTTTACCTGGAATCACATTGTCAAAATACTGAAGTCAATACAAATAATTTAACCCTAAATTGTATGAGAGTTCCTCTTGAGTTTTACAGATAAGGGCTCTTTGGTTTTGATTAAAAGTACCCCAGTCATTACAGCAGGCTATGAAATTACTTTTTGCAGGCTACCCTGATTCCACAGTTGTCTAGGAAAGTGGGAAAAATCATGCATAATTCAACTACATCAAAGAAAATATTTTTCCCCTACTGAAAGGTATTTAAGTATGTGCTTGGCTTGAAGAATGAGAGCACATTTAAAAAGATAGGGGTCCAGACCATCTCAAATACTTATACTTTTCAAATAACTGGTATCTTGTTGAGTCAGAAGCAAATTGGGCAGATAGTACAGTATGCCATCAGAAATGAAAAAAGACAGGAAAAGAAGTGGCCTTAAATGCTCTTACTTGTATGCTTCCATATGCTTATACATGTAGGTTTCCTTTGCACAATTTACACAATTGCCTAATTTTTTAAATGACTKCGTTAATATACTTCCAATTGGTAAATTAAGGGAATGTTTCTAACYTTTGAACAAATTTTACCTTTAAGTCTAAAATAAGCAAGTGTACTTTTTGAACATTATGTTTTAGTATAAATTAATTAAGCTTTTAATAACCTAGGACATAATCTAAAAATTAAATGCAAAAATCATTGCACTCATTAAAGATATATAGAAAATAAACATTTTGACAACATATATTTTGCACTCATCATTTGTTTTTTATCCAGCCTTACGTGTTGGGGCAGCGAGCTAGAAACTGTTACTTAAACTGGAATTTGTGCCAGGAATCTAATTCACAACTTCTGAGTCAGCTCTCCCACCCTTGCTGGATCTTCAAGCCTCAAAGTAACATAGTGTGCACTTAGTCTAATTAACTGCTTTTCGTGGCAGTGCATTTCAGAAAACAAAACCACAAAGCACTCACTCTCAGCACAGAGAAGGGTATCTAGAGACTACCTTTTATTCCTTCCTGAGGACTGCATGTTACAAATGGCTGAAGAATGGTATCATTGCGTCGGGAAGCAGCTGCGAAGTTATGACTCCCGTCAAAGGCTGATTTTTGAAAGACTCCCTGGTCGGAACGTTCCTAAGGGAAAAACAGAACCACACACTGTAACAAAAAATTTGCATATTCAACAACACAGAAGAGCATCCCTCACCGCAGACAGTACACGGACRCAGTGTGATATAATGTGTTCACTGTATATTGCTTCCTCTCAAAGGACAAACTCGAGAGATCTCTTCAAAATTGCTGTCTGTTTTTGCTGACCATGAATTAAGACAATATCCAAGCAATAACAACCATTAAGAATGATGCACGAAAATGAAGACTTTTTTTTTTTATGACCCACAACTGGCTTCATTCAAATTCTCCATCTGGGAGGGCAGCTTGTGACATTGTCAACACAAGAACACGGGCAATGCCAATGGTATTTTTCTGCCAGCCAGCTGGTTCCCTTCTCCCTGAGACTGAGTGCATATGTTCTGATGATCACACACTAGAACAGTTTTGCAAGTAAGGAGTTACACCAAACTCCCAAACGCAGGTCTTCTGGCTAGCAGCTAAACAAACTCCTGTCACACCTCTAGTCAGCTTTTCTTTTGAGACATTTCCTACCCCGCATACATGCCATAGTGCCTAATTTATTCTCCTGAGCAGTTGCTCAAAGGAAAAAAGCTGGGGGGGGGGAAAAAAATCACAATTTCTAAAACTGGGACAGACCCAGAAAGACATTTCTGTGCTCATCATTCAGGGAAAACCAAAAACCCACACAGGGGAATATTATGGCTAGTTTTCAAAGAAACCTTTATATTTTCTGTGATTTTATCTCTCTTTGAAGCTGGCTCCAACTGGCTTCTATTTTTAAACTGCATGTTCATTATGTCAGCAAATGTTATACTAAATATATATTTTTTAAATTTTGTTGTCACATCTACAGAAGAAACGCATGTATCTAACCCATGTAATTTATTTTTTAAATTATGTAAGAGGTTTAATGTGTTGGCAAGTGATTGCCTGMAAAACAAGACATAAGGAAGGACAGCATGTTACATCACCTTGCAACCTGTCTTTCAAGCTTAACAAAAAAAATAAAATAATGTAACTTACTAAAAATGAAATACTAAAATAATGATAGAATAAACCCAATGAAAATAAGCATAATAAAATGGAAAAAAATGCACCTCAGAGCACAAATCAATGCTGGGATGCTCATGGTGGCAATATGGCTACAAATGTAGGCTTAGTGGACAGGCAGACATGCAACATTCTCTTTTCCTCAGTGCAGCATCACCCATTTGAAAAAGCTATTTTGAACTTCCATACAGAAACACACACACACCACACAGCCTCTGACAATTACATGTCTTCTTGTAACTGGAATCTTTAGTTTACATAAGCTTCCTTAGGTTGTAAACTCCACATTTACTACTTTTTCAAACTAATTATTGAAGACTCGTACACAGTGGGATAAGAAGCCTTAAATTAACAGCAACACCAAATCTGCTTKTCCAGCTCTTTGAAAAATGACACAATCAATATCCCAACAACTGATCAGTAACCAACCTAATTCAAGTATTCAGCTTATAAAACACAGCTGTCATGGAAGACCTCCATTAGTGTCCTGCCCAATAAAAACAATAATGCATTTCTAAACATATTCTCCTTCTGCCAAGCTGAGATGCAGTACTCSGGTAGCTGTTTTGGGGGAAGGAAGGAATGGGCAACAACCCATTTCTGCTATGGTCTCCAGACTCAAATGGAATTACAATTGAACGCAACGACTACCCTATAAAAATTAATTCCTGTCTAAAATGAAATTGATTCAATCAAGACCTCATTATGCATTCTTCATAGGGCATGAGTCAAGACTATTTACCTCCTTCATACATCTGGATAATATTCAAAACTATACACTTAACTATAAAAAGCAGCCTCAAACTTTTACTAGGTCAATCTGATGTGTGATTGGAAGCTTTTTTTAAAAGAAGTGGCTTTTGTTAAATAAAGAAAACTTGCAGGAATGAACTTTCTTTGGAGGTGAGCTATCTTTCTCATATCCCAAAAGTGCACAAAAAATATAACCTATATTTCATAAATTCTTCCTTACAGTATAATGCTGTCACATATAAAAGGAAATAAAAAATGTGTTTTCCTCTAACATATTTCAGAATTGTTAATAGATATTTTTTGTATTTTCCTGGCACAACTGACATCGTGAGGTTTTTGCAAAGTGTCCTCTCAACAAAGGTGAGCATAATGTTTGGAAAGTAATAGATCTCTGTATCTATTTCTCAGTCAATAAATGATATTAGTAAATTAAACAGAAAATCATCAGAAAAATATTGAAGAGTTAATTAAATTACAAGATATCTGCATCCTCTTCCTTCCTTTGATATTTTATGCAAATTCACTCACAAACATGATTGATTGTAACATTTTAAAACGTTAATGCTTATTTAATAAGATGCTTGAAATAATATCTTGGCATTCTATAATGAGATTTACAACTTTTTACACCCCAAATCCACTTGTATGCATTTTTATTTTAAAGAACTATACAGATGTTTAAAACTTATGAAAATACTTACTCAAGGGTTAAAATTAACACTGGGGTGAGTAAGAAAGGCAGCCAGTATACATACTATCTATGTAAAGATGAGGACAGTATGCATACRTGTGTGCATGCATGAACGAAAGAGGGAGCAAGGGAGATCATAAAMCCAATCTTTTTCAAAATAAGAGGCAACTGGCAAAAATCAATTTATACGAGGTCAAGAAAATGTAATGATTAAAAATGTCTTTCTTCTCTTATTTTGTTACCTTACTTGAGCAAGTTTTATGTTAATCAACTCAGAAATCCATCCTGAATGGATCTACATCTGACCAGAAAATGTAAAATATTAATTCCTTGAAGGTCAAAAAAAAAAGAAAAAAAAAAAGGGCAAGACAAGACCAGAAAAATATACTAAAAAAACAAATTAAGTACTAATGAAAGAGAAAAAGCAAGAGTGAAGTAAAATCCAAGTCACACTAAGATACAAAGGTCTCTGATTATAATAACAAATGAAATCAGAATAATTTAAATTGTCTGTATCCCAGCTATTGCCTTGAAGATGTAGCAGACAGTCAAAACTACATCAGTATATTAATCCTAAATCAACTCTTTTTGGAATCACATTTGCTTTTCTTCTAGTACTTGTCAAATCAAAGTAAGAGACAACTTTTAGTCTAGTCTCAACAAGAACAGCAAGACCAGGAGATATCAGGCAGAAACCCTGTGTGAGTCCTTTCTCCAGGAGAGAATTAATTCTGCCAGGAGAAGCTCTCCGTGACCAAGACTTTAGCCATCATCTCTTACACGCAAAACCACTGGGACTGGAAAGACATTTATCTAATAAATGCATTTACTGCTTCACCTCTGTATGCACCTCCAGTCTCCGGAGAACTACCAGCTGGATCCTCCCACGAATGTTCCCCTCCATGGACATGGAGCGCCTGAGTGTTTCCATAGCCTCATGGTTTGACTTGCCCAGCAACGACTCCCCATTCACCGCAACAAGCTGATCATTTACTCGCAAACGACCGTCCTACGAGCAAAAAGTAAGACGATTAAAAAAAAAAAATCAACAATTATTAAGCAGAGGTGCTACATACAGTAAAGTAAGATGTATACAATCAGACATTGCTCCTACAACTCAATAAACAAGAGACTGGACAGTGCCAGAAATAACTTTGTGTCCAGTAACAGGCAATTTTTTCCCTCTATTACATTCTGGAAAAAGCTCATAGAGCAAGCACAAACACAGAAGAGCATGAACAGACTGTTGGTTTTTTTTTTTCCATTTGCAGTTTAATTTGTATCATTTAAAAAAAAAAAAAGTAATTAGAAAAAACCACAAAACCAAACCTGCAAAACTGAAATACAAACAACAACACCCCCATCCCCGCAAAAAAAAAGAGGGGAAAAGAAGTTTTTTGTTAGTTAAAAGGGCCCACACCATAACTGTTAGTATCCACACTGCAACCGCAAAGGACTACTACAACTTATTTTCCATGCATTATTATCTGCTATTAAGATCTGGTAAGAAATAGCTCCAAAAATTTTGTCTTACAGTCTTATATTTACCCATCTTGTCACAATTACCATGCCATCACACGGGCCAGTGTTCTCAGTAGAGGATGGTCACTAAGACTTAAGCATCCTCATAAATTAATGCTGTCCCTATATTACAACATCCAAAACTGCTGCCAATAACAAAATTAGGGTTGAGCCATATCAAGTAACCTATGCTTTGGAAAAGTCATTCGACTTCATTTGCCATGGTTAACTGACATTTGTGGGTGTAATAAAATCGTGGCCATTGCTATTTTGTGATTTAGGAGTCCTATTGCTGTTGTCATTATGATCTGTGATTTCTTTCTTTTCGTAAATGAATGTGGCATGGACTTTTCTCTCTTTAACAAGAAAGTAAGGTCTATTTAATTGAGACACACGAATTTCTTTTAAAGCTTGTCAAGTTCACAATTATCAGGCTGGCATCAGACCTAAAGCAAGGAGGAGAAAGAGTAACAAACTGAAGACATCCAATATAGGGCACTGAAGAAATAATAACAGGGAAAGATCTTGGATAGAAATACATAGCTTGGTTAAAATGACTGATTAATTCATAGCCTCATCACAAACTCTTCATAAGGCACTCATCTAAACTGTTTACATACTTCATGCATCTGAGAAATACAAAATATATAGACTGATTTCTATTTTTTCTGTAACCAAGATGTTCAATTACCTATTCTTCTATTGCTGCCAAATCTAAGTCATTTTTGAGTGCGTTACAGGAGCTGAGACACACCCAGCCTTATTAAGTATTATTTTTGTTGTAACTGGGTATCATCATTACCACAGCAAAGTACAGGTAATCACAAAGCTAAAGAAAAAACAGTATACACCAGAATCCAAAATAAACCGGGATGAACAAGAAGATGGAAAGAAATAACTGGGAGATGAGTCACTCAGAGAAGGAAAATGAAGAGAAGTAAAAGTTTTCTCAGGAGGGTGTGGGAATGGAGGATAGAAAACGGAGATGCCATTTGAAAGAGATACTGAAACCTCTCCCACCTCTCTGCTGAATATTTTACGCCAGCTTAGATGTACATCCAGACAATGTCAGTAAGTTAACCCTACCCATTCTCTACATACAAATGATGCCATCACATGTGCTAAAGTTTAGGGAGCAAAGAGTTAACATTCCTGAACTGAAAATTTTATTATTTGCACGTGTTGTAATTCCTTTGTGTTCTATCAAAATTTGCTGAAATGAATGGAGCTATTCAGAGCAACAGGAGTTTGAGAAAAAAATATTTTATTTTTTGTGAGTTTCTGTAAGACCTCAAAAATTTTACAGGTCCTCATGTCCTCCTCCCATGGTCCCACAGTTTCTTTGATTACTGTTTTTCCTTTCTGGGAAAAAAACCACCATGTATAAACATCTGTTATAGTTTCTTTCTAAAGTATATACAAATACAATGTGAAATGCATCTTGTCACAACTACATCTGTTAACTATGCGATTGTCCTGAACACAGCACGTATTTTTAAATGAATCACTGACCCTTAGAAAGCCCTGTATTGGCCCAATTTTTAATATTCCTTGTAACACTTTTGTATGAGACTTTATTTATATTGTAATAACATCAGTTCTTACACAGAGCTTCTTTTGATGCACCCATCCTTCTTCCCACTCTGTTATGTGCAACATTTAAATGAAAAATTCAACTTGAATTTGACATTTCAACTGTGATTGAAGAAAAAAATGTGCATCATTTACAAATGTTGATCAACCACACTTGTTAAGTCACCTGCACAAGACAGGGTGGAAGAGAGCCGAATGCTGTTTTCTCATAAGTTCAGGTAGAAATTACTTCACAGAAAAACCTCTTGCCTTTTTAAAGACCAGGGAAAGAAAATCCCAACATCTAAACAGTTTGCACACACAGATTTTCACATCCCTTGTGTTATGGCCTGGTTTGGAAGCCTGAACTGCATGAAAATCTGCTTGGCTCAAAACAAGCTAAATGTTGTTTTAACACGTTTCTTCTTTCATCTCTGAGAGATAGGTTTCTTTGTGGCTTTGGAGTGGAAAAACAACATTTGGCATTTTAGCAGAATCGTTTTCAAATGCCATCTCTGAAACTATGAGTGAGCTATTCTAATAAAGAGTGAAGTTATTCTTCCCTCACTTATTCAAAAAACGCTAGGTTTTTTTATGGAGGCTCACAGCAAGGGGCAGAATCTACCAGCACAYGGCTACCATATTCTTCAGCCATTCACAAGACTCCTGCTTTTACAGTAGAGCAGGAAGATATAATGCCATGATCTTCAAGTGGTTACGTTTTTAATCAAGGCACAATAAGCTATTTCCCTTATCACATCAATGACATTTCTGCCAGAAATTCCCTGATGGCATTTATTGGAATTATCCAATTTCCCCATCCACTGCACGCAACAAGCAAAGTTTGCTGCAACAGCTCTCAGAAGGACGAAGTACGTTCAAGCTACACCATGYTTAATTTGAACAAATGCATACATAGAAAATATTCCATTATTTCTTGTAATGGCTCCGTTTCATTTCAGGTGCAGAGGACTGCAAGTATCCGATCACCAGAAACGCATCACAAGTGAAAAGCAAAGATGACTTGAGGTGAACAAGGCTGAAATCCCTGAAATTATGGGGAAAGACAAGGCATTTAAACTCAGTCAAATGTCAGTTTTCTTCACATGAAAGGCTCTTCATAATTACGAATACCAAGTATTCTAGTAACATCTTTATCTTAGGGATGTTAAAAAATAGACCCTTCAAAAAGTTACAAGAAGGAGGTTAAGAAGGGGTAAAATGGTTCAATCAGTAAAAGCAACTGGATTTATTCCTGTGGGATACAGTGTTAGAATACCAACTTGGAATTTTTAAGACATTTTTATTTTGTTTGGTTTTGTAGGCAGAGCAGGAAATAGGACTGAGTCTTACTGTAGCATGTATGATGCTACATGCATTGACATTTTCTAAAACCTTTAGCTACGACAAAAAAAATTATAGAAGATAGAATTAAAGACTTACATTTTCCATTACATTTTTTTTACAAATCCCTTACTGCACTTTGCAATGTCACTAACACATTAGAGCTAGACCAATGTGTTAATGTATTCAAAAACTTAAAAACGTTAGCCCCTCTTCAGACCTTGGTTCAAGCCAATAACGAGTAACAGTAACCAAACAAGATGGTCTGCATCTCATAATTTACTCTCCATTCTAAAAACATATGTGTAAAAGAAACGTAATGTATCAAAACCTTTATACAGCATTAGAAGGATTGAGCATTTACTTCAGCAGTGAAACAAATGTGTTGAAATTCTGTGTTACATGTCTCCTTCTGAGGACAAGCAGTGACTATAGACAAGGGGATAAAATTCCCACTTACATTAGCATGATCCACCAAAAAAAAAATTTTTAAATTCTAAATGCAGAAGTGAGAAAAAGTGAGAGAATTCTCATGTCAGTGAGCATTATCATTTCCTCCTGTGACAGTTTCCCAAGAAAACACTGTACACTGAAAAGCAAATGCACATGTCTTAATCCATAATAATCCATTTCAGAGAGTAACAATGAATAGCATGGGAAAACGCTCTGGACAACTACCAGCTGGAAAGAAAGGCTTTTTATTTCAAAACTTGCTCCAAGAAGAGGTTTAAAATAAGGACAATTGGAAATCTTTAAATATTTATGCACGAATATGTGCACACTTTTTAACTTGATACAAGAAATTTTATTAATTGTTAATACCCACTGATTAGGTTGTGTTCTATATAAAGGTCACTAGACAGAAGAAAGACAGCTGTTCTCCATGCATTACACAACAGTAGACTGCGAGTCTTAAAACAATGCCAAAATGACCGCTTTCTGTGAGCACTTCCACACAACACACAGGAAAGATTCTCTCAACAGTTCTGGTTGAAGCCAGAGCGTCAGCTACCACCTCATTTGCTCTGGAGCCTACATTCAGATCTATTACCACAAACTCTAATTGGCGAAAGGGTTATAATGAGGGAGAATAGAGAATAGGTCACAGGACCACAGGCTATCACAAGACAAAATAATCTTCTAGTCATGGTGACTAACTGTGCCTGTTTACTTAGGTGTGAGCACAGAAGTCCTGCTTTATTAGTCTGCAGACATCTTAAGCCAGAATTAACTGCTCTGGAGCGAGTTGCTGTGGGGGAATAGAGAGTAGCAAACATACAGAGCTGGAAAGGGTTGTCTTACGTGTCTGTGATGTGACAAGTCAGGCAGCCAGCCCACTAATAYTGACGGAATATGGCTCCACAGGCTTTGCTATTCAAAACAAGGAGTTTATCCATGGCAATATACACTGTCGCTGCAACCGTGTGTGTGGGAGTTGAGACAGTTACTCACGGACACAGAGCTGGGAAAACAAAGARGGCAGCCTCATTTCCACAGTAAAATGAGTCGCACTCTGCAGCAGACATGCACATAAATTGAGTTTATCCAGCTCTAATTTGGCCAAATGTGTGTTAAYGCGGTCCTGGTATACACCAAGTAGATGAAGATCCAAGCCTTGAAATAACTGTGGGACTAGGACACGTAAATAACAGAAGCAGGGAACTATTAAACATTCTCATCAAAGCTAAAACCTTGATTATTGCTATTTACTAGCTGCTGTAAATAGATKATCATTAAAGTTTTAATGCTGTGAACTGTCTTACTCAGCAGGTTGATGTCAGAAGAGCAATTTACGTAACACTGAATTAAAAGGTATTTTTACAGAAAAGAGAACTGCAAGAAATTGCTGAGATAACAGAAGACAAAAATTACACTATGATTCTAGAAGTGTTAAACATACTAGCCCTGAAAGATTAAGTCATTTGTTTCCAATTCAAAGAAGTTAYCTTTTGCAAGTTTTATTTGGGGGAAAAAAATGCAGCCAACAGATTTCCTAAAGATTAGAAAATAATTCAAATACTTTTTAATCATAAAATATACAACAGTCTTTGCACAGCCCTTAGAGGGAACAGAACAACTCATAATACTGTCATTTACCAATTAACATTACCAATTCAATCCACCTCAGGAACAATTGATAACTTCTGGACAACTGATGTCAAGCTCAGCAAAGGCACATTTTTAGTACAGTGGTAAAAAAATATTTTGAATAAAAAGAAGAAAATTATGAGAGTTTTTTATTTACAGGGACAACATAGATATCAACTTCTCTGTCACCGAGTCTATCAAACTTTTCCTTTTCTGTAGGCTGTGGGGAAGCTGGAAGGCAGTCCCTACTCATACCTACCCATACTTATCCTTCTTCCCCATTTCCTGCAGCCTCCAAATGTTCCCTAAGGTTTCCATCAATTCACTTGGAACTTTCATTTTGGCAAACCCTACCACACACAACACCAGAAACCATGGGACAAAATGTTAGATTTGTAGTTCACCCAAAGGAATGAGCAACAAAGGTATTGATTCCTAGAATGCTTATCAAGTGAGATTCAGCACTCAACACAGAAATGACAGAATTCCAACACATGCATCTTCTGATGTGCTTCTTCCATACCTTAAAAGCAGCACCTCCATGAATAACAGATTTGATGAAAATCCCAAGATCAGCTCCCGTCTCCCGAGATTTGTTGCCTTTCAAGCTCACACCAAGTCCAGCAGAGCCAGAATCATTCAGAGGAATCTCAAAGGTCAGCTGCTCTGTGGTTTCTGGAGAAAAAATACTGCAATTTGGCTCTCCTTTCTGTTAAAGAAAACAAGGATGAAAATATGGGTGAAAAGACAGCATGAGTTGTATCCATAGAAATCCAAGAAATAGTCCTCTTTTCCAGAATGTAGCTTGAAGAAATAGCCTTATAATCAACAATGCATTTAGCTGACATTTTGTCACAAGATCTGGCTTAAAATGTTATTTTTAATGATACCTGGGAATATGCCTAAATAAAAGGTAAAATAGCTTAGTTCCACATGATATAAAACTGATGTTGCAGCAGAATGTAGAAAAGGCATTTATACATAGCTGCATTAAAAATGTAAGCCATAAAACTCTCAACATCTTTACATGCAGCTCACAAACTGTAATGAYAGTTGTACTGTTAAATCCTATTTCTCTTTGAAAATTGAGTTTCATCCTTAAAAAATCATCCTTCCCTTAAACCTGTCTGCAGARGAAAGCTGGTGTAACAAAAGCAAAGGTGAGAATTGAAAGCACAGTAACTTATTCTGCACCAAGTCCCTTTGTACATACTTTTATTCCATAGAGGTTTGACTGTTCTTTTTTCCTTTCTGGTATAGATTGGTCCCAAGATTTTCCCTAGATTAGACTGCTGTTTACAAGACTGCCAAGTCAAGCAGCCACAGCCATGGAAGATCAGAAAGACCCTTCTTTTACTGTACACTGTATCTGCAGTTTTGTAGGGCTGCATGTTGCTGGGCAGGAGGAAGGGGGTATGGTTAGTTGTCTTTTTCAAAGCAGGTTAGAACCATAAAATTACAAAACCAAACTTTTGCCTGAAATATTTATCTTGGCACATCTCAAAAATAAAACCAGGACAAGGAGACCTATCATGGAATAAAGTGTTCATGGAAGGTGTTAGTGGAAAAGACCCTACGCATCACATTAGATTTTATTTCACTCTTCCTTCTCCATGTAACTCTAAGACAATTAATTAGCTTCTGTTTCTTGTCATTTAGACATTTTCTATTCTTTGAAACAGCAGTGTTAAAAAATTAACAGGAAAAAAACTATGAAAAGGAAACACAAAGACAATTACAAGTCAAAAGATGACTGGGTGCTGCCTTCAAGGGTGTCAAAATCTTACGTTAAATTACCCAGTAGAGGCCGAATGCAAGGAGGAGTGCAGTGGCTGGGCCAATCCTCCTTTTACCTAATGAGGGATCACTTCCAGGACCTAAGGTGCAGTACGTACAGTACCAATGGAAGTGTCAGCAAAGGTGCCAGCAGTACAATGTTTTCTCAGCAGCCAGAGTAGTCCCCTGTATTCAGGTATCATGCTGTCTGATCAACAAAAATACGATCCCAGAAATAAGTGCAGAAATTAATATCCTGAAGAAACACTAAGTATACTTCCATTTATTTCAGCTGCCCTTTCACTGATGAGAAGCAACCACTGGCTAGAGAGGAATCACATCAGCCAGAAAACTAGGACTATCCATCTCAATCCCAATATGCACCATGTCTAAATTTTCCCTGAAATGTAACGACATGATATTAAAGTCAATACAATTTGCCTAATTGCCAAATAYACAAATGACATAGCACCAACACTGACAATTGTCTTGATACCAGCATTCATCTCCAGTACCTCTGTTACTCATTTGTGCTTGTCTTTGTTCACCAGAAGTATAGAATTCTCAGTTACAAATCTCTCACTTTTATTTCTTAGCTGTGGATATAGACAYCCTGAACATAACCCCCCCCAAATTTATAAATTCGTAACAACTGTGAACAATATAGAATGATAACTTGTAATCACTCCTGCTTTGACTTCAGAAGAACCCATGTAAGGAAAAAAACCACACTACTACTGGCCTTCTAACATAACCATTTTGCATTTAACTTTCTCAAGGTTATTTAGAGGAAAGATTTTCTGCCCAATCGTCTGTTTTTCCAATTTGCACATATTCTTGTCAGTCGATTCAGAACTCTTAGATSAGAGCCCTACTCACTTGGCACATCCTGTCCAGATTTGGACAGAAGAAATTCTTCTCAGGGTCCCAGACACGTGATGACTCCTGCCTTTAGGACAGGACTTGAAATTACTTTCATGGTCTCCTAGGCAAGCAGTTCCTGTGTGCTTCTGCTATTCTTCCACTTTAATCCATGACATTTGCACCAGACTTGCCCTGCTCTATGTCAATACTGTGGTTTATGTCTTTCCCCATACCATGAGAAAAGCAGTGAGTGGGGCTGTTATCATAGGACATAAAAGCTCCTGGTGSTCATGCCTATCTTAACCAGAGCAGTCACAAATTGCTTTATAGTGCTACCTCAGTACAAACCTTCATATGAACTTCATATAAAGCTGAATTTGGTCAGCCAGCGGAGTTGTCCAATGCTCTGTTTTTCCCAGCTTCCTTTAACATAACTATGCTGTACATTAGCCCTTACTAAGTAACCTACCACATCACTGCCTGCATGCCTAGATGTGTTCAGCARGACACCAGACAAGTACAGAAAATTTTTGTCAGTATTTTCTTCTTTATGTTTTCCTTAGTATGTAATTTGGAGTCTGTAACAGTCTACCATTTCCCTTGCTACAATTCTCTATGAAACAGATAATTTCATCACATAAAAACCTTAGTAAATTTAATTTATGCTGTTTTTACCAATTACTGGAGAATTCTCTAATCTTTTTTAAAGTCCTTCACAAGTTTCTTGTTCAATGTAGTCCAATCATCCTAAAAAAAACCTCTTATTTTCATTATTTTTATTCAGCTTTATTCTAAGATCCAGCAAAAGCTAATTTAAAAATAATGTTGAACTTCCTCTAATAATACTATCAAAAATTTTTTAGCCATGATGGATGCTGAATGACAATTCAAAGATTTCACAGGGACGGGTAAGAGGAAAGGAGATGCATATCTACAAGTCAGCGACAAATACACTGTAAGGCAAGTAAACTCTGTCTTTAGCCCCTTAAAATTTTCCTCTGCTACTCATTGTATGGCATCTGACAGCAAATGCCAGGCAGTCAGTCTACAACATCAAGACTATTTGGTGCAAATATAAGATCAAAAGCTTATTTCTGGGAGGATGTGAGAAGCAGCAGAAAGGAGGAAAAACAGAGAAGAAAAAAAGGGATGAAYAAAACCTAGATGCTTGATTTCATCCTATACTTGCTGAAGGTTTTCAAATTATTGTCTTGATCATAGTGCTCTTCCCAAGCAAAGCCTTTTCACTGATGACCAAAAAGAGCTCCAGCCATCCTTAACAGCTCATCAATTAACTGCTTCATTTGGGCAACTAATTTAATGAATGATGGCCCCTGCTCCTAGAATATGCAGGTATGAATATTAAATGCTGATAGTGACTCACAGAGCTGGATTCCCACTGCTTCTATTTCCCTGACTTTGCTAAAACATTATCCCAAGACATCAATACTTAACAAGATAGCAACCGCCATCCCCTGAATTATGGTCTGGTAAAGGAAATCCTGTACAATGCACTAAACCTTGAATCYTGTTAGAAATACTTCTTACCTCAAGATCATCCTAGAATCTGAATTCACTCCAACACAGAATGAATGAAATGAGCTGCAACACAAAGATGTTTCTAGCCTGGGAAAAACTTAAAGCTTGATGTTATAAATTACCCAGTTAACAATCACATCATGTATTTTCCRTAATAAAYGCATCATACYCCAGCAGTTCAGGAATTAAATTATAGTATATCACTAAAGCTATTCCCTATGGCAGACATAGGAAAGTAAYTCAGTTGTAGTAGGATAAACAAGAAATCCTTACATAAATCAAAGTCAATAGCCAAGTGATAACCCCTCAAGATAATTAGAGCTTTGAGATGGCCTGACCTGTACTTTTCACACAATCACAGTGTGCGTAAGGTTGGAAGAGACCACAATGGGCTACTGGGTCCAATCCCCCTGCTTAGGCAGGGTCACCCTGGAGCACATGGCACAGGATTGTGTCCAGGTGGTTCTTGAATATCTCCAGTGAGGGAGACTCCACAACCTTGAACTCCCTCAGCCTTTCCTCATAATAGAGATGTTCCAGTTCCTTAATCATCTTTGTTGCCCTCTGCTGGACCTGTTCCAGAAGCTCCACATCTCTCTTRTACTGAGGAGCCCAGAACTGCACACAACACTCCAAATGTGGCCTCACCAGGCCTGACTGGAAGGGCRGGATTGCCTCCCTCAACCTGCTGGAAATGCTTTTCCTAATGCACCCCAGGATCCTGTTGGCCTTCTTGGCCACAAGGACACACTGCTGGGCTCGTGGACAGTTTGSTGTCTACCAGGACCCCCAGGGCCTTCTCCACAGAGCTGCTCCAGCAGGTCAATCCCCAGCCTGTGCTGGTGCGTGGGTTTGTTCCTCCCCAGGTACGGGACAGCACTTGCCTTTGCTGAATTTCAARGGCTCCTCCCTGSCCAYCTCTCCAACCTGTCAGGGTTCTTCGGAACGCCTGCACAGCYCTCTGGGGATCAGCCCAAAGCTCCTCCCAGCTCTGTGTCACCAGTGAACTTGCTGAGGAGGCATCTGCCCCTTCATCCAAGTCATTGATGAACAATGGGCCCAGGGTTGAACCTTGGKGGACACCAAGGCCTCCAACGAGATCTGTGCCACTCTTGAGCCAGTTCTTAATCCACCTCGCTGTCCACGCATCTAGTCCACACTTCCCGAGTTTGCCTATGAAGATRTTGTGAGAGACAGTGTTGAAAGCCTTGCTGAAGTCGAGGCCGACAATATCCCTCATCCATTTAGGCAGTTGTTTCATTGTAAAAGGAAATCAGGTTGGTCAAGCATGATTTACCTTTAGTGAATTCATGCCAACTACTCATCACCTTCTTGTCATTTATGTGGACGGAGTTCCCAAAGTCCTCCTTCCTACCCTTTTTGAAGACTGCGGTGACATTTTGTTTTCTTCCAGTCCTCAGGCACTTCTCCTCATCACCATGACCTTTCAAAGATGGTCACAAATGGCCTTGACAGCTCTCTCAGCACTCGTGGATGCATCCCATCAGGGCCCATGGACTTGTGGATGTCAGATTTGCCTAGGTGTTCTCTAACCCAATCCTCCTTGACCAAGGGAAATTCTTCTTTCCAACATTCCTTTATCGTGGTCTCCCAGGTCAGAGATTCCAGAGGGCTGGCCTTGTCAGTGAAGACAGATACAAAGAAGGCATTCAGTAACTCTGCCTTCTCTGTGTCCTCTGTTATTAGGGTCCTGCCTCTGTTTAGTTATGGCCCCACATTATCCTTGGTTTTCCTTTTATTATTGATGTATTTGAAGCAGCCCTTCTTGTTGTCCTTGACATCCTTGACCAGATTTAATCCAGATGGGCCTCGGCCTTCCTTGTCYCATTTTTACTTACTCTGACAACCTCTCTATATTCAGTCCAAGTGACCTGACCCTGCCTCCATCTTCTGTGTATTTCCTGCTTACGTTTGAGTAATGACAGGAGTTCTTTATTCATCCACGCAGGTCTCTTGCCACCTTTGCCTAATTTCTTGCTCATTTCTTTCCTTTAAAATAGGTACATTGAGACAGAAATACTCTTAAGTATTAATAAAATTTATTCAACAGAGACACAGACTGAAGTTAAAATAACCAAAACAAAAACAACCCACAATGACAAAAGCTCCAACACAAAACAAAAACCCACCTAACACTTCAAGAATCAGTCTCCACTGTTCAATTTGTCCTTGTCAGGCAGGTCCTTCTTTCAACTTTGCTAAATCTTAGCCTGTCAGCTTTCAATGGCTTCTACAGCTGCAACAGGCTCTGACCAGTCCCCTTTCAATACACACATCTCTGTTCCCAGTTCTCTCTCTGCAGACCAGTGATGTTTGTTCTCTAATATTTGTAGGAGTCTGCCAGCCTCAGCTTGTGCTCTAAGCTCCCTCCTGGTTGCACCATCTAGCATTCTATGTACTTCCCGACCTGTTTCAATTACTTGGGGAAGACAAAGATCTCCTCTCTGCTCCTGGACCAGAAGGCAGCAGATAGAAGTTGTCTAAGAGCAAATCTTTTTGTTTGCTGTCCAGACTCAGCAGTTAAACAGACCAGAACAAACAACCAAACAGGTACTATCCCTCACAGGAGAAATCAGGACAGGAATGTTTTAATCTACCGATACACCTGCATGCAACTTCAGTAAAATCGATTCTGACATTTACMGAATCACCAGAAACCAGACTGAAAACTTCAGTGGAGTTTATATGAAGGTGAGAGAATAGAGAGTTTGCTAGATATGACAGCAGAAAGCCCTAATAACATAGTACTACGTAACATTCAGCAATGCAGACTGAAAACCTATATCTAAGGGTCTCAGGATATATTTAATTAAACTTCTGCCAATGATTTTAATTTTTAGAAGCACATCTATACCTCAGGTCTCTGATTTCTTAATTAAAAGATTATAATAAAGGACTAYTAAAAATAATCTAATATTTTACTGGTCTCACCAATAAATTCTCAGTGTTTTARAGATCACTTTTAGCCTTCTCCTACTCCCACAACACACAAAAACTGCTCAGTCACCAGAGTAGTACAATCAGAACTATAACCTTTGAAAAAAGTACTGTGCATTTTATTCTTCCACTTTCYCCTTAGTCCATGGTTATATCTATGCAATATTGTGTCAATCCTGTCTACCATGGGACACCACTTTCAATTAGTCCTTTTATTTAATCTTACAACGCCTGTTCTCATTGACTGCGGCACTTTTAATCTGTGGATTTATGATAATCTAACGCTAATCTCTCACTGGAAAGGTTGCCTATATATCCTTATTGTGTTTTTTTGCCAAAAGAGAAGCTTACAAAAAAAATTAGCTCTCACTTAGGCAGGAAGGAAAAAGCATTTGTTTAACACAAGAGACCTTTCAGTACCTCTCTGGTGCCCTTGATCAACACAGCATTATGGCCTCTCAATATGCTGACTGCCCCTTGCCTGGCTGCTCATTTCTGATAAGAGATGTCAATTCCCTGGGGTGCCATTCAGAGGCGACAGCAAAAGGCAAAAGACCCAGCAGGGTTATTTTCAAAGGTTTATGAAGGAAATAAGACATTTGCATGCTGTTGCAATTACTTTCTGATAAAAATATTGAAATTGTGGCACCACATAACTATTATTGGCAGAAAAGAAGATAGTCCCCCTATAAGCATCACACTCAATGTTGTTTCCAAGCACTTAGCCACAATTAAGAAATACTTTGCTGACAGTTCAGTCATTCAGTCACTATAAAATATGCACTGTATTTTGCAATAAATATATTGTAACACRCTGGAAAGTAACACTCAAATACACTGTTGTAATCTTGTCACAATCTAGTAAATAACTGAAATCATTGCTGCATGTATTCAACTTCAGCATTTCTGACAGATACTTTCATATTGGCTTCTGTATAATTATCCATACTCCATAGTGAATAAAAACTAAATGGTCACTGATGGCACACATGGCTAAGACAAGAAAGCCAATAGCAAATCCATGGAGATATATTATATTGCACTTGGATAATTTCAACATTAACACAGTACACTACAAATTTGTGTCATATATCAGATGGAATWTGTCTGGTTTGAATTATGTAGATTCTCTAAAATTGTAAATTCAAAAACTGACAAAACTAGATTCAGTTCTTCATCCAAGGCAGATACTGTGCATTTGAGAAATGGAGATTCTCCAGTTTGCTTGACATGCCTCTTTGAGAATCTACCAAGGAAATGGTCTGCCCTTGCAAAAGTTTTGTATTTGTAATTCGGTGTGCATTGCTCTTCCAACTTTTAAAAATGGAGTCTCACTTAACCTTTTAAGCTACATAACTGTAGGAGWCAGAAGGAGAAAAATTAACTAGTTCAGTCCTCAGTCAAGGTCAGCCTCACTGTGAAAACACCCGTTTTCAGCCCACGTATTGGGTTAGCCATGTGCTTTGCACTCTACAGAGCTGGAGCCTTACACAGCTAAAACACCTTGGCACTTAGAGCCTAAAATCTTATCACACATGAAGATGGAAGACTGCATGGTATTTTCAGGGTGAACTTGGGGTTGCTGCTACTGTATAATTTCAGAACACATTCTGGGCAAACAGGTCACAACACTGTGATGTACAAATCCAACTCTTTACTCATTTTACCAGTTACAGTTTTAAAGGGATGGTAAACAAAGCAATAAGCAGTTTATGTCTACTTCAAACACCACATGCATATGTTTTACATTAAGTCAGCCTAGGAAAATTTTTTTCATGTATTCTAAGACAGAAAGACTTTAGAAATGCTCATATGGTATAAGGAATAAATCTGGTGACCCTTGTAAATGGTAAGGAACTACATTTGTTAGCGAGACTTAAAAATTGCCCAAATACTTTGGTTTTACTAAATGCAAGTACTGTAGATCTGGATAAATGCATCTAAAATCTATGACGACTCAATTTCTGTTAACACCAGATTTTATATGCCTGTATTCTGATGTATACATACTTACGATTTCATAGATTAAAGTGGGCTTACAAACAATTTTGGGCGACCTCAGAGCTGAGACTGACACTATCAAGTAAGCAGTTTCCATTTCCCAATGTTCTCAAGTAGGGTTCCTAAACAGGAGTTTTGGGCAGTAATCCTATAATACATCTTATAAATACMTTATCTCATGGTACAAGTAACATTATGCTTTTCTCTCGTTACTTGTATCCACTCTAACTTATTCTTTACTAGCAGGCAGAACACCTTCAGAGGTTCTTGCAGGCAAAGAGTGCTATGACCAGGTCTTTCAGACCACCCTTTTAAGGTTCCTCATATTTGCTGGAAAATAGGAACAGTGGGGTCTGAAAGCCAAATCACTGCTGGATCATAATGCTCTGATGGGCTTGACAGAGAAAGCAATAGCAGAGCAGATGCAATAAGGTCTCTGCGGCCGCGAAAAGGCTGACAACTGCTATCACATGGAAAATCATGTTTGCTGTGCTGGTGCCTTTATTGGCACTTCACTGCGTATGAGAGCTCAAACAACAACCACTTTTTAAAGATACGCTTATTATTCCAGCAATTTATTGCCCTTTAGTAAAGTAGGGAGTCCCACCCAAACCCGGGATAAAGAGGTACTTTTCACTGTGACAAGAAAAATTGTTGCATTCCTTCTTAACAGTGATCTCTTGATGACTTTTGTAATGAGCACAGTAACTAATCAACAAACCTCAATGCACAGTGTCCAGTACTCTACGCCGTAATGATCTAGTAACCATCTTCGGAAATCAATAATGAAAGCTGAAAACCTCTGCTGCACCACACAATGTCTTCTTTTTAAAAATATACATTTGTGTAGACAAAACCTACACTCACTTCTGAACTATTCCAGATAAAGAGAATAGGTCCAAAAATAAACTTTCCTTCAAAAACCCCAGGATATTTAAAAACCTACATAGTTTATAAATCATGAAAGGTGCCACATGCAGTCACAATATCCTTGTCTTCATTACACAGAACAATTCAAGAACTAAATCTTGTGTATGCTCTTAAAATTCAGTATATACTTCCTTCTTCCCCTATCCAATTCCTTAGAATAGAGGTAACAAAACAGAGAAATGGTATTTGCTGGAATCACTTTCTGACTGAAATTATTTGTCCGTTTCTGGATAATTGAGAACTAGAATCATGGTTTGGACCTACAAAAACAGGTGCAAAAATTGTTAAGTCTAGGCCGCAATTTCACTTATTATTTCCTGCACATAAAAAGGCAAGCAACAATTAAAAGGAAGTAATAGAAATTAAGCTTTGAATATTAAAAAACAAATAGGTCAACTGGTTTTCCTTCAGGCATATAAGTTCAAGGCAGTGGAAGGAATTAACTAGGGGAAGACTAAAACATAAAAGTTAATCACATCGTAAGTAGGAAAAAATGCTTAATTGAACTTGCCACTCATCCTGCTTCCTTCTATCTTGTATAATACATGTGTAAAAAAGACTTAAAAACCAATACTACATTCAGCACATGGTTGTTCGTTTAGCTATTGTTATAAAAATGATGGTTTGGTTCCTTTCATCCCTCATTCTTCAGGGACCAGTGAATATGCCAAGAAACCACAGAAACAGTTATTACAGTTGCAACTGGTAAGTCAAAGAGGTCTTTAAAACAAAAAATAAAGTGTATGCAAAAATTACACTGTATGTGCTCTAACTTACAGAAAAATGCATGAAAATATTTTTGGTGCTGTACTGTTTCCGGCAATTGCAGAACAGTGACATTCCTCTGCTTATGTGCATTATACAGAATAAAGAATAGCACAGAATTGCTTACACCAGAGCTGTTCTCATTCAAGTAGTTTTCCTCGTTTTACCAATGCAGAGATAAAGAAAGAGAAGGGAAGTAAGTGATCTTTACATCATTATTAAAAGAAATGGCACTTTCAGATCACATATTTTTCCCTAGAGAAAAAACATGATGCAACAGATACACATGATCAAAACACTGTATTTCCAAAACACAACGGAATGATACAGTTTGATGTGCACTCCATTTACTTTGAGAAGAGCTGGAAAATCTAAATCTGTTCAGTTAAACCAGTTTCTTTGTGCAATATTCACCCTCCTTTAGAGATGAGTGTTACACAGTTTAAAACCCAAATGCACCTTAAAGAGCACACTGATCACTGGCCACTGTAAACTGTGGTAATTAAGTGAATCAAGATCTTCCCCCAGAGTTTTGGAATCAGCTCCTTACTTAGCTGCTACATTGTCAACAGCTGGCATGAATTACTGAGAACATTTGGCTAACTGGATAATAAGGAGGACAGCCTACGGTTGGTCCAAATTCTACTTCACTGATCTGTTTCAATATAAAAAAAAAAATCTCATTAGACCCTCCTTTTCTTCTTTTTTTTAAGGAATAACAACCCTAGAAAGACTGGGTTTTCAATTCTTTTCCCTCATTATGTACAAACATTGTAACTGTATAACTCTCAGATGTTGCATGGGCCAGTGTAACTGAAGCTCCAATTCCCTAAAGTTTAATAATGCCTGTTTGCAACACCGATTCATCCTCACCCATATCACATCTCGGCTGCTGTGGCAAAGGCTTGCTACTCTGAATATATTTTTCTACTTGCTAGGAATTCACAAGCATAGATCACATTAACAAAACACCCAAACTCTGCTCCCAACTATCTTACTGAAGAGAAAATATTCGTGAGACCAAGCTTTCTCCAAGCCACAGCTTTATTACAAGGTAAAGTCAAATTACATTATTACAGACCCATGCAACCAAATACCACCCAGTGTGACTTTGTTACATTATTTGCTTTGTGCCTATGCAGCTATCAAATTCTGTCCTGCAAATCCACATAAAAACCCAGTTCTAGTGGAGCAACATGCTCAAAAAGTGGTTTTGTGCATGGGTCTCTACTGGATCCCGCTTCCAGACACATCTTTGCTACAGGAACATGTGGGAAGTGGGCACATTTACTGATCCTTCTCCTTTTCCTCTCAAGACGTAACAGGGAATCTAAAGAAAAACATCTCAGATTACAGTCTCTGGAGAACTGCTCAAAGCAAGAACAAGTCTGATATAAAGCAATTACCATATTATTGTCAGGCATTAACAAAATCCCCAAGTATTCAGGTAAATTCTGCATGCATGTTACACAGTCAGGGCACTCGGTTACAGCTGTCCTYGAAAAACATTGGATTATCCACTGCCTTTCCTTCCAAAAACAAACATGTAAAGTGCTGGCATTTTTCTCCTCTTTGATCAAAACAGTACTGTAACTCTTGAGGTAGCAGAGGATTAGTCCAATGTAATATCATGGCTAAAGCTGAAACCAAACAAAAAAGCTAAACCAATTTTAATTTTTTGTTTTTAATCTTTGTTGAGACTATTCTCAGACATCTCATGAATTCTAACAAGCATCATGTTAGCATCAACATCTGGTAGCTTAGTGGTATGGTAACCCACACATTTGCTGTGAGCTACCAGATGTTGCTGAAGGGCTTTTTAATTTTGAAGGGCTGGTTCCATAAATTTATCTAATGTATTTCAGTAATTCACATTTGTATAATGTTGTAGTTGATTGAGATAACAAGAAACACAGAGCAGTATTCGAATTCCCACATCATCACTGTTACAGTGAGGGCCATCATTTGTGCATCATTCTTTCACAGAGAAAGCAATCTAAGCGAAGGTCAAGCCAGCAGGATAAATGTGGCTACTTCCTGGATTTCAATCATGCCAGTCATAAGTAAATCACCTTCTGAAAGGCAGTTAATCCTTGCTGTAGAGACTAGAATTTAATATCACGCAATTGTGGCAGGTAAAAATTATAAACAGCTTTTAGATTCCTCAAGTCTTTTATACCCACACAGTGCTACAGTGATTGCCATCAAAATTTGTACTATGACAAGACATAATAATGTATAATGTTGGGGGAACAGGAGAGAGAAAAGAGGAATACATACTTTTTTTTAAAGTACATTTTCAAAGTAATGTGCTTTATAAATTAAAAAATCCCACAAGAAAACACTGCTGATGGGTAGCCTTTTCAAAAAATAAGCTCTTATTTATAAGAACTGGTGAATAAAAAGAAATTCTACATAAAATAGATAATTTAGTAGTTCAAGACACAGAAATTTCTCTGTGATCCACAGACACTGACTCTATAGCTTAGGGCTTACTAAGCAGAGCAATGCCATGACCAACTTTGGTGCTTTGGGAATCACTGACAACAAATGCCCAATTACAAGGCTGAAAACTGCCATTATACTCCTAAAAATTTACACAATAAAAGAGAAAAATGAAAACAAAAATAGTTTTGCTATGACACTTCACAACTGCTCTAATACAGGAAAAAGTTGGCATGAGTGGCACAAGAGAAGAGACTCATGAGAGTCTCACATGAACTCCCCTCCAGCTTCCTATCCTATCATAGGCAACCCTGACCTCAACAAGGTCCAACTGGTAACAAGGAAACAGGAGGAAAACTGTCAGCAATGTTTTGTGAGGAAACATAATGGAGGATTTCTGTAGAAGATCCTGACAACAGCCTAAAGCCAAATGAAAAGCAAGAAGGCGGCATCTTAAGGAAAGGATGAAGGCGGTTTGTGTTCTTTGAAGGAGATAAAATGAGACAAAAGCAGGAAATGCTGTCCTTCCCTTATTCTGAGAACTTAATGGAAGGTCAAGTATAGCCATCAATCAAGATAAGGAAGAGGCAACCAAAGAGATGACCTTTTTGAGGGGAAACAAGCATGTATCAGATAGCACTTTTACACTGATGCAGTCCTCTGTCTATGTGAGAGAAAAGAGAATACAGTTTCATGCCAGGGTTAATAAAAAAAAAGTGAAARTTAAGCACTTGACATGGAACAAAGACAAGCAAAAACCTATTAAGTCAAAAGGCTAGCATCCAAGGAAAAGCTTGCTTCCAAAATTTGTGAGGAGTGCAGGGGAATTCTATTCCTCACCACTCCTGCAGCTGGGCATCAGGCTTAGGAGGTATCTCCTGAGGGCAGCCACCCTCACTAGTTTGTTACCGATAAGCTGCAGGCTCATTACATGCACTTTACACTTCTGGTGTAAAGTTTGTTACTTTTCTGAAAGAGAATAATCCATTTTTAGATATGCTTGACCTCACACTTACAAAATTAATTTACAGTATTCCCCTGTGAGTTATGCTTATGCTGTCATTTTTGGGGATCAAAAATCAGATTGCGTCGAATTGCATCTAAAGTAGATAAAAATCAAATATCTCTCCAAATCAAATGTAAGTATAAATACTTCCTAGAAACAAGCCTTATATTACCTTTTGCTGGTTTTCTCAGCTGATAACAGTTCATTTCTATTTCTTGGGCTGTTTTAAAACATGGACTTGTTCCAAAATCACCCATTGGGAAAGAACAACAAGTTTACCAGCTCTCGAGGTAGAAAGGCCTCCTCCTGACGAGCCACAATTAGACAGACAGTTTCCCCTTGCTTTGTGCTCCTCAGCATAGCTACAAGCTCTTCCTGGGTCCTGCCAGTGATGTCCCGTCCATTTACCTACCAGACACAAAAGAACAGAGAATGACATCTCTATGAGTATGACTGCCTTTTATCAGGTTTATTAGGCTCCCCTCACCCAACACAGGTGTCATTCAGTGACTGAGAGCAAAGAAGAAATAGCAACAGCTCCCACACTGTCTCCCCTTCTGGCCCTGCACAAATTACTTAACCTTTTTCCCCCTCATTTTCACCATCTGTTAAAGCAGCTCTGTAGTACTTACCCACCTTGCAGGGGGTCTGTGAGGCTTAATTAGTTTGTAAAGCACTTTGAAGATGAAAAGTCCAGAAACAAGACCTTAGTATTAAAACTGTTTACCTTAAGAGCTTTTTGAGGTTAGTAAGTAGAAATAACCCATTAGATAATAAGATTGTAAGTCACAAGATATCTGAAAATTTTAAACAGACCGATTTGAGCAAAATTGCCTTAAAATTAGCACTTATCCACCTGGATATTAACTGGAGATTTTTGGATATGGCTGAAGAGGTAAGACATGTTTTGTTCCTAAACCAATACATTTATCTGCTTTAAAAACCAAGATCTTATCAGTTTCCCCTTGTTCAAACATCCCACGGACCCTTGTGAAAAGAACCATTTTTCCACCTCATGGTGTAAAATAGTTGTTGACAAACAAGTGGCATAGAAGCCATGAGACTGACTTTTTTTAAACCAAGGACAAGAACTGTAGTTCAATTCATCAATAATATGTATGAGGAAATAAAAGATTTGTGACAAAACTAGCAATCAATTTTCAGCAATGCAAATACAATGGATGTTTATCCTAACCTCCAGGATTCTGTCTCCTGACTGCAAACGACCATCTTTTACTGCTGCACCTTTTGGTAAAATATTCTTCACAAAGATTGGTCCAGGACCATGTACTGAAGAGTCTCTGGTAACCACAGTGAAACCAAGCCCTTCTGGACCTAGAATGTCAGACAAAGAACTCACAACATAAATTTCAATAAGCAAATGATGAGCATTAAAAGTAAGCAAAATATGTCAGCATGATATCCTAGAGACTCACTCAGGTTAGCTTTTAAAAAATGAAAGCAAACAAAAAGCTGTTAACATAAGCCAATTTTCCGCATGGTATAGAGAAGAAGTCTATTGATGTCAAAACACACCCAAATCTTCCTGCAACAGCTACAGATGGAAATACTTTTGGTAAGCACACAGTAATAAAAAACAAGCAAGAACTCTCTTTTTAAAGCATTTACATTTTCCTTAGGTCATTTCAATATTAGTTCTCACATTAATGTCAATTGTCTTCCATAGAATCAGAGCCATTGGAATTGTTCATTTATGAGCATAAATATAATTTAGCACGTTTTACTGAAACTTGGTAAATGGGGAAAATATCACATTATTTGAATGCAAAAAATGCTGATGTGCTGTTAAGAAAGGACAAAGTGGTATTTCCAAGCTTCCATTAGTGAAGTTGTTTGCTGCTTGGAAATAAACAACCTCAAGTGTTAACATGTATGTTATAACAAATAATTAGGCAGTAAATATTAGCAGGTATTGCTTATAAGCCATTAAAATCACCAGGAATAGCAGGGTCCATGAAAATCTTTTTATATTGAGTGTTATTTCTACCCATGTGATAGTTTTCAAAGATATCACCATGTCAGTATCACATTGCTATAATTTCTAAAAACATAAATTAACATTTCAAAATCAAACGCACTAGATCTAAAATCGGAAAAAATCTGAAGTAGGTTTCGTTTGCACAAAGCTGAAGAGTTCAGAAGTAAAAATGACTGATTTAAGTTAAGAAATAACAAAAATTAAGAAATGAGAGCTTGATTACATTCATAGTGTGTTATAATGACAAAGTTACAGACTGTTTTTAAAAGGGCCACTTCTAGGATCAAATTTAACTCTCAGCCAAATCAGAGACACAAATTAAACAGAAAATATAAATGCTAATTGGGATGTGCTTAAGCACATTTTACTACATGTGCATAAACCTGTTACTCCATTCAAAGACAGACAGCTGCATGGAGCAGCAATTAAAGATACACACACAAATTTGGTCTCCTGATAGCTGAACAAAAAGGTTTGCACAAAATAAAAAAGGGAAAGACAGGTAAATCTGTGGTCAACCTCTTGGAAAACATGAAACAGAGCAGAGTATATTTTTAAACATACCTTTAAAAGAATGTCATAACAGTGTTGTGGTCAATTAGCAGTTTGAATGAAATAACAAAAGTCAATAGCAAACAGTTCAAACTCTTATTCTATACTTGTGAAAAGACTGAAGTATCTCTTAATATCATTTCTTGCTAATGGAATTGCTACCACAGTCAGTAACAGAGAAATCTTAAAAATCAGTAAATCCAGATAACATATTCAAAATTTATGAGAAAACCCACTGTAGAAAGCATTACTGCTAACATTCCTACATCTTTCGAAAGTTTTGGAACTTTGAAACAGTAAATAACTTGCTTGTACTTTTAATGTCACTAGTTAAATTAAAAGCTAAGATATCACCATAGAGAAAATGGTACAGAATTAATCATACCATGTCCAAAGACTCACCTTTTTTCAGGTCTATCTTTATTTTTTTTGCATTTTTCTTATTGCCAAAGCCCATAAGGGGAGACAGTGAGGGAGAAGATGGCTTTCTACCCAGACGTGGGAGGTTGGGGCTCTTAGCTTGTTGCAGTGTTCCCTGTACACCTGACTCCAAGCTGCTTGCTCCAGAAAGATTAGCTGTTTTCACAGCAGGTTTTGGATGAACAGGAGGTGGAATTTTTGTTTTTGGAACTCCTTCTTCATTATTCAGAATACAAAGAGGAGCAATAGCAGACTTCTCATATTGTTCTCGATTATACGGAGGAAGGACTTCCAAGATGACACTTTGAAATTTCATTGCCTGACGGAAGATGTCCTGAGCCCTTTAAAAGAAAGGTATGAAAATTCACATAACTAACCAGAAAATTCGGGCAAAGTTTGAAGTTGTTTACAGAGAATAAGACGAAAATTTACCTTATCTTCACATCTACAAGGTCCCTTTTTTAGAAAAGTATGCCTGAAATAAGATTTCTAAACTACAGCATTTCCTTACATTTCAAGTAGGAGCAGCGTATCTGTCAGAATTCCTAAGCTGCTACAAAAATATATAAGCCAGAATAAACTAATGAACACAATTCTTCATGCAGAGCATCAGGAAGGGAAGTTCTCACTGCAAAAGCCTATCAAAAGACTGAAATTACAGCTTGCTACTTTTTTCAAGTGCTTGTCTGTTACATATTTTCTTGTTGGCACAGAGGCATGCTGAGCACTCATCACCAGTTGTTCTGGTGAATACACCTAACTCCAAGCAAGCTCAACTCTCCACTTTTCCCGAGTCCAGTCTAACTGCTCCTAAGATTCCTTGATTTCTTTGTAATCTCTAAAGCAACTGCTGGCTGATTCCACAGCAATAAAATATGATGAGGATATGGGATACATAGACATCAGAAAAAAAACTGGTGATGAAAAAGTTGCAACTATTTGTGTTTCTACATAAATGGATAATAGGTAGATATTACTCACTTCTTTCAAGCAGTAACCTTTTGCTAAGTGGATATGTGGACTTCACATAATCAGTGTCTTTACAGATTTGCTCAAATGCAACACCAGAAACTGCAGAGCATTTAATGAAACTACTCCCCTTGATAGTGGGAGGATAGGACAGTGGGGGATGGTTTTAAACTAAAAGAGAGAAGTTCACATGAGACGTTAGGAAGAAATTCTTTACTCAGAAGGTAGTGAGGCATGAGAACAGGTTGTCCAGAGAAGCTGTGGATACCCCAACCACAGGCAATGTTCAAGGCCAGGCTGGATGGGTCCCTGAGCAACCTGATCTAGCGGGTGACATCCCCGTCCATGCCTGTGGGGTTGGAACTAGATGATCTTTAATGTCCCTTCCAACCCAAATCATTCTATGATTCTATGAACTGACAGCATGGTAACAATACCATGCTCTAGATCCTGTGTGCTGTAAGGCAATTAAGAAAGTTGGCCAGAAGAACTGTTCATAAAGCCTTCCGTGGATTTTGGAAAACTCATAGATTTGCTCAATCAAGCCATGTTACAAACCCTGGATTCTAAAGAAACAAAGGACACTTCCCTCTTTCTATGCTTTCCTCTCCTACCTTCTGTTGAAGCGGACTGATTTTCTTCCATTCTGCAGAAGACCACTCGAGCACAAACAGAAGCAGCAGCTGAAGCACATTTTGAGAATGAAAAATCAAAAACTTCTGCTTAGCCAAAGTCAAGAGGGGAAGCAATGGCTGCATTAAATTTTAAATAAAACATGAGGTCCTTCTAAGAACATTGTGCTTATCTCCTGCCTTTCTGTAGTGTGTTTGTCAGTCTAAGCCAGTATTTCACTGAAGTTTTGGCTTTGGATTTACACTCAGTTATGTAACAGGAATCAATGCTGGAAGTACTTCTGAAATTAAATTTTTTTTACACTGACACAGAAAGGAAGCCACTGCAAATTTTAATGTCTTGAAAACACACCTACTGCTTTCTCTGATGAACAGAGCCACACAGTACCTTCACCTTGCAGCTGTAGGTGGCGGAAAGGAGAGGCTGCTTTAAGAGGATTTTCTGTAGCATGAAGACATGAAAGTCAGGGGTCAGTCCCAATGGGCACTGCTGTGGGAAAGAACCATCTTTGCCACACTGAGTGTATGAGCATCAAGGGTCAGAATAGTCACATTCATTGACAGAAGATGCTGCTAGAGAGAAATCTCAAACTTGGAAAAGAAAGGCAGAAGAGAGAATGTTGTAGGAAGGCATTCTTTCAACATTACCTTCAAGGGCTAGGTTTCAGAGCTGTAACAGCACTGTGCCCCTGTGTGTCTGCAGAGATTATAGGTTATCTGTTCACCTATAGCCTGTCAAAGCTCTCAAGGACGAACCCTACCCTGATAGCAGAAACCATGTGGCATATTTCCAGCACAAGGATGTAAAATCTTAACTTGGTTTCTTTCATACCCCATCTTCATCATTGCAAGTAGCCATTTGGTCATGTGTTACAAGGTAATTTAATAACTCAGTTTCAAAAGATTAATATTTAAAATATATGCAAGAGAAAACATAAGATCTCCTTCAAACAAAAATTAGTGGAAATAACTCAAGACATCCTATGGGAAAGCCTAAATACAGTCTTCAGGGGCAAAATAACTGGCTACACTTCAAAGAGAAAAAATAATGAGTGGAGAAATTTATATTTCTTGAGAGCCCAAGTGCATACTTTAAAGAAGTAAGGGAGTCAGTTAAAAGAGGTGCTAGAAACTGCAACACAACAGAATGTAATTGAATAGATTAGCAGCAAATGCAAAAGCAGACCAACAGCCCCAATATAGCACTATTATAAACATGGGAATACAGAAAGTAGGCTGCTGCTGTTACAGCTGCAGAAGCAGCAATCTTCAGGAGCAATACCAGGAAGTCTCTGCTGAAAACAAAGAGACAGCATGTAACTCTCTTCTAAGCGTTAAAATAGCTTTTACAAGGGTAATGAAGAAATGTCAATTTGAAACTAGCCAACAGATTTTCCTCTCAAAGGAGAATCTATTTACTATATCGCTATTTCTGGGTCAATAGTCATTGCAACAATACTTTGTCATATCTTTTACAATTACTGGATTTCTGTAACTTGGACTTCTTTCAGGTTAGTACAGTTATGTCATGCCAGATGAAAACTAAAAGCATGTCCACGGAGATTAGTTTCAAACTGGAAAGCGTCCTTCTTTAGCCATTCTCCAGAGTCAGGGAAGAGACATGATGCAGAAGGCTATTTTGGAAAACAATTCAGCAGAACAATTTAAGTCTTGGGAATAGACTAGAGCTCATCCAAATATTTCCCCCACTCCCCAAAAAGACATTGATCCCTCACTATCTGTATTTTTTCTCCTCAGATCCAATGCCACTGCAACCACACTACTTGGTTTTATACCATAAGGAGACTGAGACCAACAAAATTAAGCTCAGATCTGAATCACCTTTAAGTCACTTCTCTCTCTCCCAATGACAGATAGAGTCTAACAAGACTGGTCTCTCTAAGCTAACTCTTATAGTAAATAGGCCTTCCAACTCCTGAAAATTTACACAATCTTGGAGAAAGTAAGTGTCCTGCATGTCTCATTTTGACGGAAAGCCTGACAGAGAACTAGGAAGTTTACTGCAGTATTTCGAACTGCCCCAAAATCTAGTAATCTTAGAGAAAAGTATGCAGAAAGAGAAAAGTATCCTCCACTCCACAAACACCACATGGGCTGAAAGCCTCTGGAGATCTAGTTACATTCAAAAGAAAACACAAAGGATACAACACATTGTAAAGAAAAGATCACATATGATTTTGAAGAGAGACGTTCTGATTCAGGCAAAATCTCATTCGAGAAATTTCATTACAAAACTGCACAGTGAGGCAAAGAATGTTTAATAAGATACCAACAATTATGTTCTGCTAAAATTGGTATCTTATTTAGGAATTTCCACTGATGGAAGAGAATGGCATGTATCACAGTAGAGTGTCTTTACCACCAAATATGCAGGAAGCTGTAACTGAAAAGCTATCAGGAAGCAAAAAGCACAGTCTCAGAAACAAGAATACCTATGCTACAAAACTATACCGGTTTAATGAAAGCCTATTTTGCAAATATTTATCCCTAACTGTGAAATTATGTATTTGATTTTAGTGGAGAAGCCTTAAACATTTGGTTTACTGTTTAGAAAGTTAAGCCTTGACTCCCCTGACATCTCAATACGTTTTTGTTATATTATAAACAATCACTCAGCTGTCTAAACATATGGATTAAAAGCAAAAACAAATTACTATTTAATTACTACAGCAAATATCTGTGAAATTTGAGAGGCTCTTCTTTTGTGCAACAATGTCACATTAATCCATAGATGATCAAAACAACCTGTTACTTAAAAAATATTTGAGATAGATAATAAACGTCAACAGACTTTTAATAAAAGTCATAAGAAGTGAGACTTACCATTTAGCTCAACTAATCATAGTTTGATAGTAGTAGTATTTTTTAAAAAATTAAATGTTCAAAAAGCTGCAGCACAAAAAATGATATTCTTATTTCATTTGCAAAAGAACATTAAAAACCATGCTGTGATGTTGACTCATTCTCAGAGTCTTATGAGGAAAAAATTACAGAGAAAATATGGTAAMAGAGAAGAACTAGAGAGGGAAGATAGCAATTACAAAACTTAATGCTATTTAAATTAAGTAAGCCCATTAAGTTCACTAAAACTCTTCAAATTTCACCTTATTTGGAGGTTTCAGAAAGAAGACAAAGTTTCTGCTACCTATCAATTTTACAGGCATTTTATCTGAAATAAGTATTAATTCCTTTACAAATTACTTAGAAGTATCAGTTAACCAGCACTTACTGTGCAAAGGTTTTATCTGTAAGGTCCACATGGTTAATCTTCACAATGCACTCATTTTCATGGAAAAGACTATCACGCCTAGATCGGCTGTTTTCTTCAATACCACGGATGAAGAGTCCCAGCATCCTAAAAGGCAAAACATGGGTGAAAACTATCCTTATTGTGCTGATACGAATTTATAGCAACTGAAAATAGGTATTAATCTCTACTGTGTATGAAATGATACAGTAGACTGTTATGAGGTGCTTAACCTAGACAAAGGATTTCCAGCTCACTCAAACTAAAAAGGAGGGGATTCCAAAAAACACCAAGAAAAACTGCTGCACACTAACACTTTACTACTTCCTAGAACTTTGGAAGCATTAAGTCCTCTAGGTCATACTTGCAGAAACAGAGGAATACACCTACATCCACCTCCAGTTAAAAATGTCCATGTAGTTTATGCAATATTTTTCTGCCACTGCTCCAAAGAAAAGCACAAACAGATTAAAAGTCATTTTCTACCTTGACTATAAAAAATAAACAGGCATTAGAATAAAACAAAAAATAACTGCCTCTTGTACTTGTGAAAAAGTCTCTGAAACTTTTCAGCTGCCAAAGCCCCTTGCTTTGATACAAGACAGCAATGCTACTCATTCATGTGGCAGGACAGCAGCAGAACATCAACACCCAAACTGTTTGTTAACAGGATAAGTGCAAGTGAAAACTGAAGTGCAGCACAGAATAATGCAATAAGTGAATCAGTGTGGGTGGTGCAAAGTTCCAGTGTTGATAACCCTACTGGGAGTGCTAGGCTAATCCTGACCTACCCAGAACACCTCTGTATTGCAAACTGTAATTCAACATAGTCCAATGATACCAGAACAGTGCCCAAAAACACCTGACAACTGCGTTTATGAAGAACTTTTATAATCAATCTTTGTCCACTAAATTTTCATACCACATCAGCATCAAGGACGGTCATCAAAGATGACCTTTAGAGACCATTTTCTATTGGTTGTACTCCATAAAATATTAATGTGCAATTTTCAACATGCCAGCACTCCAATCACAAAACAGAAGTCTTGTATTTTTGTCTCAGATTCATGACTGCCCTCATATATAAGTCCATTCAACAGATTCACAGCACACCATTAACTATTTCAAATGACACTATATTCACTCAGCATCTGATTTTAGATTTACTGTATAAGAACATTTAAAGATTTATACTTCTGTCCTATCAATTACTAAGTGAAAACTTGGTTCCTACTGAATATTACTTCTTCAAAGTATCTAACAGAAAAAAGTGATTTAATGGCATAAAGATTCTCTTTCAACCAGTGTTATCCTTCCCTAAAGGATTCAAAGGTGCCATGGTGGTGAGGGGCTGCAGCCCTTTTGATGACAGCCAACTGGTGACAATCAAAAACCTAAACTCTAAGAACTAACGAAATATAATTATGTTAAAATGCAAACAAGTAGAGAAATAAACGAAATTACAAATTAAGTTGGTTGCTCACTAATCCTGTGTGCTTAGATACTGCATCCATATAACGCAATAGGATTGCCCACTTGTCTGAAGCTTGTTGTGTGTGTGAAGCTGTACTGCCTGAGTGGCTTGAGTTACATAGACTGAGGCAGCTTAAATTCATTCCCCCATTACTTTTTTCCACAGCCTAAATTTTAGCATTATTTTAATGCACTATTAAATTTTAATTTCCTGGTTTTAATGATATTTAAGTGCAAAATAAAGAGGGGACATTATTTCCATTACTTTTGTAATTCCTGGATAAACTAAGATTCGTAAATTAATATCATRGTTTAATGACCTGTAGAAAAACTTTGGTCTGCAGCAGCACTAGGCTAAAGCCAGCATTACCTTATTAGAAGATAATTTTACAATTGAAATACCAGACCAAGTTAGACGTGGCCAGCATGTCCTCACAAATTCTATCATGTCATCAAAAGAAATAAAAGATGCTCTTCTGTACTTTCTCATGTTATGATGAGTTACAAGTTATACACCAGCCTTGGGCTTGGTTAAAAACGAGGACCAAGTGATTTAAGTCAGTCCAGTGCTTTAACAAAGGTATCAGTACGGTTCTGTCAAGGTCATTAAAATTTCAAGACAACTGCCTAAACAACAAGTGGTTCATCTGTCAGAGACCSCTCTACTCCAAGGGATCCCCAAAAGCATTTGTAAGTAGGGACATATTAACATAAATGCAATGCAGATCAAGGAATACAACTTCATCATGGAGGTYCTTAAATGCTGCACTCAACAGAGTGATACTTGAGTACAGAACTGCAGTTCAGTCACAATAATTTCTGATTTTAATAGCTTGCAATTTCATCACAATTTTTTAACCGAACAATCTTGAAATACAGTGTGCACAATATGAACTTTACGGCACGCCTATATCAAGGAACTATGGTCTGCATTTCAGAATGGGTAACAAATACAAGTGGCTTTCTCAAGACAAACAGGCAGCCCACATAGCCAAGGACACAACTTGGATCTCCTAGAGTTGCCATCAAAGACCAATTTTCTTCTTGAGACAGTGATGACATTTTTACAGGCAGCAGGTGGACATCTATTTTCCCTTTGGTAAATAAAACAATCTGAATTAATTTGGGTCCACTTACAAACTCAGATCTTGCCAAGAAAACAGACCTTTACAAGGTAATTCAATCCTTCACATTCTCTGTCCTACATGAAAGCTGAYAAGTAAAGAAATATTTAAGAATTAGACAATTTTTACTTCTGCAATAACTGTCTTTGTGTTACAGACAGCCATTTTACTATAAAGTAGTGTCATTTATGGCTCTGGCAATTTCCCACCTCTTGTTCACGGCTGCCAATGTCAAATTAACTCTCTGGCTAAGCCTCTGTATGTCAAATTTCAGCCTAGATTATTTTTTTCTTAACACATCCAAGTTACATAGCTTGGAAAACAGTTATAATGAAAATGCTGACACAGTCTTAACTACAGCACATCAATATGAGCACGCCGCTATAATAGGCTTTTGTGATCTCAACGGACTATGTTAAATCATTTATAATTAAAGTAATTGTGTTGAGACAAAGAAAGGTTCATGGTATAGAGAACATTTTATAAATGCTATGCAACCAAATCTGAAAGATGGCTTGAAAAATATGAGGTATGAACAGGCAAGCAATTTTTTTGACTCTTCTTGTCTGGTATGTCACTAAGGGCAGGCCTCTGCAGAGACATCTGATTAGGAAAAACAAAACAAAAACAACAAACCCAAACAAACAAAAAACCTCACAACAGCACAACAAAACCAACCCAACACCACACAAAACTACTGAGTCTAGTTTACTCAGAGAATAGTTTATTCAGAGAATAAAACCAGAGACAATTAAAAGGACATATATGAACAAAGATGTAGGTATTGACTGAAAACCACGGCATGTGGCACTCAGTGCCATGGTCTAGTTGACAAGATGGAGATCAGTCAGAAGTTGGACTCCATTATCTTTGAGGTCTTTTCCAGCCTAAATGATTTTGTGGTTGTCTTACACAGAACTTGGACTAGTAAATATTTTGGTAATCGAAGACAGTGTTATAGATGAATTTTTGTTTTCCTTTTGGTAAATAGTAGGTATTTTAAGACAAGCGCAACTGAAATCCTTTTATTAATATACTTCTTGAGCAATGCAGAAAATATCTTACCTTCCACTCAAAGATGAAAAAAATGGCACTACATGTATTCCCAAGGGTCCACCCTCCCCAGAAATCTCCACAGTTTTTGTCATTTCACTAAAAAAGAGAACAGGAAAACATATATGCTTATTTAGAGAATGCTCTATGTTAAAAAAACATCTGATTGATTAGATAGCAGAAATGGTTTGAAAAATATTTGACTCATAGCTCACTACAATATGAAAATACAATGAAAAGTAAAACAGCCATGCAATTCTTGAATTTTTTTAGATTAGCATTTGTGTTTTTTAAAAGGGAAAGGAATCAAGAACTAGACATTTTCCTAAGTAAACCCTCARGTAAATTAATCAGAATATTAAAGAGTAAGCTTTTAAGTGAGGAGACACTTCATCATAAAAAAAAATAAAGGAGGGAGGTTATTCTACATGTTCTTAATCTAAGCTCTATGTGAGCTGCTTCAGTCAATTTTCCCACATGGCCACACTATAAATATGAAGATCACACATAAACGACATCAAGCCTATAAAGTTAAATCATTTTTAAATATCCTGATTTCTTCCCTTGGTTGCATACCACCTCCATGAAAAAACCAAGAACCAAAAAAACTGTAATCAGGAGTGCAATTCAGCTCATCTTATCAAGAAGTTTCCTTCCTCAAACACCATTATCAAAACCATCTATATTATCTCTGACAGATTTTTGCTCTTTCATGGCATGTGCTGTTTCATTTCCTATTGACTATTTTACACTGCCAGCCTTACAGTGACCTTAACTCTATTCTGGGTGACCACAACTTGAAAAGGAAGGCACTTGAATTGGCTAGAACCATAAAAAAAAAAAATTAGTAATGTCTATATTKCAGCAGATGATGTTCCTTCTTTCCATACTAGCATTCATCTTCCAAAACACTCCCTYCCTTCCCATCATATTGAACACCCCCAGTACTCAGGATTACTGGCCAGCACACAACTCTTGGGTACACCCATTCAGAACACCCCAGCTGTAAACTCTGTGTGTGCATGCCAATCCTCCAGGGTTGACAGAACTGTGAAACTGAACCAAATGGCCACTTTAGATATTGCCCTGAGTTAAAGACTCAGTCTAACAGAACAAGTGCAGACTGCTAGTGAGAAAAATACTTCTGATCTTTCTTCACGCACCAGATCTAGAGAGTACATGTTTGCTAGGTAAGATGATCAAGRTGACTTTCATACTGCCCTGCCCTCCCCCTCAAATGACTTTTCCCAAGTACAACTTCCTCTGGCATCAGCTGACTGATTTTGCTGACCCACGGTTTTATGATCATTTGATTTGATGCAAGAATCAGTAAAAATGCACCGACACCTGTCAGGAATCTGTGACCAGCCTTGAAGTGGCAGCACACTAACAGTTACACCACATTAGGTACAACATAAACCCACACAGCACAGTTAAGCCCTCTCACAAGGAGCACAATTACTGCAAATGACCTTAGACAAATTCTGACATTGCTTCCTAATAACACAGGAATAGTTTGTTGTTGTTATGAACCTTTAATCCAGTTGCACAATGAGTAATGGGAAGCAACTTGCCCTTGATACAATAATTCTTTGCTTGATTGGCTAAATATTGAATAAGATCGGAAAATAAGTTTATATAATTTTTTTTTGGAGCTAGGGGACAGAGTGAGTTTGGGGAGGTGGGGTTTTTTTTGTAAACTGTTCTTCCAAGAAAGGTGGCACTGTAATGAAATTGTGTTCTGTAAAAATGAAATGGAAAGACCCTGAACAACAAACCACAACTGACCCCAATGTAACAGATTTACACGTTACTATATTTATAACACAGGCACCATCAACAGGCATTTGCATTTTTTTCTTTCCTGTATTCCCCATCTTCATTAATCAAATGGGGAAATCCTGAAAAAAAACTTCCTGTAAGTTTTTTTTAACATACATTTTTTTCTAGTGAAGCTGGTCAGAAAAGCTAATCAGGGTGGTTACCAAAAACCTCAACAATGCAGGCATAGGAAATTAACTCCTCTTTCAGTTCCATCTTCTACTTCCTCCAATTCTCTCAATACACAAAGAAAGATCATTAAAGGGCTACTTCTATTGTCTTTTGAACTTCTACAAAATCAAAATGCATACTTAAATTAAGTAGCCAAACCCTTTAGATTCAGAAAATAATCAAAAGCAGTGAATGGGATTTCATTTGTACAGGGAAAATTTAAGTAAGTTACAGCTGTCCCCAAATAACCCTGCATGTTCCAGGGAGGAGTTGTCTTCCTAAGCAACTGTAAAACAGAGCAGGGATTATTTTGAGGGCTATCATGACAGACAGGTGAGCTGTCATATTAAATCAATGCACTTACAGTTACAAGTAGGCTCAAAGCCGAAGAAAACATACAAGCTTATTTTTAAATCTGACATGAAATCTACACACTAGGAAAAATAGGCTTCTTTGTGAAAACAAACTTTTAAAGATTTTAGTACATCCTAAAACTTATGGAGGTTCTAGAGCACTAAATATGGAGAAAAGAGCACACTCTGTATACATGTATTAAGAAAGGTACTTTGGAATTAAAATTTTAATCAAAAGTCCATTAATCTAAAAACTTCTCATTCTCAAACAAATGTGATTCTTAGTTACCTCTGAGAAGAAAACAGCCCTTCACAGCAACTTTCATGGATCTTTGAGGACATGTTATTTTTATATTATACCTACGAAAGTATGACAGTTAAAAAATTTAAAAGCCAGGACATCTGGGATTTGATTTGGTTTTTTTATCGGTTTAAGAACCTCAAAGATTAGAGATTCAGACACACTTGGTATCTGTCCCTCTTTGGGCAGGTTTAATCTGCCCACAAGGACAGCTGAACACAGCACTGCCCTATTTCACGCTGGCTTACAGTTTATACTATACTGGAGAAAGTATTCAGGAACAGGGTATGGCTGAATGAGATCCTAAATAGGATGAGCTCTAAGAATACTAATTAGTAAACTCCACAGGCACATGGGACTCAGAGGTGCTGGGACTCTTCAGTTTGACAGAGCCAGGTTAAAAAAATTAAAGAAAGGAGTGGGAGAAAGCAGAATTGCTGTCCACTGTGGGTTGATAGCTATGACAACAGAGTGTAATTTATAGATTTTCTGCAATATTCAACACATTTTAAAAACACATAAACCCCACAAATAGGAAAAAAATTAAATTCCAGAAGTTAGTAACCTACTCGTGAGCTACTCCTCTTTTAAATCTCCCCTACAGAYGTTAAATGCCTTTTACAGTAAAAGAAAACACCAGTCTGGCCTATCAAGTCGAAATAAAAGATCTGGAGTAAGACTGCTGGCTCGGGATGAGAGGCTGGAAGCATTGGTGAATGATGCTCAGAGGGTGCCTCAGCATGCTGCACTGTGAGTATCTCCTGCTTACTCTTCGAGGACCAGACAGAGCTCCTACCTCAGAAAATACTGTCCTTGCTGAACCTGGAACCCAGTCTCTATGGAATACATACAGATATATTCTTACAGCAGTCAAAATAAGTGAACTTTTAGAAAGCATTTATGTCAGAGAAATTTCTCCAAACTGCAAGGTTCACTCCAATTGGAAACATGGCACTCAGCCTTCTTCAAACGCACGCTGGCACCTCCCTTCCCCTCGCTGCACTGAAGGTACCTCAGGTCTCATTGAAGAGAATACACCTGCCCAGCGTGACCTGATCCAACACCACATTCAACACCGCACTATTGATTTTTAACCTGAAGAAGCTGTCATCATTTACTATTTAAATTCATGGCTTGATGCTATCAAATTCTGACAGATTCTTTACCGTCTATCACATTTGTCAGGAAGGCTTGCCATGCATATTATTAAAAATGCTGGTAAGTACTGTTCAGCAAAGAGAGAGACAAGATATACATGTGTATATGAGCATGAGCACAAGTGAGCATGCACAGCATTTGCAACATGGAAAGCAAAATTTAAATGGAGTGCTGCACATTTAGTGGTCATATTTAGTGGTGAATCAACCTGATCCTCAGACTGGCAGTGTCCTCACTGTGGAACACTATACCTCCCTCTCCCGAAATCTGTATGGAGAATTAGTAGTTTGTGAGTTACACAAAGGGAAAAGATCCGTTAGCTGAAAGCTTCTCTGCAAACTACCCAACAACACTGAAGAACCGATCCCCACCACTGAGCACACAGWTGCTTAAAAGGGAACCCTCTCCAGAAATAAATGTTTTGCAGTGTTGCAGCAAGACCGAGTTCACTAAGGTGCTTCGACCTTCCCCAGATACAAACACTCAGAGAATCCTGGTAGGATTTCTTTTGGAGAATGCAGTAGATGCAGCCTAAAGCAGATTAATTGTTTTGCAACACACTGAAGACAGTACTTCAGAAAAGCTGCTTTCTGCACAGGTTGCTGGGCAAAACTTGTCATTATGTGTATGTCACAAGAATCTATTGCCTCAGTAAACACATAAAGTATTTATCACTCCAACGGCATTTTCCTTTGCAATTTTAGTCATATTCAACGCTTTCCCATGTGTTTTTAAGAAAAGGTACAGATTAGTAAGATGCTGTATCTGAAAAAAAAATCTCTTCGTGCAGAATGTCAATGTTTCCCTTGCAAACAGAAAAGCACAGCTGATATTCTGAACATGCTCTGTGGTGTTTTTATTGACCACAGCCAGGTAAAAGGCAAATTAAATGTCAGTCAGATGTAGAGAGCTCACAGATGAAGTTATTAAGCTACATCTCCTTGCTTGTTCTTCACTTGCAGTTCCACCAGCCAATGCTGCCATTCCAGCAGAGAGAGCATCCATCGACAAAGGGTGTTGACATTTGGTAGAGAGCACAGGCCTACAGGGGATGTCAAATTCCTAAAAGGGATTTTAAAGAGTAAACATGCACAGATTTATCCAAATAAAGAGGGTGATGACACTGTCCACATACGTTTTTCACATACTAAACCAATACAGTTACTGATGATAATAAARTATTTGTACCCATTCTTTCAGAGAAGGCTTCCAGAGTAGTCAGCTCAACTAAACCTGTCAGATAGCATACTTCCCACCCACCTTCTACTGCTTTTCCACATTTYTCCTTCCCTCTTTTAAACTAGCTGCTCAAAGCTCTGATGAAAATGTCGTGAAAGTCCAGAAGAAGAAACTGGAACTCAAGATGTTATATAGTGTGAACGTACTCAAATGATGAAAACCTGAACAACATCTAAATAGGGATAGAGAACACCCTACAAGAAGTAAAAACAACTCAATGTGCAGTCAAGGATAAGCTTTCCAGGCACAGTTAAGA
Organism: Amblyornis subalaris; assembly: GCA_018881555.1. Lineage (NCBI taxonomy): Eukaryota > Metazoa > Chordata > Aves > Passeriformes > Ptilonorhynchidae > Amblyornis > Amblyornis subalaris. The sequence continues at coordinate 7,352,637 of JACAXG010000012.1, read as the reverse complement.
AAACTGCTCACTCTTTTAGAAGAGACAGGAACACTAAAGCTGCTCCATTCTACACAACACTAAACAAACGATCCACAAAGTTAAAATATTTACTATTAAATAATGTCATAATCTTCCAGTTCCAGGTTTGAAGAGGAAACAGTCACCTTCTCCTAACTAAAATGCACTAATCTAGTTATTTCAGGGGTTTTTTTCACACTAAAATTAGTTCTCACAAAATTAATTCTAAAGTTTTAGAGAGAAATCAGATGGGCTGAAAGCACTGGGGCTTTGTGCCTTTTTTCCTTTAAATCAAGTTATTCCACTTCTCTGTTGTTAGACTAATGAAAGACACAGTAGGTTAAAAAAAGGAAAATACAGAGAAGGAAAAAATGCTTCAGCTACACTCTAATTATGTATCTACAGTGCTTAAACCAAGAAACTGACCCTGACCTCTGCTAAAAAGAAGTGGGAAGACAGCAAAACCAAACAYAATGAAAACACGTAATGAATTATCTATGCATAAATTACCCTTTGAGTTCCAACTAAGCCACTGCTATTAAGCTAAACATCCACTTCCAAGCAGAGTCGAGTTTACTGTTCCTTAGCACAGTCATTTTTATTAACACAAGCAAGATTTTCAAAACCAGTATTCCCTTGTACGGCGTGCTAAGGAATTCAGTGTTAGAAGTTGTGACAAATATCTACCCCACCATCTACAGAGTATCAAGAGCCGGTTCTTACCTTGAAAATCTTTCAGACCTAGTACAGAACATGAAAGGAAGTAAGGAGAAATACAAAATTTTATACACTGATGGCATTAGCTTGGCTTCCTTTACCCTGATCATCATCTTTACTAGCAAATAAACAACAAAAAAAGCCACCTGCAGAATTTACAAGAGGATTGTCATTATTTATTCCATTAAAAAACATTCCAATGACCCATTGTTTCAAATCTCTCCTATAGTAAAGTTCAACTCTCAAAATGTCAAATTAAAATTTTCAGACTACCAAGGTATATAGCCCTGAAAAGTTTCCCAGTACTTTCACAGTGAAATGTTTTAAGAGAAGCCAGGCAAAGAAACTTCCCACTAACTTCTGAATAGAGGAGCCAAAAATCCTCTACACTGCCACTCATTTACCCAATGTGCAACTAATTTCACCTGCTTACACCAGTGAACTAATTTYCTTCAAATGAAAGTTTTCCTACTTGAGTGAGGAATATAAAACATTCCAAGTCTGGAGCCTTTAAGTTCAACTGACTGAGGCTTCTCAATCATGAAATATTAATCACAGTATTCTTTTTTTCTGCTTCCCTCTGAAATACCCATTATTGGCTGTAGTTAGAAAGGGACTCTGACCTCAGGTTGGTGTTCTGATGAGAAGGCTCAGATCATTTTCTTAGTTGATGAGCTGCTATTTCGCTTAAGCATTATAGGYCTTGAAGATTACCAGACTCAGTGACAGGCAGGAAAGCCGCAAAAGCAGCAGGGACAATAGCAGTTTTCTTTCTTCCATAGCCTTTTGTCCATAGCATGGAGTAGCTCACAATTATGCTGAAATGTTACCTTTACTAACATTACTTAATGTGGCTTGTTTAAATGAAGGGTTAAGGTATCATGACTTGGTGGTCCCTCACGGCCCTAACAACTTTCAAATACAACAAGAAAAATACTTGAATAAATCAGAATGATAAGTAACACTTTCTTTCAGAAAGAACAGTATAAAATGAGTCAAATTAGATATTAAGATGCTAGTTTTACTGCTTGTGGAAAAAAATAGTTTTATTATTTAATATTATTTTATTAATAAAACCTTCCTTACTTACATTCAAATTAAGATAACTGAGACATACAGATGGTCTCTAGTGACTCATTATTTCCCTTTATAAACCTTCTACTCCTAATGAAAACACTTTCAGAAAAACAGTTTAAAAAACTTCACTTTCAAGAAAAAAGCCAAACAAATATCAAAATCCTTGCCATAAAATTTAAATTGTTTGACTTTTGAAATTCCAGTGAATTTTACAGAACTAGAAACTAACTTTGAAACAAAGTACTGTGTTCAGAATTTCTCTAATTTTCACTGTTTGAAGAAAGTGGAATATATTACAAATATTTCAATATAATTCACAGTTTTGAGGAAAAAATCCTCACGGTATCCATCTCAACTCTCGTAGGCAAAATGGTGGGTTTTTTTAAAATCTCCTAAGGACACCGGAACCGCAAGCAAGGCATATTTTGGTAGAATTATTCTACTGTGACTATTTAAAGAAACACTGCTCCTTTCCCTCTGGTTTTTTTTGTTGGTGGTGGTGTGTGGTGGGTTTTTTTGGTTTTTGTTTTTCATTTGTTTGGTTGTTTTTTGGCCAATACTTTTTCCGAATGCAATCTCAATCAAGATTAAGACAACTCATTTTATCTCAAAAAAGAAAAAAAAGTTATTACCAATGCAAACAGATTCTCGAGAATACCCTSTTCTGGCCAGCTTTCTCTCTCCTCCTTATCTGTTCAACACTTTGATGCTCAGGCATCATTCAAGTGGACCCCAATCTATATTCTTTATCAGTTTGCCTTCCATGCTCCTATGTCAAAACAGTTTGCAGAATTCAGCAAAAATTTTAAGAGATCTACAGAAACCTAAGCTTATTATTGTCTGGTTTGTAACATGCCAGAGAAGACCCAGCCATTTCAGAAAACTAAATACCTCTGGAAAGTATCACAAAGGTTTTTGTCATTGTCAATGTTTCCAACAGCCACCGAATTATGAAGCAAATAAGTATCATAACCTTCTTCTGAAGAATCCCAAATGCAAGCAATGAATTATTTAACTCGATAAACAATAATATGCTCTCAGAAAATTCCTAAGAGGACTTAGATAGTCTAAAACACCCTCGTAAAGGCATAAGGACAACAGTAAATATGAACAGAGTGTGCACAGAGCTTGATTAATCCCCATTACAAATTAACGGATCAAGAGACAAATGAGTGCATATATTTGGTGATGCATAATAATTACTTCAGGTGAAACAAGCTGTAAAGTCTTTAGCAACATTCCATGAAGAGAAAATAAGCATTAACAACTAAAGTAAGTTCTATACCTGCATGATGAACACTAATCAGCAGGCGTGTAACTTAGAGGCCTGGCAGGTGCAGAGAAAGCTGGAAAAGCACTCCAGTTCCTTTTCATGATGAGACCATTCTAAAAATATGTATCAGCATTGGCAGGCAGGAGAAGAAATTACAAAATGGTATAGGCACTGGGTGACAAGGAGGTCTCCAAGAGTGAAGCAAAAACTCAGACAGATTGAGTTGAAAAACACAACTGTACCATGATAAAATTGCCTCGAACAACACAAAAAACTAAAAAATTAACTCCCTTATAAGGAAAAAACCAAATTTTTGATGTGCTCTAAAAGGAAAGGCAATCCTTCTCCCCAAATCCTGGCATGGCCCATGCCACTAGCAACATTAGAGTCCCTGCTCCCACAAACTTCTCCACAGGCTTGGGGTACATATTTGTGCCTCTTTCCCAGACCTCATGTAGGTAAAACAGGAATATTAAGAATTGTTTTTTCTCAGGTRTTTGCGAGGATAAATGCTCTAAGATTAAGGCATGCAGATACTGTTTATTTCATGAGTTTTATTTTATACTGTTTTGACAAACAACTATAAGCTGCAGAATTATAGCAAATGACTACTTGCTATCATCAAAATCGAAACAGATTAATTTTTCACATTTTAGCTGTCATGCAAAAGTTTGTCACGTAACACCTCTTAATTTAATTATACAATGTGCTATATATACCGCAAGAATTCGGCGACAAACACAAGATACTGGACAAAGGACTGAATTCCTTTGCCTACTCAAAAAGGTGACTTCAGCACAACCTGAATCACCAGTCAAAACTGAAACTAAAGCTTATAATGAGACAGGAAAACAGCAGCATGAAAACACTTTGCCCTAAATTTACGAGGTCAACTCCTCCAATACCACTACTGAGGATCTGACCAACCTACTCTATGACACTATGGCAACCTGGCTTGATAATTTGGTGTAACAAATGTTATCTGCAAAATTATTATTTTTCAATTTCATTTCAGCCATTTAGAATTTTCCCTGTGATTTCAGGAACAACAAATACCATTGCTCATTACTGAACCTCTTGAGAACACCTAATTTCCCCTCCTCTTGTTTCAGCTATGCAGCTCTCAAGTTTTACTCTACTGGCTTCCAATGCACATTATATATTTACCTAAGTTTTGGTCAAAATTTAGACAGGTTAAAATAAAAGCTATTTCCCAAACTGTCAATGGGACCACGACCACCTTCAGATACAACAACACTGGCCATCTCTAGTTTGTTATAAAAGAAGAGAAGAAAAGGATTCATTCCATCTGACTACTCTGGTGAAGCAATGCACAGGGAAATACTGCAAACATTAGCAATAGTTTTCACAGTGTATAAACACAGATATAAAATCTAACACAGGATATAGCAAAGTAATAACCTTACCACTCAATACCAGAGGTGACACTTAAACTGAAGATCATTTTAGGATTATATGGTTCAGCTGAATAGTAATTCATTGAGATATAATATATGACTTAAAAACATCCTCTAKCATAAGATATGCAACACCTGCAGGACTGAGTAGAAATCAAAACCAGAGTATACTRAAGTAGTATTATTTCCCCCTTACCCTTATACTACAAACAGCACAAAACATTCATATTCATCAATGAGGGTAAAAGATTGTCATGCTCAAATACGTCATGCTCCAGTATGTGAATCAAATGCAATTTTAGGATGGGAAAGGGAGGAGCACAAAGAGATTACAATGATGAGAAGCACAATGCAGAACCAGAGGTGCAGTTGGAATGAGAAGTCAGTCTTGTATTGCATAAATTGATAAATCACACTTGAGCCAGCAGAGAACAGAAGATATTCCTACCTGACAGGTAGCCGGGCCCTCTGAGCCAACAGCAATTCTGTGGGTCCACCGAGGTTCATCTCCCCATCCTGAAAGGATGACTGGGAAGCACCCTGTTGAGAGATTTCAGAGCACATACTGAAACTATGTACACAATTATGCATATAGGGCAATGCTGGGTTTATACTTTTGAGTCTGTATTTGGAAGAAAAATGCAGTCATAAAGTAACATTATCTCACTGACAGTGAGGACTGAAAGACCCATTCTGGATGCAGCATCTGTGACACCGCRTTTGGAGAAACAGGAGGGTATCTAAAGCCCTGCTCCGCGTGCCAGTCCCACCACTCTTCCACTGGAGAAGCTTGTGGTACCACTTTCTTGTCTGCCTATCTAGCCCAAACCGCACTCTTTCCCACTCTGAGCCTCCTCCTTTCTCCCAAGAGATCACACAGGCCTTAGTAAACCCAATGGCTTTTTTTTTTTCTGTGCTTTATTCCTTAGTAGCATTTATCTGGTAAAGACATATTTTCACAGTGACTTCTCGGAAAAATAAATTACACAACCATTTGGACAGTCAGACACAAAAATACAGTGCACACAGGGTCCAGACATCAATGCTAATGCTCTTGAAAACTATTATTTAACTTTCTTTTTGTGATGCTTACACTCAATGTTTGCATTTTTTTTTTTTTTTCATATTGTGAGAGGGAAATAGTTACCAATGAGATAAGACCACTGTCAGCAGATGATGTATTAGCTATAACATACTGTACTTAATCCCAACCTTTATGGCAATAATGTAAACAGAGCAAAATTTGTAACAAAGACCTTTTTTGGAGAGGTCACTTCTGTCAACTCTGCAACAGGAATAGAGCTGGAAGACATAAATCTTCAGCTGTCAACACACTAAGAGAATCCAATTCAGAGACTGATCTTAACTAGATAAAGCCTAAAGTTAATAATTATTTTTTTTGTTGGTGGAGTGGTACAGTTTTCCAGTGTATACACTTGCCATATCAAGTTGTCTCAAGGCAAAAGGCAGCAATGCTATAAATTAATTTCAAAGAACAAAGCCAACTAGATAGGTAATTTAATTTTCAATAAAGGTTCCACACTGTATATTAAAAGTTTCAACTTCTCTCAAAAGATGACTCTACTCTGAAGATGGCTTTAAAGGTTTGGTGTTTCCAGTCACTGAAAGATTTGTAGAACTTATTTTTAGTTTATAAGTGCCAAGAGAGTTGGGGGCAAATGCAGGTTGCCTTGCATTTCAAAATCATGAGCAGCCTTGCAAAAAACCCCTTGAAATATAAATCAAGTTGGATCGCTTTTGGTTCACGTGGTGCTTTTGAACCTATAATATTGGTAGCAATGCTCTTTGTGTGTTAATTAGAGCAGAAGCCAACAGACGTGGCTTCAACTGCAAGACCAATAAAACTCACTCAAAGTGAACTTCTGGCACTAATAAAGAACCACTTTTAAAAACTGTGTATCGAGTATGTGCCATCTCTTCCAATCGCTTTTCACAGTGGAACCACATGTCAAGGAATAATTCTTGTTACATGAAGTATATTCCACACTAACCATGTAAATCAAGAATTCAACCTCAAGCAGTGCATTACCAACAGAAATTGGACACACAGCCTTCATATGTTGACTTCATCTTGAAAAAAGCTTTAAAAAAAAAGTGTCTTGGTAGCAGCAAATGCTGGAAAGCAAATAAACCTCTTGACAATAATGCTCCCAACAAAGTTAACCTCTTTTAGCTAACCACTGAAAAACACTGGTGCTACACAGGCTCTTCTTTTTGGAAAGCTAAATATAGTCAAGCCATGACCAGATTTAGGGTTGTGAATTAACTAGACTTTTTTCTTCCAGACACTGGCTGCAACACAGTACACGACAGAGAACATGCTACCCATGCCTCAGAACTGCTTTCCTATCTGAAGCCTCCCTTGCAGTCTACACAAGCCTGCATAAGCTACATTATTTCTCTCTTTGTGGGCTTTTGGTTACTGTTGTTTTTGCTGTGGTGAGATTACACCCTTGCTTGTCCCCTATCTCTCACTTCTTGGGAAACAGATTTCACAGTAATGAAAAATACTGATGTTCAGAACACAATCTCATATCTTGTTTCTGTTGACTGATTCACAGATTTTTGATCACAAGGAACCATTTATTTGATCAACAAGTATAATCTCATACTTCAATTTGCTTTGTGGCACAGCACAGCACTGCTAAGAGCACAGTTACACTCCAAGATAAGTAAGAGGTCCTTACAGAAAGATGGGAACAAACAAAGCTTTCTTTTCTGCTAAAGGCCAGACCAGCAGAAAGTATCTTGAAGATGGATAAGAGGGTTATTATAGATACTAGGGGTAACAGATCTTCAGAAGAGATCTTCAAGAACAGATTTATAAACCTGCCACRTATGTTTCAAGGCACAAACATTCCTGTGCCAGAAAATAACGGTCCAGCCCTCTGACACACCTGACAGTCACACACATCCACCTTTTAATCTTTCCACAAGATAAAACTTCTGTGAGGAATTAGAGGACAAACCTTGGACTCCATAACACAATTACAGCTTGCTTTTTTTGTTTCTTTTGTTTGTGGGGTTTTGTGAGGGCTTGGTGTGTTTGCTTGTTTATTGTGGTGTGGGGTTTTTGTTTGTGTTTTAAATTCRGGGGTAAAACCTTCTAAAGAAAAGTTATCCTCTCCTGAGCTGGACAGAAGTGGGCTGAAGGATTTCACAAGAAGTTCAGYGTCAGAGCCCCCATTCTGCAAACTACTGACTGTTCTGAAGACATATAGTGCTCCCACATATCACAGATTATCACATGCTGAAGCCAGTAAACACAAAGCCAAATATATTTAAAGGCTTAACTGATCGACGGAATGTGAATCGTAATACTGACATTATAACCGAGCTCTCTGAAAATGACATTAGAGCTTCAGTCACGTAACAATCACTACAAATGGACAAATTCCTTTCATACTTCAGCATTACATTAGAAGCACAGTAAATTTAAACAGATCATCTCCTGACAAACTAGTGGAATGATAGCAAACTAAAAACACACAAGTAAAGACACTGTCAAAAGACAGTGACCCAATACACACAAAAACGCTTAATCTCTTGTTCATATTTTAAAGACTGATTGTCAGTTTCTCAATAGTAGCAGAATTAATGACACTGACTAACAAACCTCGACTCAAATTCAGCTGACACTCTAACAGATTTACAGTGACAGAATAGCAGTTTTCACTTAGGACATAGGAATAAAATGCAAAATGGTGTGGTAAAAACAAAAGCCAAGAAAGCATATGCATCTAAGAACAGTGGAAGTTTTTAAATTTATTTACATAGGGATAATTTGAATTCAGTAATTCTTCTCAGTGCTACTAAAAGCATGTTCTTTAAACTAGGACTGAAGCAGAAGAGAGYGATTCTATTAAATAACAGCCCTCTAGCAAACGAATGCAACTCAAATGCTAGAAAGAGTTTCGTATTCATTATGTGACAGGTCTCAAGTTAGGTAAACATGTACATGAGACAGCAAAAGGAGTGACAGAGTATGTACCAGTTAGTAACATTTTCTACTTTGTGAACATTCAATTCAACAGTCAGAGTGGACATATATTATCAGCCCCAGCAACACATATCTGATGGAATCAGTCACGGTCTTATTGAACTTAGGGAGAATGACAAAGTCTACAGGTTTTTTCTTTAATTTTTGAAAAGGCTCATTTCACRAAACCCACAAAACATCTGAAGAGCGAAGCAACAGTGGCACTTTTGGACAGAGACATGAAAGTACCAATTTCTGGCTAGAAAAAGAGACAGAGAGACAGAATTGACTGAAAACGGTCAAGCCAACCGTTGTATTACAAAGGGTGCAGCCCTGAGCAGCCAACACAGCAGTGGCTGCCCTGACAGCCAGGCTGCCCACCAGACGCTCTGTTTTCTCTGTCATYGCAACCCAAAAAGCCTGGATTTTTCTATCTTCAAAACAACTGCACTACATCCTTTTCTAGCTAAACTCTGGCTATAGTGTAGTTTTGAGTTCCATTTTAGCTAAAAAGAAATCTTTTGTCGAGGTTCTTCTGCAGCAGCATTTTGCACATTCACGCAAGAGCAGGCTATAYCAGCTAGCTCAGCAAGAAAAGTTTAGAAATATTCACAGGCCACCAATGGCTATAGAATGGCCCTCAATCACCTCAAGTCTGTCTGGTAGGCTCAGAATACAATTCATTCTTAAGACAAGTAAGTTTTCGGGTAGCATAAAATTGTCAATACATCATTTTCAGAAAAGATGTGTAGCAAAAACCATCCTCTTCTTTGAAAAAAACCTCTTATTGTACAATAACCAACATGAGAAAAATCTCAAAACCAGCTACATTTAGAGAATAGGGAGTCTAAATAAAGAACAGGAGAAAATCCCGAGTGCAGGATACACTTGGAGTATAAAATGGTCATCAAACACTAGCAATACACTTGAAGGAAATAAATAAGACCTGTTAATAGCAGAAATACACATATCTACTCAAATTAGGACTCCAGCAGTCTGGTATACCCAAGGGAAAGTATCTTTATCTGAGACTTTCTTTTAATGACAAACTTAAAAGTGRAAATGTGTCTGAAGTTCCAGTGTCCAGTATTGTATTCCCTGAGAGCATCAGCTTTTTAAAACAAAGGAAGATTATCCAAACCAAAGAGCAGAAGGTCATGGAGCAGGGTGGCAGGCTGCAGAGCCCCCTCTCCCTACTTGGCCAACAGTAAGCCTTCTTCCAAGACTGCTCAGTAGGAGTTCAGATCCCACCAACGTAAACAGTGAGATGCACGGAAACCTGGGGGTGAAAGGGATGCTTAGTTTACAAATGCAGGAAATGTCTCATCTACTGCTCTCACAACAGATGATTTTAATCACCGTATTAAAAATTGAACATTTTTAGCAGCACTTTCAGGATCATGTGAGCATTTCTGACAGCCAGAATGAGCTTAAAAAGCCATAGCACTATATTTAGCTTTAAAAATCAACACTTTCATAAATATTCCCAAACCAATTAGTCCATGTTATAAAGTAAAGGTGTTTACCTTTAGTTAGAACAACAAATGCAATACCTGACATCGCATACAGAAGATGATCCGCAAGACCACGTAACTCACGAACACACGAAGGCCCCTTTTTGTTCAGTAAGAATATAACCAAGCACAGGTTAAAAACGATAACCCTATCTGAACCAAAGTTATACATATCTTGCTGTAATGCTGAGCAGTAACATACACTGCTGTTTTCAAGTTCTGGACAATTGTACATGACTTCTTTGGCCAAAAAGGCTTCTCTGTGGCTCACTTGGTCTGGTGGGACAAAACCTAAGTTGTGTATTCCTGAAATGGCTAAGAAACTTTGTTCAACCACAACAAACACTGCCCTTCATTATGATACGCAATAACCTCTATTTGCAAAAAGAAGAATGAACCACTCTGCAAGCTTTAAAAATATTTCAGACTTAAAATCAGTATCTCAATTCCTCTATTTGGAGGATTAAATCCACAATGGGCCTAATTGAAGATGTGGCACTAAAACCCTACATAAAGAAAACATTTATCTTATCTTTATTACTTTCCATGTACAATGTCACGTTATCTCAAGGCCAGGGAACAATCTGGCAAGTGAAATACATAAAAAGCTTCCAGTTAGCAGAAACCTGTACTGTTAGCAGAAATCTGTACTGTAACTGTAGTAGTAATATCTCTGTGTAAGAAAAATTTTTGTAACTGAGCAATCCTGGTTTAGACCGTGACAGAATCAATTTTCTTCCTGGTAGCTGGTACAGGACTATGTCTTGGATTTAGTATGACAATAATGTTGATAAACTGTTGATATTTTGGTTGTTGCTAAGTAGTGCTAACCCTAAGCCAAGGACTTCTCGGTTTCCCATGATCCGCCAGAAAGGAGGTGCACAAGAAGCCTGGAGGGAGCATGGCCAGGACAGCTGACCTGAACTGGCAAAGGGGATACTCCATACCACAAAACACCATGACCAGTATACAAACTGGGGGCAGCTGGCTGGGAGAGGCCGATCACTAGTCAGGGACAGGCTGACCATCAATCAGCATGTGGTGAGCAATTTGTTGGGCATCACTTGGCTTGCTTGGGTGTTATTCATAGCCATTCAAGGATTAGGTATGAAAACTAGGTTGGTGTCAACATCGCATTTCATTTGCTCAGTTAGTCTTTCATTACCAAGATAATAACAGACTAACTTCCAATCTTCCYGTCCACACAGCTTTACGTAACATCCAAAACCACTTCCTAAAATATATGCAAGAATGGTTCAGTATAGCAAAATGATGTGTAACAATGCCTCAAAAAATTCCAGATTATATTTTTATTTTGACATAAAGCTTTCTTTTTTTCCTTCTAAATAAGCATAATAAAATATCATTCACACTGTATTGCTATCATCAATACATCAAGGATGGAAACCAATGCAAAGGAGGCTAATAAAATGCTGCTAAACTGAAGGAAAAGTATTAAATGTTTTTTACTGCATATTTCTTACTTTTCCAGCAGTCTGCTTGATTTAAATCTCTGTGCCATAAAACATGGGAAGTATTTCTAAACAGCTTACAATGCTGCCATTTCACTTACTGATTAAACTACATCATCCTCTCAACTATTCAGAATGAAATTAATTTGAAATGGATAATTGATGCAATTGTGCAGTATCTACAAATGCAATTAATCACTTGCTAAAGATGATTTTTAGGCAGTCAACTAATATGAAAATAAGAATCACACAGCTTCTCTCAATCTTGTCAATTGAAATGTATTCTACTGGACTGGTAGAAGATATTTTTCAACATAAGAATAGCTGTACGTCTTCAGATATTTTTAATAACATCCAAGTGGATTCATGTTTAATTAGCAGAGCACAAAGAAAAGCCATAATATAGTACGGCTTTTAGAAACTACATGACAGTTTCAGGACCCACAATGGCAGTATTTTTCCCCTCAACTACCAACGGATTTCTTGAATATTGTAGTGAGTTGTGATCTTGGCACTTATAAGGATATTTTAAACCAAAGGCATAAATAGACACTCTCCTGAGAATCAATCTGGACTAAGGAATTATTCCCCCAAATTGTTTGTCAACAATTCTCTGCTGAGGGTTATCATTACAGCTGGACTGTACTGGTGGATTACACACACTCTGTTCAGCGCAAAAACTGAGCTCGCTGAAACCCCCACTCCCCAGCAGGTCAAGTACTCTGGGCGATTTTGCACTGAAACAGATTAGGAGGAACTGTATCACATGTGCAGTTCAACAGAAGTACTCAGTATCTTCAGGAAAAGTGGGACCGGAACATCATGCACACACACACACACACACACACACACACATTTTCGAAGTTACTGATTATGGTTTAGCACAGTGGTCAATAACTTCTGTCAAGATTAACATGAGGGCAAATTCTCAGTAGCAAATGGGGCACGCTGGGCCTGCGAAGCCAGAAAGGGTACCCACCTCCCGGGGTTAAGTGTGGGAGGCAACTTTGTCTACCCTCCTAACTACTACTGGCCCAAAGCCAGYAGACACCTTGGAGTCCCTCCCTTCTACATGGGCAAGATATTGTTAATACCAAACACAGCTCCCAGGGAGCACCAGAGTCAGCAGGAACCAAAACCAGAGGAGCTTCAGCTCTTCAGGGACACAAGCTACACCAGCCAGGTTCTCTCGTCTTCACTCCCAGAGCTCCTCCAGACACGTTCAACTTCTGCATGTAAAACACACCTTGCCAAACCTTCAAAATATTCTCCCTGACCCTTCCAGCTATACCTACTCCCAATTTGTTTCATCTTAATCATTCAAAAATCTCACTGAGGAGAGTTCTCTGCTTGGAAAAAGCAATGCTCTGTTTCTTAAAGCCCTACACAAACAGTAAGTTCTTTATTATTAAGAGCACCAAGGATTACTTTAGGCCTGAAGATCAAAATTGTTACATATGATTTTGGTAACAGAACTCTAAGAGTCCTCATATGAAAAACTTCTCTATCATGGAGAAAAAAAAAAATAATCTGTTAGTTATAACAGTACTGGAGAGTTCACATCTTCCTTGGCAGTTGTTTTGCATGGGTGAAGGGAAGGAAGAGTGCCGCTGGAGGGCTCAAGTACTTCAATTTGTGAAGGGCTGAGACAAAAAGAAAAATGGAAAAAATACCTCAGTTGGAAGTCTCCAGAAGTAGCTTTCCTGCATATAAAACTCTGGACTTAAGCCCGATGTTTTTAAGAATTTCCAGGCTGAGGTGTGAGCAATGTCTTTTCCAAAACAGTAGAAAGCTGCTCTTAAAAGCATTGATAGTATATTGATAAATATTAGGATTTAGCACCCCTACTAGCCAAAAACCAATTCTTAAAATAAAAGGAAATGTTCCAGTAAGGGTGAAAAAAACCCCCAAACCAAACAACCCACACACCAACAGCAACCAAAAATCTACTAGAAACCTAAGTAATATGGTATATGTTTACAACTTTTAGGAGCTGTCAATACTGGAATAATTATTGAAAGGATGCAGTTAACTGGCCAGCCATATGACCACTGATGCCTTTAAAAAAAAAGGATGTTTTTATCAGCCCTCTCCCCTTTTATCATACTGATTTTAGTTGCCTACGAGCTCTCTGCCTGCACTGCAAGCCAACTAGACACTACAGAGCAATATTAGGAAGACACTGTGCCCAAGTCAGTGGTATTTGCATCTCAGCAAGATTATTAATTTGAACTAATATGTGCTTAGAGCATTCAAAATATTTTGGCTGACTCCTTGCTACTCTGCAAGGATATTAATATTTTTATTTACCTTGTAGTGTTTTTATTATACTATTGCTAAATAAGTACTATTGCTAAATTTACTGTCCAGAAATACATGGGTGGCCTTTTATTTATAAAGAATATTTAGCAGTGCTATCAACAATGAATGACAGCAAAGAAGMAGGTGTTCCCAAGATAAAACTTGTGATTTTTTCTGTATCATCCACTTGGAGACAAAAATATGTGTACAAAGAAGGTGCACGAACTTTGGACATTTGAGTTACTATACAAATTATTTGTAAGCAATTATTCCCATGGCAACAAGCAAGATTTTAAAAGTGCACTATCATTAGCTCTACAAACATACACTAATCCCTTCTCTTGGTTGGAAACTGCCATTGGGCAATTAATACTGCAAACACAGGAAAGAAATTAATGTTTCTACAAGAAAACCTTCCAAATTTTCTCAGATCAAGAGAATATCTGCATGATCTTTCCTGGCTTGCCTCACTGTTTTAAGCCTCCCCAGACCTTTAACTGACAGAATGTTTCACAAGATTCACAAACTACAAAGCCTTATTTTGACTAATTTCTTATTTGTGCAGAGAGAAACTGCTTGTATTCCTTTTTTAAAGTACAGAAAAAAAAAAATCTCTAAAACCACTATGCATTACATCAGGATAAGTTCTTCATGAAAGCAGTACTTAGAGGACATCTAAATCTTATCTAGACAGTCTTATGTAGGATGCCACATCACTATTTCCACCACAAACAGAATTTGAATTTTATTCCCACCACATAAAACAACTAATTCTGAACACTTAAAAAAAACCCCAAACCATAAACTTAATGCACAATAAAGAAAACTTTACAAATGTAAAGGCACTACTGAATCAAAACTTTCTGCTTTTGTTAAAACAATATGTCTTCAATATTACCTGAAAGGCTTCTAAAAAATGTATCTAAAAGCTGAATGTACAAATGATACTTTAGCTTTGCATCTCCCAATGACAGTGGAGAGAACAAYGGGGGTTTCCAAAATTTAAAAATCATATCCATTTTTAAAGTTAAAAAGGTTCTTCATTAAAGATTATCTTCTAAAGATAAGCAAAAAGATATTTAGCCCTAAATTCTCTTTATGAATGGCATGTATAATGAGATGCCTTAAACGCGCTAGATYGGTCAACAGGAATCCATAGATCCATTGATTCTGTAATAGCAAGGATAACCAAATTGTTACCATCAGCCTACTAAGCACCGTTCACAGCCTGCGTGAGCCAATGTTAAGCTTAGTCTCGGACCAGCAATCTCTACTCATTGCTTTGGAACAGTAACAGCAGTAGGATGCTGCAATGGTCTAAGAACGCCTTTTCTCTTACTTCAGCAGTCACTGTCAYAGCTACATCTAAGCCAAGAAGGCAGACACCTCAGTAACCACCACTAGACAAAACTATGAGAAACACTGCCCCTATCTTCTCAGACTTGCCTTTTTGTAACACCCCACTCATCGGTGATGGCCTGAAATAGTCCCTGTACCAGTAATCACTGGATCACACTGACACCCAAAGACCACTGCAGTCAGGGCCACTTGGCCACCTCTCCTCCCAGCAGGCACAGCTGTGCCATGGAACACAAGGCCTGGCCAGGGCACCGCTCTGCTCCTCCTGATCTGGGTTTGCCCAGGGTATTATGTGTTATTATGACAGTGTATTATGCTAAGTTTTCTTCAGTGTGCTATGTACGTTAGTAATTGCTAGTTGGGTTACTACTATTCCTCATATGGGATTATCATAGTGGAGCAACAGCACTGATTAATCAATTAGCATGGATTCATTAGAGATGAACGACAGAGCAAAGTAATTGTGTTTACTGAACAATGGATGACAGTGTGCTTAAAGTCCAGGATTTCTAATAATGATAYATACATAACATTATGAATATTTAGAACATCCTGAGTGCAAAGCTAGAGAGACAGCAATCAGGATATGACTCTGTGCAAATAATGCTGGAGCCTGAAGAATGCTTAGATTAGAGAGCCACAAGACAGATGGCACAGTCAGATGAGTATTTTAGCTTTGATTAAATCTTTGTAGAACAGCTACACCATTTCCTATAYTCCAGAATGCACAGGCACGTCTGCACAGTACAGTGGCCAACAGTATAAACAGTCAAAACCCCAGGTGTCTCAGAAACATTAACCACATAAGAACACGAAAAAAAACTGACAGAGCTCACTCTATGAAATAAACAGAAGCATACAAGGGTAACTTAGAAGCTTTTTCTCCAGATGTCTGAGGTGTACGTCCTTTATTGTTTGTCCTTATCAATGGCTTACCACCAAGCTTATGTCAGCCATTAGAGAACATGAACAAACTCCCAGACACAACTCTCAGTACCTAGTGCCCTTTATGTACTAAAGCAATAGTGAAAGACCTYTCTTCTGCCTAATGTTGGTATACAGACTAGTCAGCAACTCATGTGGATATCAAGAGATGAGACAAGAAGTCATTTCTTGAAAATATGGTGCAAACAAGAGATATTGAAATACAGCTTCTGCTGCACTCTGCCTGAAAGGAAAAAGACTAAAAAGGAACATAAAAGATTACAGGGGAAATACTTTGCAAAAAAGTTACAGCAGAAAATGCCCTCTATTGTACTTCAGGAAATCAGAAATCTTGACGCAAGTCAAATACCAGGGTCCCATGAGAGACCCAATCTACAGCATGACAAGGACCTGAATGCTCTTAGAGATCCACTCATCCAGTATTTTCCCAAGATGCTCCCACAATGTCCCAGGGAACCACAGTTTGTGATTAGCGTAGAGCTTCCTCAGCTTGGAATGTAGCCCTTGAATACAAGGTACTAAGAATTACATTGCCTGTTTAGATCAAAGGCACTTTCATTCCAGCCAGGAGTCAAGTATTCCTCCTTGACTTTGTGGGCTGCAAATTTATTTACCTTTCAAAAGATTCACACATTGAGTTCATTTAAAACTTAACAGTTTCCTTCAGTCTGAGCAACTTACTGAAGCAGAGACTAACAGTATGAGCATTGTCTTGCAGACATCTGAATATTTAACCATTTTCTCCATACTTTTAGAAATGTTACAGTCTCAAAAGAAACTTTTTATATTTATATGCACATATATAAAATATGTGTGTGTGTGTCTATGTGAACGATAAAGTTGCAGATGAAGTTCTTCCAAAAATCCTATCTGGTCACAAAGATAATATGGAGGTCTTCCAACATATCTCAGTASAGGAAGGAATTAATTATTTTTAAAATATTCTCTCCTTGGCTCTGGACATTCTACAAACCAAATTGCCCATCATCATTCTCAACAAAACCTCCCCAACACTGTGGCAAGGAAATTAAAACACAAAATCATCTTGCCAGGCCTCTACTTGACAGGCCAGCCCTAGACTACACATACTCCTGAATTTCTCTGTTGGCACACTTAAACCAAATTCTAAAAAGGAATCTGTCAGAGAAAAAACAGGCCATCTGTTTTGAAGATTTTTCTATGGGACCATGAGAACATCTTAACCTACAGAGCATCAAACAAGCARATAAGGGTTAAAATGTTGTCTGAATCTCTTCAAAGAATTGAGTTGCCTGCATCCAAATGGGAGAAAACACACTGCCCTACATAAACCCCTTGATCTCAATCCCAATTCTCAATGGAAATTAAGGCAACTGTGTAGCATTTTAATTCTGTTGAACTGCATACAAAACCTTGGTTTAGGATCTGAAAGTAYAGGCACAGTGTTATCTTGAATTTATGAGTGAATATTATTAATAAACCTGAGTTGACTCCTGTGAGCCAAGACATTACTATTACTGGCTTATCTTAAACCTAGCAGGCAATTTAGACTTGAGACAGATCACTTGAGTATATATTGTTATTTCCAATAAATCCTTATAAAGCATAATGGTATTTTCAACCTCTCCTAGGGTTTTTAAAAGTCATCAGAAAAGAACCTTTCATAAAATGATCTGGTTCCATGTTAATTACYAACTACATCTTGAAATAACTGCACTGGTTAGTAAATAACTTGTCAGCACTAAAAATTGCAGTGTAAGAAAACAGGATTTATCACACAATAGAAAGGAAGCTGGGTGAACAAAATATCTTAAGCAAAGATATATCAGCATATTTGCTGGGAATAAAATAGAACAGCAATTATAAGACCTTATAGATGAATTAAGCTCAGGACATTTTAATGAGCACAGTTGTACCTGCTAATCAGATTATGACAGAGACTCTCACAATCACGATTTTTAAAAATCATTTGATGAGAATAAGCAAACGAAATCATATGGGCAACTTCATTTTCACACTACAAAAGTTATTATCACCAGAAACAGCTTTTTTAAGRTTATAGGTGGACTTCATTGCACTATAGTTATTGACTAATAGCAGCATCTCTAATTGCAAGAACAAAGGTCAGAGGACACTGACCTTTTGCTTAGGTGCTGCTGCTTAGGTGAGCACAGCAGGTGATGTGGACAAATGAGMAACTCTCCAAAAGACAGAAAGCAGCAGGAGTTACCAACTGTCCTATTTCTTGCATATGTTCCTGGACAAACATACCTGTTTCAATTCAATGCCTGTTGCTATGCTTTTGAGAAAAATATGGGGCAGGCATACCAAGAGACATGTTGGTAATAAAAAGGTCTTCCAGTGATACTCCCAATTTTTATTTATTCCTATTTTAAAATAAACATTATCAATTATATAAATGATTTCCTAGAAACAAAATATCAAAGACATGTTTAGCATGTAAGTGTTTGCCACAAAGTAGAAGGAAATAGCTAACCTGTCTCCTTGCACGCCTTTGTGGAGCTCTACCATTTTCTAACCTCTCCATAYAAGATGCTCAAGCTGGTTTCAGATACACAGAGAAACTACACTCTGAGACAAAATAGTTCCCTTGTTTCCAGTTCCTCAGAACTTGGAAACCAAAGGTATGCCACCAAATAGCAGAATAAATCAAGTATTGCTACCTGAGAGGGCCAAGGTCAGTTAAGACAGTGACAGATGTACGGAGTGAAAAGGTTCAGTACATCTGAGTTCTTTATGAGGCTTCTCAGCTAAGACATGTGAAGCCAGATTGATTTAAACATGAGCATTTCCTTGACTTACAATTCCCTTGATTTTAAGAAATGTGTTGACAGAAAATTTGAGCGGCCAGAAAAGTTAACAAAGTTTTTTATGTATGTAAATTATTTAAGCTTTAAAACTTCAGTACAATATGCTTAGATACAAAGCGTGGTACAGTTTTATTTACCAGTTAAATACTTCAAATACTATTACTTATGAAGAAATTCAATGTTAATTATCCAGGTCAGATGATAATTAAAAATACTCCACAACCAGAAATGCTGGGAGACTGGCAGCATGTTGGAGGTAAGGGTGTGGGTTGTGGTTTATAGATTTATTTTTTTTGTCTGTCTCGCTCCTAAAGAAAACAAGATTATGTATGCCAAGTTCCTCAAAATTTACTGTTTAGAAAAGCAAATTTAAAAGCATTTTGTACAGYGGAGTTTCTTCTCCTATCACATAGAAAAGCAAAGCTTTTTTTTCTGAAGATTTTATAACTGCGTTATAATAACCAAAGCMCTGTAAGCTACAAGAGTTTGCTAGCATCTTTCTTATATTGAGCACTACTAATCTGCATATTTAATGGCTCCACATCACTGTAATGCATTCTAGGTACTCACAAGTAAAGAGGTCTTTTCTTCTGGAAAGAAAAGGTAGAAAGAAATAGCTTCAATGAGTTACTTTRTGATGGAAAGAACAAGGTAGACTTCCTAAAGAAGAGCCTCTCATTCAGAGATGAACTTTACCAAATTCAAAAGCAACCGAAGGAAGCATTCACTGCTTTCTTCTCAAAATGAGCTTAATAGTCCAAGACCTGATACATCCTGCAGGCAAGAGCAATACATCTTAGACAAAAGTCGCCCCCAGTAGAAAASATAATCATGGAGGGAATGGCATTTTTTTTAAGTATCTGTGCATAATCTCATGCAGGGCTTTAAATTTGAACCGAAAAAAAGCACTGTGAATTAGGCTTAATATTTTAATAGGAACACTGAAATAATAGGATAATACTCATCTGTGTTGCTAAAGTGATGCACTGATGCATTTTAAGCTACTCAGAGCTYCTGCAATATACATTCACCCCTGTACAATGGTAATAGAGTGATCAAGCCTGGAGATCACAAATACAGGGGCCTGGGGAGCTGAACTCCAGCTCAAAACCTAGTCTGAACAGTTTCATCAAGCGTGAACTGCCTACAGCACAGTGTCATGAGCACAGAAGGAGTCCAGGTTCTAAGAGGACAGAGATAAGGCTTTCTACTTGGTCTATCCTCTCCCAGTAAATAACCCTTTCCTGTCCAAATGGTTATAAATTTCAAGATAGACAGGTTTAGTAAGAGAACATTCACTGGAACTTAGAATGGGAACCCAACCAGGACACTTTCAGGTATAATTACACTTGATCTGGACTAAAAATTTGTTTGTTTCCTTTGTGCAAGTGTCTCCATAGCTGTATCCAATTCCAACAGCTACAAGCACCATCAAGTCTGGAAAACACAAATGGAAGGATTGAGGGAGCTGAATGCAGACTGAATAACCTTCGAACAGTTTGGTTTCGTTTTTTTTTCTTAAGCTTGAACTGCCTTACCTACTGGTAACAATCAAACAGGTACTGTTTACCATATGAAAGCAAATATTATTTCTGTTGTTATGGCTATTTGGACACCTGATTAGCCTCAGGAAACCCAAAGGGGCCCCAACAATAACAGCTCAACTTAAAAGTCAAAGGGYAGATACCTTTGAAGTGAGAGAGGACACAGAAACAGCAGTAGACCTTGAAGTCTGGTCTGCTGAAAGAACCTTTCTGGTCAGAAAGAACCTGAACACTTCAGAGTAAATCTYATTCATCCTCACAACTCTCTTACAGGCAAAATAGGCACATTTGATCACCAATGGTGCTGAATGCCAGAAAATCTAACAGCAAAATGCTCTTCCCACAAATCCCTCCTCTATAGCAACAGGAAAGGCTACCAACAGCTCAGAGGGGCTCAGGGGTTCAGCAAACAGCACCGGGAATGATTCTTGAAGTTGTTAATATTTTGTGACCTAACTAACTTCTATTTTATTCTCTGGTAAACATGAGTGACAGAGAAACATTAGCTGTTTCTAGTAAGAGGATCCTGTGATTCTTTAGCATTCAGGATGAACAGGCATAGTAGATAAGAGTGTGTGAAGACTACTGCTCATGAGCCTTTCAAGCTAGTGGAAAGGACAAGACTGGATTTCCAGTTCTGCATTCGGATCGATTTTTAGAGCCCTRCAACACAATTCAGGACCCAGATGAGGTACAGATTGGAAAATAAATGCTGAGTTCTAGGAGCAAGTAGTTTCAAACTGGAAGCCTGCAGCTGCGTCTCCCAGGTCTTGACTTGGATCCTGCACTGGTGATGATACCACATGGAACAGGAGAAAGAAAATGGCAACTACCTTTCTGCTGGGAAAGGGGAATACAAGCTACTACTGCATAKGTAAGACTGTGGTCTCAAGAAAGGACCTCACCCTGCCACTTTGGAGAAATCATGCTTTTATGTGCATTTGCTGCTTATCACCAGTAAGAAGAGGTGTATCAATGTGGATAAAAGGCTTCCATAGGGACGTAAAAGCTGTTACACATTATATGATTTCAAAACTGGTCTAGGGACAAAGACTTGCCATTCCSCTTTAAATCAAAGATGAATAGTAACTGTGCACCCAAGAATTATAACGGTAAGAGCGTATTTGCTACTGTCATTTTTTATTTTATTGCTGCAGACAATGACTTCAATTTGTGGTCAACAGACCTCTGAATTCCTCGTCTACTTTTAGAATGTAATAAAAAGAAACTGAAGATCTAGCATAAGATATGTCTTCACTGGAAAATTTTTGGGAGTCAACAAACCAAAAAAATTGAAGTTAGAAACCATACTTCAGATTATAAATTGGTTGGCATTTCTGACACTGACAAAGACAATTACTTTTTTGGGTGGGTTTGTCTAGTGAAAGGACAGAAAATTCCTGGCTTTTGTTTTTCAGAGATAAAACTGAAACKTACCAAGGACTGCTGCTGGTTTTCCTCCTGGATTCACTTCTGATTTATTTATAGGAAGGCTTTCTACCTTTACCTGCAAATGTCACAACAGAGCTAGTGACTTTTATATAGTTTCTTGTTTTAATAACTATGGTAGATATAGCACATGTTCTGCCTCTGCCCCTCTCTGAAAATAAACAAAACCCAATCAGGTCTAAAAACTAGTTTATACCTCACTGTTCATAGCAAATAGAAAGAGTTGGGCACAGATAACCTAATTTTCACCTGTTTCTGCTTACTGCATATACACTAACTCAATTTAAATTGATCTGCTAATGTTTGCAGACTTACTACAGTGGCACAAGGGTACTACATCCATTCAGCTTATTTTTTGAAAAGACAAACCAAGATGAAATGTTGTTCATACTCCTTTTTAATTTTATTTTAGCTCTTTGTTTATCTCTTCACTTCAAAGCAGTTCCAATATGAGGCACAGTTTCAGTGTGACAACTTTGTAAAATTAAAATAGAAAAAATGTGCCAGCATCAATCTGCTTTACATTGGAAAGCACAACAGCCTTGAGACAGAAATGACGACTTGTGAGAGTACGCTATAATGAACCCAGAAGTGCTATCTGCAGTAGGAAAAATATATTAGACTGGAGGCTGAACACTCCTGAAACAATTTGTCTTCCTCAATAGGAGTCTCCYGTTCCCCAGTTGCAGCGTACAGCCAAGTCTGACTTCAAACGCAAGGGAAAATTATCAGTACGAATCCCCATAATTCTGATGGCCAGAATTTATTATTTGACTTGGAGCTACTTAAAGTTCAAATTAAAAAAAAATACAGCAGAGAATAAAGCTGAGTCTGCAAGAGACATCCCCTACCTGTGGCCCGTCACTGGCTGGGCAGGAAGGCAGGAAACCACCCTGGCAGCAGGAACCCACAGCGCGATCCCACCAACCCAGGGGCAGGTGCYCAGCCAGGCCACAGGCCGAGAGGGTAGGAGCTGAGGCTAGGTAGCAGCTGCACAGAGATGAGGCTGAGCCAGCCTGTCTGCCCTAACCTGGGCCTCTGCAGGAGAAACAGCCCGGTGCCCAGGAGGACACCAAACCTGCCAGCTCCATCCCCAGTTCCCCAATTCAAAAAAGCCCAAGTCACGGCAGGACAAGTACCTGAGTAAATATGGTCCTAGTTAAGACAGAGGCTAGAGAGGGTCATGGGGCTGATCCCAATAGTACCAGTCAAGATCCATGGCAGGTGCATCCAGGTAGCCAGGCCCTTCTCAAATTTCAATGTTGCTGGAAAATAAGTTTTACTCTTTAGTGAGCTGTATTGTCAGACTCCTTTGCAGAGACATCCCTTTATTACCTGTGAACTGCAATATATTGATCTACTTCCTATTCTTTTCACAACAATGCACCTGAGGCACAAACTCAATTCTCTTAAAATACATTCTGGGCAAAGGGCATCACATGAATATATATGCTACATATGCATATACAGCATCAGTGGGTACCATTACCTTCTACTGCTTTCCAAAAGGCATGCATTCATTCTAAAAAGAGCTTCCAGGAGCCACTCCTAATAGGCAGAGACATTTTTCTGTCTTCTGCTTGAAAACTACTTTTTCCTTTAAGACCTGGTGAAAGCTATGAACTTGCCTTCCAACTTTAATGTGTACCTTTTAACTCAATAAATGTTTATCAAAAGCCCAGATTATTTTAACTCCTTAAAAAGAAAAATAAACCTTTTATAAACTGYATATATCACACCAAAGAGTATTTTCTCACTTGATTTTTGCTGTCCAAACTAAACAGAGTTGCCAACCAGCTCTGAATGTGCATGTTTGGTTGTTACAGAATAAAATACTAGGAGCAATGGAACAGAAAGCTAGACCTGAAGTAATTTTACTTATTAAATAAATAATAAAGAAGCATTTCTGTGGTAGTCAACATCATATTCATATGAATATAGAAYAATATGTAATGAATTCTAAATACTTAACTATTTCAAGAAGATTTAAATCACTATAAAACTAGAATCTGCATGTTAGTCCTGACCTTAACAGTGAACCAACACCAGACACTAAAAGTCTGATTACTACAAAAGTAATTTTAACAGAATTAACATCAATAATTTGATGTTTTAGACACTTGTGTAGTATTATAAATACATGTAATTGGCAGATTAATTTCCCAAAAGTGTTATAATATTTTGGCATACTGCCAACATTATTTAAAAAAAATCATTTTATTTATGCRTCTGGTTCTAACGAACTAACTTTACCTGGTAATATCAGTGTTTGTGTAACGGATGACATTAACACAATGAAGTTATCAACATGCCTCTCAAAACAGTCTTTTGAAAGTGACAACTACACACAAACTAGACATTGAAAGGTAAAAAGGCAGAAAATCACAGCCGGGCATTAAGCAATCATTTGGTTCAGTGTTTTGTAAACTCAATTATAGCTTTGTTATCATTAACATGGTAATCCCTAATCTAATAGTATTTCTTCTGTTGACAATTTCTTGCTATGTTCTGAAGTACTTCAAAGAGAAAAAACATACACCATAGATTCCCTTTTGTGTATTAACTAGACGGTCAATTTGACCATAAGACAGCATCCATCTCGTACCATTCCATTATCAATGCATGGATTTGCCTATGCACAATGATCCAATTTCCGTTCTCTTCTGGGTGATGAGATGGAGCGTTTTCCCAGGCTTAACAACAGCAAATCAAAGACAGACAGAATGGCCTGAAGACAGAAGTAGAACTGACTTCTTTTACGCCAAGTTAAAACTGCTATTTAGAAGTTTACGGGGCAACTTCTAAATTGCCCCATAAGCTTTTCCAGCCCATTCTGACTGTCTCTACTCCCCTGAACCTCCTTGGTAGAAACATGACCCACCAAGCACTTTGCRTTTTTTCCACAAGGAGCAAAACTTTCCAATTCTAGGTGTTCTTACCACTATAGAGCAGATTACCTCAGTGATGGACATTTTCAGGATATCATTTGCAGAATATTCTTCCCTCAGATAGAGAGCATTACTGAATTCACTCTCTCAAACAGAAATCCAAAAACATCCAAGGCAGCACATACTATGCACAAAGGAAACACGGATACATTTATCCATCAGCCACACTGATCTCGTAGCTGGTCTGAGTGCCACAGAATTTTCACCAATATCATTAACTAGAAAACCTCACATCTTTGCAGAAACACACCTCAACATCTGATACCTAGGCAGCTATGGTGGATGCTTCACAGATCTGAGGAAAATATTCCTATATTCTTTTAAACCAAATAAACAGCAAAGACTATATTCCTTGGCTGAAAAGAATACCACTAAAGGAACTTCTGAGCAACAAACACATTTGTCAGTAAAAACTGCAGTATTTCACAGCCTTGATTGATTGATTTATTTTTAAGATGAAACATCCAAATTTTGGTYACGTCTTTTAAAACCAGATTGAAGGGGATATCTTTCTTCCTGCTGATAAAGAGATCTTTTTTTCTTTGTAACTTAAAATCCACTTAATCTGTTTTTGTTCCTGGGCCTCTCCTCCTTTTACCATGCTTGCAATTTCTCATAGAAGTGTTTTATAAAATTCCCCTTGGAATATGCCTCTTCTGCATCAGAAAGAGAATTCATTTGGGCTTTTATGGAAAGTGTCAAAAGATGAGGCAACAAAGACTAACTGGCCCTTGCTCAGTAGTGCTGCTTGCAGAACTTACTGTACCCAAAAACAATGTATTTGTTTGATTCTCATTCTGTTGTTTGAGGGACAGAAAAATGTATGCAGATAATAAAAGAAAGGGAGGGGTGGGGGTGGAAGTGAATGCCACATCTGAGGAACCTTCACCATATTCCTTAGACTGACATGAGGCCAGGTGAAAAGAGGGGGTTTTCTTTTGTTTCTGTAAAGCTGACAGATGTACTATGAAATTGATTGTACGTGGTAATTCCAAAAAGCAGGGGAAAGAAAAAAGGAGGAGGCCAATTTATCTCCACAGCTGTTAAACATGTAATCATCTCAGATGCACTGCTCTTAGGTCCATGCAGCAAGCATGCTACAAGACACAGCAGCTCTCATTTAAGGTCCAAGTTCATGTCATTCTAAGACAGCTGCTAATCAGATAACAGCACAAATACCAACACAGAGTAATTCTAAGTCTAACATACTGGGATATGCTCTCAAAGATACCAGGGGACACTTCAGTGCCGTCATGTTACATGGTACAGCTCAAATACAGTAAATAGGGTATTATAGCATCCCTTGGGACTCACATAAAAAGGAAGCTTTTCCTTGAATTCTAGAGAGGAGCTTGAGAATCCATATTGAAACCTATATTAAATCAAGGTTTAAATCAAGATGAATTAAAGGCAAAATTTATTTTGCTATTGCAAAACTAAAGCTACTAGTACTTTAAAGTAGACAATTTTTTAAAAAAGCACAAGCCACTACTCAATTTGATTGCCAAGAAAAAGAAAAACACACAAACCAAAAATCTTACAGGAGCAACTGTTCCTATAAGGTCTTTCTTGGGGGGTATTTTTTTCCCCTTATGATATAGTGCTTGGAATGTCTAACACTTTGAACTGAAAAATATGGTTCTTAGGATCTGAAATATGTCATAAGAACAATTGTGCCAGGAGAGACCACAGGTATGTCCATCTTTGAACACCAGGGTGCCTCACAAACTGCTGATTATAGTCCGTCATAGTACAGAGAAACAGTGACAACAATTTGCTCTTGCATCAATGCAGTTATTCTACAGTCTAATCACTTCCTTTTAACTGAAGATTTGCATACTTACCATATTGTTTATTTCTTAATTTTATTTATTGAAAGTTACTTCAGACAAGTTATGCTGCTGACGTTACAACAAAAGGTGACATTAGACTTGGAGGCCAGAAAACAATCATTGCAGTTACTGACAAAAATCAAAGGTGGGATGTTTGTTCCAAAATCTGAAGCTCACACACTCACCCTTACTATTTTAGTGTATATTCACAGTGATCTTGGTTTATTATTCCCACTCCGACATGTCAAACACTTGCAACAGCAAAAACATGCAGTATACAGAAGCACTAAAATACTCCTTCCCTCATTCCACTTGTCAATGTCAGAAATTGTTTCATAGGCATGGAGTAAAATCAGGACCTCCTGCCATAAAAAAAAAAATCCAATTCAATGTGCAAGTTTCAAAGAGCACTATGTTATTATTACAGCTCAAAACCCTGCAAATCCAGATTAGCTGAGACACCAGCTACACAGGAGAAGAACAAATCTCCAGATTAAAGTGTCTCCAACAGGTTGGATAATTTACTATCAAAGAAGCCTCCCTTAATAAAATAAAACAAAAAAAAAAAAATCGCATCTCCTTGGATTGTGAATAACTGTCAATCCTGTAAGAGACACAAAGCCACACACCTATTTTTTGGAGAAACGCAAATATTAACCAAAACAAGAGTACAGCATCATGTATCTGTGCACTGCAAGATGACATACTAAAAAAACCAAAACAAGTTTTTTTCCTAATGTCACAGCAACATTTGTGTCTAAGTGTCAAAGACCTCTGCCATTATTCCTAGTTGTCCATTAGACTGCTACATTTCTGGAAAAAGTTACTTAATAGTAGGCATTTCAGTAGGACACTGACTGAGAACCTATTTTATTTTAGCTAAATGTTTCTAGAGCTTAACAGTAAATGATATTCATGAGCCATGTTGACTGCCATCTTCCACTTTTAATTTGACTGTCAGACATACAAGTAACTTGCTAATGTTTCATTCCAATTTCAGCACCATGAGCCTGTTGCATAAGCTGCCTGCTAAAAGCTGTTCCAGATGGAATGGCAGTATTTTGTAGGACCTCAAAAATGTAGCTATAGAGATGAATATGTGACAGCATTGACAGCATGACCTTTTCCCCCTTTTTTTGTTAACAGTTCTTATTTCCACCCTATAATTTTCAACATTCCTCATAAGATAGGCCACATAGGAAAAAGAAAGTGTTTCAGTCTCTCAGCCATCTTCCATCACCTGCAATCTCACTACCTGACTGCACAAGGCAGAGGATAAAGGAGGAAGGTTTATAAACAATAAGGTATTTTCAAAATTACAGCCAAGGCCCAAAATTAATTTTAAAGAGGAAACAAAACACAGTTCCCTACTAACATAAGTTCCAGAATGATGAAGAGCTTTGATGATTTTCATTAGAGATACTTTCTCTCATGAATAGTCAGTAAAATGCCAGTACTTCTCTTATTGGAAACATGCTTTAGAAAACAACCTGTTAACAATGAATAACAACTTCTACTGATTGTACCATTTTTACTGATAATTTATATACTATATTAACATCACAGAACATTCATTATTAGCTGTTATTAAAATAGATCAAAAAAGTCTACTTATCCTGCTCAAATAAAAATATGTAAATTACACCCACTGCTCATCTTAAACAATACAGGTAAAACAATACACTTTTTCTGACACTTAGGCTGTGCAAGGAACATAAAGAGGATTTCTCCACACACACATACACCTACTGCTTTGCACCCTCAAAAGAGGAAATTACCACAGGGCAGTTCTGTCCTTTTTCAGACGAACAATTTAGTATTCTGACAAACAGTTAATTTACATTTCTTAGTTTTTCCTGTACAATATAAAATAATTTCTTTTTGACACAGAATGCCACAGCACACAGTACAAGGAAAGGGGGAAACAAAGCAGCACAGGGTTGAAAGTCAGCAGAGAGAATTGAGAAGGAATGGCTTTTGTTATTTCAACAGCCCTCAGCTCGCTGCATAGTTGGATTTACAGTATGTTCTTTAAGAGCAGCAGTTTTCACGGTGTAAGAGTGCCACACAGCTCTGGCTCCTGCAGTGCTCACACTAACAACTTCAAAACTAACTCACTGCAGATGTCCCTATGATCATCTAATCAGACATCAAAAGCAATATACTGACAAGCTCCTGTGCTGATTAGAAGTGTTCTATATATGTTTCACAGCATAAACAGACACACAGTAGTTGCTTTAAAAATGGATTCACCCACATCAGAATTCCCTTTTAAAAAACCCAAAGTGTTCGGAACTCCCCAGCTGAATGACAGAAAACCCTTTTAAATCTCCCCAGATCTTCTGTTCAGTTCCACGTTGCAGTATTTCAAGAGCAAGACTTAAATTATTAATAGGAAAACTTTTACCAGAAAAAAGCAAATGCCTTCCAGAATTTAAAAACCTTGCTATTCTGAATGACAGCCTGAGACCACACCACATCGGGGAAGCAGTCTTGCCTTTACCCTACAACACACTTGGTAATATCTATTTCCATATCCACTTTGATATCTAATTATTGTAAGTCAATAAGCATGGATTTAAAGCATTACAAGTGCACCATCCTTCCAGCACTGCTAGTTCCTGAAAAAAATACTGCATTTCTCCCAATATCTGGTTTCCTCCTCAGAGTCCACCTCCTGCTATACTTTAAGAGGGCTTATAGGAAATATGGGGACTTTTTAGTAGAGCCTGCTGTGATTGGACAAGGGGTGATGGTTTTAAACTAAAAGAGGGTAGATTTAGACTACATAGAAGGAAGAAGTTTTTTACAATGTAGGTGATGAAACATTGGAATAGGCTGCCCGGAGAGGTGGGATATGCCCTGTCCCTGGAAACACTCAAGGTCAGGCTGGACAGGGCTATAAGCAACCTGATCTGGTGGAAGATGTCCCTGCTTACTGCAGGAGGGATGAAACTAGATGACCTTTAAAGGTCCCTTCCAATGCAAACCATTCCATGACTCGATAATATAACTATGGGAGAATTTCATATTGAAATTTGAACACGTACAAAAGGAGCCGAAAGTAAAACTACCTGACCTAGTMCAGTAAGCATACTGGACAAAAGTTCTAACTTCTAAAATCAGACAGACAATACAACCCTCGTGGCAGTGCACTCAGTTCAAGTTTTAGCACAAATCTGCTGAATCAACCCAMGTTATAAACTCTATGGAATTATTCCACCACTGTGTCAAAAGAGACCTTTTCTGCCCTGCTCTACTTTTAAATAGCATGATTAGATGAACTAGTATTTCTGGGGCTTTTTTGCAATAAAGTACTCACCCATTTTGAAAGTATTACTGATTATCTCATAGCCAAATTTGTAGCATGTCTTTACATTTACATATGTATATAATGTTGTATAGAAAAGGAACAAATCATGAAGCTGCATCCTTACACATGTGGACATTATGCTAATCCACAGACTCTTAATCAGGAAGACTAATACGCCACAAGCACAATTAACAGCCAGCAGAAGCAGAGGAGGTTTTGACCCTTTTTAACAAGAGCTTGAAACATAAAAATGTTCTAATTATATATCAACCTTATTCAAAATTGCAAATTACATGTCCACAATGCATAAAATACAGTCAATTTCAAGTCATATCTAGGCAAAAATTGAAACTGTATTGAGCCACTGGAGCAGCTCTTCACTTGATCCAGCATCTCATTGTACATTTAAATATGGATAAATACAATTTAAKCAGCCAATCCCATTGATTAACTCCAAGATAACCTAAGTATTTATCTAGAAAATCTGGAACTATAAAAGAAAGTCATGCAGAAAAGAGCATACCATAATAATCAGCAAGTTAACAAGAGGTGGCGAAACCTTAGTCCCACCAGCATTAATGCAAAATTCCCATAAATTCAAATAGGATCACAATCCTTTATCTAAAACTCCTGACAGATCAAGTCTTATGATAGTAGAAGAAGTCTGTCCCTGAGTAAAAAGAGAGACAAGCAGAAGTAACAGCTCCAGAAATGAAAGTTCAGATGTTACACATTAGCAATTACAACCTGAATGAACTGAACAGAAGCAGCAAAATGTATTCTGCTCCCTAACACCAAACCAACAGAACCCCACAATTTAGACTTTTTGCCTTGCTGCATCTCACTTTTACCACGTTGGGCAAAGGGATTCAGTCAGGAACTCCCAAGCTAGTGAAGAGAACCTGAAACCTCTCAGCAAGCTGGGGACAAGTGTTGAGCAAGTGTTAAGTGTCCCAAGAACGCTTGTTTCTTTTCAAAGGTTTCAACCATCTCAACTCCACTGGATGGCCTCGCTTCAGAGGAGGTCCCCAGTGGAAGACTACATGCCCACTGCTAAACCCACTTTCTGAGGCCAGGCCATGCCATTTGCAGCCAAAAAGCAGCTGGACCAGCCCTTGGCTATTGCCACAGCAAAGCTATGGGCACGAAATTCTTCAGAGAAGTAGAATCACAGAATCCTAGAATGGCTTCGGTTGGAAGCGACCATAAAGATCATCTATAGTCCCAATCCCTCTGATATGGGAAGGGACACCTTTCACTAGACCAGGATGCTCAGTGTCCCATCCAACCTGGCCTTGAACACATCCAGGGATAGGCATCCACAGCTTCTCTGGGCAACCTGTTTTAGTGTCTCACCACCTCCACCGTAAAGATTTCTTCCTCATATCTAACCTAAATTTGCCCTCTTTCAGTTTGCATCCATTATTCCTTGTCCTGTCACTACAGTTCCTGATGAGAAGTCTCTCTCCAGCTTCCTTGTAGGCCCYCTTCAGATACTGGAAGGTTGCTATGAGGTCTCCGTGCAACCTTCTCCTCTCCAGGTTGAACAGCCCCAGCTTTCTCCATCTGTCTTCATAGCGGAGGTGCTCTAGGTCCGCTACCAACTTCATGGACCTCCCCAGGACTTGCTCCAAGAGGTCCATGTCTTTCTTGTGCTGGGGACCTCAGAGCTGGATGCAGCATTCCAGGTGGGGTCTCACGAGAGCACAGTAGAGAGAAAGAACGCTCTCCCTTGACTGGCCACACTTTTTTCCCAGCCCAGGATTCAGCTGACTTTCTGGCTGCARGTGCATGTTGCTGGCTCACGTTGAGTTTTTCATCAGTCATTACCCCCTCAAGTCCTTCTCCACAGGGCTGCTCTCAATCACTTCTCTGCCCAACCTGTGGGTGTGCATAAGTACATTAACTAATTCTGTGTCCCTGAAGTCCTCTCTGGATACATAGGGAAGGAAGTTTCCATTTTTGAAAGCTCTGTGATCCTATCTAGGCAGAAGAGCTAAACAGTTGCTTTAATAAAGTAAAAAATTAATTAACAAATACTTTTTCTTCAATAACAAATTCAGATGTTTGTTACCCCTATTTTTCCCTGATTACTGTCTAAATTTTTCAGTGGCAGCTATCACAATAAGGAAAGAGAGGTTTGGATGAAAAAAGAAACTCAAATTTTGTACCATCTGTTAAATGACTTCCAGTCTGAGGGAACAGATGCTGGACTTCACTATCAGCTTTTGATTGATCTAGAAGTATTCTGTTAATTGGGGCTAAAACTACAGCTAAGATGTGTCAGAGAAAATAGGAAAGAATAGCTCAAATTTTTCTCAAACTACCTGGTCACTCAGAAAAGGTTTTGTTATTTTGGTAATCATTATATGGCATTAAAAAAAAAATCTTCCTTTGAATAAATGGGACAACATCTGAAAACCAGAGCACATGCTCTGCTTGATGCCATAAATACTGTGAACAGCTCAAACGGTTCATCAGGTTCAACCAGTTCACCTGAATGGGATAGCAACATTCTTTTCTTGTATTACTGCATGTTTGCTGACCTATTTCATGAATTACTCATGGTACAACTGAACTGCACTTTCCTAGAGGTAAACCAGTACTGTCTTCAGAGAATCCCATGGTAGTCGCCTCTCCAAAAACTAATGAACCACGGGTGTATCAGTACATACCACGCAGGACAGCATACAGGTACTTCTACATAGAGCCAAACTGCCAGGTCCACATGTGCCAAACACCAAAATGCCAGAAGGGCCGAAACAGCTGAGCTAATTAGGAAAGTCAGTTTCAATTACAAAATAATTGCTAAGATAATAGTGGCATAAATACAGAGACCTAATTTCCACTACATGCACTGAAGAATGTTTCATCTACCAACAGCTCTGGGTTTTCTAACTTGCATGTGGCTACAAGGAAGCAGTTTAATGTGAAAAAGATCACTAGTTTGTGGCAAAGGAAACGCAATATTGGTTTTAAATTTTCAGCAGCAATGTACAGAACAAATGAATTTTTTCTAAATACTGCTTTAACACATGAGTGGAAGACCATAGCTATTTCCAAAATGCAGTGTTCAGTTGTTTGTGCCATGTTTTTTCATTTGTCAGACATCGATTATTCTGCATGTTTTAAAACAATCTGTACCTAATTGAACCTATGTTATTTAAGCTTTCTGTGTTTCCCAGAACATTATGCCAAAGCATATTTCAGTATGATTGACARTGAGTTTTAGAAATGGTACTGTTGCAAAAATAAGAGCTGGTGTAATGTATTTTGCTGTAACAGATTTTCACTTTCACAAAAAAAAAAMCAAACCGAAAAAAAAAACCCCCAAGCAAACCACCAACCAAAAAAACCCCACCAAACAACAAAACACCAAAAAACCCCCAAACCCTTTCAACTTTCTGGGCCTTCCCCCCTCTGGCCTTATGTGACACATAAAAAAAAGTCCTTCTCCACCTCTGCTACCTGTCCAGCTTTGATTGTCACCCCTACAGGCGACAGAGGGATGCTCTGTATTTTAGCACAGAGAATTCCTTTAGGCCTAGAGGATTCTTGTGTACTGATGCAAGTCAGTGAAGCATAGTGAGGTTTTAACMTCCAAGTATTACTGCAATCCTCATGTAATGGCAGAAAATGCACTTGTCACCACTAAAATTATATTAAAAAAACCAATTCAACAAAATGCTATCTTTCTCTCCTTGATGCTCTATAAAGCATTCAAAACATGTTCTGGAATGAAACAGATTTCACTTATTTTTCCACTTTTTTTTTTATCCCATTTTCRTGGTTATAAAATACCAGAGGTCAGCATTACTTACTGAAGTAATTACATACTCACTTCATACATTTCTCAACTTTGCCAAGAGTGCAAGATGTGCATAGTTAACCAAGAATTCTTCTTCGTACTTTCATTTATCAGACTAAGTCAGTATTTTGTTAATATGTAAATGCTTGCAGCAAACATCAAGAAAAACCTCTCAGCTCAAACAGGTCTGACAAATGATGCAGAACTTTGACATAGTTCAGCCCCCTGTAACATCATAATGTACTCGGAGAGTCACTAGGACTTTTAAAATTGCACCACTTAGCAAATAACACAAGCCATTGTAAAATAAGGTACATGGAAAAAATTTAGATGGACAAGCATTTGACCACGCAAAGAGAAACAACAAACAGTCAACTAAAGTCCTGTGTTGGCCTTCAGAATTACAGTGTTAGACTGAGACCCACAGAACATCATTTACATGCAAGTCAACTGACTTTGTATTTACTTCCTTTATTCCATAAACTTAACTGGAAGTTTGGTCTTAAAAACACATTCAGCTGAAAGGTTCCCACCTCCAGCATGTGTTGCCGAACCCCAGTTCTCTCCCTACTCCCTAATGTGCCAATACAGCCATTTGTGGAACCTTGCTATAAACTAGTTGTGATCTAGTCTGAAACATCCCTCTTGCACCAAACGAAGAGACTTGGGGATTTTCTGAGTGTTGTTTTGTTTTGAGAGAAAACAGTGATAACTGTTTTGCAGAGCTGGGGACAGAGAGTGAACTGCAACACTGTATAGAGAACCTAAAGAGGAAAAGGCATAAATTCCACAAGCAAATGAAAGCAGCACCAGCATTTAAGCCAGAATTCATGTGGCCTAAAGTAGAGCAGAAGTAGACCCACCAGAGCTCTCTAGGCAAACACTAAAAAATAGCTCTATTCTGCCTGATACACTTATCTGTCCCAGCTGACATCAAGAGATTCTAAAGAATTTCATCATTTTATAAGTAATGTAGGAACACCTTCCTCACACACAAAGCTTCAGGTCTTAAAACTGCAAAGTAAAACGTGTGACCCAAGTGTGACCAAGACAGGATCACTTTTAGAAGATAAAGGCAGCCTGCAAAAACATATGATTAAGAGTTACTGCATCTTCACTAATAGTGGCTTTGCAATAATATTTAGTAATAACTATACTGAAAACAAATTTCTCCTCAAAAGGGAAGACTCAGGTTGTAAAATAGAAGAGTGAGATAAAGAAGATACCATGCAGGACAGTAGCAGGGTACCAAAGATGACAGAAATGCCATGAGAAAACAAGGGAAGTGAAAAAGGGCGCAAGACCAAAGAAGCAATGGTAAACTGGACAACATGATACTAAACAAATATGCTAAAAGTTCAGTTCATATTCCAGTGACTTATGTCAGCATTGAGCTTTATGTAAACTTCTTATTTAAAAAAAACCCCAAAACAGAACCACTGTTAACCAACTATCATCTGAAATAATTATTTTTCCAGAGGAAATTTTCTCCTTTACAGGAAATGAGTATGATGCATTTTGTTAGAGATCCAAATACATACCTAGCTTATAAAACTACTATATACCAACGGGTAAGAAAAGTTCTGGTCCTAAGGAAAACGTGAGTTACATGACACCTACTGCCACAACATGCTTGAGGCCATGGTCACTGGGATGAGAAGCACTTGGGAAGTCGGCAGGCGCGCCCAAAGCTGGATCACTGCTTCTTCGTACCAGAAGCGGTGTGCCTATAAGACAAAACAGAATTCAACGGTTCAAGCATGCACAAGGGAAAGCTTCATGTGGTTAAATAAGAGACATGTCCAGCACTTAAATATAAGCTTATCTGTGGAAATAGCCACCTGTTAAATTACTAGCTTTGATTGGGTTGTACCATTTTGGATTTATTAAGCTAGAGAAATTACAGCATTTTTAAGCACTGTTATATAGACTTCCATCCATGAGCTGCTAAATTAAGTAAAAACTGCTGACAAATGGGAGAAAAAGGCACCTTCTCAGAAAAACAAATCACTAGTTGTATGTATCTGTGACCACATGTACCATCAAGTTCTGACAGGAAACTCATATCCTTGTGCTAAGGCATACCTGTGAGCACAGGAAGAACTAGACTCCTATTGTTAGTTCCTACAACTGGTAGTGGTTGCACAACCAGAACACGGTCTGTTTTCACTTTCCCATAAGGACAGCTCTCACCTCACTATTCTGCATTAATCCACTAAACTAGGATCTCACAATCTCACCTTGAACTGTTCCTTACTTTCTACTGGTCTGTGTCCAAAGGTTGTACCGAGCAACTACTTGTCTCTCCCATACCAATTTTATAAGCCCACATTTAACCCATATGGGAGGTTGCTTTGAGTATGATGACACAACCATATACATAGTCATTAATGTTATTTCCGTAAGCTCACAAGATGCAACAGCCCATCACCACTACACCTCTGTGCTGCCCCAACCTGAGATATATGAACGACAGTTCAGGCACAAGAGGAACTGAGGGATAACTCCCTACAATAACTTCATTTAGTGTCTAACATGCCTTGGGTTGGCTCTACAGAAGCAGTCTAAACATGAGTATAAAGAGAGGAGGTGGAAGAAATTTAATTCACAGCAGATCTATCTCCCACTACTGACTGCCAGGATTGCCAGTGAACAGACATAGGCAGCTGTTTGAGAAAAGCTGAAGGCTGAACAGCTTCCACTTGTAGGCCTCTTCAATTAGACTCACCAACTATTCATGCCTATTCACATGCTTTCCAAGTATAACCTCAAAGACCAGACAGCAGCTTCCAGCAACACAGCTGTTCTTCAGTTAACAGAGTCCACTATAAAATACCTCTTGCAAAACTTCCATGTGGGCTGAGAGGGAAAACATCTTTATGAATACGAGAAAGCAATTTCTCACATTATCCAAAATAAAATGAATCAAAAATCACATTTTTTCCTTCAAGCCTTTCCAAAGTAATTCTTTGATAGACAAAGAAAAAAAAAAAGAAAAAAGAAAGACTAGACTATTGGTCTAAGACAACAATTTTTCAAATATTTCAAGTGACTGAAATTAAGATTATAGCTATAGTTATAACACTAATTATAGTGGCTGGGGCTGATGGCAGCCATAATTACTAGATCTATAAAAGAAGTTTGAACGTGCAAGTTTTGTCATTAGATGGTAACAAAGCTGGAATGACTGTACCACATTCACTTTCAGCACAACTTTGTCAATACAGTTGGAATAAATACCTGACGTTGAGGAGCAGCCAGAGAACCTAATGGTCTCACCCTTCCTCACAGTAAGCAAGTTTATATGTGCAGGTAACCCCTTCTATGTTCAATTCACTTCAGCAGGAAATTAATAAGAAAAGCAAAAGTAAGACTTGAATCTGTGTCTTGGTGTTGAGGGAATGATTGAGTATCAGAAGGTGAATATTGTGTTTTGTGCCTAGTGATAATCATCTTTGTACCAAGAGCTATGCATGGTTTTACAAGGAGGTTGTGAAGAAAGAGATTGATCACCAAACTTATCCATTTTGTGTGATTTTCCAAATGCGTCAATAGGTCCAAATGAACCAAATCTCTCCACTCAAATACTCCTGTTCTTCACATAAAACTGAAGAGAAATTTGTTTCCCCTCTAGGCATATTTGATAAGGTGTATAAAAGCTAAAGTCAAGTTACTCCCTTCTTTAAGATAAATACTTATTCCTTAAAATACAATTTTCTCTGTGTGACTAAAGTTTCTAGTGGCCTGTATCCAATTTTTTGCCTCTTTTCAATACAACAGTTTGAGAACAGATGCTGAGACATTTTTGTGTGATTCACCATAATTTAGCCTGCAACTTCTTTTGACATAAACACGAACAATACGGAGAAACTACTGAAAACCCTTTGCAGCGGTACTTTTATTTGTAAAACTTGCACAACTCAATGACCATACTGTTCTTACACTCTTCAAGGCCATCATCCCAGTCCCATTTCTCATTTCTGTCCTCCTTTTTCCACAGTGAGAAATCCACAATAACTCAAAGAAAGTACAAAAAAATTCCCCACAGTCAATTAAAGAGGACAAAGATGGGAAACTAGGGGGGATAATGARTGACCTCACCCAAAAAGATTATTTATATCAAGCTCACTCCTCCTCCCAAAGCCAACATTCTGAAATTAGATTTCTCTTTTTTCCTGAGCTGTCTTCTACAACCAGCTCCTCATTTTTTTCTCCTTCCTCTGGCTGAGAGAAAGATGAAGGGTCCCAACACTGTGACTGCTGGGAGACAGGACCCCTGTTTGTGCCAGGGCCTTCCATCAGCTCCAGCACGTGAAAGAAGATGTCTCCTGTACCACACCATTTCAGCACTTGTGTCTGCTCTCTGCATTGTTTCAAGATGCTTTTTTTACTACATTCCTCATCCTCAATTCTAAACATCTCCTTTCACTTGCTTTCTGTCTGTGTTTTCCAGAGAAACTGCAGCAAAATGACACTATTCAATTCTCAAAATTTACAGCTGTCTAAACTTTGAAACGGAAGTCTGCAGGAGCAGCAGGATTATAGAGAATACTGGTTTCTAGTCTGGGAAGATGGCCTTGCAGCTATTTGCTTTCTTTTTATTCCTGCAAATTTTTGCTTATTGCCATGAGGCTATGAAATTTATGGTGCTCATCTGGAATGCTTCCCGATTTGCAGAAAAACAACTGGACTTTCTGGCTATTGTATACAGTGCTTTCTCTTTTATCCCAGTATGTTGTAAATTTTAGGGTCCTACAGATCATTTTTTTCTTGAAGAGAAAACCAGACTCTATTTTCTTCATTTTTAAAAATGTATTTACAGACATCTAACATAATTTCTTATACAGAAATATCACACGTCATAACATCTCTGTGAAACAAGTCAGCTGTAGTCTTTAGCTAAAATTATACAAAACATTCCCTCTGGCCCTTATTGTTTACATGTGCACATCACAAAAACATGAAACAAACCTTTTATTAGGCAAAGATAAACTGAAGCAAAATGTGCTTTCTAATAGGAGAAAATACATAGCAAACAGGAAGATTGGATGAAAGACTTAAGAAGGCATACTCCCCCCTCCTTTGCAGGAGAGTCCCTTATTCCCTTTCACGAGACAGCAATTCTCAGCAGCTCCCTGAGCTGACAAGCTCTGCTCCATCTCCCCTCACCTCCTCTGTGGCTCRGGCTGTTCCCTGCCATAAAAATACATTCCATGCCTCTCAGTGTGTTCCAGCCTGCACCTCCTCCCATGGGCTCCTTCATTTTTCCAGCCTTTCCCTGCCTCCTCTGTACTGCACACTCAGGTCTCTTGAAAGCAAGCACACTCCCTTGCATTCCCAAAGAGAGTAACCTCCCCAAATCCTACTACCCTGGACTCAACCTGACTCAGGAGCTGAACCACGTCCATTATACATACATACCTTGAATTTGTTCATCACCATCTTCCTTAGACATGAATAAGAAAAACCACCACTGATACTATTTATTACAGGTGTGCTGTAGAAAATTACACACATTTTCTTAAGAGATTCTATCATCCGTTTTCATCTCAGGAAACACAACAGTGCCTTTTTCCTTACAGCTTTCCTTTTGTCATGCTGTGTTTCCATGTCATTCTACTCACGCACTTGCATTTGTGCTGAACATTTATAACAACCAGTGTAAGCTCAAACATAAAATCCATCTTTCCCTGAATGATGAGAGAAACTCCTTCCTGCATACCAAGTTGATCACAGAAACATGCTTTTTATAAGCATTACTATTTTGTGCCAGAGTAGCACCTTGTATTTTAAACTTAGGAACTCAGTTAAMAAAAATAGTTATCCTCAACTTGCAGCACTGCATCAGGAGTTTGCAGACAACAAAAATTTAAAYGCATGTCCAAGACTAAAATGTTTTTCATAATGACAGCCTCTAACCTCAGTCACTTCAGAGTGTACTTCCCCTTCTTTCAAAATTTGCACTGAGTACCTTTTATTAGGGTACCATAGCACCTTCTAAGCACATGTGTCAGTCTTACTCACAATACATAGTCTTAGACAAAGCTGATGAGCAAAGTCCTGCAGTTTTCCTTCCTTACAGTAAACTCTAATCACTTATTTTCAACCTAAGTAGATCAATCTTTTCCCTTTGCTAGAATCACCCTCAAAAATTAGTATCTACACAGACTCATGGTTAACAGTGTATTTTCCCTGAACTCTTATGTTTTGGAAATATTTTTTTTAACTGCAAATATGGTAGAAACAAGCATATGGTAGAAACCACACATAGATTTAAATCGGTTGCATTAGGGAAGAAAAAAAAAACAGAAGAGAGAATTTTGCCATTTGTGTACAATTAAAAACTGAAAACTCTCACCAACACAATGGCAAAAGAAACATCTCCATACCAGATGTAATCCTATCATCTTAATTCTGTTTTGCTAGTTTTTTTAATTTCACCAAAAAGCTGTACACAGACATTAACACATACCTTGAACAGGAGAGTGCTCTGCCTCACTGAAGCCCTTTGGCAGTTCAAAAATCAGCATGCGAGGTTAGGAAAGGCCTGACTAGCTAGAAGTGATGTGTTCAAGAATACTGTGCAACCACAGG
Organism: Amblyornis subalaris; assembly: GCA_018881555.1. Taxonomy (NCBI): domain Eukaryota; kingdom Metazoa; phylum Chordata; class Aves; order Passeriformes; family Ptilonorhynchidae; genus Amblyornis; species Amblyornis subalaris. The sequence continues at coordinate 7,312,263 of JACAXG010000012.1, read as the reverse complement.
TAAATAATGCAAGGTCTGGAGTTCAGGATCTGAACGTGGTCAGGGGAACTTTGGAGCTCCAGCTGTCCCTACTGGGGTCCCTCTAAACTCTACAGGGTTTCTAGGCTCTGAGTTCAGGGATCATATTTCAGGCCTACATTTAGATAGCTAAGTACCACTCAAGGTGACTAATATCACAAAAAAAGATTATTCCTATCCTTCCTTAATTTCACTCATTCGCTTTAACGTCTCTTTGCTCAGGAAAGCACAATCCACCTCCACCTGAAATCCCTTTATTCTTTAAGATTTAGGTTGTAGGTTCCCATAACAAATTCAGAAAAATGCTGAAGACAACCAGACTTCATCACCCATGAGAATTTTTGGTAGGCTGGGCTATCTATAATGCAGTCAAATTATGTACTAAAAATTGATTTTAGCATTGCTTTGGATGCAAACACTCTCAGATGACTTTTAGTAAGCTGACAAACCAAGGAACATAGGAAACACAAGCACGTTATGCTACTGCATCTTTGACAACTAACATACTGTGACATTGGTTGGTTTGTTTTTCTACGTAACAGGCAAGAATTATTCTAGAGGAGAACTAAAGACACACTTGGACAGAATACCAYAAGTGGGTAGAAAGAGATTTACAATAAATCACCTACACAGTTASAGTAATAATTAGAAATTCTGCTCCTGAATATAAAAATGCTGACTATGATGGGAAAAGAGCAGTCCATCAAGTGTGTATCAATCTGTCAGCTGCTGAAGGCCATACCAATGACAATTACTCTGCTGCCTGCTTCCAAACTACACCTGCCTGGATAGATGGACAAATTATTTTCTTACCTGCAGATGCCTCCAAATATTTTTTCAGAGCTCCTTCTAAGCAAATCACAACATTTCAAGCCAGTTGAAACACCATAAATACTATATACATACACACACAAATATAAATTCGCACTTCAGTATTGACAATTCTTGGCTAGAAGAGCTCTGAACAAACATAAAATAAACACTGCCATTTAAACTGAGAAGTCAAAATTGCTTTTAGACTGGTCTTGTCCGGAAACAGGTCAGGCACTAGAAACAAAATTACAAGGAAKATTTAAATTTATATTTAAATACATAAAAGATTATTATATGTGCCTATTTTTCTTCTTTGTGTCAGACAATTTTCACATTAACAGGCATACAGACAGTTCTTCCAGTCAGCACTTTTTGAGAGCACTAAGCAGTCAGTGTGGGTAAATYTGGTCACCCTCAGATTTACTGCTTACCACCACCTGAGGCATCATGTAATGGTTCTGCCATGTACTTCAAATGTAGCTGACACGAGCTTGTATGTTCTACCTTGTGATAGTCCTGTATAGCTTCTTGTATTTTTTAAATATACAATGCTATGATGATGTGACTTCTATGCTTAAATTGCTTAAAACTCAAATTGCTTGTAATAGCACCTATCAATATGATTTCAAATCYACAGCTACTTGCTCTTCCCAAAGTGCATACTGCACTTCCCAAATTCTCATAGACAGAAGATTAATGAACTAGGATGGTGTAACAGTTAAGACAATTGACTTAAATCTACAAACAGATGAAAATCCACTTCCAGCAAGTGTTGTCCTTTACATATCAACCCAGTGCAGAACAAAGTACTTCCCTATCATTCCAAATCAGGTATAAATTTTCTTACAAAAAAATATATATAAAAGCAATGGCCTACAAGTAAAACGCAGTAACGGCTTTAAACAGATATTGTTTGGGGGTGGTATTCTTCAGTACCACATATTTCAAAATAATTATTTTCTCTGGTTGCATGTGATGTAATATATTAAGTCAGATTTCAGTTATGAAGCACAAGAACTGTTCTCACAGTTTTTATGACCAGAATGAAATTTCTTCACTGTTAACAGGGCCTAACGAAAAAACTATGAAATGTTCACATTTACAGCTTTTGCAGTTTCGAAGATGGACATATAAGAATCACCTACATACATTATTTCAATAATAAAGATCCCATTTTCAGGATCAAAATCCACATCCATATGATAAGAAATCAGCCAGTTCTCATCTGAAGGCACTAGGACATGTATGCATCTACAGAGGATGTACAAATAATGCTGGTACATAATGTTTTAATGTTACCATTTAAACAGTTTTCTTATAAAAGTTTTCACATCTGAAGGACAGAACTTGAGTTCGGATCTTAACCAGATATTCTTTTCTTGCACTTAAGGCCACAACCCATGCTAGATAGAGAGTAATTTCAGGATCTTCTCACCTCTGTCAACATAGYGCTCCTATTTTCAGCTCCTCATCAGACAGACAGGGAGCACCATGACTCTGCTCCAAAGGATCCTGGCTACAGGTAGCACATGGAAGAGACTGGGTAGAGGGGAAGGAGCTAAGGCAGAATCCTCTGGGAGCAAGGATCAATCAGCTCACGACAGGCAGTTGTGATTCCCCCACCACCAACTCAACCTCAAGCAAAATGTGCAACTCCTTCCCTTGCTGGGCAGACTGGTCAAGAGTTTTGTGAAAACACATTGGCTATTACAAAAAAGAATCAGCACTTTCCACTACAGGCCAGGCTTTCTCTTTTTCTTGTACAAGTGAAGCATCTTTATGAATCACGCTATTTTCCACCTACTGACTGATGTACATCCTCCAATTTACAGCTTTAGACACAAGATTAAAAATTGCAGACACTTCAAACATCTTATGCTATGTGATTATTCTTTTTTTGGGAAAAAAACTGCGCTACATTAGAATTTCCCTACACATATACACAGGGGGGGTTTTGGTTTGGTTGCAATTGTTTGTTTGTTTGGGAGGTTGGGTTTTTGGGGTTTTGTTTGAGTTTTTGCTTTGGTTGGTTTTTTTTTATATTTAGTATGTTTCAAATATGCCAAATGTTTTGGCATTCAGATGCCAAAAGAAACTAAACACTGAATATACTTAAAACACCAGTTGTCTTAGTCATCCAACTTGCTGGACATAGCAAAAAGTATTCGTTTTATTAAACAGATTGGTTTTTTAAACAGCATATTACCTGTAGTTACTGAATTTAAATAAATCATTTTAAGGTAATATATCCTATAAGATTTTAAAACTAATAGATCTCAGACTCTCGCACCTCATTTTTATTCACAGATTGAAAAGTGAAAATAAGTATTTCTTCTGTTTCAATTCCCAGCCCATTTCTCAACTTCAAATGAAGTACCTAATGAACTGTACTAGTTGAATAAACTGACACAAAGAAAATACTCTGTGCACCTGCAAAAGAGGCCATGCTGCCAAAAGCTGGTTTAGCACTTCAGCTAATATCAGTTACAGGTGCTCATGCAGTCACTTTTCCATGGTTCAATGATTTAATTTTCTTTAAAACTTTCGCAGCTAAACTGTACAACTTGAACATCACTTTGGCAGCATTTTATTGCAAGTAATAGAGTAGCAAAGTAATTTAAAATATTTTAACAGTATTTTAAAGGAGGATCATGAATTACAGCATTAGTATACATTTTCATAATACTTAAAATGACCTGTGTTTTAGATATTTGATTTAAATTAAGAACCTTTTTTGTTTTGATGTACCCATAAAAAGAGATGCCATGTTGTTATTCTTTTCCATTCTGGTCATGCTAAACTAGCTTTAGTCTTAAGCTTAAAACTTCTTCCTGACACTTTAAAAGACAATTGGATATAATAGCAAAACCTCCTGACTTTGAAAGTTTCTGTAAGGCTGCAAGGAACAAGAACATAAGAGCAGCTATACAGTGTCCACCTCATCCAGTATCCTGAATCTAACAGTGGTAGCAAAGACTCAGGGAGAGAGCACAACAGTGTTGTATCCTACCAGCTTGCAAAAAATAACCTTTGAAATATTTCCAAATCTGTGTGGCATCTAGACACAGATGTGCCACCTTCCATGAATTTGTCTAATCCTATTATAACTTGACGATTTTACATCAAATTTCACAGTTTAGCTGAATGCTTCATGAGAAAATCAGCTTAGGGTTGTTTTGCTTTGTAATTTGTTGAACAATAGTTGTGTTTGATACTCTAGTTTTTACATGGTGAGGAAATTGAGTAATAACTTCCTATTGATCTATCTTAATACTTAAAATGCTAAGATGATTATTGCTATAGGAAAGTTTAAGAAGGACTCAATCACAGAGCCTTACTTGTCCCTTTTTGTGGGAGGGTTAAGAAGAGATGATCAAAATACTCTGCAGGATTTAYCTTTCCAGTGATACTGTATTCTTCTTTGACTTAATGTCTATAGTAAACAGACTTCCCTCTAATGAAGTAATGATTTACAAAGAAAGCAAAACATAAATCCGCAGCCAGTGTGTCTACAGGAAAATTGTGCAACATATTGGGARGGAGGTGCACCTTTTGCCAACTATGTTCAGGTATATTAAGTGAACACACAAGTCTACATTTTGACTGGCTGACATTCTAGATATCTGTTGTGAGAAACTATCACAATCTGAAGTGGCACTTGAAAGAAGAGGGACAAAAAAATGAACTATCAATTAAGGCTCTTGAAAGGCTAAATCAAATAGAAAGCAACGAGAAACAACTTCATGGCAATGGGCAAACTGATTTAATGATTATTTGTAACTCGTTTAATGATGACTTTCAGAAAGATGGGTTCACCGGTGTACAGGAACATGTTCATATGGAAGACAAGAGTAAACAACCATTAGTGAATAAACCACGCAGAAAAAAGCATAAGAACTGTATTCATTTGGTTTCTTAAGGAAAAAAGTGTGATCTACTACCTCGAGGCCTTTAGCTGAAGTCTCAATTTTTTTAACTTGYACAGTTTTAAACTATCAATCAGCCAAGCTTAGCAGGCTCATCTTCTTCCTGAAATACATATTTTGCCATATTGCCTCAGAGATAGTACCACAAGTACTGCAGAGAATTATAAACAGGCACACTCTCCTCTGTCTCACCCAGCACTAGAGCATACTCACGGAGACTGCACTACAGCTTTGAAGTATGATATTGAACTACAGGCTTTCAAAACCTTCAGCTGCAAATATTTAGCTTACTAAGTGGGTTGGTCTGTTTCTTTTTAAGAGATTCTGCCTCTGAAATTAGCTATGCATCGTAATATACAAATACTAACAAAAACAGCAACATCACAGAATTGGTAAAACAGGCAATAATTGAGTAAAAACACTGACATCAAACAATGTGTGTCAAAAAGCACCGTTGACTTTTATAACGGAATTTATTCCATCATTTTCAGTCCTGTTCATTACCTTCCCCAAAACCTTCCCCGAGGCAAAAAAAAGGCTGGAAATCAACATCTCAGCTAGAGAGCTACTGCAGAAAACTGTGCAACTTGTGATGGAAAAATATTTTTCTCCCTACTTAATATATTTTCATGAAGATACCCCTCTTACTCCAAAGTAAGGCATATTAAACCAAGTGCAAAGGGAATAGAGACAGGCAGAATAATTTATGAGAAACAATCTTTGGGGAAATCAGAGATAGAAAGGCTATTAAAAAGAGAAGGGATTCTCTGGTAACCAACTATGCACATAAATTTATTACCTAAACTAGTACTAAATTCCTGGGTACAGTGAAAAGAAAGACTGGCTTGTTTTGTAAACAAGCAACCCAAAGACAGGGAAACACATGGAAATTTTATGTATATCTTTACAGAAAGCATTACTGTATTCTTTTGCTGCAATACAAAGATAAAGCAAAACTCATTTCCATGAATCAAGGACAACTAAGTAAGACCAAACTTAAGTCATGAGGTCAAAATATACCTGACTTCCCCTCTGACTGAAATGGAAAGTTATCTTCAAACCTTTAGCTTGCCTGAGAACAGAAACCATTTGTTTTAGAAATGCAAGGAGACTTCAATTGATCATCACAATTCTTTTAAAGCAGATTACACTGGATGCTGCAGAGGAGAAAAATCTATCAAGTACAGTGTCATCCCCACAACACCTATGGCAAACAGCACAGAACACTTGATATCATTACTATGAGAGGAGCCTTCCAGTGCAGTGAAAGAGAACATAGCCATAGTTCCTTAAGGAAATAGGCAATATTCCCACAAACCATAGAAAACAGCATGTGCTTCTATAATGAATTTCTTTTGAAACTGACCCATTTCAAAATGTTAGTTTTTCCAGAATCTTAAGAGGAGAGAATTGTTATTTGAATGTAGTACACTCCATGTACTGACAAACATCAGAATGCTCAGCCAATAAACTGGCATTGCAACATAAAGAAGAAAAGGATGGCTTTTTTGCAAGAAAGTGTCTTTCCTGCTTACTCTTGTATGCTGTATAGAAGACATTAGCAACATTTTATAAGATTAGTACTTTCACATCATATGTTTTCATAAATTTTAAAAATACATAGTATTGTGGTTTCCTTTCTATTTAAAAACACAGTCTGCAGATCTGTAGTATCTCAACACCAAGTTGAAAGAGGACTAATCAAATATGTGTTGTTTAAAATGCCCYCAAGCCTACTTACAATGCTTCCACTTCAAAGAGGATGACAAAGAGAAGAAATTCTTTCCAAGCTCTGAAGATACACAGAAATTGTCAACATCTGTACCCTAGAGGTAACAATTCAATCCCTGTCAGGCCTATCAAGGCAGAAACTTCCAAAAACTCCTGGAAGAAACCTTCCCTTCAATTCTGTTAGACTTCAAACTAAGACACTGCCAATGAAAGCACCTCTGCTGACTGACTTAGCAACCCAAACACATAGGGCCATACAAAGTGTTTTAAACAATTCCATGAAGCATAATATAAGCTAGAGCAACCCCAAAACCACAGGAATACATTAAACTAGATGAGTATATTCTCTGTCTGAAGCTCCTTCAAGTCAATTCCGTAAGAGTGCAAAGTAACCTTTCCCAAATGTCAAAAAGACATGGCCAGACCACCACCAACTGCATCAAAATGGAAAAACAAAACTTTCTAGGCTAGTACTCATTATCCTGCACTAACTAGACCTTCTGCAGGTTTAAGCATTCCCAGCAATCTCTGGGAACAGGAAAAAAATGTTCACTGCATAAAATGTCCAGAACCAAAAGACTTCACCACTCACAAGCACAAGTGTCTCCACGTAGCCTGAACTCCAACTACCATTACCATCCATAAGCTTACTTTAGGACAGAGACTATAATCAGTCATTCCAACCATTATTTGCATCTACATCTTCCGCTTGCCTAGAACATTGATCAGATAGGGGGACACGTATATATAAAAGAAGAAAATCTTCTCAGAGATTTTCTATAAAACAAAGGCATGCAAAATTTGAAATACCAAAGTAAAACCTTTCAATGGGAAAACCAAGACACTTGCTCTACTGAATAGTGAAAGTTTCCAAAGGGAGGAGTTAAACTCCTGTAGCTTACAAGAGAATTTTTTAACCTGCTAACAGTAACTGTTACAAGGAATTATTTCTTTATCTAAACTCAACTTTAAAGGAACACTAGTAAAGGTATAAATACAATAAAATTAAAGTCTTAATGAAAGAGCCAATAAAGTAACCTAATTGTATCTGCTACCAGACTATACTCAGAAAACAGCTTCAGGATTCTTCAAACCAATTCCCATATGGGAAAAAGAGTAAATGAAACAACAGACCAAAAAAAATCATGGAGATGCCTACTTTATACCTTACTTTTTTCCCTACCTTAGTATTCAGAAGCAACAAGGATCACTGAATACTGCCTGTCTTCCTCCAGGCACAATCCTGCCTACTTAACACCAAGGAGATGAACAAGCAAAAAGCAATAACTACGTTTGCGTGTGTGTACTCAACCAGCATTTACCAAATGAAGCAAACAAAACACTGAGCCAGTCATGAAGGCATTTCCAGCTCAGAGTGACCTGTCCATAAAACGGATCCTCCATAAATAAATTAGTGCTCTCTCCTTCCTGTCCATATGGACTGAAAAGGAAAAAACAAATTGACATAATGAAAGTAACTCCCCCTTTCCTGTTCCATGACCTACCATGTGGGGAAAACCACTAGAAAACAACCGTAAACTATTAGGTGCGAAAGGAAACAGAAGTGCCACTGGCACACTWACAGGTGCACAGAAAATTACAAGATAGTTTATGAGGGCCATAAACTCTTTCACTGGGATGTGTTACCTTACACTCACCATGGGCTGAAGTCATGAATCTACAAAGTATTCAACATATAGCGATTTCACTGTTCATTGCAGTTTTGTCTATACACAGTTTTATAGCAAAGAAACATGGTAAAAAACAGCAGTGAAGAATGTCTAATGGTATTTGGGGCTAGAGATGTTGAAGTTTATTGGAGGTAAACTTTTCAAATGTAAATCAGCTATTTCAGCATTAAGGTGTCTGTATCATTCTTCGGAAAYTGTTGTCATGACCACATCGTTATTGTACCCTGGGAAATTCTGCTCACAAGAAACAAGAACACAAGACAAGCTCTGCTGCCATCTTAGCAACTGTGTCTCAATGTTCTCTCATAACCACAGAAGTAATAAAATCAGTAGATCAATTTCTTCCCTGTTTCAAGCAGCTGCCTGAACACATTAAACAGTTGTGTGCTGCTCTAAATTTTGTAATGTATCTTAGCGGGTGTTTTATTACCATTTGTATTGTAGCATGAAATGTTTTCTTTATCCAAGCACATATTCTGTCAGATTGGGATTTTTGCTTTTACACTATTAAAAGACACTGTCAGCAACAGCACCTGATAATCCAGCAATGTGGGGCGGGGAGGGAAGCACTTAAATATGTTTACACCTCACCTCATGTTATGGACACGGAAGATACCGTGTCCATGAACAGTTGAAGTCTTCCTGCATTTTCCTTAAATTAAAGATAAGAACCCACAATTTCACCTGTTTGAGAACAGACTTAGGTTTAAAAGTAGAGCAGTGTTCATTTCAGGGAAAAGAAAACAAATAGCTGAATAATTTCCTGGACTGTTTTAAGGAGATTTATACTGACATTCAGAAAGTAATCCGATATCAAGTAAATTAAACTTACTTTTTTGCTCTAAAATTTTGCCAGTATGTGGAAGTAATGTAAAATACAAAGTTATTTTAGATTTGAGTCAAATATAAGATCGTTTTTATTCTGGCTCACTTTCAGAGTTACAGGTGATAAAGGGAAGAATAAAGGGTAACCAAATACATCATGGAAAATCTATTATTTCAGACAGTCAAGCTGATCAGTATTCTAGAATACCAACCAGAAAAAAAACCCTCAAGGAAGTAGCCATACAATAAAAATAAAAAATAATCATAAAAAAACCCAAAACCAACCAAACAAAAACAAACAGAAAACACCAAACCACACAACAAAAACAAACAAACAACCCCCCCAAAATTATGGCTATCTCTATCTAAACACTAAGGACTTAAAGATTAGGTTTAACATACAATTAACTTCACGAGATCAAATATTCAACTTATAAAAAATAGAAATGTTTTAAGGCAGTATCCCGTGTGTCTTTTCTAAAACCAGTGCCACCTCTCTCATATCTGACAAGAACAGTGTTTAGTTTCACGTGCTTTTTAAGCATCAAGCACAAAGTATTCTCTCAGCAGATCATTAGTCAGACATTGTTTCTACATAAAACCATGGATCTGATTTCATGAAATATAAAATAACAAACAGAAATTAACAGGCAAAATTGTTCCACAATCTGACAATTCATACAATAATGAGTTCCCCGCATTTCCTCCCTAAAAGCATTCTGGAAAAATACTCAGAAAGGTAAGCACATGATAATTCTTGAAGCATAGCTCTACCATGGAAAGCAACACTTCCTTCATATGTATATATTCAATCACATCCTTGCTTGCAAAATAAGAACAGCTTTATAAATTAATATTATTTATTTCTGATAGTAAGTGGGAGTCAATTCAATAATTAGATAGGAAGCCAGACTACTGTGGTTCATGCATCAATGATATTGATGCAACCAAATTGTCCTTCTATTTCTTCATTTACTTTTCAATTTTTCTCTAATGGAAATAGGCACATAATTTAAGATCCAAGGAATTGTACATGAAAGATAAAGGCAAAAATTAAGTCCAAAGAACTGTAAACCATGATGTAAAATCCAGAAGACAAAACAATTACATTTCAGAGTACAAACTGAGTTACATGACTAACAAGTAGAAAATCTTTCATTTACTTTGTAAAATAAATCAATCTGAAACAGAACTGATGAGACAAACACATTACATTTATGTACTCTTTTTTTTTTAAGAGGAAAGCACCATTTTAAATTCAAATATAAGTTAGTATTGCACTGAGAACAAAACAGAACCCTAACTGACTGCCCTTCCCATGTTACATTTCATCTGCTTTACGCTGCCTCGTAGAATTTCATAAATACTAGGAAATTAACTATGTGGTGGCTTACTGATGAGCTCAAGAGCTTGAGCACTTAACTGCTTTACATAAAACTGTGAGGCTGAAGTACTCTTCTCTCCAAGCCTCAACTTAGGTAACAACAGTATGCTAGACAGAACAATTTTTTTTTTTTTTTAAACAGTGCTCAGAGGTATTTGGAGAACAATCTCTACTTTCTGAAACATGCTAAAATGTGATAACAGTGCAATTTAAAAATATGCAATAAAYGAAGTGGCAAACCTTTCAACCACCGAACCCTGAGCTACAAACTTTTCCATACCTCATGCTTGTCAAAAACACAGACAAATAATTACAAGTTAAGTCAATAATCAGTCTTGTCTAAAGATTTTTAGTTATGAGAAATTCCTGCATGTCATTAAATACAAAAAAAAGATTTTTCTATTCTAGAATATAGAAAAAACAGATGATGCATTAACACAGAAATTTTACTCAAAAAATTCACATGCAGCTTGAATTCCAGTATTTTCTACAGCAGACACAAAAATGAGCACAGACTTCTGTCAGAAGTTACACAGCCTCATCCAGTGAACTTTAGTGGAAATATTATTTTAGCTCATTGCTTCTGTTAATTAGCCTTTTCCTTTTAAAATATAATTAAAAATAAACAGACAAGCAAACATTCAATTTCTGAAGTTGCAATCAGACTACTCCATGAGAGTAGCACAACTAGAGATAGTACTTCTATCCTTACCCACCTGCTTACACTCAGATTTTATTGCACACCATCTGGAGACTGCCAGCAGCACTGAGGCACACGGGGCAAACTGGCCAATGGGCTCTGGTGGGATACAGAGCAGGCTCTCCTGAGCATTATTCATTTGCTAAACGCTGCTTTACAGGCAGACAGTAAGAGCTTTCTTCACCTTCAATCTGGTTTTGAAAGCTTCTCTATCTAGTACTTAGGTGACAGCTCAGTCCAGCCTCAATCCAATAAAATATTTCAAACTGCTTTGCATTCAACATACAACACTCCAGCTCTTTATAAGTGGAAACCAGTATCTGAACTTCTGGCCTCCCGGGCACAACACAGGAGAACAGAGTTGCAGCAGTCCATGCAGTATCCCCTGATATAAGAGGGAATTAAGCAGAATCCTCTCCTAATCACAGTCCGATCACTTGAAAGTCAGAAAGACAGACCCATTTGTGCAACTTCTTCAAAGGCAAAGAGCTGAACTGTTTGCAAGCATCATATCCGCCTTCCCACCTCCCACACACAAAACAGGGCGCTAGCTCGAATAATTGGTAAAAGTATTTGCACACAGCAGTCTGACACTCATTGAACCTATGTTCCTCCAAAAAAAAGCTGTGCTTTTTTTAATGACTTTGCTATTTGAAAATACTTTGCATAGGTTTCATCTTGTGTGCTCTGAGAATACTATGGTGAAGGACTGAAGATGGAGAAACAGAGACCTGAGCTGTATGGATGGGCAGAACATACAGCAGGATACAAGGCTTAGGTGCAAAATTGCCATGCTATGCTCAGTTACAGTCTTCAGCACGAATTGTTCAAATGCCCAACTTTTGTCATTACAGCATCACAGAATATTCTGAGTTGGAAGGGACCCATCAGGATGGTCAAGTCCAACTTCCAGCCCTGCACAGAACATCCCCAAGAGTCTCATGTGCCTCAGAGCATTGTCCAAATGCTTCTTGAACTCTGTCAGGGTTGGTGCTGTGACCACTGCCCCGGGGAGCCTGTTCCAGTGCCCAACCACCCTCTGGGTGAAGAACCTTTTCCTAATCTTTTCCTAATGTCCAACCTAAACCTCCCCAGCTCAATTTCAGGCCATTCCCTTGGGTTGAGTCACTGGTCAACAGAGAGATCAGTGCCTGCCTCTCCACTCCCCCACACAAGAAAGCTTTAGACCACAATGAGGTCTCCCCTCAGTCTCCCTTTCTCCAGGCTGAACAGAGCAAGTGACCTCAGACACTCCTCATACGGCTCCCCTTCAAGCCAGTTACAGAACTTCAAGGCATACAATGGGATGCTAAAAAAAATAAATCTTTATATATATAAAACCAGATTACACACATACACAGAAAAAGGAGAGAAAAAGAAAGACAACTATACAAGATATACATACCCAGTTTGAGGGCAGAAGGAGTCACTTCGATCTCACCAATGGGCTGAAAGGCAGCCAGCTGAGTCGCCACCTCTGTCTCAAAAGAGTCTGGGCTATTTCTGTCTGTCAAATTGCTGTTGGTGCCATCAGTCTTATGGGGAGTTTCTTGTTCATCATAAACAGCAATCAGCTATCAAAACAAAAGATAATGCCGTTTGTATATTTACAGTACTTCCAAAACTTCACTCTTCTTTTAAAAAAGTAAAACTTAATTGTTCCTTTAGAGTCTTATTTCAGAACAGCGAGCAACAAACATATGGATTCCAGAAAGCACATACATTTGTGTTTAGATACACTGACTTCAATATGACTTAAGTATATGCTTCAGCACTGCCCTGTGCACTGACACACATTTCTCAGAGTTAGCATGCTACCATTAGTGAGCATTTTACATTATTTCAAAACACTTAAGGATGAACATGCTTAAAAACACATATCAGCATTTAACTCTTGGGGGTAGAGGGTATTATTATTCTAAAAAAAATTTGTGCTAATGACTGACAYGCTGCACAAGGGTAACACAACCACAGAAGCTGAACTGAGCAGCAGATGCATGTTTTATTTGTAAGAACATAATGACTACATTCCAAGGACGAGGTACACCCAGCACAATGACAGTGTGAAGTCTTCCTAGTTGTCCAACTTGTGTCTCTGTAAGGATGAAAGTTTCTTGGTCCAGCACAGTACACATACACCCAGAACTTCTCTACCCACCACATATCTATCCCTTCCTCCCATTCTGTCCTGCATGCTTGTACCAGGTACACTGTTTCTGAAAACTGTTGCTCAGTCACTGGCTCTTCCACCACTTCAGGCACATGGGAAGGTCAAGAGTAAGCAGTGACAGACTCCAAATTCTGCTGTCCAAGGTCACAGTAATGTGGAGATGAAAATGATAAAAAACACCAGAATAATTATTTTTTGCTTCTGCTAACCTGGCTTTTCATAAGGATCTTCCTTTTGGTTCCTACTAATACAAAGTGATCAGACAGTGGTTACGCAGCTTCATCAAGAAGTGATTGACATACACGTGGCTGGGTGTAAATTGTATTACAGTTCCAGGAAAACAGCTAAGCATGTTACAGCTCTGGGGAAACAAACCGAAATATTATTAAAACAAAGTAGAAGACATGATGTTCTCAACCAACAGGATGCTTGGCACCCCAGAGTCCTCTCCAAAAGCAGAGAAGAGCAGCAGTTCAAGTGTTTTTCCTACCCCACCACCTGACATAACATAGTTCTTGTGCCATTTAAATGGCAAACACTTTGCCTAAGGTGCTCATTTATTTTACTTTTACTGAACTCCTTCAGATTATCCTAATGTTTTTCCAGCTAATCGTGAAAAATACCACGACACACACAACTGGTTAGACAATGTCAAGACATACACAGAAACAAGTTTAAAGGATTGATTTACTACTTTTTATCTCCCTGTGTTATTTTAAGGTATGCATACACTCTCTCTTATAAAAATATTAGTACATCAAATCTCCTCAGACACTTCCAAGAAGTGTCAACAATTATATCCTATGAAAAACAGTATACTGAAGCAAACGTTTAAATAAACTCATTTGCCCAAGGGAAGAAATGAATGTATGAGGGAAAAGAATAGAAAAATCCTGAAGTGCTTCTAAGGAAGAAACTGACATTTTCAGGTCTTCCACTCATTTATAATTTGGTTGCTAGAAATGTGTCAGCTCATATTTACCAAAGCACATTTCAGAGACACACAACACCCTTTAAAAAATTAGGTAGAAAACTTGCTCTCTTCTTCCATGTGGAGCCTGTTTCCTTTCCATGGCCCTACAACTAAGTTTTTACAACACACAATTTGGTTTTTATTTGTCCAAAGCACATAGAAAAGATTCATTCCAGTAACAAGGACAATTCTCTTTGTACCTTAACCTGCGTAACATGTAAAGTGCCCAAGTGTTCACACTGCATTCATCACCAGGCCATTATTATGTCTCCAAAATTACATACAGTCAAAAAGGCTGAGATCCAGACAGCAACAGATCCAGCAATTTTCTCCAGTACCAAGAAAAAGAAACAAAACAAAAAATCCCATCCTATTGGATCTTTCACTTGTTTCTAAAATGACTATTCATGTTCATGCTATTATGGAACTTCATCCTGATTCAATAAGTTCCACAACCATTGTACACCAAAAGGTTTGCTTTCTCATACTCACTTTCACTGTGGAAATTTAATTTCTAAGAAAGAGGCTGTCACTAATGAAGAGGAAATTGGAGATTGTGTAAGACTGTGGCACTGAAAGCACTTTAGGTAACAGCAGGATACAGAGTTCATTTGAGCATTCACAATGTAGAATAGAATAAATGGAACTCAGTTGTGATTTGATGGGAACAACTGAATTCCTCAACTAGACCAAGCTGAGTTCCCCCTTGGTTTCACACCCTAGCATATTAAATGCTATATTACTTTGGAATACTCTACACTTACTGCCCTGGGATGTTGCAGAGGTGAAAAGCAGGAATTCGTTAAAAAAAAATTAGATAAGGTGATGGAAAACACTAGCACAAACTGTTAAATGGACAGGTACAGGCACTACCTCAGCCTTAGAAGTCTACAAAACATGTAGCAGTAAAAACCAGAAGGCCAAACCAGGACAAACTGATGCTGTAACTACCCTATTTCTATATCCTTCTGCAAGTATTTTCTGCTGGTCACAGGTAGAGACCAGAGCAGCAGTCTGGCTCTGCCAGAGCCTCTCTCACAGGCTCAAGTACTTTGTGACACTATTACACATTGTGGTTTCTAAGCACCACACCTTTCCTTAGTTCTCTGAAGTTCGAATGAATCTTTAGCAGAAATGACAATATAAAATTATTGTAAATAGGCAAGCCAGGTCACAGACTCCTGACCCTGTAGGATATGGCGGCTTACCTACCCGACAGCCCCGTGAGGCCAATTTCATCATGGCCACACCACAGTTATTTCCCTGGATTTGCAGCAAAGCTGCTCCTGCTCCTCACCACGGTCACCTGCCACTTCCCCTGGGCTGGTGGCCACGTCCCCAGCACTCCTTTCGAAGGGCCCCTCAGTGCAGGGACACAGGTGGGAGGGTGCTGCCGCTGAGGGGTCCCGCGTTCAAAGGCCCTGCCTTACACGGGGCCGAGGGCACTAAGTGGTGCCTGCCCCACCCGCAGAGAGCCCAGGTTAAAATAAAGTTTCGATCGCAACAATATCCTCATGTCACTGAGGGTCCCTAAAGCACCTGCCCTAGCGCTGGGTGACAACGCGCAAGAGCTGCCTTGAAACCTGCTCAGAAATGAGCTGGGTTCAGGCAAATTGAGGGGCAAAAATCACAGTGCCCAAGAGTTGATAAAATCCCCAGATCTTCTCCTGCCTAATTATATGGAAGGACTGCAAGCAGTTTGATGCTGGTATCAACCTGCAGCTTAAAGTACCTGCCACTTACGCTCACCGATCAAGAAGGCTCAGCAGACGGAGACACCCCAGCTCCTCCACTCCCAAGGCCTGCAGCAGAGACACAAGAAGACAACGCTACTCCCCTTCCCCATCGCACCCACACCAGCACTCCATTTCCACACTCCGAGCCGGAGCAGACTGGGGACAGGTGCAAGCCAACACCTGCGAGACAGCCTGGCAAACAGCTGGAAGAAGGTTCCACCTTGAGCTAGGCCCCCCAGGCCCAACACCTGCCTGAAAACAGGAAGTCTCTTACTGCTGACATTCTGAGAGTGACTTCTGTGATAAGCCCACAGTTCCTTAGTCTACACTCAGGCACTATTTTGACAGATGAAAAAACTCAATGAAAATGTATTTCTAACACGATGGAACACACCAGTCATTAAGTAAGTTGATCTRAACTCCCATTTTTTACAGAGTGTGAAAAGGAGATACTACGGTACTGCATGTGGAGGTAGCAAAGACGTGATGCCTTTCTTCCCCAACGAAATAAACATCCATTTGTTTTCTAAAATGTTTATTTGGGAGACAACTCCTCAGGACTACAGTTGCAGCAGCATCTTAGCAGCAGCAATTCTAACACAAATACACTGCTAATCAATCAAAGTATTATAAATACCTGCTTCAGCCTTTCAAAGGGAATTAATACAATTAAGGTTATGTAAATTAACTACTCAAAAATAATTGTGATAATTGACTTCTCACTTCCAGTATGGAAAATCCTTTAATTGGAACAGACTGCCAAACTCTTCTGATTGAAAGGAACTTCAGGACACATTAAGAAATCCCCACAAACATATCATGAAAACAACACTGTTTGCAACACTAGTTTATTCTTTACCGGTTAAATATTTACAAATATTCAGAGGTCAGAAGATCGTTGGTTTTTTAACACATCAAAATAGTACTGTAGACATTTGTAAACTGCGTAGATTATGTAGTTTTGTACACTTGCTGTAGTCAGGCATCCTTTTTAAAGGTTATTTAAAGGACACGAATATTTATCATGAAAGATAAATATATATTCCTGTATACGTKAAATGGTTCTACAACCAGTATTATTATTATTGCAATAATCTCTTAATATCCTACCAGTTACCTAGAAAATCAATAAATTATCAAAATTTAGTACTTGTCCATCATTTCTGGTTACTAAACTCCTCTCTACCAATACTGACATAGTCACAACACAAGGCAGCAATAATGAACACTTCCATTTTATTAGCATTTTTGTTATTTGTAAGTGGCATCTTCTTACAAAGCACTGTAATACAGCCAAATTTTCACTTTGTATGCTGCCCTATGGCATAGCTCTTTCAGTAGTTTACTGATATTTCAATTGCAAAGCTCGCAGAAAAGTAAAACAAGATTATGTACAAATTATGTGGCTATATTCCCAAACTCACTCATTCAATTAAGATCAAGCYTCATGCACAAAAAGGGGGGTAAATACTAACAGCAGACAATGATGTTACCGACTGAAAGGAACTGAGCACAAGGGAGCAGTTTTACCCCAGAGAACTACCGGACACTAAGATACACAAAAAACCAAAAAGAAGTCGCAATCTTTTGTTTAAAACATCCCCAYGACAAAAAGTGTTCCCTTACTCGTGCTCCCATGTGGAACAATGTATTTTTTCAGGGGGCTCTCAGTCCTTCCAGAGCTCTTTGCACTCTGCTTTGCCAGCCCAAGCTGCAGCAGCTTTGTTGTCTCTCCGCTTGCAGTGGCTGTAGAACGTTTTCAAGCGCAGAGCTCAGGGCACACACTGCAGCCGTGCCTCCCTCTGCACCAGGAGAGACACCACACCACACACACAAGAGGCAGCAAAAGAAGTCTTTCCAAATTAAAAATGCAACAGTTTTGTTTTAGGGCTTGCTAATTAAGCTCAATTAAACATAAACAACTTCATGGAGTTTCAGAATTCTAAAGAAAAACATCCTCACCTTTGAACAAATAGCACTGCTTTAAGACACTTTTTTGTTAAGCCAGAAACAGCTGACTTTCCATTGCCCTATATACCATTTTAAATAAAAGGTTTCATAATTATTTCTCTTCAAACTACACTTTTGACAACTAGATTACTGTTAATAAGGTTAAAACCTGCATATTTTACTAGCTTTTCTGTACTGAATTAGAAAATAGACACCACTATTTCCTTTCTGACCCCAAACACCAGGCATGTACACAAAGTACTAAGGAAGAAATGGCAAAATAAAAGCTTGTTTGCAATTAAACTAATCAGCTTTCAATTACTGTCAGGATAAAATCACTAAGAGAAGTTCTTAGTCACAGGCTAGCATCAGTATATGATTGAAAAGATACAATTTTCAACAGCTGAAATGATCTATTCAAAAACACAAAAAGGAATTAAATGCTCAACTTGTATTAAATTTTTCTCTCGAGTTGGATGGAAATTTCTCCTCCTAATTTTTTTTCCACATTCACTTAATCTACGTTCTTCTCGCACTTATGGACAACTGGAGGTAGTAAAATCGTGGGTGTCTTCCAGACATGTTTGTTTCCTGTTCATATACTCTCTGTCCATGACTTYAAATGCCCATTTAGGAAAGTAGACTGTAGGTTTTTTTTCAACCATACTTTTACTTTCAATGGCCAATGCTCTGTGGGAGTGGTTATCAGCTGCTCATAAAATAATGTTATTTTCTAAAAAATTCTCCCTTTTTTGGGTACATTAGTAAAGCCTTTTCACAGAAAGCACCTGCATTTTAAAAAAGAGTTGTCAGGAGGCTCCATGACTATTTCATTAAACTTCATGATATAAGAAGTGATCGCTCAAGCTACACCAGAAACTGACGTTCACCACAGTACCACATTACCTTGTTCTCTGGTCCCTCAATTTGGGATCTGTAGGACTAATCTTGCATTTATCCCTACACACACATAACAAAGAGATAAAAAGACACACAGTGTCTCTATATGTGACACACTAATAACAGAACACAGCAATGTTCAAAATAACATTTAAAAATAATTTAAAAGATCAGAACTTCAATTCTCTCCAGATGCTTGCACTCGCAAACAACAGCAACCTACATATGCAAAAAGGGAAAAGGGATCAGGGGATCCTTTTCTCTTTTTTTTTTTTACCCCCTCATTTCTTTCAGCAGTTTGGCCAGGTCAGTTCTTCACTCCAGCCATCAAAGACACTCAAGCACCAGCAACAACACAAGGTAAGGGCAAGGTTACCTCTTTAGCCAGCAGTTTGCACCAAACTATCTTCAGTTCAAAATCTGCCATCTACTTTGAGGCTGCTGTGGCCTGACTTTCCTCTTTCCCTTACCACAAGGGCTACAACTTGCTATACCCATAGTGACGCAGTTCAGGGAACCAAACTAGGAAGAAAAGGAACTTCCATCTCCAGCTGCTTCAGCTCTGTGAAGCACACAAAGCAAATTTCTGTCAACACATCATCGAGTTAACATTTCCTCAGACTGCCACTGTCCATAATCTTGCCATAGTGACGATCTCCGTCTCCTTTAATGAAGCTGGACCGATGTTTGTGCTCCTGCTCCCAGGACAGCACCCTGGAGGCACTGTGCACATACGTGTCACCAAGTGTGAACACAACAGCAGGAACATTTCTGCAGTTCATCTTCCTAACAGAAACTCTTCTAAAGGCATCAGTTATACTTTTAACTTATGGCCACAAGGGGACAAGAAGACTTTACATCGAGGCAAGAAGACTGAGAGTAAAGTGAACCATTTGTTGAACCAAAAAAAAAAAAAAAAAACCAAAACTGCACAAAGTCACTCTGCAAGTTGCTTCARAACTCCACAAACCAATTAGTGTAAAACCAGATTTTATAGATTACTTATGAAAGAATCCTGTTCAAATGGTTAAAAGATGAAAGACTGGTAACAGTGCAACATAGACAGAACTAAGATAATTAGGGTACCTCAAAATTGATGAAAGTGTTATTTAATTTTTCAATATAAAACTTTCCTGGAGTCCACAACCTTTCTTCAACATTCTTTCAAGGTATTTTTCTGGTATATACTGATAAGTATTTGAAATTGTATTCTTGCATAATAGTATGCCTTGGAATTCCTTAAACTTAAAATAAAGGCTGTCAAGGAAAAATACCAATATACACACCATATGGCAAGCCTTCCTTCACACCTACACATGAAAACAAATTACAGATACATTACGTGAAAGCTACGGTGATTAGCTCATCTTGTTTACTTACATGCCAAAACGACATACACCACAGAATCTTTCCAAAGACCACCTGACACTTTTCCTATCCTTATTATTCAGATTTTTTTGGTACTGTCCAAAAGCAGCTGAGAAGAGAATCCTACTGCACACATTCAAATACTGGTAGCCTCTGCTCTCAAAAGTGTCCAAGAGTAAAAGAAAAATATTAAATAGGAAGAGAAGCAGCATGCCAGACCCCGCTCAAGACCCATCTCTTTCAGGGAGAAGGGAAAGGAGTTTTTGAAAGGTCATGAAAAAAAATTACCTGATTGATGAGCCCTTATATAATTCTTTTTCCTGTCCAACCTATTCCTCCATGGGCACACGTGACTGTACTTCAAACAATGCAGCTGATTGGGTACTTAACATTGATATTTGTGGCAAAGTTTGATGAGCCCTTCAAGCATGACTGAGATGTAATTTTTTAAGCCACTTAGTAACTACTTGAGAGAGCTGTTACAGAGATCCATAGTACAATACAGACATTCCTTGAGGGTTGACTTCGGGTAGCTTCCCTGGCAGATATAAATGCTAGTGCTGAAATGTCAAGGATTTATAATTATGATGGCGGTTGCATAAAACACATAAAACAAGGCTTATTAGGGTTGATTGAAGTAAATATACCAAAGGACATTTTTCCTTTCTTCTGTAAAAGATTCATGTTCAATGCTATTTGTAGCCTGTCACACTCATAATGTTTTCATGTGAAATAGCTTCTGAGTTTTGCTAGATAACAAATGCCCTTTGCTTTTATTCTTCATCTATCCAAGTGAAAAAACAAATTGAAGAAGGACTGTGGAATGCAAGACTGATTATTCCCTTTCTGCTTAACTTGCAACTGAGTACTTTCACCTACATGAACTTTACAGAAGATGAGCTAATTTTGGAGAGTCCATTTAAAATGGCACTATAAAAATGTGGATAATTAATACCAAAGACTGCATTATTTACTAGAACCATGCTTGTCAAACACACTTATTGTAATCAGTCATTGAAAAAGAAAAACTTACTGTGCCATGAAATAAGACAGTCTATACTTAGAAATGGAAGTGACATCTTAGTTACTATATTGTGAGTAAGCAGCAATAAATATTCACACTCATAATATGAATTACAGTAACTTCATAATATGAATTATCTTATCTTAGAATACTACTTCAATGCTAAATTAACCACTTAGTTACACAACACAAAATCCACCTGACAGAACAAGCATCTTTGTTGAGAACCCACAATAACACTGGATACTCCAAGCCAAACACAATCAAGTGAGGCAGAGGGGTGGAAAGCCATACGAGAAGAGCTCAAGCTGCTCCCAGTTCCTACTGCAGCATAGACATTGCCGCTCTACTTTTAGCCGGCACCTTGCCTGCCATTCAGCAGACTTCTCCAGCATCGACCTCTTCTCGCACCTTTCTAGATGCTTTTGAAGTCCTGGAAAAGCTGATGGATTGTAAAAAATCCAGACCGTTGGGCAGTCCTGATTTAAGGCACAATGAAATGTTGAAGAGGACTGCTGCTGAGCATTTTGTTACAAGAAGAAAGAGAGCAGCTCTCAGACTCGCAGGCTTCTTCAGTGCTGGGGCTTTGTAACAGGTTTGCTAAGAACCCAAAAACAAACAAGCCCCAATCCAGCCCTGTGCGAGATGGTAGTAGGCATGTGGATTTACACTTGTTAGCACACACAGCACCCTCACTCCTCCTTTCCAGTAGTTTCCTTTCCACTCCACTCACACCGCATGTACACTTTTCAGCACATCCACGTGCATGCTTGTGGACTCTCTCAAATCCCCACGGACTGTCTGATCACCATGATGCCATTTAAGGTGGCTGAAACATCGCACAGCTTYGTATAAAAGGGGCAGAAGCTGCTGCTGAAGCTTCTGACTCTCCTTAGCTATAAATGCCTAAAGAAAGCATTGGCCTTCAGTACACTGCCGATGTACTTGCACTACCAACACTTTTGACTTGTTCTCGCTCTTCTAGCATCTCAACTGCATATATTGAATACAAAATGTAAGGATGCAGAGCCCTCCAAGGTAGCTTGTTAACCTTTGGATTATACAGGCATGTGAAATTTAAACCAAAGTAAACTGTGGTGAAGAGAGATTATACCATTTCAACTAAGACCAGAGGGCCTAACTGAAATTCTTAGGAATCTTCATGGCTTTTCATACTCTAGGCAATGATTTACAATGTTAAAAAACAATTTGTATTGAGTGCTTCAAACTTCATATATTTTCCAGATTCCAGTTTAATGAGTAGGGCTCACAGAAGAATTTAGGTTGGAAGGGACCTCCGAAAGTCGCTGGTCCACTCTTTCACTCAAAGGAGGGCCATACTGGCACTTGGCTCAAACTTAAAGTTGACTCTGGTTGCTCAGAGCCAAACAAATTTTTGTGCATCTCCAAGGATGAAAATTTCACAAGTCTCTGGGTGTCTGTTTCAGTGCTTGAGCACTCTTGTAGTGCAAAAAAAAGTTTCTCGTATCTTAACAGAATCTTCCTCATGACCATGTAACATCCATTACCTTTTGTTTTCTCACTGTGGACTTTCAAGAAAGTAGGGTGTAGTCTCCTCTGCACTCTCCCTTATCCTAGGAAGTTCACTTACCCTTTCTCCTCAAGTCACACATTCAATCCCTGATCTTGCTGGTGATCCTGCACTGAGCTGGCTTCAAATATGCCAATGTCTTTCTTGCACCAAAGGAGACCAAAACTAGACACAACAGTCCAGTTGCGGCCTCAAGTGCCAAACAGATGGAACTGATTCCCTAGGCTACCACCCCGAGTGTTTATTTAGCCTTCCTAGAAGTAAATCTGAGACAAACCCAGACCAGCTTATACCAAGTCACTCTCTTCTCTCTCTCTCATTGATTTGTCAATATGCATCATGTGCAAAAATATATTTTTGCTTTGGCCCCAATTACTCAATAACAGAACATGAATTAGCTGTTTGGTTTTAAGCAGCTTTGATCTTTTTACAGGACATTATAGGATGGGACAATGGAACTTTGGAAGTAGGAAAAAAAAAGCAGCACAAAAAATACTTGAATAGTAAAACCCATCAGAAAGTGTAAAACCATCTGTACAGCATAGCACACACAACAACTTCCATTAGTACAGACAGGCTTGATAAATCTTGGGATGTTGCCACACGTCATGCAGTTCTCACACTGTGTTTCTGTCTGTGCAGAAAAACATTTCAGTATTTAGAGGTGCCAAGAGTCCTATTCCTACTGATGCCTTGCTTAGTGAGACTGCATTATTTGCCCTGTCTCTGACAGTTTATATGTCAGGCTGTAGAAGGGCAAAAGTAAGCTTACAAAACTGGTTGTCACCTTGATGAGGAAAGGTCTGTCCCTAATGATAAACTAATGCTATCAGTCTCTCCTAGTTTGTTATTAATTCTGTCAATAAACAGTATTCCTAGGCAGTTTCTAGTGCATTATAATAAAGCATGCACAGTCCTTTGAAAAAAACAGAAAATACTTTTTGCTTTTCACAGTGACCTCATCTGCAGAAGAACCATGACCCTACACGCTTCAGCAGTAGGAATCAGCTGACCTTGACCTCTAGCAACCATGTCCCTAAAGAAAGCTCCTAAACATCATGACACTTTTATGCATGGAATTTGAGACAGAGGAACATAAGAGGAACAAACTTTAACAGAAATGCAACAGAAATATCACCAAAATCCTCAGAATGAATTCAGTAATCAGCTAGTTCACATTAATTGTTTCATCATACTCATTAATAGAAGACTACAAAGTCAATCAGTCACTCACAGAAGAACTGTTTTTCTTTTTTTAAAGGCAAACCAGTTTATGAAGTCTACAGCAACTAAAGAGAAAAACCTGTAAAGTTACGCTGTCTCAGGAGATTGGTAATAGCCAAAACTGTGAAATACTCAGAAACTTTAGAAGCAGTGTAGTGGTTCCAAACACAGCAGTTCCAGAAATATGTATCCCCAAACGAACTGCAGGAACAGAAGGACTAGAAAAAAATTATTTTGACCTGACATTGTAATGCACCATTAGTGTGAAAACAATGAAATTAAAAGTAACATTTCTAGAGATAGTCACAGCTCTGGCAATAACAAAAAACCCTTCAGTAACAATAACTCATTTCAGCAATCAGTTCATAACAGACATCCTACTGCTGCTTTGCTCATTATACTCCTTAAAAGAATGATCTACATATTATAAATTTCAGTCATTTTTCTACCCTAACGTTAGCTGCCCACAGCATAATTTCATAGATAAGTTTCTTAATTTCTTAGTAAACAAATTAAATGTTGACATCATGTTCAAGATCCACAGTAAAATTAAAAATACTTTTAAGGTTTTCCGAGAGTTAAAATTCAAAATTCAACTGAGAAAAATGGTATTTGCCATTGGTATTTAGTAGCAGCTATGTATGTATACATATGTATGTTACGTATATCTTGGACACAAATTTGTTTACAAGCAGACAAGATATCACACGAATACCCTTCTACTACTCATGCATTGATAATTGTTATTCAAATATGAACACATGCTATTAAAACAGAATGCACATGAAAAAAGTAACAATCATTGAAAAAATTACAATACTAGTAATGTTCTTGTCCTTCCACAACAGTATAGAATCCAAAAGGTAAAACCAAACTATATTTTCTGTAAGTGATATTATAATTGCTCATTAAACGGATTTTGACACAAACCTCATTTCTAAGGCTGAATTTCAGGACTCTATTAATTACAGTGTTGAGCACTTACATGATGCAAAGTTTTGTGTAACATTTATCTATAAAAACGTGGATCTCAAGTCTAACCTCTAAGCAATCATTAAAATTATCTTAACATTTCTTAAGGAGACTATTTTCTGTCAGAAAAGCATTGAAAGAAAAGGAAACTTTTTTGTTGTACTGAATATACTGCAATATACTGAGCATTATTTCTTACCTACCCTAATTAAACTAAAAATTTTTATTACATAATAAAACCCACTGAAGAATATATTAAGCCAAGATGTTGAATTCAATTAACAGAGTCCTATCACTCTGAAATACTGGTTTAATGTGATCCAAAGCTTTCTTTTTTTGGGAAAAAATAATCTTCATGCTTAGGGCATAGTTTAATTTTGATTACAGTAGTTTGAATACTCTGCAAAACAGTGATATGTCTTGGGAACAAATTACTTCAGACCATTCAGATCATTAGTCAGAAATTTCAAACATGATTTTTCAGAGAGAAGCTTGTTCATCCATTTTCCATTCCTCATTACAAATTATTAAATTATATTCATAAAGCAAAGCATTTTTATATAAAAACCCTCAAAGTGAATGATATACCAGGCTCCGCTTTCAAAAGTAAGCGAAACTACTTAATAAACAGCACAATGGGAAAGGAGTAAAATACTTTCAGCTAATAGAAAATTCTCCTGAAATTTTTCAATTGTCCTGCATCTTCCAAAATCTTGAATATCACAAAGAGTCATCAAAACTGAAGGCACACAATTAGCTGAGAATTTTAGGCACCACCAGAAAAATGATCATGGCTATTCCCTGACCTACCCATGCTGAGGTCTCACCAGATGCTGTATCAAAGAATTTGTGTTTTCCAGCTTTATCGCTAATACTTGAAAGGATTCACAGCAGAATCACATTTCCCTTCCTCACTGCCACATCACCTTGTTACCTAACATTGTTCATAGGGCCTGAAATACATGCATGTTCACACTGTTAGAAAAAGCCAACAATACTGATTCCGTTCTTTGCCAACTATTATGGAAGATTTTTTTTAGCATTTTTCTTCCAGAAGAAGAAAAGAAACCAATACCCTATTACAAGAATGACATTCCTGCTCCTCTGAATCAGTTCTGCATGCAGATGGCTTTCTGTTCTTCTGTGACTATGCCACAGAAGAGCACTCAGTGCCCTCCAGGTAAGCCCCACTTTCATAATGTACGCTGCTCTTTGAGGCT